>CM035443.1:43430464-44107964 GCA_020310875.1 Ceratopteris richardii
CAAAAAAATCTTGTGTTGGGTATATCATAGTTGCCATAGACCCTAACCAAGTGGATAGAGGTGACAGCTACACATAAGAATGATGCACAAACCATGGCAAGGTTCTTATTAGAGAATGTTTTCAAAAGTTGTATCCTTATCATGACGGAAAAACCAATCCCCTCCAAGCAAAAGCAATCGAAGGAGTAAGGCAATGTCAAAATACCCATCGAGCTCCTAATTTCCAACAAAGTAACACAACAACCGCAAAGGCAAGTTAATTCAGGTGAAGAAAGGTGAACGAGCTTCAACTCTTATTTCTTCATTGATAGCACTCCACAATGAAACAATAATGTCATGAATCGACCCATAATCAAGTGCATATGTGTGCCTAAGCAGTTTTTGAAGGCACAACCTACTGCTCCTTGCATTCGGGTGCCAAAACCTAGCTTACAAGCTAGGGCCCAGCTTCAACATTCGACTTTGCTAGAGAAATCTAGGTTTGCGCATTTTACTCAAACTTCATGTACACCCAAGCATCTGCAATCACAATCACCATGTCATACTTCCCTCGCATTGACATTCTACTCAAACTTCATGTACACCCAACCACTGGCAATCACAATCACCATGTCATACTTCCACTCGCATTTTATACAAATGGATCCCAAAGCAACCATATCTTGAGCCTCTTCACTCTGTAACGTCTCATCCACAAGCCTTAACTTGAGTTCACTTCCTGAGAAGTGATCATCCATTTCTTTTAAACCCTAATCAACTTTGTAAAACACCATCTAAGTCCATACAAAAACAATCAATGTACAAACTTTGTAACAATCACCTCAATAAATTATATAATGGTCCTAGATGAGGTTCCCATAGACATGATGCACCATGTTGATAACATGCACTTCCCAAGTATCTCATCCACAAGCCTTAACTTGAGTTCACTTCCTGAGAAATGATCATCCATTTCTTTTAAACCCTAAACAACTTTGTAAAACACCATCTAAGTCCATACAAAAACAATCAATGTACAAACTTTGTAACAATCACCTCAATAAATTGTATAATGATCCTAGATGAGGTTCCCACAGACATGATGCACCATGCTAATAACATGCACTTCCCAAGTATGCACCTCAAAAGTAGTACATTAACCCAATTTCACAATGCACATATAAGAGCTAAGAAGGAAAATCATGTCAATATTCGAAAGGGATCACAATCTAGCCATACTAGGACCTGGTGTCTCCGACCATATTAACATGTAACTTTCCTTATCTTAGTAGTGTTACTATTATATTCAATTAATCTAATGGGAGTCATTGGACCAAGTTCCGTGCCAATCAACTACCCATCCATCCCCATTGAGTAGCCGCTCCTCCCACCATAGAAATTCACCAACTTCTAGGGTGGGACTCACATCAAAGATCCTCCTGTGAACAAAGTCCATGAAAAATCACATTGGCTCCAAGGCTTGGTAGGACCCCTAACAGATGCAAAGTACATTTGGGAATCCAAGCTAGAATTAGATCACAAATGGGGAAGGTTTTAGTTCTTCTCACAAGAATTTGAGGCCTTACAAAATTCGAACAAAATACACCCTATTTGGGAAAATTTTGGATCAGATAAATATTTTGCAACTCCACTACCAAAACCAAACTTTTACAGGTGCTATGTTCTGATCCACCTAAAAATGTCTAGAACCAACATTCTCTCCGACAAGGAAGCATTAATTCTAGAAGAAATGAGAAGAGCAAAGTCTTGAAATATTCACACATGTCTCCAATAACATTGACTCGACCACCCTTCAGATATGCACGAAGCATTTCCCCTTCCCAAGATAGGATAGAATCATGCAGCCACATAAAAAGATATGGTTCAATTTATATCTAGCTCAAAATGCCTCACCTTGCATTCATCTGCCACATTGGTTCATGGACCGATTATATGCTGTGAATTCAAGGTGGCCACGGAAGTAGGTGCTCAATGGTAGTTGTGTCATTACATGTGTCTTCCATATGATATACCCATTGAAAGAGCACTCACCAAGGATGAGGTTCCACCTCCCACCAAATGAAGCAAATGAGAGGCACAATTCCATGCCTGCAACCTACGAAGACTTCACCCACCCCTCTTCCGACACCAATAGGACCAACTCCAGTTATTCCTCCATTCACCATTCGTTTACCACACCCAATTGCCACCACCATACAAGAGCAAACAGTACAAGAGCAGGTGGTTGAAGAACTTGATATCAGCTTCCCTTTACATCAAACCACTTGTCATTTACATTTAGTATTTTTAATTACCTTTTGTCTTCTTTCCATTATTGAGCATGAAAAGTGATGGTGAGTGTGGTTATATTTGAAAGATCCCCAATGCTGAGTATTCCTCACATGAGGCTGACTACGGGTATTGCCGATGGAAAGATAACAGCTACTGCATGCACTACTGACTGGTAACCACAAAATCATGATCAACACTGAAGAACATAATATTTACCCTCGGAGCATGAAAAGTATATTTCCAAAAACATGAAGTATCATAAAATTGGTGTAACGTTTGATTCAAGAACTACATGCATGAAGATCAGATTACTCCACATTGTCAATATATCAAAGAGGAATACACCTCAAGGTCAAAAATGTCAACACTATATAGAAGGCTGACAGAAACCCTGCATCTCAAATTGATAGAATTATTTTAGAATATCTAAAAAAACAGTGCTTTTTGTATCGAAATTCAGAACTTCCGATCCAAGTGGCTTGAGACAATTTCCCCTCTCCAAATATTAGCAGCTTACCCAAGCCACAGCCATAGTGTAAAAATTCCTAAATGTCACCTTCCATCGATACCTGAAGACAGCATTCTGAAGTTTGTTAGCTTGAGAGTCATGTTTCAGAATCATCTTGCTTTTGCATAAATAAAAATGACTAGGAAGCTTGCATATAACTTTCACCAGTCCACTATCATATATGTTAACATAAGGCTTTCCTTCTTCAGTAGTCAGTAAATGAGAAGAAAAGTAACACCAGCTTCCTATGATTCACAAAACGAGGTTCAGGCTCCTGAGTAACCTCTTGCTTGATAAATAGGAAGGCCGCAGAAGCACATAAAAGAATAAATTGCCAGACAGTTACAGAACATTGTTTAAAACAGTACATTGTAGCTAATATTAGACACTTTTCTCATGAATGTGTAACATCATCCAATAAATAATGGTATAGTCTCACGTCCAGGGACAAAAACTACAAATCTGAAGTCACTGTGAAGAATCTACAGATCAGTCCGTCATTATCTGATTAAATATTAAATCTTGATCATTTACAATATCTCAAAAAATGAATATGAAATTTGAATGCTCCATAGGTCCTGAAATAAAAGAGTGACGGTGAGTAACACAGCAAAGAATAAACATGGTGAGAGCAAAGATATATTCCTATGCACACATTCTCAACTTTGGAAAACTTTGTTACTCAGGGCACAAGTAGGTACCCATTATGCCTCCACAGCGCTCAACTTTGACCTTAATATCATTTCAACCTCATCCCAACTATGTACCCTTTTGATCGATGGATGTTGAAGTCCTTCCATTTTGCTCCATGGATAGCTGTTGTTCAAATCAAAAAGCAGAACTTCCATGCCATTCTGTGCACAATCCAAAGCATATACTGGATTGTCATCTATCAATACTGTGGCACCAACATCCCTGCATTTGAAGAACCTCACTCCTGAATCTCATTGCAGTTCAACACATCCCAGATTCCCAATGTCTAATTCTCGAAATCATCAATATATACTAAGTGCACAACATACACTTCCAATTTAAGCATCCATTTACAAAATATGGAAAACATGACTACAGTAATAAGATTCAGGACATTGAGTAAAACATATTGACTGCAAAAGCAATATTGAAACATATTTTGTATGGGGAGACAAACATGCAAACACACTGGGAAAATGAATAAGACAACATGCATGTATCAGTGCATGACAAATCAACATATATCAGCACACTGCATATGGAAAAAAGCAGTTAGAAATGCATGCATATAAACTGAAGGAAAAGAATTCTCAGCCATCTAAAACTGCCTTGGATGGAAGATCATTTCGCACTGTTCGTACAAAATCATTAAAGTCTGTCTCAGGCCTCTCTTTCTCCTTCTACACTACTGCCCCCTGTTCCTGCTCCCTTCCCTCTCCACTTTCTCCCACTCCCTACAAGCCTTAGATTACCTTCCGTAGAACCCATATACACACCCAAAGCAGGTATAGCAATGTTCTATGCCCAACTCCATGAGCCCAGGAGTGAAACAATTGGCGAACACATTTGTATCAGCATATAACTTTGAAAGAAGTTATGTGCAGATGTATGTTTATGTTTTGCTGGAGGACAGGTTGAGATTGTTTGCTCATATGTATACCTTGGAAATACCTTTATTGCTTGGACAGCAACAGTTTCTAATGCACAGGATGCAAGAGACAGATAAATAGGGGAATATCCATCACTTTCCTTATTAGAGTAACAGGGTCACATGGCCTTTCTTTCAGGTGCCCTGCATTATTGTTGGCAGTTCAGCGCAATGTCAACCCCTAATGTATGCTACCGCTAATGGAGCACCAGACCTACTTTCACACAAGTTAACAAAGTTAGAGATGCCTCTGATGGTGATATTGTCTCAAATGATACAAGCCAAACAGTCAGTACCAAATGACATCATCAGCGCAGACTTTGTGTTGCCTCACATGTTGGTTGAAGATCTCTTTCAGATTTGGGTATTTTAGCCAGGATACAGCATACCACCAGACAGGAGCATTTGAGGATTTCCAAGCACTACATGATGCTCGAGAAACAAGTTTCATTGTATGGTCAGATAATGTTGGAGCAAGTCTATGACAAGCCTAAGTATTGGCTTGAGTCTCACAAAGTCTTAGAAGAAGCTTCAAAATGAAGACTATTTAAAGTTCACTTGTGAACTACCTCTTGTAACTTTTGAAGAGTTTACTTAATGTAAAAGTGAAAGAATCTTAAGTGGTTGAGTCCACTTGATCAAGAATGGAAAGAGGAGCCACGAATTCGTGATTTGTGGTAGGTAGAGAATCAAATCAATCATTGATTGATTGGAGAGTGATTGAGGGAAGTTAGCCTCCCAAACTCAACTATAAATAGATGGCAGTTTTAGTCGTGGTTAGAGAGACCTATGTGAAGACCTCCAAGAGCTGAGCTTTATGCCATATCAAGGTGTGATTACAAGGCACACATATGTATCAGTAAGTCCATTGTATTGTACAAGCAATATACTTTCATTTTCATGATCATTTGGGTTCATATTTCCATGTTCTTGTGAAGTGTACTACTCACTACCATTACTCTCAGTTTTCTAAGTCAGATTGCAGAGATGTTTTCTCTGAGCTTGGTGCATCATTTTCAGTAATTTAACTTGATAAAGTTAGCTCTATAAGTCTACTATATGCTCACAAATTTTCATGTCATTTGGATGTTGCAATCTTCAGTTATGTTCATTTGAAGTCAACAGGGTCTGTTCATCTTCACTTCTCTGTCAGATACCCGATTTTTTCACTCACCTTGTCAGAGGCATTTCTCAGTGGTTACTTATCCAAATTCAGTGATTTAAAGCTTGTTGGATTCAGCTTACTGTCTAGTATAACCATACAAATTTTCATAATCATTGCATTCCTACATTTAGAGTTATGTTCATTTTTCTGCTCACTGGTCTCAAACTGTAACAGCCCGTGAAAATCGGGATGATGTCATCTCTTGTTAAAACTCATTCTGAGTGTGTGGTTTATTATTTTTGATGAGATTACTCTTGAAAGTTAGCTCTTTAAGCTACCTAGACTTCCCCAAGAGGAATTAAGCTAATTGCTGCTGTGCTCAGAGAATTATGTAAAACACTGGACAGGTGTATGAACCAAGAATAGCAAGTTTTCACCTCTGAGCTAACTCCAACTTATCTGTTTTGATCTATCTTTTTGAGAGTGATCTTCCAAGGTACATAGGGTGTCTAATACATCCATTGGCAAGCTAAAAGGGCCCACCATATACTCCTGGAGTTCATTTGGCCGATGTAGATCAAGGATTTTGCAACACCTCTTCATCTTCAAGCACATACCTATCCATCTCTTCACAGTGGTATCAGAGCAAGGTTGGACAACAATCGTAGATGGATTTCCTTCATCAATTGACAAATTGGACAGAGGTAATTACTCAGCTTGGTCATTAAGGATGGAAGCTTATCTCCAAGGTAGAAGTTTATATGGTTATGTGGCTGGAGATGAAGTTATGCCAAGTTTCAGGAACAAAAGTCAACCAACACAAGAAGAGCAAGAAAGATTGAGCACATGGTGCTCCAAGGATGCACTTGCAAGGTCTTATCTCCTCAACTCTATCTCAGATTTTTTGTCGCCTCACATTAGAAATTGTAAGACATCTCAAGAAGTGTGGGATGCACTTGAAGCTTTCTTTTCTTCGAGTACTAAAGCTAGGAAGCATCAACTATGGCTTGATTTCACAACTCTCAAGAAGGCTCCCAAACAAAATGTGACTGATTTTGTCACAAAGCTAAAGGACATAGCAGATCAGTTGGGAAGCATTGGAGAGGTAATAGATGAAGAGCAAATTGTAAAGAAGGTCATCAATGGCTTGAAGGCAGATGACAAGTGGGAAGCATTCACCACAGCTATGGATTTGTACATGGACATGCATGTACTTGATTTCAATACACTCATTGGACAACTACTTACTCAAGAGGCAAAGCTTATCAAAAATGGAGAAAGCTCTAAAGGTAATCAATCTTCAGCTTTATACACTGATAAAAGCAAGTCCAAAGATAACAAAGGAAAGGCAAAGAAAGTGGATGATGAAGCAGGTACATATCAAGCTAACTATGCAAGTAGAGGAAGACATGGCAGAGGTAGAGGAAGAGGAGGTAGACAAGGCAGGGGGAGATCCCAAGACTCCAACCCATGTTCTATTTATGGACTAACTAGTCATACAACTGAAAATTGCTTTAGGAATTCCAAGAATCAAAGAGGAAGAGGATACAATAGAGGAAGTTATGGCTACTCAAGAGGAAGGTTCAACAATTACCATGGCAATTACAACAACTACAATCATTCAAACTATCAAGGAGGCTACAAAGGAAGGAGAGACTACAATAACTACACAGAAGACTCAAACAAAGAGGATTCATTATTGATCATGAACATGGCTATGCCACAAGGTAAATCTGATGAGCATGTTTTCTACATAGATTTAGGTTGTTCAAATCATGTGGCAAGAAATGTGGCACTCCTATCAGATTTAGAAGATCCAAGGAATAAACATGAGGTACAAACAGGAGATGATACAAGACACCTTGTGGAGAAAATAGGCAATGTCAAAGCACGTGATGGAAACATCAACCTACTCAGTAAGGTACTCTATGTCCCTACCATTACAAAGAATTTGATAAGTGTTGGGAAGATAGTAGAGAAAGGGTTGCAAGTCAGGTTCACAAATGCAGGAGCATTTGTTGAAGATCCAAGTCAAGGATTCAGAAAAATTGCAAAAAGGTGAAAAGACAGGTAGATTGTTCACATTTGAATTACAGGACACTAGAAACATTGCTCTCTTTAATTATGGTAGTCAGACACTCACAGAATTGGAAGTATGGCACAAAAGGTCAGCACATATTGGTGAAAGGTCATTAAAGCAAATTTGCAGGGACCAAAGTGTACTTGGACTCCCTAACTTGTCAAAACAACATATGATTTATAAGTGTAGTGCATGTCAATTTGGAAAGTCTCACAGGTTACCATTCATGAAGAAAGGTTATATGCATGGAGATCTCTTGGAGTTGGTTCATACAGATGTATGGGGACCTAGCAAGGAAGCTTCAATATCTGGATCAAGGTATTATGTCTCCTTTATTGATGATTGCAGCAGATGGACTATACTATTCTTTATGAAACACAAAGATGAAGTTTTTTTCATGTTTCAAAAGATATTTGGCTCTTGTGGAGAATCAAACAGGTAAATCACTAAAAAGGTTAAGGTCAGCTGGAGGGGGAGAATACTTCTCCCATGAGTTTGATTCTTTTCTTCAAGAAAGAGGAATCAAAAGAGAGGTAACTACAAGGTACACTCCTAAGCAAAATGGAGTGGCAGAAAGGAGGAATAGGACAATTGTTGAAGCTGCAAGGTCTATGTTAAATGAAAAGCATTTACCTAATTACTTATGGGTTGAGGCTGTATCTACAACCACTTACTTGATTAACAGGTTGCCTTCAAAATCCCTTGATGGGATGACTCCATATGAGGCTTGGAATGGAAGAAGACCAACCTTAGATCATTGTAAAATTTTTGGATGTATTGCTTTTGCTCATGTTCCTTCACAGGTTAGAGGCAAGATGGATCCAAAGGCAGAAAGGTGTGTATTTATTGGATATGACAACAATCAAAAGGGCTACAGGTTATACAACCCTACCAACAAAGGATTCTTGGTAAGCAGAGATGTAGTTTTTTTATGAGAACAATTCATGGTATGAAGATTCATGCAGGAAGGTCAATTTGCCATATAATCTTGAAGAAGATTTTCCAAAGCTTGGTAGAGAACAACCAAAGATTGAAGAACAAGACACCTCGGAGGATGATGAAGAATCTCAGATGGAAAAGATCAAAGCATGGAAGTCTAAAGGTAAAGCAAAATTGCAGGAACTTGGATATGAGGCAGAATCATCACATCATGGCCTAAGAAGATCTATGAGGGAAAAGAAAAAACCAGAAAGGTATGGGTTTGACACCTCATTAGTAACTAAACATTCTATCTACATAGCACAGGACATAAACCAAGAGGAGCCATCATCATTTGAAGAGGCCAAAGTAAAATCAGAATGGAAGCATGCAATGAAGGAAGAGATTGAAGCACTTGAGGAAAACAACACTTGGGATTTGGTGCCCAAGACTTCATCCATGAAGGTAATAGGCTCAAGATGGGTCTATAAACTCAAGAAGAATTCTGATGGTTCAATTAAGAGGTATAAGGCAAGGCTTGTAGCAAAAGGCTTTGCACAAACTCAGGGAATTGATTATGAGGAGACCTTCTCTCCTGTGGCAAAGATGCCTACTATTAGGGTTTTGCTTAGTATTGCCTCTTCCAAGAATTGGAAGATACTTCAACTAGATGTAAAGAATGCATTTTTGAATGGTTGGATAACAGAAGAGGTATATATGGCACAACCACCTGGTTTTGAGAATCAAGTTTATCCTGATTATGTGTGTAAACTTAACAAAGCATTGTATGGTCTCAAGCAAGCTCCAAGAGCTTGGAATTTCAGGCTTGTTTCATTCTTGCAGGACAAAGGCTTTCAACCAAGCAAGGCAGATCCTTCACTCTTTATTAAAAAGAGTAATCCTGAGGTCATCTACTTATGTGTATATGTAGATGATATTATATTGACAGGAAATGATGCAGATGGTATGAAGAAGATCAAAGATCAGATGAGAGAAGAGTTCAAGATAAGTGATTTGGGTTCACTTACCTACTTCCTAGGTTTGGAAGTTGTCTACAAAGATCATGGTTTGTTTCTCACTCAAAGAAAGTACATTAAGGACATGTTGGCAAAATTCCAGATGCAAGATTGTAAGATTGCAGGTACTCCAATGGAGACCAATCACAAATTGAGCTCACATGAAGGTGAACTCATAGAGTACATCACATCATATCAAAGTCTAGTGGGTAGTCTCAACTATGCCACATTGACAAGAGTAGATATATGTTACAGTGTGAGTGTGCTAAGCCAATTTATGCACACACCAAGGAAACCACATATGGATGCTGCCAAAAGGATTCTCAAGTATCTCAAAGGAACCATAAATGAAGGACTTTATTATCCTTACGTATCTGATTTAGGTTTGAAGCTATTTTCTGATGCAGATTGGGCTAGCTCCAAGGAAGATAGAAGGAGCACTTCAGGTTATCTTACCTTTGCAGGTTCAAAGCTTATTTCATGGTCATCCAAGAAGCAACCCACAGTTGCTCTCTCTTCTACTGAAGCTGAATATAGAGGTCTTGCCATAGCTACTCAGGAAGCTATGTGGATGAAGACATTATTCAAAGATCTTGGATTGGAGTTTGGAACTCCAACTATTTTTTGTGACAATATGAGTTCTATTCACTTGGCCGCTAATCCTATTTTTCATGCAAGGACTAAACATATTGAAGTTCATTATCACTATGTACGAGAGAAGGTTCTAAGCAAAAAGATTCAAATATCATATGTGTCCACTCATCAACAATGTGCAAATATTCTAACCAAAGCATTGGATGGTACAAAGCTTCGCAAATTCAAGGCTATGATAGGTTTGCAGGTAATCTTGGAAGATTGAAGACCTCAAGCATACTTGGCTTGAGGGGGAGCTGTTGGAGCAAGTCTATGACAAGCTTAAGTATTGGCTTGAGTCTCACAAAGTCTTAGAAGAAGCTTCAAAATGAAGACTATTTAAAGTTCACTTGTGAACTACCTCTTGTAACTTTTGAAGAGTTTACTTAATGTAAAAGTGAAAGAATCTTAAGTGGTTGAGTCCACTTGATCAAGAATGGAAAGAGGAGCCACGAATTCGTGATTTGTGGTAGGTAGAGAATCAAATCAATCATTGATTGATTGGAGAGTGATTGAGGGAAGTTAGCCTCCCAAACTCAACTATAAATAGATGGCAGTTTTAGTCGTGGTTAGAGAGACCTATGTGAAGACCTCCAAGAGCTGAGCTTTATGCCATATCAAGGTGTGATTACAAGGCACACATATGTATCAGTAAGTCCATTGTATTGTACAAGCAATATACTTTCATTTTCATGATCATTTGGATTCATATTTCCATGTTCTTGTGAAGTGTACTACTCACTGCCATTACTCTCAGTTTTCTAAGTCAGATTGCAGAGATGTTTTCTCTGAGCTTGGTGCATCATTTTCAGTGATTTAACTTGGTAAAGTTAGCTCTAAAAGTCTACTATATGCTCACAAATTTTCATGTCATTTGGATGTTGCAATCTTCAGTTATGTTCATTTGAAGTCAACAGGGTCTGTTCATCTTCACTTCTCTGTCAGATACTCGATTTTTTCACTCACCTTGTCAGAGCCATTTCTCAGTGGTTACTTATCCAAATTCAGTGATTTAAAGCTTGTTGGATTCAGCTTACTGTCTAGTATAACCATACAAATTTTCATAATCATTGCATTCCTACATTTAGAGTTATGTCATTTTTCTGCTCACTGGTCTCAAACTGTAACAGCCCTTGAAAATCGGGATGATGTCATCACTTGTTAAAACTCATTCTTAGTGTGTGGTTTATTATTTTTGATGAGATTACTCTTGAAAGTTAGCTCTTTAAGCTACCTAGACTTCCCCAAGAGGAATTAAGCTAATTGTTGTTGTGCTCAGAGAATTATGTAAAACACTGGACAGGTGCATGAACCAAGAATAGCAAGTTTTCACCTCTGAGCTAACTCCAACTTATCTATTTTGATCTATCTTTTTGAGAGTGATCTTCCAAGGTACATAGGGTGTCTAATACATCCATTGGCAAGCTAAAAGGGCCCACCATATACTCCTGGAGTTCATTTGGCTGGTGTAGATCAAGGATTTTGCAACACCTCTTCATCTTCAAGCACATACCTATCCATCTCTTCACAGATAATGGCATGGTCCACAGCACATAGACTGAATGTCTAGCCAAGATTGTAGGCAATGTTTCTGCTATGTCAAACACAAAGTGTTTTCCAATGTGTTACATGTTGTGTGTGTAGGACAGGTGTTAGGCGAGATATGATAGAACACACCATAATATGCATATTTGTTGACTAAATACATAATACTAGTAACTAATAACTATATACAATTGTCAATAATAGAAATTAGAATACACCATAAAATACATATTTGTTGACTATATAGATAATACTACTAGTAGTAACTAATAACTAAATATACAATTATCAATAATGATACTCGATACGATTAAAATCATGACATACCAATAACCACATTAGTTTGTTATGCACAAAATCACGGCATACTAGAATTCAAATTTCAAATTTCAATCATCAAAGTTTAAAAACTCAAACAAATATTATCTCATGTCTTAAAGTACTCTTCACAAAGTAACAACTTCAAAGTCCCACATAATCGATGTAAGTACTAAATTGCAAATTAAAACTAGTACGTACTTAGTAGTGACATAAAAATTTTGAATTTAAACATTCAGATATTATCAATCACATAATCATAATATCAATAATTATACAGGACGCTACAAACTTGAGAGAAATTCAAACTTACAAGCTACAAGTTACAAACAAGCCTCAAGGTCACATTGCAACATGAGATGATGTGGAGATGATGGATCCTCTAGGAGTGTGAAACAGTCTAGTGTCATGTTGTAGCAACATTAAGTCCTCGTAAATCATGTTTTAAAAAATAGAATGGTAGGCATATCAAGGAGCTTCTCCATATCAATATGGTCTACACCTCTCCTCTATGGTCACCACTCTCAAAGAGCTGCATATTGCAGTCATTCCAAGAGGTATACGTTGCAGCTGCAATACACTAGCCATTCAACTATGTTGTGGAGAGTTCGTTCTTCCACTTTGTGCGGAATCAGACCTATTTTCCTTGGCAAGGCTTCACACTACTTTTGGAGATAAGGGCCCCAAGGATTCTCCGTTCGCATACCTTCCATCTGAAAGCTCTCTTCAAGAGCTTTCTAGACATATTTTTGTTATATTTTTGGACCCCAAATTGGGGAGTTGTAGGCATTTACATTATGTTTATGACTTTTGGTCATTGGCCACGTGTGAACATGCCCAAATGACCTAAAAGTCACTTATCAATAAGACTTGGTCCCAAATCTCTCATAACTAGATTGGGACTTCTTCAACTTAAGCGTCTCCATCTTCTTCTCCAAATTTTTGTGCAGGTTTCTCTCTTTACTTTCTCTCTCCTCATGCATCAGCCCACTCCCTTGGTGTTTCGAGCAACAGAGCACACCACCATGTAGCTCTCCATGGCGTCTTTCAACTGGTATCAAAGCTTTGAGTTGTTCCATCACGACAAAGTTGCTCCAAGTGTTTTTCTACTTCAGCCTATGTTAAACTGAAGGTTTTTTCTTGCATTTGGGAGAATTTCATCGCAAAAAACCTTCTTTTTTCGCTATAAAAGTGTTGTTTTTTGGAGGATCAGCCTATGTTAAACTAAAGGTTTTTTCTTGCATTTGGGAGAATTTCATCGCAAAAAACCTTCTTTTTTCGCTATAAAAGTGTTGTTTTTTGGAGGATTACTTGAGCCCATAGCAAAGCTGAAGCAAATTTTGGGTTTTTCAAAGAGTTTCATCATGAAGAATCTCTTCTATTGTTCATCTTGTATCCCCACATGTCATTTTCAACATCCACATTGCTGATTTTTTCATCTATAGGTCCTTTGTTGCAAAAATTCTCTCTCATTTCAAGTGGGAGAACATGTACAAAGATTGAGAAAGTGCATACTTGCTCGAAACTTACTACAACAGATCATTTCTCTAATTTTAGAGGTCATATTGCTGCAAAAATTGGGGCTTTGTGAAAACAAGCACCCATTGACTGGATTTTGCATCTATGTAGGTCTTTTATGGTTGAAAAACAACAAATTTGTTGTTTTAGGTGCAATTAAATTTTCTGAAATTTTCTATAGAAAAATTCAGAAAGTGATTTTTGCAAGTTTTGAACAATTTTTGGGCTTAATTTCTCAGCTATAGTCTCATCAAGTGATTGCGCCCAGGACAACAGGTGAATTTTACCCTTTTTTGCTGAAATTTTGAAGCTCTCAATTTGCAAAAATAGTTTCTACCTCCTCTGATGTCAAAAGCTTGTTTGAGATCAAGAGATTTGAAGATAACGGTTTTGATTTGTGGAAAAAGAGAATGTTGGACATCCTCTTTCCTAAAGATTGTGAAGAGGCTCTTGAGGAAGTCAAGCCTGAAGATATGACAGATGCAACATGGATGAACCTAAACAAAAAGGCCATCACTTACATCAAGATGGCAAGATGGCTATATCAAATGAAATCTTAGTGGATTTGAAAGGCCTTACAACTGTATTTGAGGTATGGGAGAAGTTGAAAGCCACTTATAAAAATACAACACCTGTAAATCAAGTGCATCTTATGCGTAAGGTAGTGTATGCAACTTGATGAGTCAAAAAGTGTAGCTAAGCACTTATTTTTTTTTACAAGTACTCTTTCACAATTGCAAGACTTGGAACACCTCCATTTGATGACAAGGCCATCTTCTTGTTGATGACCATACCAGATTCATGAGAAACATTGGTTGTTTCACTTTTGAATAGCCCCAATCTTACCTTTGATGGTGTAAAGGGTTCTATTCTGAATGAGGAAATCAAGAGGAAAGCTAGCGGAGAAGGAAGTGGTTAAACCAATCTGGCTAGAGGAAGAACAGAAAAGAAAAGTGGAAATGTAAAGAGGAACAGGAGCAAAAGCAAAGGCGAGGCTGAAGTGACTTGTTACCAATGAGATACGAAAGGTCAGAAGCAGCCTGATTGCAGATACTACAAAACTGAACTAGAAAGAAAGAAGAACACAAGTGACAAGTAGAAAAATGACACCAAGAATGAAGCACATAACAACTCAAAGGACAAGGACAAAGAGAAGGCCAATAGGGCCTTTAGTATCGCCATTGAGGAGCTATCAGATGTAGAAGATATACTTTGTGCTACTATGGAAGAAGATCATGTTGAAGTTATTGATGCTTCTGATAACATTCATGCACAAGATATGCAAATCACAAAGAGAGATCTGATTGATTCTTTGCTGAATGTGGATAATGCTTTGTCACAAACATGGATTGTGGATTCAAGTGCATAGTTCCATGTTACTCCTATTAAGGAGTGTTTTACTACCTTTCATGCAGGCAACCATGGATATGTATATCTTGGAAATAACCATGCTTGTTCTATTCTGTTGGTGCAAGTGCTAAGCCCACACACTTCGCTAGGCATAAGATGACCTTATGTGGAATAATTGAAGTCCCATGAGAACCATTGCTATGGATTGTCTACCTTTTACCTTTTGTAAAAGTCAAATTGACTTAAAGGAATATTTGTAAAAGCCACTAAACTCGTGGAGTTAGTTGGATTGATAAATTCTTAGAGAGAATATCTCCTAGATTAGTGGATCACTTTTTAGTGAGAGCCAAAGTTGAATTCAAATTCAAATTTTGAATGAATCATCCATAAAAGATGAATGTAAAACTTGCAGGATAGATCACTTCTATTCAGAGTCTTTGTTGCCCACATTGAAAGAGAGTGAGGCTCACTTCATAGTCTACACTTCTCATCATCATTGGGCATTGATTATCATGCCAATGATCATGTAAAACATTGTCATATAATAAAATAGATCATTTCATATATCTGTAGGTCTCTCTGTTATTGTCATTCAGAACAGTCATTTTGTATTGCTCATAACTCAGTCAATACTCCGCCATTTTCAATGTTCTATAGCTCATTGGAATGAGCTCTAAGTCTACTACATGCTAACAAATTTTGAAGACATTCCATTCATTGGATTCGGAGAAAAACGTCTCGAAGTGATCACTGGTCAATCTCTGCAGAGGTCCTAAAATATCGGGGGTAATGCTACACTTGCGAAATTGATTTCTCTATGTATAGTCAATCATTTTAAGTGAATCCACTTGGAATCAGTAGCTCTTTAAGCTAATTTAATATCTCCGAAAGGAATTTTTCTAATTCCTACTGTACTGGAAGCACTGAGCTTAACAAACAGCATGTGTGTGTACCAAAATAGAAGGTTTTCAGTGGATTATGAATTGTGAAGTAGTCTGTTTTGAATCAATCATTACTTGCATCATTTCCAAAGTACATAGGCACTTGTTTAGTGTCATTGGAAAGCTAAGAGGGCCTACAACTCAACTCTAAAGTCAAAGAAGTTTGCAGTACCTACTCATTTCTTGGAGAGTCCATCCATCTTTCCCAACAGTGGTATCAGAGCAAAGCTAAGGTAAAATGGGAGATGGTTTTCCTTCTTTCATTGAACTAACAAGCATGGTCCTTGAGGATGAAGACATACTTGCAAGGAAGGAGTCTCTATGGATACATCTAAGGAGATGAAGAGATGCCCATTTTCAGAAGCGAAGGACAACCTACAAGAGAGGAGCATGAAAGACTCAATTCATGGTGTGCCAAAGATGCATTAGCAAAATGGGGCGGCAGAGAGGAGAAATAGATTAATTGTTAAAACAGCTAGGTCAATGTTAAATGAGAAAAAATTACCTAATTACTTGTGGGCAAAAAGTGTATCTACTGCTACTTATCTTGTTAACAGGTTGCCATCAAAATCTCTTGATGGGATGACCCCATATGAAGCATGGCATGGTAGAAGACCTTCACTTGATCATTGCAGGATCTCTGGATGTGTTGCTTATGTGCATATACCATCTCCAAACAAAGGTAAGCTAGACCCTAAGGCAGAGAAGTGCATCTTCATAGGGTATGACTTCAATCAAAAAGGATACAAGTTCTATAATCCTTCCAACAGAGGATTCACGATCAATAGAGATATTGTCTTTGATGAGAATGATTCTTGGTTTGAAAGTGAATGCACGAAAGTAAAGTTTCCTTATGACTTGGAAGAGGAGTTCCCAAACCTCACCATGGAGGATCAAAACCAGATTGAAGACATCAAATCAGATGATAAGGACATCATCAACCTAGACGAATTCAAGGCATGGAAATCCAAGGGCAAAGTCGAGATGAAGAAGTTGGAAGATATACCTGAATCATCCATCCAAGCAATCAGAAGATCACAAAGGGAAAGTAAGAAGCCAATCAAATATGGGTATGACACTTCTTTAGTTACTAAGCACTCTATTTATCTTGCAAAGGATTTGTCACTTGAGGAGCCATCATCATATGAAGAGGCAAAAACCAAGACAAAATGGAAGGAAGCTATGGATGAAGAAATTGAAGCACTCAAGGAGAATGATCCTTGGGAGCTAGTGCCACTATGAAGGTAATTGGTTCTAGATGGATCTATAAAATCACAAGAAATTATGATGGATCAATAAGTAGGTACAAGGCTAGTGGCTAAGGGTTTTGCACAAACCCAAGGAGTTGATTATGAAGAATCATTCTCACCTGTGGCCAAAATGCCAACCATCAAGATATTGGTAAGTGTGGCTGCATCAAAAAATTGGAACATGTACCAATTGGATGTAAAAATGCAGTTTTTAATGGCTGGATTTCAGATGAGGTTTACATGTCTCAACCTCCTGGTTATGAGGACTCAAGCAAGGTAAATCATGTGTGTAAACTGAACAAAGCTCTTTATGGATTGAAGCAGGCACCTAGGGCACGGAACCATAGGTTGACTACATACCTTCAAGATCAAGGATCCATCATGAGTAAAGCAGATACTTCTCTGTTTGTTAAGAGAAGTAATTCAGAGATGATATACCTATGTGTGTATGTTGATGATATCATAATTACATGTAATGATGCCAATGGCCTCAAGCAGATTAAGAATCAAATGATGAAGGAGTTCAAAATCAATGATCTAGGATCACTAAAGTATTTTCTTGGACTTGAGTTAGTTTATACTAACTCTGGAATTTACATTACCCAAAGAAAGTATATACAAGACATGTTAAAGAAGTTTCATTTGCAGGATGCCAAGGTAGCAAGCACTCCTATGGAGATAAACCAAAAATATTGCAGGATACCAAAGCATAGTGGGAAGCTTAAACTATGCTACATTGACAAGGATTGATATTGCTTATGGAGTAAGTATCTTAAGTCAATTTATGCACAAACCTAGGGCACCTCACTTGGATGTTGCCAAGAGGATTTTGAAGTACCTTAAGGGCACTCAAAATCAAAGATTATATTTTCCTTTTACTTCAGATTTGGACATCCACATATACTCAGTTGCAGATTGGGCAGGTTGCAAGGATGATAGAAGGAGTACCTCAAGTTATCTATCTTTTGCAGGTGACAAGCCTATATCATGGTCTTCCAAGAAGCAACCTACTGTTGCTTTATCTTCAACAGAGGCAAAATATTGAGGATTGGCCAATGCCACTTAAAAGGCCATATGGATCAGACTACTATATGTAGATTTGGGATCGCATACTATATCTCCAATGATTTTTGGAGATAATACAAGTTCATTACACCTTGCAGCAAATCCTATTTATCATGCTAGGACCAAGCATATAGAGGTCCACTACCATAATGTGAGAGAGAAGCTATTGAGCAAGGAAATTCAGTTGGAATATGTATCAACTAATATGCAATGTGCACACTTATTGGCCAAAGCACTTGATGGTACTAAACTTTGCACATTTAAATCTATGATTGGATTACAGGACATACAAGAAGATTGATGAAGAAGATCAAGCCAAGATGTTTGGCTTGAGGGGGAGCTGTTGATGCAAGTGTCAAGCCCACACACTTCGCTAGGCATAAGATGACCTTATGTGGAATAATTGAAGTCCCATGAGAACCATTGCTATGGATTATCTACCTTTTACCTTTTGTAAAAGTCAAATTGACTTAAAGGAATATTTGTAAAAGCCACTAAACTCGTGGAGTTGGTTCGATTGATAAAGCCACGAATTCTTAGAGAGAATATCTCCTAGATTAGTGGATCACTTTTTAGTGAGAGCCAAAGTTGAATTCAAATTCAAATTTTGAATGAATCATCTATAAAAGATGAATGTAAAACTCGCGGGATAGAACACTTCTATTCAGAATCTTTGTTGACCACATTAAAAGAGAGTGAGGCTCACTTCATAGCCTACACTTCTCATCATCGTTGGGCATTGATTATCATGCCAATGATCATGTACAACATTGTCATATAATACAATAGATCATTTCATATATCTGCTGGTCTCTCTGTTATTGCCATTCAAAACAATCATTTTGTATTGCTCATCTCTCAATCAATACTCCGCCATTTTCAATGTTCTATAGCTCATTGGAATGAGCTCTAAGTCTACTACATGCTAACAAATTTTGAAGACATTTCATTCAGTGGATTCGAAGAAAAACGTGTCAAAGTGATCATTGGTCAATCTCTGCAGAGGTCCTAAAATATCGGGGGTAATGCTACACTTGCTAAATTGATTGCTCTGTGTATGGTCAATCATTTTAAGTGATTCCACTTGGAATCAGTAGCTCTTTAAGCTAATTCAATATCTCCCAAAGGAATTTTTCTAATTCCTACTGTACTGGAAGCACTGAGCTTAACAAGCAACAGGTGTGTGTACCAAAATAAAAGGTTTTCAGTAGATTGTGAATTGTGAAGTAGTCTGTTTTGAATCAATCATTACTTGCATCATTTCCAAAGTACATAGGCACTTGTTTAGTGTCATTGGAAAGCTAAGAGGGCCTACAACTCAACTCTGAAGTCAAAGAGGGCTGGTACAAAGAAGGAGTTTGCAGTACCTACTCATTTCTTGGAGTGTCCATCCATCTTTCCCAACATATTCAAGGTATTGGCACAATGCATCTCACTGTGGATGGTACTAATGAGCTGGTTTTGCATGATATAAGGTATGTACCAAGCATCAAGAAAAGCTTATTGTCTATTGAGCAAATGCATATGCATGGATATAGTACCCTCTTTGAGAAGGGATCACGGAAGCTTATCAAACGCTCTCGGCTGATTGTTAAAGATACAAAGAAAGAGACTCTTTATTGCTTGCATGGTAAAGCCTTGTTGGGCAAGTTTATTGCTTTTGCTTAAATCCATTCACATATGGAATTATGACATAAAAGTTTTGGCCACATGAACCAAAAAGGCCTTGATAAACTATGCAATTTGGACAAGTTTTGATCGTAAGTCTAATGTGCTTGATCTTGTTCATTCTGATGTTTGTAGCATGCCCACAAAATCTCTGGGGGATGCTCTTTACTTTGTTTCTTTAGTTGATGATTACTCTAGAAAGCTTTGGTTATATTTGTTAAAATCTAAGATGAAGCCTTTGCTACATTTAAGAAATTCCATGCATTTGTGAACACCCCAAACAGGTAGAAAGCTGAAATGTTTACTTACAGATAATGGGGGTGAGTTTACAAGTGCTGAATTCAATAGATTTTGTGAAAATCTTGGTATTAAGAGGGAGCTAACAGTCCCATACAACCCCTCTTCCAACCGTGTGTCTAAACGGTATAATAGGACTTTATGTGAGAGGGTGAGATGCATGCTGTCCAAAGCTAATCTCCCTCATGGATTTTGGGGAGAGGCTTTGAAAACTGCAGTTCATGTTTGCAATCGATCCCCTCATATGTCCTTAAAAGGTGGAATTTAAGAAGAGGTTTGGTCTGGCAAACCAGCTTCATATGACCACCTATGCATCTTTGGTTGTGATGCGTTTGTGCATATAAGGCTTGAGTTGAGAAGCAAGTTAGATGCAAAGTCCATGAAAGGAATCTTCATGGGTTAAGGAGATGAAATGGGCTACAATATTTGGCTACCTCAACTCAATACGCAGCCAAGATGTTGTATTTAATGAGGCAAAGCTGCTCAAAAACAATTGTGCCTCTAAAGATGACCATAAAAGAGCCAAATTTCAGCATGTACAACCACCAGTTAAATCTGATATGAACCCTCGGGATGCACCACATATGGCTGGAAATGACAATGAGCCCGTGGTTATTGAGCCAGATGATGCTGGACAGCAAAATGACGCTCCTGATGGGCATATGCAGCCACTTATTCATGCTGAAAACAGGGCTGGAAATTATCTACAACAGCCCATTAACAATGAAGAAGTTGTACATCCTGATGTATATCCATTGCCGGATAATGTGGATCCTTGGGTAAGAAGATCTACACGTTCTAGGAGGCCAGTGAATAGATATGACCCCTCTATAAACTACATTATGTTATCAAATGAGGGTGCGCCTCTCACTTACAAAGAGGCAAAGCTATGTGAGCACAAGAAAAAGTGGGAGTTAACCATGCAGGAAGAGATAAAGGCCTTGCATGCAAATGATACTTGAGATTTGGTTGAGTTGCACCATTCCCAACAAGTGGGTGTACAAAATCAAAACTGTTGATGGCAAATCCAAGTATAAGGCAAGGCTGGTTACTGAGGGATATTCCAAAAAAGAGGGCATTGATTTCCAAGAGGTGTTCTCTCCAATGGTTAAAATGACCACATTACGTGTGTCCTTTGCTCTCACAGCTGCCTTGGATTTGGAGTTATTCCAAACGGATGTTAAAACAGCCTCTTAGCATGGTGATTTAGACGAAGAGCTGTACATGAAACAGTCAGAAGGATATGCCATTCCTGGAAAAGAGCATCTGGTATGCAAGCTGCAAAGGAGCTTATATGGGCTGAAACAGGCCCATATAAGAAGTTTGATGCATTTACGCTCAAACATGGGTTCGAAAGAAGCCATGCAGACCACTGTTTGTACACTAAAAAGGATGAAGATGGCAGCCTAATCATTCTTGTGCTGTATGTAGATGATATGCCGCTGGCTGGGAAGAAAAAGAGCACTCTGAATGCTCTAAAACAGCAGCTGAACTCTGCATTCCCAATGAAAGACCTTGGGGAAGCTGAGTATATTCTTGGTATGCAAATAAAAAGGGATAGACAGCAGCATACTTTGCAGTTATCCAAAGAAAAGTACATCGAAAAAGTGCTGGACAGATTTAATGTGGCTGATGCTAAGCCTCTTGGAGTGCCATTGCCCCAAATAAAAAGCTTTCCAAGGATGACTCTCCCAAAGGTGATGATGCAGTCAATTACATGGAGTGGTCCATATGCATCAGCTTGCGGTTCACTTATGTATGCTATGGTTGCCACTCGGCAAGACATTGCTCATGCAGTGGGAGTTGTTAGCAGGTTCATGGAGTTGTTAGCAGCTTCATGGCTAATCCTGGTAGAGCTCATTGGGAGGCAATCAAATCTATCTTGAGATATTTGAAAGGGACCAAAGGTAAATGCCTATGTTATGGAAAGGGTCCATTGGAGTTAAAAGGATTTTGTGATTTAGACATGGAAGGTGATGTGGACACACGTAAGTCCACAAGTGGCTATGTATACACCAAAGTCACCACGGGACAGTGGAGTCCCCAGGACGGGGATGGTGGAGTCCCCGGGACGAGGACGGTGCCTAGGGTGTCCCAGGGATGCATCCCAAGGACGGCACTAAAATAATGCTGATTTTTTCAAAATAATCATATGAAAGTCATGTAGAATGAATTTGCTAACATGTTTTTTAAGTATAAACAGTACATAATGCACATGTACGAAGCACATTGATGGTTGAACATTCAAAATTCAGAGTTACTCAAGAGTCAAAAGTGACAAGTGACAAGTGACAAGTCATATGTATTCTATCATGTCAAATAGTGTGGAATCTGGATACATCATCATATGACATAATCATACCAACAAGATGTTACATCATGAGAACAAAAAGATGTTACATCAATGTCATATGATCATAGTACATACCATCGATCGACGAAAAGACTACATATGGAAGCTGACTAGAACATAAATGACAAATGCAGAGACTAGTTACTACTAATAAATGATAAATGTAATGACTATGGATAATCCAAGTGGGGAGTCTCATTTTCTGTAACACAATCAGTGGCTTCTACTTCATGTTCTTCATTTGCCATTTGGTCTCAGCCCTGCTCTACCTCCCATTCTTTGAAAGGATCTCCTTCCACACATCGAGTCCTACGAAGAATCCTCAAATTAGCATTGACAAACAAAAGATCACTAGCACGCTGCACACCAAGTCTGTTCCTCTTTTCAGAGGATACATGTCCATACACACTCCATAGTTGCTCAAGGAAACTCGTGGTGCAAGCCTGACTAAGTATACGAATGCACAATGGTTGAAGATCTCGACAATCAAAACCAAAGTCCTCCCACCACAAGGTGGCACCAACACGTAATCTATCCTCTTGGGCATCTTCACATGCATATGAAGCATCTTTCAGGCCCTGTATTTGGATAACTGATCTCTAATAAGTCTTCTTGTTGCACTATCTGGGATAAGCCTCTCCAATATGATCCTCCATCCATTAGCTACCTCTGGATCTGCATATTGCTTTTTATCTTGGAATTCTGGATTTAACATGTACGTTGTTGAATGAAGTGGAGAGTAGTATGCATTCCACCTATTAACACAAATAGTTGCAATTCTTCATACCTGTCATTATCCTTCACCAATGTTTTTTAGTGACTCAATTGTATGATCCATAGCTTCATACACTTTACCTATGCATGGCTCCATGGAATCCACAACTTTTTGTAAGTGCACAAGTGGATGCACATAATCCACAATGTGAGAAATGTTCTCCCACCATGTTGCATCATTCTCCAATCTTCTAAAGTCCTTTCCTGTCGAAGCAGAAGCCTTTGGTATCCTCACTAATTCATCGCTCAATAAGAGCCCTCGCAAGACACCACTACATTTCACTACTCGATGAAACATAGTGAAATTGTATGCAAATCTTATGTCTAAATACTTGAGCAAAGCAAGAGTAGACCTCTTGCTAAACTCATTCTTCACACGTGTGTGGTTATTGATGAAACTAACCAATGAATTGCCTCATTAATTGGAGGCAAAATCCAATCCAAATTCCCAACATCCTTGAAAATATTATTTAAACAATGGGCCATGCAGAAGCATACAATGATGTTGTTGGAATTTGGGGCCCCAAGATCTTCCAATACTAACAACCTTTGAGCATACACACTTAATTACACAAGATGATAAGTGAGAGATAGAAAGAAACTTGAGACAAGAATATGTAACGTAAGCAAATTGCATACTCACTAATATAGATGGCCGAATTACAAAATGGGAGTACTACTCAACCATACGATGGTGCACTCACTAGATTTTGCATGAAGTTATGTGCTTTGAAGCACCACTATCAAAGAACCAATCCAAATCAGCCTCACTCACAACCATACATTTAGAATGCAAAGATGCATCATAATGACATGTAACAACACATGCCCAAAAATCTTGAGCCATGTTAGCTTCATCATTCTTCGCATTTGCTGATTTTCAGCAATAGACATGCCGAATTCCTTCTTCTTTTCATTGTGCTTAGCAAGCTTTCTACACTCATCAATAGTACGACCAGTCTTTCGGCAATATTTGCATCTCTTCTTCTTTTGCAATTCAGCATCATTAGAGGAATGAGTGGAAGAGAAAGGTTACGGCTTTGATTTTAATGAACCCAAAGCTAAACCACACTTGCTTTTCCCCTTTTGTGAGATTGCAAGTGCTTGCGTTCCCTCAATCAAACCACTCCTATTCACTCTAGATTGCTCTTCTTGCAAAAGAAGAGACACAACCTCATCAAATGCATACATATTGGGATTCCCTTTTGCAACCAAACGGAGTGTAGTACCAAAGCTTTGAAAAGATTCTGGCAATCCTTTCAACAATGTAGAGATAGTGATGCATCCGGAATAATCTCATCTATGTTTTCCAATTGTTCTTTCAAGTCCTTGATGCGTGTCACATGCATATCCACATACTCATTTTCAGCCATACATACATCCTCAAGTTGCTTCCTCAAGTATGTAAGATGTGCTTCATTATGCACGGTATACAAAGAAGCAAGAGTGTCCCCTGACCGAATGTGTGGAACTATATGACGTTTCACAGAAAGTGCAATCAATGCATGAGCTTGAGCATCTTTTCCATCCCATCTAAGTTTCTCCTGTGTAGGTGGAGAAGGAGAAGCCACTGTACTTGAAGAAGAAGCTCAATCTATGACAATAGACTCTAAAGTAGAAGAACTTGTAAGTCTTCGATCTACATCTTCCACTACGTTCCAAAGTTGTTTTGCAACAAGAACATGCTTCATCATGTAAGATCACATTGGATAGTTGGTCCCATCAAGCTTATCTTAAGCTTGAAGCATGCCAAACAAGTCATTGTTGCCCGCCATTTCACTAAAGAACAAGAATGTGACAAAATCTTTTCTTGGCTGCTCAAATTCACTTTTCAATGCTTCGAAGTCGATTTGCATTGTTGAAAGTGCGTGCGTGCCGCGATATGAAAACTGAAACTTGAGAAGGAGCTGAACCTGCTCTGATACCACTGTTGGGTGTGTGTAGAAGTGCGAGAGACACACGAGAAGCACACACAAGGAGCACAAACGCAGCAAGATACACGAAGAAGACAGATGGCTAGAATAGCTCTCTCTATTGATGATGAACTGAACTGAAGTAAGAGCTGAATAATATCCCTAAGTACCAAGTACCACCACATATGAGTGAATCATGTATGTGGTAACATGGGAAAAAACTTGTAGCCGGCACTAGAGTAAAAAGTGCCCATAAAAGGTTAACATCAACTCGAAGAACACATAAGTGTAACAATACTTGCTAGAAACTTATTACTGCATGTCATTTCTTTGATTTTACAAGTCATATTACTAGAAAAATTAGGGCTTTTGTGTAAAGTTCAAATAGGCACCCATTGACTCTGTCTTGCATCTATGTATGCCTTTTGTGGTTGAAAAACAACAAATTTTTTGTTTTCAAATTTTCTTTTGAAAAAAAAAAATCAGAAGCTTGTTTCTTCAAGTTTTAAATAGTTTTTGGGCTTAATTTCTTAGCTATAGTCTTGTCAGGTGATTGTGCAGAGGACACCAAGTGAATTTTACCTTTGTTGGTGAAATTTTGAAGCTCTCAGTGTGCAAACCTGGCTTCTACCTCCTCTGATGTGAAAAAAATTGTTTGAAAACAAGAGATTTGAGGATCTTGGCTTTGATTTTTGAAAAGAGAGAATGTTTGGCATCCTCTTTCTTAAAGATTGCAAAGGGGCCCTTGAGGAAGTCAAGCCTGAAAATACGACAGATGAAGCATGGATGAACCTAAACAAGAAAGCCATCACTTATATTAAGATGGCGGTATCAAATGAAACCTTAGTGGATCTGAAGGGCCTTACAAGTTACAAGTGCTTTTGAGGTATGGGAGAAGCTGAAGGCCACCTATGAAAATACAACGCTTGTAAATCAAATGCATCTTATGCATAAGCTAGTGTATGCAACTTGATGAGTCAAAAAGTGCTATTGAACACTTATCTACATTTATAGGTACTCTCTCAGAGTTGCAAGACTGTGGATACCTGCATTTGATGATAAGCTTAAGGCCATCTTCTTGTTGATGACGTTACCTGATTCATGGGAAACATTGGTTGTTTTACTTTCGAATAATCCCAATCTTACTTTTGATGGTGTAAGGGGTTCTGTTCTAAATGAGGAAATCAAGAGGAAATCCAATGGAGAGGGCAATGGTTAAGTCTAGCCAATGGAGAGGGAAATGACTAGAGGAAGAACAGAGAAGAAAAGTGGAAATGCACAATGGAATAGGAGCAAAAGCAAAGGCAAGGTTGAAGTGACTTGTTACCAATGTGGTAGGAAAGTCAGAAGAAGCCTGATTGCAAATACTACAAAGTTGAACTACAAAGAAAGAAGAACACAACTGACAAGAAGGAAAAAGACACCAAGAATGAAGCACATGACAACTAAAAGGACAAGGACAAAGAGAAGGTCAATGTGGCCTCTAATGTCGTCATTGAGAAGCTATCAAATGCAATAGATATTCTTTGTGCTACTATGGAAGCACATCGTGCCAAAGTTAATGATGCTTTTGTTAATATTCATGCACAAGATATGCATATCACAAAGAGGGATCTTATTAATGTCTTGGTTACTATGAATGATGCTTTGTCACAAACATGGATTATGGATCCATATGCATTGTTCCATATTACTCGTATTAAGGAGTGTTTTACTACCTTTCATGCACTGAACCATGGGCATGTATATCTTGGAAATAACCATGCTTGCTTTATTGAAGGTATTGGGTAGATGGCACTAATGAGTTGGTTTTGCATGATGTAAGATATGTACCAAGCATCAAGAAAAGCCTATTGTCATCACGAAAAGCCTATTGTCTGCTCGACAAATGAATATACATGGATATAGTACCCTTTTTGAGAAGGGGTCATGGAAGCTTATCAAAGGCTCTAGGTTGATTGTTAAAGGTACCAAGAAAGGGACTCTTTATTGCTTGCATGGTAAAGCCTTGCTAGGAAAGTTTATTATGTTGGCTGAAATCCATTCACATATGGAAATATGGCATAAAAGGCTTGGTAACATGAGCCAAAAAGGCCTTGATAAACTATGTCATTTGGACAAGTTCAATGCTAAAGACTCAAAACTTGATTTTTGTAATGAATGCCAATATGGTTAGCAAGTAAAGAATTCCCACTACTCTCGTGTCTCTAGTAAGTCTAATGTGCTTGATCTTATTCATTATGATGTTTGTAGCATGCCCACCACATCTATGGGGGAAGTGCTCTTTACTTTGTTTCTTTTGATCATGACCACTCTAGGAAGCTTTGGGTATATTTGTTAAAATCTAGGAATGAAGCCTTTGCTTCATTTAAGAAATTTCATGCCCTTGGTGTTTGGAGCAACCGAGCGAACCACTCTTTCAATATATACTCTCTATGTACTTGAGTTAAGTTTCTTGAGGGAGTACTCACATAATCTCTTTATAACACTAATACTTATATGCTTTCTTTGTATGAGATTTGCTTGGAGATACCTTAGCCTCTTCATACCGCACAACCCTCGCATATACTCTCTAGGTACGATATGCTCGCATGTTTTGCATTTTTAGTGCATATCATTATCTTGTATCTACTCATGAGTCATCATTAATGGAGCATTGTAATATTCGACCATCTCGCATGTGTGTATATGTTGTTATACTCCAGAGATTTACATGCCTGAAGGAATAAGAAGTTCCTTGCTCGAGGGATAGCCAAGGCCAAAAGCCAGAGAATTCAAACGAGGTACCTACTCATGATTGCAAAAAGAGTAGAGTGACCTTGGAGAGAACTCTAGATGGTGACAAGGGGAGGGCTATAAAAAGGCTGGAAAGTGAGTCCCAAGTATATCATTCTCCACTTTTCACATTTGGTATCACAGCTTCTTGGAGGAAGATCCTGGGAAGAGCTTGATGGTGACGAAAGAAAGGACTTCTAGTCATTGCCACTTAAGGAAAGATTCCATTCTATTTTGGGGGATCATATCTTCATGGGAGAGGTGAAATGTGAGAAGCCATGGAGGAGTGTTCTTTGTTCGAAGAGTAAAAAGATTGGAGTTTTCCTCGCATGGGAAAAGTGAAAAACAAAAACAAATGCAAGACGAAGGAGCTGATAGCAGACCACAGGTTTTGAACCTTGACCTCCCACGTCAAAGTCTATTGGCCTAACCACGTGGCACGCTTCTATTCAACAAGGCGATGCTTTATTTTTGGCAACATATGTACTGTTCAATTTGACAGGAGAAACCCATGCGAGTAATCTTTGAAGATAAGTGTTAGGCTATTTATTAATATTTCTCACGCGCAGACATGCGTGAAGTGGCATATCGAGGAGTTTGCAAATAGTAGCTATGGGTGTGAGAGAATGAGAGAGAGAGAGATAGAAAGAAGAAAGAAAGAAAGAAAGAAGGTCATATTAACGTCTTCTGGAGGCCAAACTTGGCTTATGAGACAAAAACCATGTACAAATGTAGAAAAGGAAGAAAGAGAGAAAGAGATAGAGAGAGAAGAGAATGAAGAAGAGAGAAAAAGGTAGAGAGAAAGAAAGAAAGAGATAGAGAGAGAAGAAGAGACTAAAGAAGAGAGAAAGAGAAAGGTAGAGAGGTAGAGACAAAGAAATAGAGAAAGAAAAAAAAGAGAGAAGAGAGAATAAAAAAAGAAAGGAAGTAAGTGAAACTGTGAGAGAAGAAAGACAAAGAGAGAAAGAGATAGAGAGAAGAAGAAGAGAAAGAGAAGAGTAGACAAAGAGAGAAGGAAGTAGAAAAAGAGAGAGAAAGAAAGAAAGAAAGTCATATTAACGTCTTCTGGAGGCCAAACTTGGCCTATGAGACAAAAGCCATGTACAAGTGTAGTAACCATGTGTAGAAAATGAAATGAAATAAACACAAAGCTATCAAGGGTTGGTAAAAGGCTCGGGAGAAGTGGCTCTGACTCAGCAGATAGTGGCCACCTAATACAGGGGGATCCATAATATGAGTGAGCAAAACACCCTAGCTACTGGTGATGGGGGGAGGTGGGTGTAGTATGTGGTACATCGGAGGTGGTCTGAGTGCCTCCTAAAGGAAGACAACCCAGGGGGTGGTGGAACGCCTATGCTCCATCATGTGGTCGTAGGCTGTCCTGATGCGTGAGATATCCTCCTGATATAGTCGCGGTCGACGATATCCTACCATGCGTGGTCGGCGTCGTGCTCTCTGTGCTGCTGCCTGGTGGAGTGTGAGCCCTCTAGAAGGACCTCTCTGATCTAGCTCCGCTCGCTGAAAGAACTGGGTAATGGTCTGCTGGGTACTCACCCGTGGCTGATGTGTGGGCTGTAGTGACCGCTCTCGCCTCTCGTATGCTGCTGTGAGGAAGCGATCCCAAGCGTCGCTGGTCTCCCATGGTCATGCACAACTGGAGTGACTCCTCTAGCTGGAACTGTGCTCGTAGGTCTAAGTAGAGAAAGAAAGAGAGAAAAAAATAGAGAGAAGTAAAAATATAGAGAGCAGGAAAAATATAGAGAGAGGAAGAGAGAAAAGCACACTCGCATATTTTTTTGCCAAAAAAAAAAAGAAAGAGAAAGAGAAAGAGAGATGCATATGCACTCTAGTATACAAGTATTCAAACATGCATCTATGCATGTACATATGCATTGAATCTACATACATACACATGCATAAATACCTATGTAAATGCATATTCATGTATATACATAGAATAACATGCATGTAAATTTACATATCTTTGTTGATATACAAACATATTTACATATAAAAGATATATAAACATGATAAATTACGCATTTACATGCATATTTATGCATATACATTCATGTATGCACTTAGGTATATAAGTAGTTACCTATATGTTTTAGCTCGAGCATAACTTCCTACTCCACGCTCTGATTAGCGTGTTTTCAATTACTATAAAATCCACACTTCAAGAGCTTTTCAATGAATGGCTAAGAATTCCTTTGAAGGCATTTACTTTACTGATTTTATCCAAAGGGTGAGGTGCTGCCCATATACCTAGGTTTACTAACTTAGCCATAACTTTTTCATACCTAGGCTAGATTCCACACATCAAGAGCTATCATGTCAGTGGTCATAAAACATATTATAAGACCTACAACCTATCTTTGCATAACATTTTAGTTGGTTGTTGACTAGCGAGGGGTGCTTTTGAAATAAATTTATGATCAATTTTGATGCTTATCACTTTTTTATCATATTTAGAATCGCTTAGGAATTGAAAGCATTCATTATTGCATCTTTGCACACATAATTTCATTTACTTATGTTCTTTAATAAAAGCATGCACACGTTTTCTCTTGTGTTTTCAGACTTTGTTTTTAGGTATCGAAGCATGAAGAAATAAATTTCAACAAATAAATGTTACCATCATGAGGGTGTGTAGCGCTCAATAATATATTTTGCACATGTTTATTTCTTACAAGTCATGGATCGAAAAGAAAGTGGTTTTCTTGCCACTAGGCTTATGCTTTTTAATGAATATGTGTTTTTATTTTCTTCCATTTTACTATGAAGACTTTGTCCAAATTTTTGTAACCGCATGGCATTATATGCCATGACAAAACTAGAGAGATAACATCTTTGAGGAAGGAAGGTTCATGTGTTCTTTTAAAGTACTTGCAACAATAGATGCTTGGGAAGTGATTTTAGTTAATATGAAGATATATTTGAGTATGCATACTCAAATTTTCTTTGAAGAAGATCTGTGTTCATTTTCTCATCATTAACATAAGTAAGATTTTGGTCAAACATGACTAAGTTTCTGAATGTGACATGAAGAATTGCATTGTATATAGACAAAACGGGGCAAAGGTAAGTGACCTTTGTCATAGATATTTATGTCTAACAGAAGGATGGAGGATAGATTCCTCAAGAAGAACCAAAATTTTATTCTTAGTCTATACGAGTTAGCGCTATGGTTATGAATCATCCACACAAGTATTAAATGCTTGTATGTGATTGGCTGAGATAAGGTTTAATGAATGTGCAAGAAACACAATGACTAGAATAAAATCCATACTTTGACTGAAAAGTGGATACTATATAAAGAATCGATTTCCATGAGATGATTTGGATAGCTAATTGGTTTCCACTGATCTAGATGATTGGTATATCCATGGATATGTCTCCATGTCATAATCCATCCAAAAGAATGGACGAGCATGTATACTCGTAAGGATTAACATATCTCGTCATTTTTAGGTTAAAAAAAAAAAAAACTGAGGAAATAGTAAAAGACGTAGCCTCAGAGAGATTTGGATGCTTCTCTTTGCGGAAATGCCCAAATTAATTGAGATTTGGATAGCAAATAGCTAAGAGGCTTTAGTTGAAGCCATCCAATTTCCAAGTAATTTGGATACATTTATAAGGGTCATGTAATGTGAGAAGTGGAGAATGACATACTTGGGACTCACCTCCCAACCTATTTATAGCCCTCACCTAGTCACCGTCCAGAGTTCTCTCTAAGATCCCCTCTACTCATCTGGCTATTACGAGTAGGTACCTCGTATGAACTCTCTGGATTTTGACCTTGACTATCCCTCGAGCAAGGAACTTCTCGTTCCTCCATGCACGTACATCTCTAGAATATAGCACTCTCCCCCTTCTAAAGATCATTGTCCTCAATGATATAGAAGGAGCTATAAACCTTGGAATCAAAATCTGTGATTCCAACTAACAAGAGTAGTGCACTAGGTGTTTGAAATACTGGATGTTCAAAAAGTAGACAACTAGTCTCTCCCATTCCTATCTAGCATTTCCACCAATAGCTAATAGTCCTTGCGTTGGGCATACTATGGTAATCCCTCTGAGACCTAATGAGTCCATATGTATGCAGCATAAGTACTCACAATATTCTCGGACTCCCTATGCCTAGACCTTGACCACTAACTTGTGACAACTTATAAGTCGTTGAGACCTTGGCAACTTGCCCTTATCTCCCTAAAAATACCCTTTGACAACTTGTCATATGGTATAACTATATAATCAACAAAATCACTTACTCCATTAGAGTAACAAAAAATACTATGCTCATCCAGAACTATCTGATTATGCCCCAAATCTCTACGCGCAAATACTAAAAATAAATGGAAATCTTTTTCAAATAGTGTTTAATCTCTAAGTTAAAGTAAATATGCTTGAGTTACTCATTGTAATGAAATGAAACTCAACAAAGTCTTATCTTCATCCAAACTATGAATCCAAGATGTCAATCTATAAATAATCCAAACTATGGACCAAGATCTCAATCTATCATATCCAATATATAATGATCCAAACCACCGATCAAAATATCTCCCATACAAAGTAAATCCCAATCCACTATGTGGAACTAAGTATGTCATGCAAAGTGAAGACATGCTGAGAAACTACAGCAACTAGTGGCTATCATTGCCTTCTCAATAATAACATGCAAGTTGTTCCAAGTGGACAAAACTAACCTAACATCTAACCATCACTATGATCGAATTATTTCCAACTAGGAACATGATTTCTCTAGCAAACTATTGTAATAATCTGGCACTCCCAAGTATAATGATGACCACAATGTGAGTCCACTAAATACATTACATGGCCTAACCTCATGCATATCAAATATAGTAGTACGTACTCTATGAATTACTTCTTAATGCAATTACCTCTTCCCAATTCTTATGTGCAAACCTTTCCTTTCCGCTTCTCGGCTACTTGCCTACAGACTTACCTTGTTTGTGATCACATACAAAGTGATTATCTCAATTACCCCACAATTGTCTAATAGTAAGAAGATCATATGAATGAACTCCAAACCAAAAAAAAAATATAGCATCAATGACTTCTCTCTCGTACAATCTGTCTTACATATAGGTAGAATACAAAATTTGATGTTCCATACCATGAAACTTTATACCCTACATAGATGCATGTATGAGATTAAAGTTGAACACTTCTCTCAACATAATAAGAATAAAAAGGTGAGTACTCACGAGTCACAACCATAACTAATAAACATGAAATCATGAAGTGTTCTTGAAGTGTTTCCTTTGTCATCCTATTACTCTCTTACTCATAACTATATATAGCATCAAATCAGAAATGAGAAATCTTGTGATAAATCAATTCAACTAGAGTTGTAAAGGGTGCAGCTTGGATCAAATATTTGTTTGGATCAAATATTAACTCACAAGAAGTGGGAATTGACACAACTTTTATCAATCCATAATATATGAAATGAGAATAACCACTTAAGTTCTCATGATTTCCTTGCTCTCATTGCACTATATATATTTTTGAAAATTTTGACAAAGTCTCCTTTGTCCTACTGAGAATGGACACCATAAACCAATCATCAATAATCAAATATCTAGGCCATGGCTATCCCATGATCATCACACTATATCAAAAAAAAATCATTAAAAACTACGAAAAATCTTTTTCTTTCAAGAATCTTTCTACATAAATAATTTTCAACAGCAGCGGATTAAAGCTTAACTTTAACTACCTTTTACTCATTCAAAATCTATGAAATTTTGTAGTTGCTAACTTTCACTCTTTTATTCATATCTCCTAAATGGAGATATATCTTAGCTTAAGATTTTGTGAGCACTATCTTGAGGTTTTTAGCTAAGATTAAAAAGAAAAATCTCTCAAATCGAATGAATGAACTAAGAGAATCAATCACCTCTAGGTGACATGATCTTTGATCCTTTCATAAATTCTAGAGGCTACACTTTTATATGCAAAGATCATTTGACCTATTAAATGATATTCAAAATCAATGAAAATTACTATGAAGAAAGTGCATCTTATAAGCCGTTAAAAATAAAGGCATATTAGCAAAGGCATTTCTCTTCATTCATACATCCAAATTCAATGATTTTTGTTTCATATGAAAGCTTGATATATATATATATATATACCTTCATAAGTTCAAAGTTATCCAAACTTACGAACTCAAGATAGAGAACACAAACATATACACATTGGAAAAAATAACAAACAAAAGCAAGAGACTTAAGACCAATATAAGACATGAAAAATACAACCAAGAAAGAAAACCAATACAAAAAGAGAAAGAAAATCTAACCAAAGAAGAATGTCGGTTTCATCTACTATTCTAGTGTAACGTTTCTTTTTACTATCTATATCTACAGACTTGGATTTCAACCATAAATAATCAAAATGTAATGCAGATTTTTCTACCAAAATAGCCTTACATCTATCATTGGTGAATTTAAAAGAGAAAACTTTCCTAACTAAAGAAGAAATCCTATGTTTTAAATCATTCAAATCTAACTTTGTATACAAAGTGGTGAAGTCAAAAGTTTGAAGCCCCAAAGGAACAGATTTTTCTTCTATAGTTCTTGAAGAGTTGAGAGACTTTATTACAAGAATAACACCTAGAGAATTATCTAAGATCCAACTAGAGGAAGTTGGCACATCTGCATCTTTGAGTAATTCCTTCCAAATATCATGAATAGTAGGTAAAATGGCTTTAAAACAATTGCTTAACCATTTAAACATCCGTGAGAGAAGTATTACAAGATGCAGCTATAAATCTCGGTTTGATGGGGTTCTTATGGAATTTCCAAACTGTATATAAAAATGGTAAATTTTGATACAATTTGAAACCATAAGATTTACAAAAATCTTGATGACTTGAAATAACTTCTCCATAAGAAACATTGCAAAATTGGTATGTAGAGGACTGAGTTTCTTTCATAAGACACTCTACATAAAACTTTTTACAAGTAAAAACAAAATTATTTGGACATTTATCCACATAAGAAATCACAAAGTTTCTATGAAAATATTTTAGTGAAGTCAAATCACTTACAGATAAGCTATCTAATGAAGGGGAATTCCTACCTAAAGCTATATCAACCTTCATAGAAACTTTCTTCATTACTACTGATTTCCAATGTGTAAAAATTCCACGAATACCTAAAGATTCTTCAAATTTTAGAATGAAATTATCAATGCCCTTTTCTATATCTTTAAGGATGCAAGCATCCTTAGAGGTATGAAGTCTATATTTTGTTCCTCTAGAAAAAAGTTCTTTCAAGCTACTAGTAGGAAGAATAGAATAATCGGCAAAAACTATATGACCCAAATCCTTGTTTATGAAAGAGGAAAAGGAACCATTATTGCAACAACAAGATCTTCTAGAAATCGACAATCTATCTTGCTCTCTCATATTTCTTCCAATATCATTGTAATTGAAAGCTTTTTGACCCAAAGTTTTCAAATATTTGTATATAACCAAAGGATGGACCCAAAGCTTTCTAACATAAGAAGGAAGAGATTCTATCACTTCTTTTGATTTCAAAATAGAGTTCAAACCAACTTTATCCATTTCTGGAGAAGTAAAGATAGTAATTAGTAAAACTCTTCTTGAAATCAAAGGATTATGAGAAACACAAGAGGATTTTAGAAATTTGGATATGAGAATTCGAAGTTGAAAACTATGGGATTTTCTAAGACTCAAATCCTCATGAGAAAAATTTTCCAAGATATATAGAAGTTTAAAGAGGACTCTTTTGTTATACTTTTCAAAGATTTTGAAAGAAAAAGACCCCTCTTGCATAATTCTATCCAAGAAAATTAATCTTCTTTTAAAATCACTAAACTTAAGAGATTGATCACCCAAAAAACTAAACAAATGTTCATTAGAAGATGATGATGGGAAATCCTCATCAGAAGAGTCTAACCTATAGCATGAACTAAGGGACCTATGGGGAGAGGAAACAGAAACATTAATATTACGATGTGGAACCCAAATTTCTGCATGTTGAGAAGATTGGATGGTTGAGGAAAGTTTTGGGTATCTACGCCATAACATAGGAGTTTTCTTATTGATAGATCTACTCTTACGAAGGCTAGATTCTCCTTCTAAATTGAAGCCTTTAGGGAAGAAGATATGTAAAGTTCGCATCCAAAATAACTCCCTAGGCAAAGCTGCTTTGTAAAACTCTTTAGAGTTTCTAAAATTACCTTCTATGTGTTCAATAGGAAAACAACGAAACGATTCAAAACCGCATTTTGCTATGGATGCATAAAGAGGTTTTACTTTTTTAATTAAAATTCTTTTGGAATGAATTTTCCTAGCTTCTCTAACATGCTCTTGAAAACGAATAAATGCAATCCTAAAAGTTTGACCAACATATAAAAATGAACTATCGTAAATATTATAGATCACATAAATGACTTGTGAACAATGAATTGGACTTAAAGGATTATCTTCATGCAAATGCTTTTTTCTTAAACGCCTTAAACGAAGAAGAGCTTTTATTGAATTATTAGTGTAATGAGTATTAACTAAGGCCGTTTTGAAAGAAGACCAATGAATATGACCATTACCTAAGCAATGCAAAGAATTTAAATTAGATCTAGCTCAGAATTTGAACCTTTCTCTTCCACTACTATAAACACGATAAGGAACAAGATTTAAAGAAGAGGTTGAAGTACGTACCTGGTCGAAATTGGAACTCGAACTCGCTGAATAAGTATTATGAGAAATGTGTATAGTCAGGTCAAAAAATCAGATCAACGCCCACCAGTAGGCCAAAGATCCTAGGTTAGAGAAAGTGTGAACCACACTCCCCATTTGTGTAGCAAGGCTTCTGCCAAGCAGTGGGGCCCTTAAATGATCCATAACTAATCCATAATGAATTGCATTGATTTCAAAGATTATTTGATAGGTGAGGATCTCTACACACATAAGTGAAGCCTTTGGAATTTATGCAATGACCAGAGACCATGTCACTTAGAGGTGATTGATTCTCTTAGGTCATTTATTCAATTTGAATGATTTTTCTTTCTAACCTTAGTTCAACACCTAAAAATGGTTCTTACAAAATCTTAAGATGAGATATCTCCATTTAAGAGATATGAAGAAAAGAATGAAAATTAGCCTTTGTAAATGTTTTAAATATTGCAGGTATAGAGGCTCAGTATTTTGATCATTGGAAAAGAATCAAATGTCTAATACTTTGAAATTTATATCCATGAAAATATGCTAAATTAAATATATGCTATACAAATTTGAAAGAAAATAGAGATCATTTGATAGGTCAAATGACCTCTGATTCTCATAATAACCTCTGGCAAGGATTCCCCAAAGATCGCTACATTTGTATGATGAACACGTGGTTGTTTCATATTTGAAGCTCCAATTGCAAAAAAATTTCATGCAAAAGATACTCTAGTATAGACCCTAGAGGATACCTAACATTCAAAGATTAACATCTTCATATTTAGAAGATATTCTGAAGATGCAAGTGCATAGCTTGTAGGTTAACGTAAGTGCAAGTGTAGCAAAGATAGAATGATTAATTTCAATGCGTATTTGATTGAATTTCAAGTTGAAATCTTGTGAAACCAAACTAGATAAGTTGATCTAGATTTAAGCACAAAGAAAATGAAATTTGAAATTTATTTCATCAGTCTAAGGACTTAACGAAGATTACCCTGTACATTTCTAGAGTTGGTCGTCAAGTATTCGACCCTTCCAAAGAAATGGTAACAAAACTCTGAGGAAATATCCAAATCAAGTGATTTTTTAGCCTAATGAAAGCTTCAAGAAAGCTTTAGAACGTTCCAAAATTTCATAAATTTTGCATTAGGAAAAGTTAGTTAAAGGTAATCTTTAATGTGTTGTTGTTGAAAACTGTTTATGTAAGAAAAATTTTTGAAAGAAAAAGATTTTCCACAAGTTTTTACGACATTTTTTGATATGGTGTGATCACCAAGGGCTAGCCATGCCCGAAATATTTGGTTATTAATGATTGGTTTATGGTGACCATTCTCAATAGGACAGAGGAGACCATTTCAATATATCGGCCATGAGAGCATGGAACTGGAGAACTTTAGTGCTTGTTCTCATCTTGTATGTTATGGATTGATAAAAGTTGTATCAATTCCCACTTTTTGTGAGTTCGTATTTGATGCAAGCTGCATCCTTCACAACTTTGATTGAGTTGATTTATCGTACCATTTCTCATTTCTCAACCCAAGATGAGTTGATGCTATAGGATAGAGTCATAGAAATAACTATGTCATTTCCGTAGAGGAAAGGAAACACTTCATGATTTCACGTTTATTATGTTGAGAGAAGTGTTCGACTTCAATCTCATATACGCATATACGTGGGTTATAAAGTTTAGTGGTATGGGACATCAAACTTTGTACTCTACCTAGGTGTAGGATAGATGGTATGGCACAGAAGTCAATGAGACTATATTTTGTTTATGGTTTAGAGTTCATTCATATGATCTTCTTATTATTGGACAACAAAGGGGAAGTTTAGAGAATCACTCTGTATATGATAGCAAACAAGGCAAGTCCGCAAGCAAGTGGCCTAAAAGCAAAAAGGCAAGGTTTGAACATAAGAATTGTGAATAGGCAATTGCATTAAGAAGAAATTCATATTGTACGTACTACTTTATTTGATATGCTTGAGGTTAGGCCATGTTTCATACATAGTATGTATGAGGTAAGCTAGATGCTTAGCCTAGTGGGCTATGAGTGCGCACACATCTACTTACCAATTTTTAGCGTATTTAGTAGACTCACATTATGGGCCTTCATTATCTCTGGGAGTGCCAGAGTATTATAGTAGTTTACTAGAGACATCTCCTTCCGAGTTGGAAATGATTTAATCATAGTGATGGTTAGATGTTAAGCAAGTTTTATCCACTTGGAACAACTTGCATGTTATTATTGAGAAGGCAATGGTAGTTCCACTATGTTTTGTATTTTCTCAACAAGTCTTCACTTGGCATGAAAGATCGACATTTGCATCCATAGTTTGAATTATTATATATATTGGATATGACCGATTGAGATTTTGGTCCATAGTTTGGATCATTATATCTTTGGTATGACAGATTGATATCTTGGATTCACGGTTTGGATCAAGATAAGACCATACTGAGTTTCATTTAGTAACTAAAGCGCATTTGCCTAAGCTTAGAGATTACGCACTATTTGGAAAAGATTGTCGTTTATTTTTAGTATTTGCCCACAAAGATTTAGTGCATAGACAGATGTTTAGGAAGTGTATTATATAATTTCTTAGTTATTGAACCAGTTTGTGGAAGATCCACACGTGACTCATAGTTTTGGATGGGCATAGTATTTTTCATTACTCTAGTGGAGTAAGTGATTTTCTTCATTCTTCATTACACAATTATGAGACAAGGGCAAGCCGCCAAGGTCTCTACAGGGGACAAGATGTCACGAGTAAAGTGGTCAAGGTCTAGGCATAGGGAGTCAGCGGATATTCCGAGTACTTATGCTGCATACATATAGACTCATTGGGCCTCGATGCTCAACCCAAGGACTACTATCTATTGGTGGGAATGCTAGATAGAAAGCATAGGGACTAGTTGTCTACTTTTTGACCATCTAGTATCTCAGACACCACACACACTCTACTCTTATTAGTTGGAATCGCATATTCTGATCCCCAAGTTTATAGCTCCTCCTATATCATTAAGGACAATGATCTGTAGGAGGAGAGTGTTATATTCGAGAGATGTACATGCCTAAAGGAAGGAAAAGTTCCTGGCTCGAGGGATAGCCAAGGCCAAAAGCACAAAGAGTTCATATGAGGTACCTACTCGTGATGGCTAGATGAGTAGAGGGACCTTGGAGAGAACTCTAGATGGTGACTAGGCAAGGGCTATAAATAGGCTGGGAGGTGAGTCCTAGGTATGTCATTCTCCACTTCTCACATATGTTCTCTTGAATGTACATATATTCTCCTCTGTTTGGCAAGTTTATGTGTATTCTGACTAACCATTTGGTAATAGAGCAAGACTAGAGTAAGAGCTTGAGCCTAAAAGAGAAAAAAGAGCTTCTTGTAAGTACAATCCTTTTTTACTATCTAACTCTTTATGAGTTTTCCAATTTTTCTATCAAAAAGAGTGTATTAATCCCTCTTTAAGCTCTTAGATTAGCTAGAGAACATGATCGCTCCTCATGGAACTTGTAGCTTGAGCGCTGGTGATACCACGGGCACTAGGAAAATCATCTTGAATCCCAAATTTTGTATGACTTTACACATCTCATGATTGATGAAGAACTTGGGAAATCTAACATCATCATCATGTATGGAGCATGCCAAAACCATAAGAGAGAATCTCTACTTGCCTTGTTTCAGTATCCAGAGACCCTATTTCGACTTGACGATATTATTGATGACATGATCAATTCATAACCAATTTAATAGCACCATCCTTAAACACCTATGTACAAAGGGCTTAGTCACATAGATCCTTAGTCTTGCCAATGCCAGTCTTGGAGCTCAAGGAGTCATGTTCTCCAAGTAATTGCTTCCCAAGTTTCAATTCATGTTCTTGTCTAGCTCCTTGTTCTAGCCCTATCTAGACTAGTTTCTAGATATCTAGTTTTGTCATCTTGTAATCTTGTAATAAGAGATCTTGTCTATTTGTATCTTGTTTTTAGTCCATCTCCATCAAGGGAGTTCTTGTAATTTTGATATCCTACCTAGGATCTTGGATTATGGGATCCCTTGTATTATGTTTAATCTAGTTATTCATAACTATCAAATCCCGGGTTGTGGGACTTCATGTAACACTTGTATATTCTTATATTGTTTCCTCTCCAAAAGTAATCTTGTAATTAGTACATTTCAGAAATCTTGTCTAGTCTAGTTCGAGGGCACAATCTAGAGCACCCTTAATAGTAATGGGCAAAGTTATGAAGTCAAAGGTGTTGGTATAAATTCTAATACATCCTTTTTTGTGCTTCAAGATGAGTTACGTGTACTTGGAATAACAAATCATCCGTTGTCCATATTCTCTTTCATAAAGGCCACTCATAAGATAAACTTTATAAAAATCTTTTGTCATATCATCTTAAGGTTCTACACAATTTATAAGAGGAATATTAAAGAACAGATTGTATGTTTTGAAGCACTATCACGAGATGCACATAATTGAAGTGTTTCTTTGAATCCTTATGAAGATAACATGCAATTATGGCGTGCTAGTTTTGGGCATGTTAGCCATAAATCACATTGCAGCCTTGTAGTTAGAAGATGTGCAAAAGCTAGAGAGAGGACATGGACAAGAATAAGAAATTACGGAGATACAATGTGCCATACACTTAAAGAATAGACTTACTGTCTCATACCTCATCTTTTCATGCATAACAAGAAATGCTCTTTCACAATTAAAGAAATCGACCGCAAAGCTAAAGACCTGAGAAAGGAGGAAGATGAATCACATCTTTGGGTCAACTTGAAGCATGACAATGAAATTGATATGGAGAAGATTGACATCAAGGATTATATTTTTGAAACCACAAATCAAAAGCTTCATACCAACACCATGAGATTTACACAGCTCAAGTAGAAGTAAATATTAATCTCAAAGTTATGACCCTTTTAGTTTCAAAACTTTTACTTAAACAGACATGGTGGTCTTTCATGCAGAACATATATGTTTTGAAAAGGAAGTAGGCACATGGAGTGGAATAAACCCATGAAATAAGAGTTTGAAAAACTTGAGGAACGAGTTGAAATGTTAGTAATAATATGAAATGCAATATAGGCAATACGTATTATGATGCTTATTTTAAAGAAAAACTGAAAACATTTTCAACGAATATAATACTTGTTGCTTAATTTCATTCTTTCAATACGCTCCATACTAGACATTTTAAAGCCTCTTTTAAAACTACGTTTTAATACTCTTTGAGCTACAATTAAGATTTCGAAAAGGTAGCAATTTTTAGCTTAGAAAATCAAGTTATCAATTATTCAGGTTGAGCCAACCAAAACACATTTAAATTAAATTAACAGCTCCTTTTACTTCTTACATTGGAAATTGTTGTCTCTCTTTTGTTGAGTAAAACCAAAGAATGCCTAGTACGTCTTCCACAAAAGTTGAATACAGTGTTACATTTACTGCAACTTTAGAGTGTATATGATTACAAATATTGTTTTTTGATCTTATGATACAAGTGAATCTCCCTACCAAGATTTTTATAGGGTCTCAAAGAGCAATCACCGACTCCAAGAAATCATGTGTTTTATGCTAGACAAAACACATTGAGGTTCACTATCCTTATATTAGAGAGAAAATAATGAAAAAGACAATTAATCTTGCTTATACTTCAATAGAGGATAATCTGATATGTAATTTCACAAAAACTTTTCTACGAGACCCGTTTGCTGCATTATGTCAAAAGTTATGTCTAAAGCCTTTCCTAAATTAGCATTGAGGAGTGGAGTGTTGGAGAAGAATGCTATTTGAATTCTCTAACATGTCTTGTGAGTCAATAATAATTTGAACATAGTTGATTTCTGAAAGTCTACTAAAAATTATGACCTTATTTTATGGTCTAAAATGGTCAAAACGGCAATACAGTCATCAAACAACAACTATGCTTGGCATATTTCCTCCTGCTCAAGCTCTGTATCTTGTCTTGATTCAGTGTCTATTCTATTTGGTAAATGATCTTGCAATTTACACAGATTGAATGGTGTAGTTCTTAGCACTATTTTGTAAGTAACTCAATTGATTGTACCAGGGAGTGCAGAAGAAGTAAAAGACAACAAGGTGTGATGCAAAGTGTTGAAAAAGACGAAAAAAGATGTGTGCAAAACTTGCTGGATGTTGTGTTGTTTGTGTACGATAAAGTGATTGCCCTTGTGATCATTAACACAAAAGAACTTATAACATAAAGACAACCTGAAAACTAGCAACACTAATTTGAAACTAGTGTATTTTTGTACATGTTTAAGAATCGTTAGAACTGGTTAGGAAAGTTAGCAAATGGACATTGTACAATTCTAATTATACATTTTTCGGTTAGATTTACTCGTTCACTGTATATATTCATAAACATTTTGATTAGATTGTATCATAGATCAAAATTAGAATTAGGTCTTGAAACGGTCAAAATTGGCTAAAAATGGTCATTTTGGTCATCAAAAAACAAATCATATATTCATGAAATACTCAAGGAGAGCAACACAACCATTTACAACCCTTGCTCAAAAACTTCAAAAATTGCTGGAAACTCTAAATTCTGATCAAAACGTCAAACAGCGCTTAAAACATCAATGCGAGATAAATCAAATTTAATTGGATGGGCTGAGATTATAAGGTAATAAAGCTTGATCTGATGGTGCAAAAATCCATGCATATGAAACTTGGCATTATTTCAGCCCATGTGACAAAATTAGACAAAATTCTGTGCCAAAGCCATGAAAAGCTAAGATTCGCCCAGCTTTTCACCCCAAGAAACAGGTTGCCTCTCATCACTTTTATAAACTGGTGGACTTTCATCACTTTTAACATCAATCACTACTGAGAGCTTCTGTACATGCTGGTTGGTCTTGGAGGTGTTGGAGACTTGGACTAGCATATGCTCATACACTTGGAGGACTCTCATACTCTAATGAGAGGTTTCTTTTGGAGTTCCTTATTTCAGCCGAAGCCTCTTCATGCCTTACTTCCCTATCCCTTCATTGCTCACTTTGGTGCTTATGAGTTGTATGTTTCTTTAGCTTATATTTGGAGCATATCATTACTTTGTACGTGTTCATCATTAATTGGAGCATAGTATATTTTTACCATACTTTGTGTATTGTGTGTACTTGTTCTCTTGTCTACATGTGTGTGTGTTCTCTTAGGTGTGTATATGTGTTTCTAGGCTAACAAGAGTCCCTTCAACACAAATTTTGAATCATGAAATGAAAAAACTTACAATCATGAGATTGAAAAATATATGAAGGCCTTCATTCAATGTACGTTGCTTCCACATTGCTTCTCGTAAATGGGAAAATATTCGTTATTAAATGCTGCCTTGAACTACATTGGAGCAAAAGTTTAAAGGATCACAATCACAAAAGGGAGAGCCATAGGAAGATATACACAATGCACACACATAGAATGGCAAATGTACCTACACAATCCCCCTACTCGATTCTATCAAGAAGCATGTTAGGATGCTCTTACCATAGTGATGCATTACGCAAGCACGGATAATGTGTACCAAAGAAACGCAGACTACAATTATTTTAAGACGATCTAAGAGTTTATGGAGTGTAATTAGTCCCAACGTTAGACTCAAGAAATGACAGGATGTATCTCCCAATCCGTAAATCAGATTTAGACGTCTAAGGTACCATTGGAAAACTCTCGGAACGAGCTTTCAAATGGAAGAACTAGATTGAGGGTCCAAGATACTTAGCATGGGTGAGAACTAGGTTCAAAATACTATGTTTGAGAACAAGGACTCAATACACCAAGGTTGAGAACAAGAAGGTTCAAGACACCAAGGTTGAGAGCAAGGGTTCAAGAAACCAAAGTTGAGAACAAGAAGGTTCAAGAGATTGTGGAAGGGTGAGGACATCAACTCAAGGGGAGATTAGGGGCTGATCATTGAGGACAATGATCTCTAGAAGGGGAAGAGAGTGTTACACTCAAGAAATGATAGGCAAGAGACGGTTGAACCACACCCTAAGGGGAGCATGAGGAAGTAATCCTCAACCATGCCTTTTGGGGCAAGCAGTTAGCCCATCATATTGCTAGCCAGTAGGTCAAGAGTTCAATTCCCACACCCAACGAAGTGCAAGCTTGCTGAGTTGATAGGACTCACACTCTTTCCCCTTGGGGTGCATAACACAAAGGATTACTTCTGAGCAAACATATTCAGAGAGCAACGCTTACATTCAAAAATTTCCTACTTTCCAAACTTAGAGAACGAAGGAATGACATCGTTCTGACAAAATTAATGGATGATGAACAGACATAAAACGGTTTATGCCTCGTAGAATGTCAGGAGCAAACAATAAGATAGAAGTTCAACATATAAGAAAATTGCTAATCACACTGGGCATACACCAATGGCCTTAAGCACAGATGATAGTGTTGGAACCTGATTCTTGTTTCATGATTATATAGGCCACATAGTATGAAAAGAGAAGCAATAACAATACTCTAAGCTTCATGGATGAATTTTAGAATCTACTGATCAAATCAAAAAGACTATTGAAAAGCCATAGACAACCGAACAAGAAGATTCAGACAACTCACCCAAATCAAAGATGACAAGATTAGAGAATTGAATCATGAACACACCCAAATCCTCATCCACTCTAATAACCCATCCTCCTAATCATAACTGTCATAAGGTGTTGAGACACCCTAATACATAGCTGCATTAGAGGATTTTACAGTGATTATGTAGGTGCAGTGGGACATGTATGAAAATATCTATCTCAAGGTTCCCACCTGCCTGCACAGAAATTCTTGGAGTTGACATAAACACAGCTACTATATCGACAAATTCATGACTCTTAATTAGACCCAAAACACAAGATATTCAAATACAACAAGCAAAATCTAATACCTGCAAATCTCAGATTTTGTCCGAGCCATACCCTCAAGAGCAAAATGGTTACCAAAATGAACTCCATTAAATATTCCAGAATAATGCCTTTCGATCCAAGAAACAGTTGCTTCTTTGATTATATTCTGCCGAGATCTGAAAGATACCTTTCTCCTTTTAAGTGGGACTCCAGAAAACTCCATATAACAAGAAAATCCATCATTGACTAACAATCAAAACTCACGTCACAACACAAAGGTTGCAAAACGATGATAGCTGCAGCAATGCCTTATAGGCACCAGGGATCGGAAATATCCCTTCATCAAAATGCTTTGATTTGAAGAAGGAATGGACACGGAGATCAGCTGCAAAATGCAATTCCCAGATGTTAAAGTCAACTAAAAGATGGAGGTCTGCAACACTGTCAATGTATATGCCTTAAAAATTGCCCATCTTCCTGAAACGATTATTAGGGTCAAGATCTTAGAGACAATAAAATTAAGGTATCTATGGCATGAACAAACCGCAACAAACAAAACTAGCTATATCCATGCCTTAGTATAAGATTTTACCAATCCTGGAAGTGCAAACAATCTTCTACATATGAGTGCAAAACAATCCTAAATGATCCATTGTGCCTAATTGTATAATAGACCAACTTCCATGAATAACGATGTTAAATAACATCATAAATTGTTTTTCAAAACCTATTATTTGTGTTGTCAGTTCCAAAGTTTGACTTGTATAATCTGTGTTCCTTTTGACTCCTGTTCTACACAGGAATTTATCTTGAATTTAATCAAAAATATCTACCTTCGGAGTGCTTGTTTATCAGAAAGATGCTCCATCTTTATGATGGAGGGCAGCAAGGGCCTACCTTATCACTAGCACTCCATACAACCCTAATCTTCTTCAAAATCAGTTTGGTACATGTTTTCTAGGTATAATCCAATCTCATATTCATTCTAATAAATATCATATACTATCCGAATGGTAAAGTCTGCCTACTGTGAACAAAAACAGTTGTGCGAGTCCTATAAATAGGACTGCATGAAAGCAATTATGCAACAGAGATGATGGAAGTAAAAGAGAAGAGAACAAATACAGTAGAAATTGAAAAACTTCTTACTAAAGAGTACATACAGCAATGATGGCATTGCCCACCCATGCGATCTCAAGGTAAAGCTTAAATGGTAATCTAGACAATTCTATATGGGAGATTACAAGGCAGAGATATGCTAGCTCAACTTGATGTCTAGATTAGTGCAAACGTCATCAGAGGTGCGGCCATCCATGGTTGGCTAGACATGGGCAATGGTGTGTATGGGAGCCTTATAAATGTGCAATACAACATACAATCATGAGGGGTAAACATTGATCATATATTAACACCCTCAATGTTTACCTAATGATGAATCATGTTGGATTAAAGATGTCTTATTTAGCTGCCCCTTTTCAAATGCTTTCGAGAATGTCAAGACAATTGTCATTTGTAAATCTATTATAGATGTCAAAAAGTTTTCTTTCAGCACCAACGACAACAACAAATGAGATGGTTCTAATCCCTATGACCAAACATTTTGAGTTGTTTCCCACCACTAAATTGATAAGTTCATGTAGAGGCATTATGTGATCCATTATCCAATATCCAAGGTTCATCAACACGAGCTTGGATAGATGTAGATATCTCTCTATGGAAACTCATTGTTCAAGCTCTATGTTGTTTGTCGATTTATTATCCTTCCAAGCCGATTTGAAAGCACTATTCCTCTCGCGAACTTGCTTCTTTCTACAATCCTTGATGGCATGATCCTTCTTTTTGCAATCATACCAGCTTCCAGCAAACTTCTTTGGCTTCTTTAGCTTTGAGAAGTGCCTGTTCCCATTACATTAGTTGAACATGCAAGTTGCAATCTCACATGAACCTTGACGATTGTGGTTTGGGACACCGACTCTTGAGGTGGTGGCGGCCAAGTATTATTTGTTAGCTCCCAAACTCAAGCATGGGTCATCCTGGACACTAAAGATGAGAAGTGAGTCTTATGTCCAACCCTTCTATATTGTGAAAATTTGCACTCTTATTTTGTAGGAAGGATCTAGCATTGTTGTCAAAGTCTCTTGCAATGGAGAAATGAGCTATGGTGACTTGTGCACAAAACCACTAGCGCTCATTGAGTCCGGATGGCTCAAGATGGCAAGTCCTCTAGCCTCTTGCATGGTGTGGTATGGGAAGCTTCAAGCAAGAGAGGAGAATATGAGCACATGCAAGCAAGTGGTTGGAGGCACAAATAAGCTCTCCTCATTTATGAGGCTTCAAGTTGAGGGGTAACTCAGCATTTGCATCTTCCTTCATCGTCATACATGGGAACAATGAGCTTCTCTTATTCCTACCCAAGGGGACAGAATAAGCCCATGATTGCAATCCATGGGGTAATCGGAAAAAGGTAATCGGAAAAAGATAATCGAAAAAAGGCACTTATGTGCCTTATCGTCAAAGATCGCCACAATGGTAATATGAATGAAGTGGTTGGAGGCCCCTTGGAATATGACTACATGATTGCATGCTTCTTTCCATGCACCTTCAAAAAAAACAATTCATGATGTACGTTGTTGCGATAGATAGGATAAATCATAAGGTATGGAAGAGAAAACCTCCCTCGGTTATCAAGCAACTTGCTAAGGGCAGCCAAAAGCCTACCTTGTGGAAGGGCTAGCAAAGCCCAAGGAAAGCAAGCAAACCCCACGTAATGGTTTGAGGCAACCCTTTGAGGGGTAGGCAAACTCTATGGTGGGACCTTTTAAGCCAACCTTCAATGCAGCAGTAGCGTACACACAACATGCGTATTGTGCTCATTTGTAAGCTTTTATGGAACTCGAGACATCAGAAAACACCATAGAATAGTTAAGTTATCACCACAAGAGAAATCCACTCATTTCACTAGTCCACACGTACAAGGCATACATGTAAGTCTAGTTGGATGGAAGGGAGGTAATTTGGGCAAGGATTTGGAGGTAATTTGGGCAAGGATTTTGATTCTTCTCCTCTCATATTTAGATAGGATGTAATCCTTATCAGCCAACAACGATGAGTTAAAAGAGAAAGATGACCATGACCTGAGTGTAGATCATGGTGCATAGAGGAATACTCCACATGTTATACTTCTACACATTTTCAAGGACGAAAATGTTCTTAAGGATGGGAGAATGATGTATAATCATGGCTCCTACAGATAAAAGGTGGGGATTCAAGAGTTCAAGACCCCTTGGAGAACTCTTGGATTTTATTGAGAAACCCTTGGGAAAGTATCTTCAATAGAATGGTTTGAACATTAATCTTGGGAAAGTATTTATCCTAAGGCTTGGGAACCTTAGTCTTTGGAGAAGCTTCTCTAAGTGCCACCTTGGGGTGTATGTGCAAGGAATGCAACTCTCGTATAGAAATCCATTTGACTTCATGCGAAGGCTAGCTTTAGAGACCCATGCGAACGCTTCATTTAGCATCCATGTGACTTGAACACATGGCTAAGCATGTCCCCTAAGCTTGGAGGTACATCTATGAGTGGAGTGGGATGGGTGGATACATATTCTCTCTCCCACTCTTGTGGTCTTTGCCTCACATGTCTCCACCCTTATAGAACATCTAGATGGTCGAATGTAGCTATTGTTTAGCCAATGGGTAGCTTTTCCAAGAAGCTTGTAAATTAGGTATGCACTATAGAAGGACACCCAAGGCAAGAAGCTTGTGCATACCTTCTATAGTGCATACCTAATTCCTTGCATTTTTGCAATACTATAAGGAAGAGCAATTGTTACAAAACAATGTTAGGCTTTACTTCAAAGGCGTTACAGCAGAATCATGAAAAGTATTGTTTACATAACTTGGTCATGCATGTGAGCTTATTAATGATGAACATAAATTAGCAGTAGTAAAATTGTTTCTCAAAAGGTTACATATGTCTCTCTGCAAAGACATATACCTCTCTACAAAGAAAGCTCAAGCCCCACAAATAATTAATAGTACGCTACAAACCCTAGCATTGTAAAAGGAGACTATCTGAGAGGGGTTGTTGCCACATTATGACATAATACTTTGATGCTACAAATAAATAATTGGAGCTTGAAGTATGATTAGCCATCTCGTTATGGTGGAGACAAATAGAGAGAGCTCAAGACTTATGACCTAGGATAGCATCCCTAATGCCTTATCTTTCATTGAAGCGTTTGTTATTATTATCAATTGCTGTATTTGAATCTTGCATCCATGAATGCTTGTATTCAGAGTATCTTTGTTGTAGAGAGTTGTTTTGCATTTCTACAGTTCTCATTGAGAGCTTCACAATGGTAAGAAGTGTTGATTACGTTGCACAAACCTCCATCACATTAGTCTAACACCTCCAAACTGCAACCCATTGATGTCTTCTCATCAAATTGAAAGACTTTGTTAACCCCTCTACTACAATTGGGTGAAACAATATATGAGCTTTCTGACTGAGCATAAGTCCACTCAAATAGTAAGTGTAAGTCAAGCACGCTTAGATCATGGAGCAATAACATTTAGAAATAAGCAAAGTGTAAGATGGCTAAGACTATGATTGGCCTTAGACATATATGGTAAATCTGAGAGCCAAATCCAAAGTGCCCTTTATCACAAAAAAAAAGGTTCCATCAAAGGCACATCATTCCTAAATTTATAATTTATTAAAAGATAATAATAATAAATTTAAGAAAAGAAAATATCTCTAATTCTTTGAACTCCAAGCTTTCTTAAGACTTATATGAGAATACATATATTTCAACATTTGAATCACAGAAAAGTGGCCTCAAAACATGAAGAAAAGAAATAACAGCCTTGCTAGAAGTACATAGTTTAACAACCAAAGAACGTGATTAGAACAGGGTTGAATTCACAAAAGATAGAAACATAAAGATATATTCATGGATAAAAATAGCAATAACTTGAAGTTGACATAGCAAAAACTACAAAAAGGATGAGACAGTTAATAATACTTAAACTATGATTTCATGAAGAAGATTGACCTTCCACTCGAGAGCATCGCCAAACCTGGATCAATCAACAATAACTGAGTGCTCAGTAGCCAAGACACAGATAACAACAACAACAACAACAACAATAATAATAATAATAATAAGTTAAACTAACAGCACAGCAACGATAATAATCATAGAGTAGAATAACATCACCTTCGTAAAGTCGTAGACATGGAAATCTGAAATGTTGTGCTCACAAAAGTAATTTTCTGCAATAAACGCATTCAATGCGAGTAGAAAACTACCGAGAACTGGATAGAACACCAAAAACTGCACATTAAGATGGAAAAGGTGGGGCGAAAGCAAAGAGAGAGAGAGAGAGAGAGAAAGAGAGAAAGAAAGAGAGAGATAAAGAGAGAGAGGCAAAAGATGGGGGAAACGGCCAATTTCGGAAAGGGGGAGAGGGGGAGGACGATCATATCCTTACTGTCGCAACGTTCTTACGCATACAAGGGGACACGCGCAAACATGTATTTCAAACAGTACCTAGATCAATATAAAATGCATTATTAATGCAAGCACCTACATGTTGAATTTCCAAATACAAAGCGAAGTTGCAAAGACAACTCCTAAACAAAAGTTCGCATGGCATGACTCGCGTGTAATAGCATTCTCAGTCTTCCTAAGAATATGCTAGTGTAAAACAAAATCAAGCTGGCGCCCAATGTCAAGGAAAATCACTGCATACCGAAAAGCACTCATAGAGGCATCACTGGATTTCACACATGCATGCACTATGCTTGTGTTTCGAAATGAGGTGGGCAGGTGCAATGTGTTTGTTAACGGATCAATATGCACACATAGCTTGATGGTTCTATAATTGAGTTTGCACATGCATTCCAGGTTGAAAACAATCCTGAAATTTTATTTAGGGTAGGAATAATGCCCAGCAAAAAGTCTATTATAAACATGTTCCAAGGTTTGCAGAAAGTTGCATTGCAGATTTCCATAGCTCTTTTAAGCGTCCAAGCTTCCAACCTTCATCAATATCCACAGCAACGGTCATAGCAGGTTGTTTCTCGATACTATTCGACGGAATCACCCGACTTCTCCATTCTTCATTGGATTGAGTTAGAGATTGTTCTGTGCTCGAATGCACTAAACGAGCGCCGCGAGATATTGAAGCTCTACAAAAGGCAACCTTTTTCTCCCGACATTGATCACTTCCAACCTTTTTCAAGGAACTTAAGCGATGCGCCCCAAAGTTGTATGTGGAGTTAGAGTTCAGGTTACGACAGGAGTGCGAACAACTAATCATCCTAAGATGAGGCATGAACTTGGGCATTTCTCTGGCTGCGCCACTCGAACATAAGAATTTGCGAATGTCGAATTTGGGAGCGCTGGCAAGCTTGTATGCATAGAACAGAAATCTTTGACCGGCTATCTGTTTGCCATGGTACATTTCCAATGCCATCTAGACGGTCTTTTCTCGTGAGTTCGCCATGGCCAACGTGAAGACGAAACACAGCACAACTGAAACTGAGCTCGTAAAGTAAATTCGCTTTGTTGTCGTTCTCTTTTAACGTAGGTTTGTAGGACCTTCTTCCAAAGCAGACAAGAATTATATTTTTTATTTTCAACAGAATTTTATTTATGTTAAAAAAGCAGGAGCAGTTTCGTGACTCGGCAAATGGAAATAGGACAAAAGATGTCTTTTATTTTTGAGGGACAACTTCGATTAATATTGGAATATTAATATTAATAATACTTAAAAGAAATTTCTGGAAATGCGAAATTAGGAGCGCGGTCGTGACCGCAAATGAGAAGCGAACAAAATGTGCCTTTCATTTTTTAACAACAAATTTCAATTCTTGTGGAGTACGACGTGTTTTCTAGAGTTTTTTTTTTTAATAGAGTACAATGAATTCGAAAGACACACACCCGACCTCGTAAGGTAGAGGCACCCATCTTCGGAAACTTTGAAGCATCCAACTCTAGGACTTGAACTCTGGTCATCTGTCTAGGAGTACAACGCACATCTACTAAACCACACCTGTTGGATATCTAAACGTGTTGTCTAGAGGTTTTTTTATGTTTAGGATTTTCTCTATTTTTTTCAAGGCCTTGAAGGATATGCATAGAAGAGATATCAAAGGGATCTTCTCTATTTTTTTGAAGGCCTTGAAGGATATGCATAGAAGAGATATCCAAGGGATAGGATGTTCAACGCAAATATGGACTCTCGTGAGGGAAGAATATTGCTCCAAAGGAACATGCAAGAGATAGGATGTTGTGGTGAGGGAAGAATCTTGCTCCAAAGAATGAAAGGATTTTGGGAACAACACTTTTTCAAGCCCTCTAATAGTAATGTCTTAGCATTACTTTGTGTTGAATAATCAACAAGTTCTACAAATAAATTATCTAAGCAAACTAGCAAAACCACCATTGAGAAGAGAGCATATATTTACTCATCCAACTCCATTCATATATACATCTCTAGGTCAAGGCGGTGTATGTCCAAGGGCTCGTCCAAGTGTCCATCCAAATGTCTCTCATGTGGACACTTTCCAAAGGACCTTTACATGCCTTCTAATTCCTAAAATGCTATCACATGCATTTCAATCCAAATGAAGATTCTTCTCTCACGTACACCCCAAGGTGGCACTTACAAACTTATATGAATATGCACTCCAAGGGTCCAAACCAAGGGTTCAAATCAAAGGTTTCAAGCATATGCCAAAGATAAATCAAGGGCTAAACTAAGGTAATATTTTACTCTTTAAAATTCATATATTTAGACTTATGAACCCATGATTTATACAACATTCTTCTCCTCTTCAAATATTTTTGTCCTCAAAAATGTGTAGAAGTAGCCTAAGTGGAGTATTCCCCATGCTCCATGATCTATATTTTGATCATGGTCATCTCTCTCTTTAGATTTGTCTTTTTAATAAAATAAGGGTTAGTATCTTCCTCAATTTTAGTGAAATGGGTGGATTTCTCTCGTGGTCTTAGCTTATTTGTTTTCTTTCATGCTTTCACAAATCTCAATCTCCATAAAGACTTACAATTTTGTACACCTTTTACCTTCTTGGAAATGTAAAAATCTAAGAATATCTATCTCCTCACTTCTTTGGCAAGTTAGGTGGACTTATATCAATGAGCTTTTCTTGAAACATAATGTTCAAGTATTCTTAGTGATCATCAACAAACTCGATTCTAAAAGTTCATCTCCTAATAAAGTGGAGCTTTTTTCTTGATCATCCTTGATTTTCCTTTGATTAAACCTTGGGACAATTTCTTGTTCTTCCATAAGTTAATCCTTCTTGAAAATTTTTTATCTTCGAGACTTTATAGATACAAAGACTATAGTCATGACTTTAGGAATTGGCATTGCTTGATAGACGGTTATTTTTTGTTTCTACCCAAGTTCTTTGTTCATCTTAGCTTGGTAAGTTCTTCCAACGAGCACTAGTACTAACTATCTTGAACCAAATTTGGTTCACATGATAGATAGTTATGTATACTTAACTCAAAGGTCACCAATGCTTTATGAAGATGAACAAATCATTTCTTACTTAACCAATTCCTTGAAATCCTTATACTAAATGAGGAACACTACTTATCAAGTCATCAAAATACCTTCTGCTTATTCAAGAAACTTCTTGCTAGATTTACATTGTATAAGTAGGGTTAATTGCATGGGTTTGAAGGTCAATATCCTAAGGTTTCCTAGAGAAAACCTTGTAAAACCTTTGGAGAGCCCTTGATTTTTATTTAAGAACCATTGGGAATCAAATGTTCTAAGCCTTAGGATTTTTATCCTAAGATGTGGAGATTTATTGATTGAATAACTCAAGTAAGGTCCCCTTGAGGGTGTACATGCAACTATGGAGCTCCTCTCTCAAGAAACAATGTGATTTTCAAGTGATCCCATGTGATTCCATGTGAGCCCATGTGATTCCTTGACTTACAAATCCATGTAAAAAACCACTCTTGGAAAACCATGTGACTTGGACACATGGCAGGCCTAAACCCCTTGGGCTAGGGGTATTTTTATGGTTGGATACATGCATCTCTCCCTTGTGGTTAGCTTAGATTTGATATTGTAACCTTGCTAGTAGGTAGATATTGATTTTAGAGCATCAATTGTATTTTACTAAAGTGGTATTCAGAGTGGGAATCATGGAGAGCATGGGGAGAGAGTTTTGCCCAAAGAGGTCAAGAGCCTTCTAAATCAAGTTTAATGTGGGTTAACTTGAATCCAAATATACTTAACTCAAGTGGTGAGTACACCAACCACTATTGGACTTAATAAAGTGAGTCTATGATCTAAGGGTTCGACCTATTCAGATAGATCTGAAATCGTCGAACACCGTTTGGTCATCCGTGTGTATGACCAAAGATCTCAAGACTAGACTTACTAGAAGTTCATGTACTCTTGCAAACAAGTGATCCACTTAGCCTAGTGGTTAAGTCTCAAGGGTGTGAAGGAGGATGTATTGGGTTTATTCCCCATGGGGTACATGGGGAGAGTATTTTACCCAAAGAGAGCTAGAACCTTCTAGAAGCATCCACTTGAGTTAACTATAGTTAATTGGGACACTTGGCATGCATGCAATTACATGGCCAACACATGGATGGTTAGTATCCACCTACCCAAGAAGGAAGTTCCTTGGAGAGAGCTATATATAGAGGTAGATGGTTGGGAGGAGAGTCATCTCTCTAGCACATGGTGGTGGTCATAATTGTCATTCTCTTGCATTGGTATGGGAGCCAAGCTTTCATGGTGATCTTGTGGGGACATCATCACCTTATTCATAAGTTCTCATGGAGATCTTATTGATCAAACTTATTCATATCTTTTTCTCTATTTTTAAGTGAGTCTCCTTTATGCATAGAAGACCATCTTCCATTGTATTTCTTAGATGGAGGCGATGGTGGAAAAATGGTAGAGACATATGTTAGTGATTATAGAGAGATAACTTCACATTGTCAAAAATTGCTACAAGTAGTAATGGATCTACCCTCAGATATAAATGATCGCATTTACTATTGCACTACTCTGCCCAAGAGATGGCAAAGAAAACAACTCCATGTACGACTTGTTCTTGCAACCTCGGGGCTTGAAAGTATTGCTCCTCGTAATTTATTATTACAACAAAGTCTCGGCACCTCATTATTGTGCAGATCACTCTCCGATTTTGTAACAAAATATTGGCAAAACATTAGCTCCTCCGAATGATGGAAGCCAGCATTGATCTCATATCACAAGATTGAGAGTAAAGCGCGTTCATGATTGGTTAATGTAACTAAACCCGAGATTTACTATATTAAACAAGTCCTTTGGATGAAAGCAAAAGTGAGAAAAGAAGGTCATGTTAGATATGCTCAATACTTCACTCTCAAGTGACCACAAATGACACATGGTGCTCTAAGTTGTAAGGCCCCCAGTATGAGGAGAAGCCATTGTGAGAGCCAAGACATTTTTGGAACCCTAACTTCTAAGTTAGATGAGGTCTATGCATGACCGTTGATGGTTATAGATGATCTTTGTGAGCCTAGCCATTAGGTTAGGTAAGGCATAAACTTACAGGCCATTGGATTGCCATTCAAGGAAAAAATAAAGGCCATGAGGCATCGGACAGTTTCCCTATAGAACCTTAATGAGGGGAGTGTAGAGGGGGGCTTGCCCCCTTCTGTAGGGTCTAGAGGGCCTATCCCCTTGCCTCATAGAGCCGGAACAGTAGGACTTCTAGTCATGGAGATATTGTCAGATTGTATATTTTGCTGACTATTATGTATCTCCCAACTACGTTTATCTATATCGGCTCCCCTTGTAAAAGCTATATAAGCATGGCCCATGTTGAGCTTTATAGAGCATTGCACACTAGTAAGCCCTTCATCTAGAGGTTGTTTAGATCACCATCTAATCTCCACATTGGGAGTGCATGGGTGGATAGCACCATCGTTGTAATTGCATTATGCTTGACAATCTGAGAATTTGAGTTCTCTGTCTCTGAGTTTGCATGTATCTTTTTCTATGTTTTTTCTATCAACTCTATCTACTAGTCTATTCTGCTATGCTATTATTTTCTTACATGGTATTAGAGCTCATGAGGCTCTGAGTGGTGCAAAGCAAAAATGCAAAGATTTCAACGAAAAAAGAGAGAAGATGTCAACCGGTACATCATCATCTACAACTCGGAATCAAGGTGGTTCATCAACATGAGTAGGTAGAGCACAGACAAGAGCAACAATGATGCCGGTCATCCCAATGTTGCGGATATGATCATCGACCTTCACGGAAGGTAAACTTGATGGTATGAACTACACCTTGTGGAAGTTTAAAATCACTTCTATCCTCGATTCATATGAGCTTCTAGAGACTATTCTTGGGACTGATCCTGAGCCCCAAGAAACACGTGATCCAAATAATCATGGTCGAATGATTCCTCCTTATGCTGATATTCTACGTACTTGAAAACATAGAAATGCAGATGCACTATGTGCTCTAGTTACAAGTACTATTGATAGTGTTTTGACTCTCATTCATCATGCTACTAAGGCATGTGAAGATTGGAACATATTAAGAAATTAATATGAAACTCATAATCAGGCACATATTTAGAACTTGGACAATCAGCTAGTCAACAAAAAGGTTTGCTGATGGGGAGACTACAGAGGTGTTTATCACTTGCATAAAGAATCTATGAGATCAAATGGTGGGAGGAGGTGTAAAAAGGTGAAGTGAGGAGCTAGCTCAGCATTGTCTTTAAATCTGCCCACCTAAGTTTGATGGTTTGATAATTGCTCTTAATGCTCAAATCAAACCTCAATCACTAACTTTTGAAGAATTCAGTGCCTTACTCGTGGAGGAGGAGCTACAACTCAAGGCAAGGAGTGGTGGCAGCAAAGGAGATGTTGCATTCACAGCAAATGCCAAAGGAGGCAAAGTGGACTCTTTAAAAGATGGAGTCAATAGGAAGAACAACAGAAAGAAGTTCAAGGGCAAGTGTTTCCATTGCAAGAAGAAAGGATGCAGAATCCAAGATTGTCACATCAAGAAGGCAGAAGAGAAAGAATGGCTCTTCAAAAGGTCGCAAGGGCAAGGAGTCTGCCAACACCACAGAAACAAAGATTGAGTTATTTGTTACAATAGAGGAGGTATGCTCCTCGACTGAAGATTCAGGAACGGATGACTCATGGGTGTTGGAAAGTGGTGCATCTCATCACATGACAAGCAAAAAAGACCTTTATAGTTCCGTACAACCTCTAAAGGAACCCATCACACTGAATGTAGGCAACAATGCAAGATGTCTTGAAGATGATGAAAGTACAATTTCTTTCATTAATTCTAATGGGGATGTCAGAAATCTTTCAAATGTGTTGTATGTTCCACAAATCAAACAAAATCTACTTTCAGTAGCTTCTATATTTGATCAAGGTCATCTAGTATCTTTTAGTAAGACAGGGGCTAACATTATGGACAGTAACAACAAGCATAAGGAGGAACAACCTATATGAGTTATTTGTTACAATAGAGGAGGTATGCTCCTCGACTGAAGATTCAGGAACGGATGACTCATGGGTGTTGGACAGTGGTGCATCTCATCACATGACAAGCAAAAAAGACCTTTATAGTTCCGTACAACCTCTAAAGGAACCCATCACACTGAATGTAGGCAACAATGCAAGATGTCTTGAAGATGATGAAAGTACAATTTCTTTCATTAATTCTAATGGGGATGTCAGAAATCTTTCAAATGTGTTGTATGTTCCACAAATCAAACAAAATCTACTTTCAGTAGCTTCTATATTTGATCAAGGTCATCTAGTATCTTTTAGTAAGACAGGGGCTAACATTATGGACAGTAACAACAAGCATAAGGAGGAACAACCTATATGAGTTGTGTGCTCTTACAACCACTACATTTGTGGGCACAAGCAAGCTATGGCATGAGAGATTCGACCACATCGGATACCCTATATTGAAGGAGATGCATTGCAGGGGTATGGTTGCACATCTATCATCGATTGCAAAAATGAAAGAACCATGCTTGCATGATGGGTAAGCAATAGAGGAAGGCATTTCCACAAGAAAACAAGAACAAGGCAAGCTATCCTCTAGAGTTGGTGCATGCTGACTTGTGTAGAAAAATCCCTACACAGGCCTTGAGCAGATCTTCCTACTTCATGTTACTTGTCAATGACTATAGCAAGAAGATGTGGGTGTACTTCCTTCGTGATAAGGCTCAAACTTTTGGTAAATTTAAAGAATGGATTCAGCTTCTTGAAACTAAAACAAGGAAGAAGATGAAGAAATTCAAGAGAGATGGCAATGGTGAGTTCACATCAACGAAGTTTGAAGATTTTTGCAAGAGTAAAGGAATCAAGCATCAACTCACAATGGTACATAGCCCTCAACAAAATGGTGTTGCATAACGTCATAATCAAACCTTCATGGACATGGCAAGGTGCATGTTGAAGGGAAAGGGTTTGCCTAATCAATTTTGGGCGGAGGCTCTCAACATTGTTGTCTACATCCTGAATCGAAGCTACACCAAGGCACTTCATGGAAAGACTCCACAAGAAGCCTACACTAGTAAAAAGCCTTTTGTTTCCCATTTCAAAGTATTTGTAAGTGAATGTTATGTATGTGTTCCAGATATGGAGAGAAACAAGCTTCGAACAAAAAGCATCAAATATATCTTCCTAGGGTACAACAAAGATAAGAAAGCTTATAAGCTTTATGACCTTGAGGCTAAGAAAATAATGGCAAGTTGTGATGTGGAGCTTAAGGAGGAGGAGCCACATGCAGTGGAGGAGGAAAAGAGAGCTTCGAATTTATCATGAGGCAAAAGGGCAATCCACTATGAACATGGCCCAAGAGCTATCCCTTCTACACAAGAGAAGGAAGCATCACCTTCAGATGATGAGTCTAAGAGTCACCAACCTACCATCACCCAAGTGGAAAAGCCATTGCCACATTGGGTGAGGAAGCTTTATGATTCTGCAAACCCCATCCTATAGTCACTAGAATAGGTTGAAGATGGACCAAGGCGATCACAGAGAATAAAGGAATAGAGACAGGCAAGCACCCATATTGTAAACACAGCCTTGATGGCTGATCTCATTCAAGAAGAAGCAAAGGAACCAACCAATGTGGAAGAGGCACTCCACAATCCGAATTGGAGGGTTGCCATGCAAACAAAATACAACAATATTATGAAGAATGGAACTTGGGAGCTAGTGGATCTACCCCCTAAGCATAAAGTCATTGGAACCAAGTGGGTCTGGAAGCTAAAGTACGAGGTTAGTGGTACTCTAGAAAAGTACAAAGCAAGACTTGTTGCACATTGCTACTCACAAGTTGAAGGCATTAAATTTTGTGAATCATTTACCCCGACTGCAAGGATGAATACTATCCGAGTAGTACTAGTTGTGGTTGCACATCAATGTTGGCTAGTTTATCACATGGATGTCAAATCAGTGTTCCTTAATGGAGACCTCAAGGAGGAGCTATATGCATCCCAACCACTAGGGTTTGAGGCTCCCCATTCAAAGATCAAGGTATGTAAGTTGAAGAAGGCATTATATGGGTTGAAACAAGCCTCTAGAGCATGGTACCAACAAATAGATAAGTATCTCTTGGGTCTAGGTGTCAAAAGATGTGCTTCTGATGATAACTTGTATGTTCTAAAGAGAAGAGGGGAGGCAATTGTGTTTGTACTTTATGTAGATGACCTTGTGATCGTATGAAACGATAATGCTCTTCTACAACAAATGAAAGATGCCTTGAGTTTAGACTTGGTCTTAATGCATTTTTTATTAGGCCATGAAGTTTGGCAGGAACCGGGGAAGATTTTCATCTCTCAAAAAGAATGCAAGACAGATATTGAAGGCATTTGACATGGAGGATTGCAAGGAAATTTCTACACCTATGGATGTCAACACAAAATTATCTATTGAAGATACTTCACCTCAAGTGGATATTGGAAGATACAGGAAATTAGTTGGAAGTCTCATCTACTTGTGCAATAGCACACCAGATATCTCTTATGTTGTTGGAGTAGTAAGCAAGTTCTCTAATAAGCCTTGCCAAACTCATTGGAAGGCAAGCATGTGGATACTTTGGTATGTGAAAGGAACCATTGATTTTGGTATTCTTTATGAAGAAGGATCATCTTTGGTTGGATATTTTGACTCAAATTCGGTAGGAGATATTGATACCATAAAATTAGTTTTTGGATATTGCTTTTCTTTAGGATCAGGGTTCTTCTCTTGGATCAGTAAGAAGTAACCGACTGTAGCATTATCTTCTATTGAAGCTAATTACAAAGCTGCATGTGTTGTAGCATGTGAAGTAGTATGGTTGAGGAGGATTCTATGATACATAGGAATACAAGGATAGGAGGCTACAAAGTGGAAGTGTGACAACCAAAGTTGCATGGCCATCACCAAGAATAATGTGTTCCATGCACATACCAAACACATAGAAGTTCAGTATCACTATGTGCATGAGTTGACTGAGGATGGGGTCGTAAAGATAAGATATTGTCCAATTGAAGAAAATGGAGCAAACATCTTCACCAAGGCCCTTAGGAGAGAGCAACTTCTTTGACACTTTCCAAATCTTGGGATTGGACCAAGGGGGTAGTTCACCGCAAGGTGGACATTGAGGGGGGTGTTAGATATGCTCAATACTCCACCCTCAAGTCACCACAAATGATCCATGGTGCTCTAAGTTGTAAGGCCCCCATCATGAGGAGAATCCATTGTGAGAGCCCAGACATTGTGGAACCCTAACTTCTAAGTTAATTGAGGTGTATGCATGATCGTTGATGGTTATAGATTTGGGTTGCCATTCAAGGCAAAAATAAAGGCCTTGTGGCATCGCATGGTTTCCCCATAGAACCTTAATGGGGGGAGTGCAGAGTGTCACAACCTGTTTTTCTATCCAGCCCTTTTCAGTGCTTGGGGGGTATGCCCTGTGGCACCAAATTGTGCGCAACTATGAGGGGTACTAGTACTCCTCATACCAAGCTCTCATTGCCTTCTTCAACACGAGTTGCTAATCGAATATAAACGTGCTCTGACAATCTTCTTGGTGTCCCTTGTGTTGGCTTGTGCATTTTGTGGGTTTGAACGTCTCAAGTGGTATCAGAGCAACGACCCTAGGGGAAGCCTTTGGACGGGCGGACTGTCACACTAGTGCTGGCAGCGCCATCTAACGTCCCGGGCCCATCTGTGGGAAGTTCTTTGACGTCGCAAGAGGTCTTTTGCCCTCCCTCCCTCCCTCAAGCAAGGCAACCCCTTGCCCCCCCCCCCCCCTCAAGCAAGGCACCCCCTTGCCCCCCCCCTCCACCCCCCCATTCAAGCAAGGCCCTCCTTGCCCCCCCCCCCCCTTCAAGCAAGGCACCCCCTTGCCCTCTCGCCGTCCCCGCGCTATCCACCGTTGGCGCCGCGCTACCCGCCGCCGTCCCCGCGCTATCCGCCGTCACCTTCGCGCTATCCGCCGTCCGCCCCCCTTACCCACCCAGCAACTCCGAACCCCGTTTAACCGGTGAACCTCGACTGCAATCGAGTCCACGCTCCTCGTACGGACGAGCCTTCTGATAGTGAACCAAGGGAATCTAAGCAGAAACAAACAAGCAAAGAGAAAGCACAAGCTCGAACGTCAACCTCCACACACACGCCATCACCATTATCACACAAGCAATTTCGAGGGGTAGTCTATCAAGGCGGGATCGCACACTTATGCGTTCTCAGACCGGTCGCAGAGGAGACGGGTCCACGGCCGATCGATGTCTCAAAGATTGGGCACCCAAGTTTCTAGATGCTAATGGAAGAATTTTCGGATGTTCTCACGGAAACTCTTCCACCCGGTCTTCCCCCTTTAAGTAATGTCCAACATCGGATCGACACGCTCCTGGACCACCCACCACCGTCGCGAGCGCCATACAGGATGAATGAGGCCGACCTTCAAGAGCTGAAGAGGCAATTACATGAACTTGAAGTGCAAGGATACATCCGATCAAGTAGCTCCCCATATGGAGCCCCGGTCCTATTTGTGAAGAAGAAAGACGGCTCCCTACGCCTATGCATCGACTACCGAGCACTCAACAAAGGCACAATCAAGAGCAAATATCCCGTGCCCGTGATGGAGGAACTTCTAGATCGCCTGGGCAAGGCACGATACTTCACACGCATAGACCTCCAATCCGGGTACCATCAAATCCGGGTGGCACAAGAACACATCGAGAAGACGGCCTTCCGCACACGCTACGGTAGCTATGAGTGGCTCGTCATGCCATTCGGGCTTACAGGTGCACCGGCTACTTTCTGTCGAGAGATGAATGATGGCTTCCGGGACATGCTCGACCTCTTCCTCATCATCTACATTGATGACCTACTGATCTATAGCCGAACATTAGAGGATCATTATGAGCACGTTCGGGCGGTCTTGTTACGACTACGGCAACGTCGGCTCTTCGCCAAACCAAGCAAGTGCGAGTTCTGCATGAAGAAGTTGGAATTCTTGGGGTTCATCGTTTCAGAACTAGGCCACCATGCCGACCCCCAGAAAGTAGAAGCAGTACTCAAGTGGGCACCCCCGAAGACCATCAAAGAGGTGCGAGAATTCATCAGCTTTTGCCAATTTCTCCGCCGTTTCATCCAAGGTTTTAGCAAGATCGCGGGCCCACTCTTGGAGTTGGTCAAAGAAAAGGAACCATTCAAGTGGGGAGCAGACGAAGAAGATGCCTTCGAAGCATTGAAGGTCGCTATGTGCAATGCCCCGGTTCTCAAACTTCCAGAGTTCGACAAACCTTTTGAAGTTCACACAGATGCATCAGGCTCAGCCAGCGGCGGCATCCTCTTACAAGACGGACAACCCATTGCATACGAGTCGCATAAACTCACCGGCCCCGAGCTCAGATGGAGCACACATGAGCAAGAAATGTTAGCCGTTATCCACTGCCTATGCAAGTGGCGGCACTACATTCTGGACAAGCACACAAAGGTCTTCACGGACAACATCTCCTTGAAGTACTTCACATCTCAACCCAAGTTAAGTCCAAAGCAAGCAAGATGGCAGGATTTTCTTGCCGAATTTGATATCGAAATCATTCACAAGCCGGGCAAACAGAACGTGATGCCAGATGCACCCAGTCGAAGACCCGAGCTCCAGGCGATATCCACCGTATCTTCAGATCTTAGAGGCAGAATTCAACGAGCACAAGCATAGGATGCCCAAGTTCAAGAAATACTTCAGGAAATGCAAACGGCTCAAGCCCCGCAGCGCTATACACTACAAGAAGGCATTCTCCACTGCAAAGGAAAAATTTATGTCCCGAACGGCTTAGAGCTACGCAAAGAGCTACTGTGGGAGGCACATGATTGCAAAGTGGCCGGCCATCGAGGTCAAAACCGCAGCTATGAGACGCTCCACAAACACTTTTATTGGCCCCGCATGAAGGCACAGGTCCAGGAATATGTAGAAACATGCCCAACATGTCAGTTAGTCCGTCAAGATCGGGTAAAGCCCGCCGGCCTTCTGCAACCACTCCCGATTCCCAACCGACCGTGGGATATGATTAGCATGGACTTCATCACTGAACTCCCACCGTCTTTGGGGTTCAACACCATCTTCGTTGTGGTGGACTACTTCACCAAACAAGCACACTTTATCCCGGCCAAACCCCCGCTCAACGCCAAGGCCGTGGCTCAGCTTTTCTTCACTCACATCGTGAAGTATCACGGGTTGCCTCTCGCCATAGTGTCAGACCGGGACGGCCGTTTCCTAAGTCGGCTATGGACCGAGCTTTTCCGCATCTTGGGGACGCAACTTAGGTTCTCCTCATCATATCACCCACAAACAGATGGGCAAACCGAACTTGTCAACCAGACGATCGAAGATTACATCCGGAACTATGTTAGAATGGACCAAAAGGATTTGGCGAAGCACTTAGACATTCTAGAGTTTCACTACAATGCTTCCGTCCACTCAAGCACGAAGATGATCCCATTCGAGTTGGCGACCGGCAAAGAGGTAATCACGCCCTTGGCTCTCACGCAAGACTCCACACTTGCAACAAACGACCCCGATTGCGGCACCTTCTTGGATCAGTGGAAGACAAAGTTAGAAGAAGCAAAATCCCGCTTGCAAAGAAGCAAAGAACGCATGGCTCACTACGCAAACAAGAAACGACGGCCCGACGAAGAATTTCAAGTCGGCGACCTTGTCCTCGTCAGCGCACGAAATATCACTCTCCCAAAGAACATCACGCAGAAGTTCAACCATCGCTACTACGGACCATACAAAGTGGAGAAGCGGATCAATGAAGTCACTTATAGCTTGGAGCTTCCCGACAACGTGCAATTTCACAACGCCTTTCACGTTAGCCTCCTGAAGCGGTTCAAACCCGACTCCAAGTACGGACGCGAGATCCCGGTGCTGCACGACGGAGAGAACCAGTTCGAGGCAGAAGCTATCTTACGGGACCGGATCACTCGCGATGGTCCCCAGTTCCTCATTAAATTCAAAGGACGACCCTTAGTCGATTCGGACTGGCTTCCGGCCAACACCTTTGGGCGCGACCATCCATTAGTTCGAAAATATTATCGCCACACTTAAGCCCCTTTTGGCTATGAGCCCCATGTAATGTTCCCAGTTTTTGTAATCACACCAACTTTTGTAAGACCCGAACCCGCTTGTTGAGGACACCAAGCTCTTCAAGCCGGGGGAGGATGTCACAGCCTATTTTTCTATCCAACCCTTTTCAGTGCTTGGGGGGTATGCCCTGTGGCGCCAAATTGTGCGCAACTATGAGGGGTACTAGTACTCCTCATACCAAGCTCTCATTGCCTTCTTCAACACGAGTTGCTAATCGAATATAAACGTGTTCTGGAGGTTCGGAGGTCTATCCCCTTGGCCCTTAGGGTTGAGACGACAGGACTTTTAGTCGTAGAGATATTATCAGATTGTATATTTTGCTGACTATTATGTATCTCCAGACTCCATTTATCTATACCGACTCCCCTTGTAAAAGCTATATAAACATGGCCCAAGTTGAACTTTATAGAGCATTGCACACTAATAAGACCTTCATCTAGAGCTTTTCTAGATCACCATCTAAGCTCCACATTGGGAGCACACGTGTGGACAACACCATCACTGTAACTGCATTATGCTTGGCAATATGAGATTTTGAGTTCTCTATCTCTTAGTCTACATCTAAGTTTTTCTATTTTTTTTTCTCAGCTTTGTCTACTGGTCTATTCTGCTATGTTGTTACTTTCTTACAGGTCACGGGTCATCAGAATGCTAACGGGAATCACTATTCACTTATTACCCAAAGATAAATGAAGGCATCTTTGCTACTTCAAATCAAGGCATCCCTAGAGCATTGTGACATGTTCTTGATACAAAATTGAAGATTTGGATTTCATCCACTCTTGGAGGTTTTGCCACATCATAATTCTAATCGAGTCTACATCGCAACAAAATTAAATTGGGAAGTACTCTTGTGAAATTGTGCATTGTTCTTTTGATTTTATCATGCACCACTTGCATTAGGAACTCTAAAGAAAGTTAATAACGGAGTGTGTGGAATGGAGGGTACTTCAAGCCATTTTGCACTTCCAAGTAGTACAAGCATATCTATGTATGTTTTGATACCACTTTCATCAGTATCTTCATTCATGTTTAGCCCACATATAGCATCATGTGCACCGCATGCATGTGCAAGAATGATTTCGATTCTAATGTGCCTGATGCATGGAATGTGGAATTCATGACTTTGGCTTTAAACGTTGAGGGTACCATGTAGCAAGGGGAAACCAACACCATTTCAAATGAGAGGAACAAATTTTTAGTTTATTGAAAGTAGAGCAAAGCATTGCACATATCTCCAATGCTCAGGTTGAGGTCTTAGAGCTTCGTCAAGCCATTGATAGGGTTCAGAATCACCTTCAAGATACTTTGGACTTACTTGAGAAGTCCAAAGATGTAGGTAGGGCTATCCTTGGTAGCCATACTGATATGATAACAATCTTGGTTATGTCAATTTTGTTGGAAAAGGATAAGGATTCATCCATTTCCTAAACGAACTTGTTTCCCTTAACTGGTAGTTTGAGTCGTCTTAATTTGATGACTCCTACCACTCTGCTTTTTGCAAATACTTCAAGGCAATCTATAGGTGTAAGTCGTCCATTGGATCTTTCTTTAGGGAAAGAGCTATGTCGTCCTTACTTCTAAGGTGAAGATAAGGATCAAAATAAGGACTCAATCTTAACATTCTTGAAAAAGTGGAACGATGCACACCAACTCAATAACAACCCCGAACTTGTGCAAGTGGTAGAATCTAGTTTGCCATTAGTCTCTAAGGCCTATAGATGGTGGATGAGTCTCTATGAGACTCATAAAAGACCCTCAATTTGGGATGAATTCAGCCACCTCTTCAAAAAAGAGTTTCTCCCCAAGAATGAGGAGGAACACAATTGGGAGTCTTGGGATCGAATTCAAATGAAAGGAAAATAGACATCTTCAAGATATAGATGTTTACTCAAGAAAGTTATCTAAAAAATAACTTTTTGACATGATAAAATCTAGAAAAGGATGGGATGCCTAACCCTAAAGGTGGTTGTTTACAACGTACAAGGAGTAAAGCATTAGCTTTGTTGACACTCTAGTACAGATGCACTAATTTAGGTTGAAAAGTTGTATCTTTTGGACAAGCTATTTCAAAGTTCAATCATTAAGGACTTCCAAGATATTGGTAAGCTATCACTTCTAGAAAAGAATCTCGATGATTCTTAAGTGATAAAGAAGATGATGAAGTGTTCATAGTAATTATTATAGATTGGTTCAATCATCAAAAGATGATTGTACTTTAAACTATGCAATCAAAGTGGATTGTCAAATTATGTTTAAAGTACTCTAGTAACATCAAATGATTGAACAACGATAATAATTTTCCCAAACTCAAGATAAGGAACACTTTTTACATACAAATGAAAGTTCAAGTTAAACTTTCATTAAAAATGGAAAACATGTCCCAGAGTGATCCTTTAGTTTGATGCTCGAGATATGAGCACCATTCCAACAATAAAGCTTTGAGAGTCTTGTCCAAAAGTCAAGAATTTCTTTCAAAAACCATTACAGTAGTGCTATGGATTCCATGATGAGTCATTTTCTTAGGTTATTTGATTCCTTATAAGGAATCTCAAGTGTTGGAATAATAAACTGCTCCCTAGTACTGAGCACAAAATTCTTCAAGCTCGTTAAATAGCAAGTAGTTCCCAAGAAGTCCCAAACCACTGGTAGTGGTTTTTAAGTCCAAAGATTGATATAACCTAAAGGTGTATCAAAGATTCTTAGCTTTGGAATTTGAGAGGCATCAGAAGATGCTTGGAATTTAGTTGAGGGAAAGATCTCTAAAATCCCACGGGTAAGCGATCAAGCTTTCAATAGTTCAAGAGATCTTAAAGATACAGACTAAGTCTTTATTCTTGCCACGAGGTTGATCAAGCTTGGCCATGTTTGTCCAAGAACTTGCAATTGAAACTACTATGAAGTTTGCCCAAGTGTTGGCAATCAAATTCCTTCTGGGATTTTTTTCACTCAAGTTCCATTTATCCAATGGAGAAGTGTGAAAAGAGTAAGTTGTTCCAAGGCTTAAGTGAAATATTCAAAGTATGTAGTCTACAACCGTGATAACGGTAATTAATTATGTGGAAGGTAAAACATAATGTTCACCTATCCTTAAAGGGATTTTGGTAAAATCCAAAAAACCATGAGTGGATGCTTAGAATTAAGCAGTAGTGAGATTCATGTAAAGTCCTGGCTAGGATAACTACTTAAAGCTTCAGTAAAAAAGGAATCTAAAGACAAGAAGTAAAAAGCTCTTGTCACTACAAATTGGTCGAGAACAACCAATAGGAATTGAATTAGATAAATTCAAGAACTTGTAATTTTAGATGGTTTTCTTTTGAAAACCCTACAAAATAAGGATAGATTTTTCATCCAAACATTTTCAAGTTTCCAAGGTAAAACATGAGATTGTGAAATGATATTGGAAAGGAATCAAAACCTAGAAAATCTAGTTAGAGGTATGTGTGAAACTTCAAAAATTCTTTTGAAAGAATTGAAGTGAGAAGGTACTCTATCAAGAGATGTTTAAACTTCAGGATAAATATCACTCATATGTCAATGTGAATATAAAAAAGGGTGGAATGGGACACCAGATTTTCTGCACTAGATTGATGTCCTCTAATTGGGTTAAAAAAAAACAAATCACAAAAATGTCGGTTGAGAGTACACCATTGTACAAACATCCAAGTTAGATGTTTGGGATAACCAAACTTCTAGTTTTCTAGATCAAGCTCAAGTGAATCTAGAGTTCTCAAAGGCTTATGAGGGATAAGAATACTACCTTAGTTACCAAGCCAATGCACTAGTCATGCCCGAAAATGGACTACTAATTGGAATTCACCCATTTTCACATGTTTGTACCTAGATCGAACATCAAGAAACACATGGATTGGGCAGGGATATTTTTAGATCCACCTTTATTATTCATTCACTACTTTATACTTTGACCAATTTATCAAAATGCAAAGCTAAATGGTGTTGTGAATTATTTGGGCAAGGATCCCACCATAGAGATGAGACATGTTCTTCCAGTTTTAGAGCATAAATATGTTCTTCTAGTTTTTAGAACATGAGGCTCGGGGGTTGCCTATGGTATTTATATAGCTCTATTTTCATAGACAAAAATATTTTTACAAGGGGGAAAGAATTTAATAAATTGATTCTATGATCTAAGGATTTGGTTGGTTTAGATAGATCTGAAATCGGACATCATTTGGTCACCTGTGTGTATGAACAAAGATCTTGAGACTAGACGTACTAGAAGGTCATGTACTCTTGTAAACAAGTGATCCACTTAGCTTAGTGGTTAAGTCTCAAGGGTGTGAAGGAGGAGGTCTTGGGTTCAATCCCAAGGGGGTAATGGGGAGAGTACTTTGCCCAAAGAGACCTAGAATCTTCTAGAAGCATCACTTGAGTTAACTATAGTTAACTAGGACACTTGGCATGCATGCAATTACATGGTCCTCATAGTATGCACCTACCCAAGAAGAGAGAGCTATATATAGAGGCAAATGGTTGGGAGGAGAGTCATCTCTCTAGCACATGGTTGTGGTCGTAATTTTCATTCTCTTGCATTTTCATTCTATTTTTATGGACAAAAATATTTTCTAAGGGGAATGAATGAAATTTCTATGATCTAAGGGTTTGATCGGTTCATATAGATCTGAAATTGAAGGGCTTTGGTGTGCAAAAGAAGGAGGAAGGAGGAGATGGAGGGAGAGAGAAGAGAGGAGAGACGCGTGGTCATGTGTGGGAGCCTCGAAACCCACATAATGATCTCTCTTGAGGCAATGCTCTATATATGATGTATATATATGAATATGGGGGTAAGGTCACATGACCCTTACATCCCCATGAAGGGCTTTGGTGTGCAGAAGAAGAGGGGGAAGGAGGAGATGGAGGGAGAGAGAAGAGAGGAGAGACGCGCGGACATGCATGGGAGCCTCGAAACCCACATAATGATCTCTCTTGAGGCAATGCTCTATATATGATGTATATATATGAATATGGGGGTAAGGTCACATGACCCTTACATCCCCAACAATCTCCCACTTAAGGGTCAATGTGACCATAAGTGGTAACACATACAAAGAATGATGTAGGACTATATAATAATGTACATGAAGAGTCGGGATCTCTACCCATACCAGATCAGCCTACACCAACCGCCTCGAACAAGGTGTATCCATGCACCTCAAACTGCTCTAGACTCATATCGACAAGAGTCGAGCTCACATCTGACTAATGCAAGAACTGACAAAGTTCCTACAAAGCTCCCACTCGCTCTATGCCTGTGTCAATCATCAAACGACTGACAACTCCAAGTGCAAATGCTCCAATAGCAACTGCAATGTCTAGTCTCGAGCATAACAACTCATACATCAGACTCCCGAATGCTGATGAAACATGTGCTATTTTGGCTAACCTAAGTATATCAGCCATGCCTATATCCAAGGCATCCAAAGCACCATCATCAAGACTAACATGTCCGGACATATCTGTGTCAACATCTGGCATGAGCGAATCCAAGAATAACTGCATAACCGCTGAGTCCTCAACATCTAAATCAGCCATGCTCGCAACCAAGGATGTATCTAGCTGTGCATCTTGAGAGCTAATATGCTCTACCATACACTGTGTACCATGAGAGCAATCCTGCTCTACCACACCAGGTGTATCATCATGCTCCACATGAGCTAACTGCACAACATCAATACCAAGATCAAAGTGATGATCACACTCTAATTGAGTATCATCATAATGCTCTACATAAGCATCCACATCATGCTCTAAAGCATCCAACTGATCATCCAAAGTGTGCTCTGTAAGAGCATCCACATGATCAATCAAACCATGCTCTACATAAGCATCATGAGCATCCAAAACATGCTCTACATGTGCATCCATCTGAGCATCTGAATCATGCCATACATGTGCATCAAGAATGTCCATAGACCTATCTGTAGGTAGACAAAATAAGACATGACAAGTCCCACATCGCACATAAGGCTGAACTCCCACTGAGACAAGACTGTCTCTCACATGAAGTACTTTGCAGTGGATACGTGTGCCCAATCCTGGCACCTCTGACAAGCATAAGCTGTTCCAACTGCAACTGAAAATGATGCTCTCCAAGGAATGCATAACATCTGCTCTCCTATAATTGGCTAACTGAAATCAAGCTCATAGGGAATGAAGGCACATAACGTACATGTCTGAGCATAAGTAATGCTCCACTAGGTAGCATAAGGCATACATCTCCTGCACCCTCAATGTCATATGTCATACCATCAAGCAACTGCACACATCCACAACTCTCACCTGAGAATTGACAAAACCACTCACGATGTGGAGTAACATGAAAACTGGCTAATGCATCAAGCAACCAAGCCATATGTGTGCTATCCAATGAACAAGAGGAATCCTGAGATGAACCATAGAAGAAAGTGATATCACCATCATTGGCATAATCAACTACCATAGACTCTCCTGAAATCACTACCTGACCCGCATCACATGCATATCTCTGACGTCATCATCGCATAATCTCAAGATTTACTGAACCTTTTGAGATGTTTTGACTTGAAGAAGGTGCGCAATCTTTAGACAACACCTTGTACAAAGTTTCATTAGAGACTTTACACATTTGGTCAATCAGTTAATGAGTTAAGTATAGCAGACTTTTTTGTGTAGTGACTCTCTTCACAGTTAGTGCAAATCTTGATGATTTGGCATTGATCTTCCAAAATTCATCAAGGTTTTGAGTTGTTCTTGATATAGAGGTGCTCTAACATCAAGGATATCTTGTTCTTTTGGAGAATAACACTCTCCATCAAAATATATATGTGATGATAGGTGGAATTTCTCAGACATTTCACTTGTTCATCCAAGATAATTGCTCCTATCTTAGGTCAACTGTTTATATGTGAGGCTAGAATGGGAACCAAAGTTATGGATGATGGATCCGCATATGCAAGAATTAGATCTAAGGATGATTTGCAATCACTCCAAGTGATGATAGTAAGTCCTACTCATATATGAAATTGGGAACAAATTAGGAAGACTCCCATCCGTTCACATGAGAAGATATGTGATGATCATATGCCTCTTCGTGAATTCGGAACCTATTTTGATCAAAATTTTAGATAATGGTGGTCCTTGGATTGATGTCTTGTATCCTTCTATAAATATGTTAGATAGTTTTGCAGTTTATTTTCCTTCATCTTATTTGCAATTGAATCATTATAAAGAAATCCCTAAAAAATTATTATGAAAACTTTACAAAGAAAAAGGATACATTTCATCTGAAGAACATATCAAACATGTGATTGAAACTTCATCCATATTTTCATTACTTGAAGAACTTCAAAGTACTTTGAATGAAAAAAGAAACATTTAGATTTGTGTTCTTAAATTCAATCAACGAATATGAACTCATTGCCAAATTTGTTATGAATTACACCAATGAAGAAGCCAAAGTTGACATGAAATATAAAACTATTGATAAGAAGATTAAACCCGTTACCCAACCTTTACCAAAAGGGAGTGAAGTGAAGTTCAAACAGGTTTCAAAAGATCCTTGTTACGAGAGCGTACAAATATTGGTCATATATTTACAGACAAAACTTTAAAATTAATCAAAATAGGAAATGATGATCAATTTTTGTTACCTATTCAACGTGATTTATTCCAAAAAGTTATTAAAAATCATGGAAAAGTTTTTTCATTAAATCCCCATGAGATAGGCTATGCCGATCCACAACTTGTACCTCCAGTGATTATCTTTATTGTACCTCATATCCCATGGAATCTATGTCCTATACCAGTCGCAAAAGCTCATTTACCTGAGTTGATTAGGCTACTTAAGGAGAAGATTCACATGATTCTTGAGCCATCTTCTGCACCTTACTCAAATAGGTGGTTCACAATACCTAAGAAAAATGGCAAATTAAGATTTATACAAGATTTACAACCTATGAATAAAGTTACAATTAGGAATGTAGGAATTGGTCCTATTGTAGGAGAATTTGCTGAAGCATTCACTGGTCATGCTATTTATTCAATGGGAGATTTATATTCTGGCTATGATCAATTTCAACTTGCTGTTGAGAGTAGGGATATCACGACTATGAAAACCGCTTTAGGCTTAGTTTGCATGTGTACTTTGCCACAAGGAGCTACTAACTCAGTAGCACACATGATGAATGCCATGAATATGGTTTTACATGACTTCATTCCTAATGTAACTATGCCATTTATAGATGATATACCTATAAAAGGATGTGAAGAGAATGCAAAAGATAAAACTCTAGATTCTTCTGGTTGTAGAAAATTTTTTATGGACCATATCTCTGATTGTGAATAGATTTTCAAAATATTTGAAGAGGTTGGTCTTACATTTTCAATTGAGAAGTCTATTTTTGGTGTTAATGAGGTTCTCATAGTTGGTCATTTATGTGGGCATTATGGTCAAAGACCATATTATCCACCTAAGGTTGATGCCATAAATAAGATTTCTGAGACATGTAGCAATATTAGTGAAGTGAGACAATGTCTTGGTGCTTGTGTGTTTTATTCAATTTGGATTCCTCACTGCACATGTTGCTAATTGTTTATATGAATTGCTAAGAAAGAATCGTAAGTTTCTATGGACAAAAGAGCATTCAAAAGCTATGAGGAAATGAAAGAAATTGCTTCTTAATGCTCCTATTTTAAAACATGTGGATTATTCTGAGCAAAAGCCCATTATCTTGACTGTCGATACGAGTTCCATAGGCATAAGATGGGTTATTGGTTAGGATGAAGAAGAGGGAAAAAGATATGCAGTTAGATTTGGAGCCAAAATATTACATGAAACTCAAATAAAGTATCCTCAAATTAAAAGAGAACTTTGGGGTGTCACCACATTAAAAACTGATAAAGAATATTTTACTAGAGCCAATGTAATTGTAGAGTCAAATTGCTTACCACTCATAGGAATGATAACAAATTGTTCATCACCTGACATCGCTATGCTAAGATGGATTTCTTACATTAAATTTATAAATCCGGTGTTAATACATATTGTAGGAAAGTCTAATTCTATTGTCGATATGATTTCTAGAGCTAGGTATTATGAAAAAGAAAAATCAGAACTAGATACTAATGCAATTAATTATGAATCTCAATCATATGTGTATGAACAATTTAACATTGATGAATATGAAGGAGAGTGGCAAGACATTGGAAGATATCTTAGTACTTTGATTAGATCACTTGCATGGTCTTCAAATAGGTTTAAGAATATTAGAAAAAGAGCTTTCAATTTTTGAATAATTTGGATACATGCAAGGGGAAAGATTAAATTTCCACAAAGAGTACTAGGAACTAATCAACTTCAAATGCGAGTTACAAAAAATATGCACGATACTTTATGGGCTGGACATAAGGGATTTGTGGCTACTTATGAGAAGATTAGCGAAAGTTATTGGTGGACAAGAATCTATGTTAATGTACGGGACTATGTAAATTCTTGTGATATATGTCAAATGCATCCATGAGTTAAGCATATATAGGGATCCTTTACATCCTACCTATCCACCATGTATACATTATAAGTGGGTAGTTGACGTAGTGACCATGCCCAAAGGTATAGATAAAATGAGGTATATAGTACTTGCATACGAAGATCTTACAAACCATGTAGAAGGCCGAGCCCTACGATATAAAACAACATAAAATGTTTGCAAATATTTACTTGCACATGTAATATTGAGATTTGGTTATGTTGAGAAAGTAGTGGCTGATAGGGGTGAATTAGATGTCAAGAAGCTACAGATTTCTTTGCTAGGCATGGAATTCGTTTAGCTCTTACAACCGCTTATAACCCTGCGGCTAATGGAAAAATAGAAAGAGGGCATTCTTCAATTATAAAAGCAATTTCTAAAGCCTGTAATGGTGACCTTAAAAATTGGCCAAAATTTCTAACATTTGCATTATGGGCTGATAGAATGACTTGTACCAGGACAACGGGGTATATGCCAACAGAGTTAATGTATTGCCAAAAACCTATTTTTCCTATTCATACTCAAATACTTACATGGACTACTCTTCCATGGCATGACAATTTATCTACAAAGGATCTTCTGGCTCTAAGCATTCAACAGTTTGAGCAAGAAAATGAAAAGATAGAGGAAGCTATTGCTAAGTTAAAAGAATCTCGAATTAAGAATAAGAAATACTTTCGTAAGTCGCATAGCTTAAGGCCAAAGCCAATTCAAATTGACGATTGGGTTTTGATTTACAATAGTACATTTGATTCCCAATACGATGCACGTACAAAGTTAAAACTGCATTGGTTTGGACCTTATGTGGTGTTAAAAGTTCATGACAATGGAACTTATGCTTTACGAGAATTGGATGGAACACCTCTCAAAAATTTAATTGCAGGCAAAAGGATTAAGTTGTTTAAACAAAGGAATGATGAAATTTATGAATTGATGTATGATGAAGAGAATGAATGAATTTTGATGGATTTATGTTGATAGAAAAGGATGTATGACATTTTGCTCTTCATGTGGATTTTCTTTTGCAGGAATGAAGATAAATGTTTGATTATGAAAGATAATTACACTTGAATTTCTAGATGTTGATGATATTTTAACATGAATTTGAAGATGGTTTGAAAATGATTGGATGATGACTTTGAAGTTTGAAGATCGAAGCAAAACCCAAAAGCAAATCAGGTTGTATTCTTCTATGACATCTACTTCATGTTTTTATATATTGTGCACATCATTTGCATTTATGGATTAATTAAGAAATTTGGATTATGAATTATCAAATTATGAAGTGAGACTATTTGACCGAAGTAGGAATACACATGTTTGAATTTTGAAATTCTATTTGACCAAAGTAGGAATACAATTGATAGAACAAAAGGATTTTGAAATTCTATTCAAAAGAGGAAAGTAGACTTCTATGAATATGAGCATATAGATGCATGACCCATGTCTATGTGAAATCCTAATTCTTGCTCCTACATGCATCTAGATCCTTAGCTCGAAATAAGGGATTAAGCCTTCCCTCTTAAAACAAAAAAGTTACGAATGTAAAACAAAAACAAAAAATATCTGACAAATGGAAGTTTATACCTTCTTCTACCCCAAAAAGGTATTTATGAATATCACCTACATGAAGTTGATGCTGATGAAGTCTATGATGAAACAAAATTATGAAGTAAATATGAAGACTAGTTGTGGACAACACTTCTAGTATTAAAAATTGGGCAAATAAGGTGGATGTCTATATGAGTAGAGTTAGTTGAATTTCCTTGATATGTATGATTGTATATATATGAGTATTTATATAAGAAGAAATCTAACTTTGAATGAATGAATGATGAGATTTGTTTCTTGACCATCTCTACTAGATTTATGAATGATTTTGAACCTAAATTTAAATATTGTTGATTGAAACGGTTATTAGTTGAGTTTTAAATTTGATATTTTCATGAACCAGATTTTGATATGAAAAAAATCATTTGCATCCTATATAAATTCAAATAAAAAATTGGTAATAAATTGGTTTCATTAAAAGAAATTTGATACTGCTATATGTTTGGATTTTCAGGTTGGTCCATCAAGATGCTGTGCAGGTTTTGTGGCAATAGATGTCGGAGAGATCTGCTCTCCCAAATTCATTAATAGAAAGAATCACTAAAGCATGATCTTCGACCACATAAAGCATAACTCTATGCCATTTTAAAAAGGGATTAGAATACACTTTTGAGAATACAAAGCATAATCATACAACAACCAGGTGGCCATATATGTGTACTAGTAATAATAGCCAATTATGCCAAAAAAAACACCATGAGATCAAAATGAAATAGATGAGATTAAATTGACTATAAATATTGAGAGAAAACACCATGCATATCATCATACATGATTCTTTGATGTCTAATAATCCAAATGAAAGAGACTTTATTGTTCATCGTTGCACATTCTATGAAATAAATCTATTAGGTTTTACATGCTAAGAGACTTCAATAAAACTTTGTTCAAGTTACGTTAATCAAATACTCTAAGACATTGCTTTTTTCCTTTCCCCGAGTCTTTATCCTTTGAAAAATCACATTTCTCTCCCTCTCTCCCCTTTCTCTCTCTCTGAGCATTATCATGGTCAAAGTTAAAAAGCAAGACAATATATCACATTTGGTATTACTTTGTGAGAACATATTGCACGCGTTGAAAGCGAAACATGTAGTCTTTTTTACTTTGTTAAAGTGAAAACTATACTTTTCAGCAAGAAGTCGATGCCTGGCATCGAATTCTCGCTGAAGTCGATGCTTGGCATCGACTTCTCGCTGAAGTCGATGCCTGGCATCGACTTCTCGCTGAAAAGTGTAGTTTTCAGTGAGAAATCGATGCCAGGCTGCAAAAAAATATAAAATTCACTTTTTTCTCGCTGAGAAGTCTGTGCCAAGGTGTTGATGATCATCTACACTTTGTGGGCATGGAAAGACAACCTCCTCTCTCTCTCTCTCCCTGTCTTGTGGAGTCAATAAGCATTGTTGAATTGCCTATGACCCACTCAGAACATAGGTACTGGACATAGTATGGAATATATATTTCCATTAAATAAATCTAGAAGGAAGAGTATGACATAAGTGTTGGTGTGTGAAACATCACAAGAAATGAATTAATGTGACACTAGATAACCTCTATGGTCACCATTAACTCATTGCCACTCAAAACTTTGAGAAACGATAGCCAAAACCAAGAACTTTACTTCTTCAGATTTTTCTAGTCACTGAAATGACATACCTTTAGTATTTTGCTAATTTCTCTTTGCTCAAATATCATTTCTCCAAGATCTTTTGGTGGTTGAAAGTAGAAGAGTAGAGCTTTCTAACAAGCTATCATATGCAAGAAACGGATCTCTAGAACTCAAGATATAGCCTTCACAAGATGACCCTATATGACTTCTAAAAGTGGAATTTTTACCTGTTTTAGTAAGTCTGACTGTCCAAAAATGAAAATTCGATGCCTAACATCGACTTGCAACCAAAAGTCGATGCCAAGCATCGACTTTGAGTTTTTTTAGCCACTTTTTTGTTCCTGAAATACGCACATTTAACACACATATGATGAAAACCACTTTTATGTGGGAAGTCGATGCCAGACATCGACTTTATGCTGAAACTCAATGCGAGGCATCGAATTGCTCCACAAACCTCATGTTTTTAAGAATTTCTAGCAGTACATAACACTCAGAGAATAAAACACAGACTTATCAACACAAACTCGATGCCATGCATCGAGTTGCTTGGAAAACTTGAACTTTTGAACTCATCACACAGTAGACAAACATGGAGATGATGGAGAGAGTGTCATACACAAAACATTGCTGCTCATAGATATGAAAAACTCAGAAACTTTACAGATGCTTTCTCACTCAGAGAAGCCCAACTATACTCTGTTATATAAAATGAACTCCTTCTCACATTCTGTCACTCTCTTCCACTTCTTCTCACTCTCGCGCCACTTGATACAAACTAAGTTATATAGATTGTCTCATTCTGACTCGGGATTTTTAAAAAACGTTTAGAACTAAAGTGAACTAACTTTACAAATATAATACACTTGTGAATTTGTCCCTTCACATAGGCATGTGGTTTTCTTCTAAAGCTTTGACCTTCAAATATATGTCCAATTTGTGAGTGTTTCTCCAATAGTAAGATCAAACTTCCTCTCACAAAGTATATATCTTTTTGCTTATACAAATTTTCTAAAGACCAAAGACTGGGGCCAAGGAAAAACGCAATGTTTTAGAATATTTGATTAAGTATCTTGGAGCGATGCAAAAAAGACCCAAAATTTACAACCTCAACCAATTCATTTCACACCAAACAAAATCAATTTCAATCTACTAGCTAGATAGGAAAGGATATACAGAAACAAATAACTTTTATTCATTGAATCAGTTGCACATGGACACAATTCATTGTTTTTCCTAAAATTATCTAATGTTATCAAATTAGTAGCATCAATCTTTAGTCTTTTCTAGCTCATTTCCTTTTTGTTTGATCCAAGATAAATGAGTATTCTCATAAAATAAGGCTTTTTTTATCCATTTCATAATTCTCTCTTAAAAGTGTTAGATAAGGTACTCTAAAATTAGCAAAATTCTGCTACCCTAAAGTAGTCAAAATTTTAAAAATATGTTCAAAATTTGCATATTTTTGGGGGGTTTTAGAAAACCTTGTATACTGGTCTAAAGAATTTTTTAACATCATGCAAAAAAAGACTATTTTAGTGCGTAGAGTTTCTCTTTTTATGACATAGTTCTCATTTGTTATGACTCAGTGTTAAAAAAAAAAAAATCTATATAAACAAAAAACAAACAAATGGCAAAAATAGCGATGTGAGTGGTTTTCACGATCTATTGGGAAAAGGCGCAAGTTTTATTGATCAAAGCGAGAGCATCATCGTTCTTTTTCATGGACAAATTTATCTTGACCCAGTACAATTGGACAACTCTAAATTTAGAGTTAAAGCACTATAAAAGTGATGGCTCTAACAATAGAGGGGCGCACGCAGCAATGAATTGCGGTCTCCAACTGATGGAGACCGCAATTCATGTATAGCGGTTGTTCTTGATGAACAATTTTATAATAGAGAGGAGTGACAATCTTCTGCTCATGAGATTTTGATGATTGGACATTGGAGTTTGGAGACACCGAACATGAATATCAGAGCGCAACTGTGACCTGGTGAGCAGCAATCTTTGACATGTAGTGTTTGTATTATGCGCCAACCAGACAGGAGTGAGTTGGGATTCTGCCTACGTACTGTTTTGACCATGTCGCTACTCTGAGATGTCGCGATGAATGTAATTAGAATCATATGAAAGACCATAAGGATTTTTTTATCTGATGATGCGATTTTGCACGTTCTTCTCTGACACTACAAATTCATTACATTGCTTTCCATCTCCGTCGAGTAGACACACTAAATACAAGTGCTGATTGGATGTATCTGTATTGATAGTGCTACTCAACCATCTCTGTTTGCTGTGTTGAGTTGTTATGCTATTCATTTTCATGTGTTTTCGTAGTCAAATTCATATGGACAGAGATATTCCTCACCTACAGTCATCAATGCTGTAATTAGTTGATTGACTATGAACAATTAACAGAGATATGTATACTCATCCTCAGTTTCCTCGTACTTCTGCCTCACACGACTTGACCTTCTTCTGATTTTCAGCTTCGTTGTTGCTTTCTTTTTCGGTTAAACTCAGGATTGTGGCCGGTCATTCAAGCTTGGTTATGTGTATATATTCACATAAACTTAGAATATGTTGTTTCATTTATCGTCTGTGAACCTCTGCACAATGAACTGCAAATGAAAAGGATAGTCATGCTTAATTCCGGTCCTGTACTATTGATTCTTATTCTATTTTTGAGATGGAGAGGGTTGGAAGATTTATCATATATGAATTCATTTGCATGTCACAAAATCGAGAGTTTTTTTAGTAGAAAAAATCACATCACCGCTGCTCGATCACGAGGATCCGTGGCTCTCTGTTGCATTGTGTGTTTTTTGTTGAATGGTTGAAAAACTAGAAACAAACAATGATATTTCATATATTCTTTATTCTTGTACATGACGAAAACATTGGTGATCAGGAATTGCTCTATATTTTGTTTTTCTTCCTTTTTTTTGTATTCTTGATATAGTAAGCCACCTTTATACATGATTCATGAGCATCATTATGCCTACATAGATAAGGACCATTAAGGACATGCAATGTACATCTTAAGAATCGCTTTTGACGAGTGTTATGAACATACGAAACAAGAACCATTATCCTCAACATTGAGATTCTCTTACTCTAAATGTGCTTATCTATACCTTTTGTTTTTTTCCATATCATGAACAAAATGATTTCATTGCCGGAAGTAATGAGAAATGTGATTTACCTTTCAAAGAACTTGACAATGAAATGATTTTGGTATGATTCGGTCTAAGACATTTGTGGAGCTGCACATCTATTACTTGAGTTTGCTAGAAATCATCCTACGTGAGCCGTTGAACTAGGCAGTTGAATTGATCCACCAAACGAGTGTTCTCATATTTCCGACAATGCTTCATAGAATGTGTCAAGACACCCCCAAAAGGTTTAAATGATGATCAAGTCATTATGCACAAATGCATTCATGTTGTCCCAGTTCGCTGGCCTAGTGGTTGGGCCTCTCGCCTCTTGAGGCGGGGGCGAGGGTTCAATCCCTGGCAGCAACATGTAAGGGACATGTAATCTGGAAAGATGTTGCATTGTGACTGAGTGCCACCGTTTGTCATCCCTGCGGGAGTATTGACCGCCGTTTAATACAGTCTTGTAAACCCCTGTTCTTGTGGGATAAGGGGGGCCCAATGGGTACTATGCCCTTCCTTGTACAATTGCAATTTCAAAGTTAAAGTCCGGGGGAGTAGGCCTCGGTCGAACCTCCATTAGAAAAAATGCATTCATGTCATTCACAAATAGCCTCATGATCATCTGACAATGGTTGAGAGGTAGAGAGAGACCTATGGCCCATTTCCATATGATGTTGCACAAGATAGCTGAGCCTGTTGGCAATCATTTTCACAAGAATTTTGTACCATGTTTGAAGCATCGTGATCGAGCGCTGTCGGGATGAAATCCTGTAGGGAGCGTGCATTGTTTTTTTCCAAAGCTGATTGATTTTTATGAGTTTTTTGTGTGATGTTTTGATCGAGAGAGGGGTATATTTTGTACATGTTTTGGTTGATTTATTTGATTTTGTGATGCGAAACCATGTGATTTTTGTAAATAGTCCATGAAACCAAGTCTAGCCCCATGGAAACCCTAGGTTGGAACCTTAGTTTTCTCATTTACCATAAGTCTAGCCCTTGGAATTTATTTAATTTGTGTATACAGTGTGAAAGCAAAACTTAATTTAAGAGAAATAAACAGAGAAAAAGCAAAAGATTCAAAAATAGAAAGAAGAAAATTGAAAAAAAAAATAAAAAAAAAGAAAAATCCAAAAATAGAAATAAAGATGTGGGGTTTTAGGAATAGTAAGAGAACATGCAAGAAGGCTCCAGAAATAGAAAGTTATCTGAGGAGGTTAGAAGATTCTAGAGAAGTCCTAGATAGGGGAAGGCCTATAAATAGGTGGCCTAACCTCATTTGTTCCTCCCCGTGGGTCTTGCTTATGGATCTTCCTACCAGGCTATTGCGATTTCTCATGATTTGAAGAAGGATTAAATGAAGTGATGAAAAGCTTTGAGGATCGAAGATAAAAAGCTATATACCCCGTGGATCTTGATTGTGGAACTTCTTTCCAGACCGAAGACCCAAAGTGAAGAAAAGATCCATCCGCGAAGACTGACACCAAAGATCCTGGGCGCCTTTTTGCACTGTAACGAGGGGCATATCATATCTAGCCGATCCGCACTGTAGCGGTGGCATATATTTGTAGTCACCTATTCCGCATTGTAGCGGATTTTTCTGTATCGCGGACCCGCACTGTAGCGGGCATCACTGTATCATTCACTTTTATTGGTCGACCGCCATTACTTTTTGATCGCATCATTGAGCTTTGTCTACATCCCGTGTATTACTGCGGTATCCAATTGTCTCTTTCCGACGCCGACGGTCTCACGCGTACGCACACACGTCTCGTCACTTTCGAGAGGCAGGGGCCCTACGAGGATCACACACTCCAGAGAGTTTAGGCAAGGCGCCCAGCGTGCAGACACCACTCGCAGGACAGCAGGAACGGTACACCAGAGAGGGGCCTGATCCAACCCTAGCGCCGGCTTCCTGCCCGACCTCCTTCTTCGTGACACCTGAACCCGACGTGAAGCGAGGCGTTTGCCCGTGATCCTCGACATGCCACCCACTCCTTGAGAAGACAAACAGGAACCTCGGCGTCAGATCGGATATTCCAGGTACCAACATTTAAAGTTATTTGAATTATTTGCATTGATTCCATGCACTTTAAAGAGAAAGACTGTTTTACTGCTTGACTTTGATCGTCCACTTTTTGCATCAGTTTTGATCATACGAGTGTAAACTTTTCCATTGAGGCATAGATTAAGAATCCACTTCTCAGGTTAGATCATAAAACGAAAATGAACAAAATGATTGAGGAACAGTTTAGGAGATATGAAGAGCAAATTAAGGAAATAGAATTTAACACGAATGAATCTATAAAATCAAAGTTTGGTATTGTTATGACCCTAATGCAAACTATAAATGCAATATCAGATACTATTCAGTTAGTGGGCATAAGTATTAAAGACCTAAAAAATGAAATGGATTATGAGATTTCTAAATTGAGAAATAAGGTTAACTTGTTGACAAACCAAGTTAATGACCCACAAGTATTGAAATGTGATAATGAGCATGAGGTAAAAGTCCAAGGCATATCTGCACACAAACAGTCTTTAGGTCTTAGAAGACCCACGCCTAGAGTGATACCTAGGAAATCAAGTTGGTTTGAGAAGAGACCTATATGTTGCTTTTGGTGCGATCAGTTTGGACATATGTTCTGGGACTGCATAGCATATGAGAGTGCATGCAGACATAGATTTGTAAGTGAGCATGAAGGAAAAATTTGCAAATACCAAGAACAATTACCTTTGCATTTGAATGTAGGAAAAGGTGGAATGAGAGAATATTTTGAGGAGACTAAAACGAGATCAACGACAATTCAAAAGATATGGAAACCAGAAACTCATAAAGATAATAGATCTGAGGAACAAAAGAGTATGACATCTATTGAGAATCAAGAGAAATCTAGTGAAGAAACCAAAGGTAGACAAATAAAGGTCGAGAAGCAAAAATTGAACAAATATTAAAAGAGCAAATAGAAATAGATCATAAAGGAGAGTCTGATAGAGAAATGCAAGAGAAATCAAAGAAAGATCATGATGTATATATATCATTTGATCCGAAACTTTTAACTAATGAGAATCTTTTTGATCAAGAGAAAGTTGCAAAATTACAATCCCAAGAAAACTTTGATAAACAGATTGAACTAGAAAAGAGTAAAGAAGAGACTGAAGAAGATATAAAATATGATAAACGAGTTAACAAAGCTGAAAAAGAGTTGCTTGATGATATTATTGTGCAAATTGAGGGGAATGTAAAGGCAACTCCGAAGACTTCTAAGAGTTTAAAAAAGAACAAGAGAAGTAAAAATCTAACTTTCCAAGATATATTTGCAAACCTTGAATGATGATTAAAGAAGAATCATAATAAAAACACATGAGAATGATCAAGAGCTATTGAATGTTAATGAATGATGATGATGAAGAATGATTAATGATTGATTGATGATTGATGGTCTATGATGATTGATGATGATTATAATCTTGATGATGATGCTGGAGGACGCTGATGACACTGAGGCTGATGTTGATGAAGAATGATAGACTGTGAAATTAAAGAGAAGCTGGATCAATCAATGAAGAAGATGCAATAAAATGACGAGGTGAAATGTTTCCAATTTGAAATTTGTTTTCTTTTTGAAAGAACATATGCATTACATTGATGTGTGCGATAAAGATATGTATGGATTTATGAAAATCATGTGGAATGAAGATAGCAAACATTTATTATGGGTTTGCATGAAGCATGAATGACTATGAATTATATGAATGAAGTCAGTTAGTGGACTAAACACTTTTGGGAGTGAAAGCTTGGGAATGTGATGGCATGCTTAGACCGAGTGCATGTATATGCTGATTGATTTGAACACTTAGTGAGTGGGAAACTTTGGATCCTAGTATTTATTTCTTACGAGATCTTACCTCCACATGGATCATGATTTATAGAAAAACTTCTTACTCAAGCCAGCTTATATGTGTGTGCATGTTGTTAGTGCGCTACGATGGGCTAGTAGGCAAGTGGAACCACATTGGTCGGGTGATCAAGGCCACGAGCCGTAGCTAGTTTCATCATAGGCCTGACCTATTTGTTGTCATGCGTCTGCATGGGTCGGTAGGCGGATGGAGTCACTCTGGCCGGGTGGTCAGAGCCACGAGTTGACATCGATTTCATGTAGGACTGACGTTGTATATGTTGTGCGCTATGTCGGGTCGACAGACAGGTGGGATAAATTTAGCCGGGCGGACAAGTCCATGAGTTGCACCCGATTTTGACATAGGCCGATTTGTGAAAATGAAAGATAAAAAGAAATGTTGAGCTGAGATGAAGAGAAAAAGAAAAATAAAATGAAAAAGAAAAAGGAAAAGGAAAGAGATCTAATGGAGAGTTGGAGATAAATAATAGGAATCGAGGTATATTCTACAAACTGAGTTAGTAGAAACATATGTATATGCTAGTACTTAGAATGAGTTGCTGGATCTGAACCAGTTGAACAAACAGAAGAACTAGAAAGCTAGCGGTTTATTCATGTGATTACTTGTCAGATTGCAGACGCAGAAACATAGTATGATGTTTGTAAAGCTTGAATCTACATAATTTTCTAAAATTTATACTAATATTTATAAACATTGCATGTACCACATTAGTTCAGGCTTTGATTTCTGAAAAGAAAGTCATTAAAATGTAAAAAAAGTGTTTAAAAAGGAACCCCGATAAGCTTCCATTGAATCTTGCAGGTTGGCCCATCGGGACGATGTGCAGGTTTAGTGGGGGCGAATGTCGGGATGAAATCCCGCAGGGAGCGTGCATTGTTTTTTTCCAAAGCTGATTGATTTTTATGAGTTTTTTGTGTGATGTTTTGATCGAGAGAGGGGTATATTTTGTACATGTTTTGGTTGATTTATTTGATTTTGTGATGCGAAACCATGTGATTTTTGTAAATAGTCCATGAAACCAAGTCTAGCCCCATGGAAACCCTAGGTTGGAAGCTTAGTTTTATCATTTACCATAAGTTTAGCCCTTGGAATTTATTTAATTTGTGAAAGGAAAACTTAATTTAAGAAAAATAAACAAAGAAAAAGCAAAAGATTCAAAAATAGAAAGAAGAAAATTGAAAAAAAATTAAAAAAAAGAAAAATCCAAAAATAGAAATAAAGATGTGAGGTTTTAGGAATAGTAAGAGAACATGCAAGAAGGCTCCGGAAATAGAAAGTTATCTGAGGAGGTTAGAAGATTCTAGAGAATTCCTAGATATGGAAAGGCTTATAAATAGGTGGCCTAACCTCATTTGTTCCTCCCCGTGGGTCTTGCTTATGGATCTTCCTACCAGGCTATTGCGATTTCTCATGATTTGAAGAAGGATTAAATGAAGTGATGAAAAGCTTTGAGGATCGAAGATAAAAAGCTATATACCCCGTGGATCTTGATTATGGAACTTCTTTCCAGACCGAAGACCCAAAGTGAAGAAAAGAACCATCCGCGAAGACTGACGCCGAAGATCCTGGGCGCCTTTTTGCACTGTAGCGAGAGGCATATCATATCCAGCCGATCTGCACTGTAGCGGCGGCATTTATTTGTATTTACCTGTTCCGCACTGTAGCGGATTTTTGTATCGCGGACCCGCACTGTAGCAGGCATCACTCTATCACTCACTTTTATTGGTCGACCGCCGTTACTTTTTGATCGCATCATTGAGCTTCGTCTACATCCTGTGTATTAATGCGGTATCCGATTGTCTCTTTCCCGACACTGACGGTCTCACGCATACGCACGCACGTCTCGTCACTTCCGAGAGGCAGGGGCCCTACGAGGATCGCACACACTCTAGAGAGTTTAGGCGAGGCGCCGAGCATGCAGACGCCACTCGCAGGACAGCAGGAACGGTACACCAGAGAGGGGCTTGATCCAACCCCAGCGCCGGCTTCCTGCCCGACCTCCTTCTTCCCGACAGCGCCAATTTTCAATCCTATTCTTTTTATGGATAAGCTTGATGACACCATTGTTTAGGCATTCAAGAAGCACACTGAAAGCCAATGCTTGTTGCTAAACCAAGCACAATGGAGTGGCCACCACCTATCCGAAAGACTTGAAAAACTCATTTGTGAGGCCGTCAAGACCCGGGCTTTTCCATTGGGAAGCATATCGATAACTTTGAGAATCTCATTATTAGAAATGGGTGCATCAAGGAGAGACTTTTGCGGTATTCTCAAGGGAGAGACTCTTGAGATGGTTGGCATGCAATCTCACCTGTGGGGAGAAAGGGGCATCAAGACCCTAAGGAGTTGAGTAAAGTGGTTGACACAAATAGCACTGTGTTCTTCTTTCGTTTTGCATTCAACCCCATTACTACTTATCAAGAAGGGAATAGAGTCTCTTGTTTGCTTCCTCTTGAAGGTGCCACACATCTCTTTAGTTGGTTTGTAGACCTTATGCGCCCACTAATATTTAAAGTATACTTGTAGGTTTTTCCTTTGAATTTCTTCATTGTATCTCAGCATGCCTCTGACTTTTTGTAGCCCCATCTGGTATTGGTAGTTCCCTTTGTTCACTTCCTCCTCAAGGTGCTAGAGCCTTCGATATAGGTGCTCACTCCACATTTGCCGAGCATTTTGAAGTATCTTGTGAGTCTTGACTAGAATTTGATGAGTCTTCTCTATAACCCTCCAACTTTTGGCCGGTGAGGCACCATTGGTGAACGATGAGTTCCAAACAGAGGTAATAATTTCTTGATGGATAGAGGGAAGGGAGAAAGACATCAAGCAAGCATGAAACCAAGGCACTTTCTTGAGTTTCGCAGTCGGTTTGAATGTGAGAATAAAAGGGTAGTGGTCCGATATGGCGAGGTCAATGTGTTGAGAGATGGCAGGTTGATCCCACTGACGGATAGTGTTCTATGCAATATAGCTTCTATCAAGCCTTGCTTTCCTCAAGGTATCCCCTGATTAAGGTTCAACCAACAAAAGCCATTCATATCTTTTATCTCCACAAGGTCCAGGCAGAGCTTGATTTTATCCTAAATATCTTTCTCCTGAACTTCAATGGTATGCCCCATGTTGTCCCACTAATCCGAAGGGTCTTCTACCATGTTGAAGCCCCCACAAAGCATCACATTATGGGAAAGCGAGTCCAAAGAGATCTAAGTGTCAATCCTCTTTGACTCCCTGTTTGGGGCATACGTGGAGACCACAGTGAACTGGAAGGGGCCCTCGAAGGAGGCAACAATCCAATGATGTTTTTGATCCTTGCGGGAGTTGACTAATCTACCAGACCAAAATTTATTTATTCTAATAACTATGCCACTAGCCCCTCTAGGGTGTGAAGTGGTAACTTAGACATGAGTCAAAGAGATGCGTTTGATTTGTCTCTGAAGGTCCTCTCCATCGATTTTAATCTCTTGAGAAATCTTGGTTTAGGCTATTATCCCAAAACGACTGGCCAATAATGGTTGCTCTTGATCGTTAAAAATAAAGAAGTAAGGTCATATATATTTTTGAAAAAAGGATTTTCTTCAAATACAAGGAAAATACAAAAATGAAAAATGGAAGCATTTACTTCAGCAAGTAGTGGAGGCCAAAAGAGAATCAATCAAAAGAGAATCAAATCCAAAAACTGAAGTGTAAGAGGAGTGGTTGTCCAAAGTAGTAGAGAAGTTATGGAGAAGAGCTCTCAAACTCATCATAATAGTTTTTGGTCACTTGGCTATAAAAGAGGCAAGGGAGGAAACTCAAGAAGAGAGGAAGAAGGCATGGAAGTCCCCTTGTAGCTAGTTCATTTGGTTTGAGTCATTTTGTTCTCTTCACTCTCATAGACTATGTCCAGCCGCATACCCATTTCTGGGTAGTCTACTTGTGAGAGTCATATCTCTCAATATATGTATCCAATTTTAGAGTTTAAATATTATCTGGAGAGCTTATCTTGAGTACTTCCTTTATCTAAAACAGTTTTATCAAATTCTTTATGATCTATGAGTTATTTAGTTTCTAGTAAAGTCCAGCTTTTAGCTTAATTGAGTGGACAGGTAGCCTGTTTTGAGGCAAAGAATTACCAACTCAAATCTGCTCCAAATTGAGTGTTTGATAGCTCATTTGAAAGGTATAAGTGTCTAATTTGAGTGACTAAAGTTTCAAGTTCATTGGATTTTTCAATTGGTACAAGTTTTCATTTGAAGTTTCAGCTATTGGCAAAAGTCTTGATCCTGAGAAGGTCTTCTACACTTTTCGCTGCAAATAGGAGAGGACTTCTCCAACAATTGGTATCAGAGCATTGGAGTTTGAAGAGGCAAATCATTGGAATTGAAGTGAAGCAAAGGAGAAGCTACAAATCAAGGGGGAGCTTTGTAAAGTCAAGGAAGAGCGCCACAACATATTTGAGGTAAACTTCAATCTTGGAAGTTTTCAATGGCTAATTTAGGACAACAACTTGAGAAGTTAGACAAAGAAAATTTTCAGTCTTGGAGGTATAGAATGAAAAATTAACTTAAAGGCAAAGGTTTATGGAGTCTAGTTACTGGAGATGATCCACAACCAATGGACCTTCAAGATCCCAACATTACTCTGGCACAAAGGAGACAATTTGCTGATTGGGAAGAGAGGAATCGAAGGTTGATGTTTCTCATGTCACAAGTTATTTATAATACTATGATTGGTCATGTGCAGAGCTTAGAAACAACCAAGGAAGTTTGGAAAGCATTGGATAAGGTGTATGCTACCTCAACAACGTCTCGGAGGATGCAACTCAAGAACGAGCTCAACAACATGAGGAAAAGCTCAAACCAAAGCATTAGTGAGTATACATTGAGAATCAAGGAGCTTCGAGATCAGCTAGCATCAATTGGATGCAAGATAGAAGAGGAAGACATAATCCAAACAGCCCTCAATGAAAAGTGGAAGCCCCTCATCACAAACATTCGGACTTTCTTCTTCTGCATCTTTCTTCCACCTGATGATGTCAACATCTTCAAACTTCTCTTCCATACCTTTTGTTCTCTTCATCTTGAAGTAGCAAGCACTCTTGACTTCTTCAAATGAACTTTTCTCTTCCTCTAGTGCTAAGAGTAAGAGACAAAATAAACATGGTATACAAATGGAAGTGAATATAGAATCATGTTTTATCATCTCCTCATATCTCTGAATCAAAATTTAGTTCAAATGATTGATATGACTGAATTCACCAACCTTTTGTCCAAATGATGAATAACATTTCTAGAATTACTTCTCTAGATACCAAATGTGAGCAAAAAACTTCCAACCAACTTACAACACAAGATTGGCTGAGAACAAAATTGATCCCATCTCCAAATTTGTCTTCTTAGATAAGATTTCTTGTCCTGAAAGAGATCTCTCAAAACTCTCTAGAAAAACCTCTAGATACCTGTTTTGATGTAGCCTTTAAATTATAAATAATGAAAGTGTAAAAATTACTTCTTGAATTCTCCAAATCTCTTCATAACTGCTCTTCTAAGATATGACCTACAAATGATTATCTGATAGTAGAAACTGATACTTGTAATTTGATGTTGATCTGGTTCCTTCATCTTCTCTAAACCATTGTTTTTCCTTGAATTTGAAGTAGCCTTCTCTTCATCGAGTCTTGGTCTTCAAATAATACTTTTGTACATACTTTATAGAAGTATTCGGCTGCTAACATATCATCAACTTCATACTCCACACTGATGAATAAACATGTGATCAGATTGTCTAATTCTCAAATATTTACTCATCTAGATTAAGTGTGTATGTCAAATGTTAGAAGATGCTCTTAAATTATATGTTGTAACCTTAGGAATCTAGGAACCTGAGAACCTGAGTACTTGTGAGCCTTGAAACCAAAAATATTATATCAAAACCCTAAAGCTCTGATACCAAATCTTGGAAATGAGGTAGGCCCATAACAAATCTGAGAGGTCCCATAAGTATCCAGGATGTTTAACATAAATTCCATAGGTCCAATATTCCATAGGTTCAGGATCTACAACACATATTCTAACAATCTTCTAATATTGACAAAACATGAATATACCACACTTAATCATACAAATGATGAGACAAAGATAGAGAAAGACTAGACATGTGTAAAGTGTTACATAAGCCACTGCTTACTCACACTATCATACATACCAATGTTCAATGTACATTGTGGGAACAAAACTCTCAACCACTCTATATGAACAAAAATAGATGGATGAGTGAATGTACAAATGAAACAAACATATTCAGATGTATGGATAGAAATCTGAATATACATGAGATGTGTGACCTAATAGGTTGTAGAAGAGTGAATATGAGTGACAAAAAGAGGAAGGATCAATGTAAAACTGATAATCAACAAACCCTCATCTAATCTTAGGCTATGGAAGATCCTAAGTTAGACACGTGTGTGAAAAGATCACATACTTACAAAAGTAGCAAAGAATGCTAACAAGTTTGCTGCCAAAAATCCTCAAACTCATAGCTTCTCTAACACCTCATCCAAATATGCATGATGCATACATGTACTGATTCTCTTGTACCTATGCTGAATAGGACTCCTCCTGATATGGATGTTACTGCCTCCATAAGCTCCAAGTAGTACCTTTGTGCATAAAGAGAATATGTACCAGAATTCTTAACATAAGATGTAAATCTTATGTTAACCACCATCCAATGTCTTTGAAGTAAACCGAAATCTTCATGTAGAAGACAATCTTCAAATACATCATGTGAATGGCCGATCCACACCATCAAGCTGCTAATAGGTTCTCCATAAGCAAGAGTTTCAGCACACTCTTCTTCTCCAAGAAGAACTCCATAGCCGCTCCTCAACATGCTTCAAAATAGCACCATGGTTGCCCCATGTGCTAAGAAGCATCACCTCCATTGAGGTACCAAAGCTCTCCAAAGCTTGGCGTTGAAATTAGGTGAAGGATGAATACAATGAGCCTATGGCTCTTCTTATATAGTAGTTAGTTGTCCTCCAAAAGCACATACAAAAGCACTTGAGTAAAACATAACTCATGCAAACGTTGTTTCGAAAACACAATCTGGAAAGAATCTGCCATCACTGCATGCTTTATTAGAAAAGCATGTTAGTAAAAACTTGCCAAATAAAAGTTTTCGCGAACGCGCTGCCGGTTGTAGGACTCAAACTCGGTTCACTGAGTTGGGAGTGTTTTCTTTTAGCCAATGCGCCAATGCCGATTGCTTGTATAAAGACTAAAAAGATTAGCTATACATCCTGTGCTATTCTGAGCAAGATGGACTATTTGACCATGGGATATTGATATCTTGAGCCTTTGACCATGGGACATTGTTTTCCTTGCAAACAGTCAACTACCTCACAAAACCCATTCAAAACCCATCATGGTAAAAAAAAACATGACATATGGACAAACTAGCCAATGCAATGTTTCCATCGGACCTCACGTACAATTTGCTCTCAGTAGTGAATCCCCACAACCAAACTAGCCAAGGGACGGAAAATATGAATTGGCCAACCTTTAGGCAAGACCAACTCAAGGTGTAGGATCGGGAATGCACCCAATAAGACCAATAGTTCCCATTATAATTTGATCCCCAGAGCTAGGAAGGAGTGGTAAAATGTATGCCAAATGATTATGACAGAATAGGAGAAACCTATGACCACATGGTAGAATTTAAACAAGTACTGCGAGCAGAGCAAGTGGATGACTTTTTCGTGCAATATGAATCCTTTGGGCTAACCCTCCTGGGAACGACCTTGACTTGGTTCCAACCCTTGGATCCAAATCACTTTGGCAATATTGAACAATTCTTCCAAGAATTCATTGGGGAATTCACTAAGCGGGTGATTAAGCAAAATTTATCATCCTTAATCCATAGTTTCAAACAAGATCCTAATGAGATGATGAAAAATGCAGCTCAAAGATTTAATCAGTATATTGACTGATGTTGTGTGAAAGAGAGATCTTCCCAACAAAAAACGATATCCTTATTTTTAGATAGACTAATTAACAGAACATTGAGGAAATTGGTATACGTAAAACGATTGCAAACATTGAGTGAGTGTCTTTAAGAGTGCATAGATTTGGAAGATAACTTAGCAGACCGTTTCAAAACCACAAAAACTCTAATAAATCAAAGGACATAAGGAGCAATGTGACTTCTAGTTCGAGTAATGTGGAGGAACTGGCAGAGTTAGTAGCTAAAAAATTGGGAGTAAAAGGACAGAGGAACTCCTAGAACCCCCCCTTGAGAGTGCCGATGTTAAGAAGATGTACACTTTGTGGTAGAGATCGTCCATCACATGTTTGCATAAGAGGAGGTTTAGGGTTGTCATAACCTTACCTCTACAATAGACAACCAACTCAGGGAATTAATATGTACTGTCACATTGAACAAAAGTACACCAACCACAACACCGAGAACTACCTGTTTAACAGGCAACCAAGCCCAATTGTACCACCTTATTATAGACCGTATGGATATCCTCCTAGGGAACAAGGTAGAGAAGCTTCGAGGTATAACCCTTACCTAGGACCACAGGGAGCACCTAGACTGCATGAACATGGAGGATATCGCCAACCATAATCGATACTAGGACAACAATCACCCCACCCACAGAATGTAGTACTAATAAAGTATACCTGTTGGCAGTGGTCAGGGCGGTCAAGGACTTACAAGACAAGGGAGCCAACGAGAAGGGCCAAGCAGGCAAAGTAGTCAAAGAAGATCTGGCAAATAGGCCCATCATTTTTCCTGAATTAATACTTCCCAAATATTGATTTTAGTCACTTTACACCATTGTAAATACCATTCCACCTTTTTGTAACTCCATTTTGTGCAAGCCAAGGAGTCCTTGAGCTTGAGGAGCATTAGAAGTACCTACCTATCAATTTTCATATTTTTTAGACTCCAGTTGAGCCCTCAAATAGGCCCTAGAACCTAATTTTTAAGTAGGCCGGACACTAGGTCTGGACAGGGCCAAAAGCTAGTCAAAAACTATAAATAGAGCTAGAGGGCTCATTTTTGAGGTTAGCTTGTTGTAGAATTGAACTTGTAAGAGCACTTTTGAGTAATCTAAAAGAATTCCATTGTCTCTCTCTTTGTTCTTGCCTTGTGTGCGCGTGTGTGTATGTGTGTGCATGTTAGTGTGCTTCTCACTCACACACTTGTGCCATCACTTGTTTGAGGTCTTCATACCATCCTCATGTCTTCCTGGATTGACATTAAAAGAGGTGCTACTCATCACTGAGCTACACAAAATTTTGGCACCGTTGCCGGGGATCGAGCTTTGAGGACGAGCGTGTGATGGTAAGACGTAGAGTTGTGCCGTTGGCGTAGTAGGTAATTTCTTTACTTTTTCTTACTTTTCTCTTTCTTCATCCTCATCATCACCATCATCATCCTCACCATCTCCCATCTCCATCTCCATCATCGCAAAAATTCAGTTTTTTGATCATATCACCTTCTCCCCTCCATTTCCCTCATTTCACTTGTGAGAGAGAGCGAGAGAGCGAATTGTGTGCGCTGCTTTTGCATGTTTTTTGAGCTTCCTTGCAGGTTTTTGCTGTATCATCATCTCCAACAGGCTGTGCAGGTACGGAAAAGCTCGGCCCTGTCTCTGTGTCGCAGACCTCTGTCGATCGCGATCGATAGAAAAATCGCTCCTTTGTTAAAACAAAGTACACCACAAGAACACTCATGATGAGCACATTGCAAAACACTAATCAAAATTAAAAAATTCCTTAATCCTTTGTCAATCGGGACTGACAGCCACGATCGACAGACTCTGTCAATTGCGACTGAGAGACTTTGTCAATCGTGACTGACAGACCTCGATGGACTGCCACGTAGGACTCAGTCAATCGCGATCGACACTGTCGATCGTGACCGACTGAAAATTCATGATTGAATCAAAGACTCATGTTGCCATGTGTCCATCGTGACAGACACATCCCCGATTGACCGAAATTGCAGTGAAAATTGCGAAAAAAACGTCGATCGTGATTGACACGATCGATTGCGATTGACAACACCCACGATCGACTCTGTCAAGCGCGATTGACACCGTTAATCACGACTGATGTGTCGATCACGATTGACAGGCCCGATGGACACCTCTGTCAATCACGATTGACAGACCTGTCGATCGCGATTGACATGCATTTTCGGCCAAATTTCTAGGGTTTTTTATTCCAAGTTTTTGGGGTAAATTTTAGGCATACTTATCAAGCAATTAGTGATTTGTGAGGCCCCTACACTAGTAAATTGGGAAAAATCCTATGAACTGTTAGCCTGTTTGAGCCCTGTTTTAACCCTAGAACCCTGAACTGTCATAACTTCCTCATACGAAATCCGTTCGGAGTGATCTTAGGCTCATTGGAAAGCTCGTGGGGAGTACTACCAAACGGTAAAATTAATATCAAGATAATTAGATATATTATTTTGAAGTTGACCATATCCAGGGGGAAGAAAACTAAGAGATCTCTAGAATTGTTTTCCATGAAGACAAAAGGCTAAGTGATATCTGAGTTACATGAATGAAAGTGATTTGTTCTGTCATTGGAATTTAAATCTTGAGCTAACTTTGGGACTTTTACAGGTCCATTGAGAGCAGTCGAGGGCATCCAAAGCAAGGGCATTCTGCAAGCTTGAGAACGAGGGTTCTTGAGGTTGGAATACTCTCAACTCCCTCTGTCAATTCCTAGCTTAGGCTAAGTGAGGTTGGAATACTCTCAACTCCCTCTGTCAATTCCTAGCTTAGGCTAAGTTCAAGTAGTGCTAGAAGTAAGTCAGGGTGATGATAGGCATCTATAAAGTTGAAGACTACCTAAATACCCAAAGTTCAAGCTAACATATAATCTCTGTATGGTCGATAACTTTAAAGGAAAAGAACTTAACGTGGAACGATCAACTTAAAGTGTGGAAATTAACTCAAGTATTCTTGACGACGTGATACAGACAAGAGCTTAAAACACGATAATGAACAAAAAAAGGAACTAAGTGAATGATACAAATTGATCGGCAACGAGGCTGTACCTTGGGCCAAAATTGGGATTGCTCAGTAAAGCATATGAACCTTAGGTCAGGATGACACCTAGGGAGAGATAGACAGAGTCTCAGGTCTTCAGAGGCGAGTGTAAATCATACTGCTAGGTCTTGGGTCCAGCAGTTGAGCCATTATTCACACTACCCTAGCTCTGAGACTAGTGAATCAGAGATGTCTCAAGGTATGGAGAGACCCACAGGAAGTTCGAGTGCACCATACCTACAGAGGGTTGAAGGCCCTTACACGAGTCAGCTGGAATACCTTAGGACCAACCGATTAGGTGCTTGCATCTATGAGGACGGCATAGGAAGATCTTTGGTTTAGACAAAAAACCCAGAGCAACCCATTAGAATAGAACATCGAGCAGTCAAATTTGAAAATGGAGCATACCTGGACAAAGAAGGAACCATATACGTAGTCACCAGTCACCCAGATAGAACTGATGAATTTGGTAATGTGATCCCAGAAACGGACATAGGTGACCTAGAGCAAGGGAACATAGGTGGAGAGCCTAAAACCCCTCAAGGCAAATCTGTTCTTACTAGAATCCTCACTCCAGAGTGGATTCCTCAGGACAACAAGAGCATAGATCTACTCTTGAACCGAGAGACTGATGAAGCCTTTTGGAGGTATAAGCCTGAACAACCGATTGAGGTCGGAACGATCACAATCTATGAGTTCAAAGATCCCGATAGTCCAGGCAAAGTGACCTATTTAGACAATACATCGGAAAGGATCTTTGTGGTCTCAGAACATGGAAGACATGCTTACACTTGGAAGGGTGAATTTGTTTTTCCCCAACCAATATCTAATGTCTCTTATGGCCACCCAGGAGCGGGAACATCCCAAGCTCATGGAGATCAAAGGGACAGAAGTAAGGATAGGCCAGAGGTAAGCTTTGCCAACCCACTGGGAAGAGAAAGAACGAGAACGGAAATGGATGGAGTGGAACCTGATAGACTTAGAGCTCCAAGGAATCCAAGAAATGCAGATGAATTCCCTCTGCCAAGACCTAGAGAGCACACAAGGACTTTGAGACCTACACAGCTAGTTAAGTCCATGAAGAACTATTTCGATCATGTGGCCGAGTTTAGGCAAGTCTTGAGAGCTGAACAAGTTGAGGACCTGTTCACGCAATACAATGCCTTTGGTCTAACCCTTAGGAACACTGCCCTTACGTGGTTTCAACCACTAAATGAGAGACACTTTAGGAACATAGACCAACTTCTAGAGGCATTCATTACCGAATTCTCTAAGAGTGGCATAAGGCATAATACATCCTCACTGATTCACAGCTTCAAGCAGACACCTCAAGAGACCGTGAGACTTGCAGGAAGAAGGTTTAGGCAATACTTAGAGAGATGCCCTGTGTTGTTATAAGGGTTGCCCATAATTTTTCTCATGCTATGGCATCCTTTAGCCCTCATAAAAATACCTTTTTTTGTATTTAGGAGATGTCCATATGAACACTCTCCTAAACCCCTTTTTGATATTTCCCTTAGTCTATGGTATTGAAGCCTTCTCCAAAGTAAACTTTTTGCTCAAATCCAAATTCTCACGTAGAAAACTCCCCACGCGCTCATTTCTTTAAAGATGGGTTGTTAGAAAGAATCTAGAGAGATATGACCATGTGCTCCTTTTTGACTAGTCAAAAGGAGCACATGGGGGAATTGAGCTGAGCCTATAAATAGAGGCTATTTCTTGTAAAGAGAGGTCCCTTGGCCATGGCCTTGGCCTCCATGATAATGGAAAGAAGGATCATTTGGCTTCCACATTTCTCCTTGTGTGCTAGGCGTTGATCCATGTGTGTGGGTTTGGCATTTGGGGTTGTCTTGTGTGTGAGCATTGCCCTCCCTTGTTCCTTTTGACGTTGGCCATGGTGCCATTGTTCATGGACGTGGGTGTGTGTGCGTTGTTTGCACTTCTTGCAACTCCTCTTGGAAGAGCCTCTCACTTCCATGTGAGGTGGTTAGGGTCTGTTGTTCCCCTTTTCTCAACATTTTGGCGCCGTTGCCGGGGACGTCGGCCTTTAGCCGTTGGGTTGTTTTCAAGCTTGCCGTGCCTACACTTTGTGGATGCACCTCACACTTGGATTGAGTTGTGGATACATGTGGCCTTCGGTTGGCCTAGGGTACCTTTCATTTGTTAATTTTTGAGTAGTTTAGTTCTTTATTTTTGTTTGTTGCATGAAAATATCCCCTAACCCCCTTCTCTCTCTCTTTCTCTCTCACATACACATTCTCCCAAACATTCACTGAAAGATCAACTTCCATCCCTATCATTTCTTGTTTGGAGTGATAGCCTTGGATGGAAGGATGGGAAGTACATTCTCTCTGGCCCTTCCCTCTTTTCAAATCTCTTAGAAAACAAAAGCAAAAAAAAAAAATCAAAGATTTTTGTGGCGCTATGAATCTCTCACCTTCATCTGATTGAAACCTCATGCACGAATGCATTGGATTCTGGATCGATAGGACTTTAAGAGAGCATGTGGAGACGCGGGTGTGGATATATGTTGAGGTGAGAGCCGTTGTGATCGCTAGGGTAGTTGAGGGGTTATTTCCCTTACTACCTTCATTATGTGCATTCATACTCTCGTACATGACAGTACTTGGTCCTCTATCTCTATCTTAGTGGTTAGATGTCCTACCTCACTATGCTCATTTCCGCCTTGCCCTCACCTTGGGGTTGAGCTCGACCATGAGCTCCCCCTGTGGGTGCGATGGCGGGGGAGGTTGCACATGCTCGAGGTATTTGACTTTCTATCCATCTTTGTGCTGCGCTCCGCAAGCTTCTACTGTGTGCGCCTCACATTTGGTACCCCTATTGCCATGATGAAGTTTACTCGAGTTCTTGACAGAAGAGGTGCCGAAGCCATGAGTTTCCCCATGCTTGGGATCTAGTCGTGCGCACTGTTGCCCTCATGCCTGACCGCATTGATCTCTCACTGTTTCTTGCTTACAAAGCTCCACGTCAGTGTCTTCAGGCACATGCTCCTGATGACGGTTGGGGTTGAGTGCGATTCGAGCCTCCCCTCCATCTCCTTGGCTTGCTTCACACCAAAATGTCGATACAGTTGTTGGGCATGACTGTGGAACGTCATTTTCAGCTATCGCGTATTCCTCTCCTTGGGCTGCCCCTGGTTTCAACTGAAGGAACAGGCGGCCTACAGGATAAAACTCTCCTTCGGATATCTGTTGAGCATCCCTATCATCATCCTTTGATGTGTAAGGCTCTAACCCACTGACATCGGGGAAGATGTGTGGCGACGTTGTCTACTAAAGTCGTCAAGATGGCCCCCAAGTCCTTTACAGCCTTTCAAAGGCCTGTTCCCCGAGTTTTCAATGATGACATATCTTTGATACAATGGCGAAATGTCTGTCTGTTTACAACATGCAGAGCAGGATGTGGTAGAAGTCCCTCAATGCAATGTCTCCTGTTGTATTTCTGCATCATGACCTCCTCGGGGAGTATTATGGGGTTATCATGTTGTTACCGCTATCTATGTCATATTACTTGTGTTTTCTTATTGCCTTTCTTCACACTCGTGGTTTCATCTGTTGCTCAAATGTAATCATCGTTGAAATCAACATCATCATTTTCTCACGGATGTCCTGGAATTCTTTTTGTTGTTATCTCATGATCTCCTTCAAAAGGACAAATGGAATGAAATTTTGTCTTGGCTTCTCTATGTTGCAATCGTGTTCTTGTCAAATAGTTGTCTTACGAATCAGTTGCTGGTCAGGTATGATTGCTCACGTAGCAGTGTTGGTAATAATCCATAGTTCTCTGCATGTTATCTTTCTATATGTTGTAGGAGGTCTCTAAGAGTTTTAACTCTCCTGAATGGTACTTTGCCTTATCACTTGCATCTGTTAGAGGTCTTCACTCTATCGAAAAGTGTTGCGCTTGTCCTATCTTTAAACATCTATTGCAACCATGCACATATAAGTTGTTTTGTAATGTTGACCTGCTCATGAAAACAAAGGGTAATAGTTTCTTACCATTCTTGTCTTGCCATGGAACAAAACTGTACAAGTGCTTATGATTGAGCTTCCATCACTATTTTCAAACTTGAGTGTGGCAGGTGGAGAATGCTTCCCACGGTTGGGGAAGCTCACATGTTCGGGAACACGTTGGAATGCTGAAAAATGATGCATTGGGATTGTCTTTTATTTTCCCTAGCATAAAATGAATGCATTCATCTTCACACCCAGCATGTGTATCACCCCTTGGTAGGGGCACCAAAACCTTCCAAATCTGTTCAAATGAGCTCGAACACTGTGGCTTCTTCTCTACAATACCTGTTCAATCTTATAACGCTTCTACACATAAATAATGAAACTGAGCTGCATAGAATATTGTTTGATAAACAACAATGTGCAAAGTGATGCAAAGCTTTATTGATCCTTCCTAAAAATTTGAAGATGACTGGAGCATTGTCAACAAAATGCTTGGCCATTAAAACCTCATTGCTTTATTTTGAGCCTCCCTCAATCAAAGCATCATCCAACTTATAGAGCGTATCCATAATCTGATTCTGTGAATAATGACGTCAACGACCAAAGGCTACCATTGTCCCACTCTCAGACCTGTATCTCACCAAGACAAGATTAGATAACTAAGTGGCCAATTAGAAGTTGTTTCATAAGGTTCTTAAAGACCATCCAAAATCCCCATAGGTTCAAATTCACGTAATAATTCAACAAGTATGTTGATCCCAAAAGAAACTGCCTATGACCAGTTTTTAAGAAGCATTCGAAACCATAGTCCAATAGGTAGCATTTTCAAGCACTGTCAAACAAACCTATCCTGGTCACGTTTCAGAGTTGCACTTCTTTAAACCTGTAGTACCACGAGTTGAGACATGTTGATTGTAGCAAGTATATCAGGACACCACATCAAAGGAAAAACAATATCTTGTAATAGCAAGCTATCAAGTGCAATGAGCTATCCAAAAATCCATCAGACTTGTAACCATGGAACGCACCAAGTTCTCGCATATATGAATACATCATGATGCATAGGGAAATTATTGTTAGTTTTGTTCGGAGAGGTGCATTGCAATGTAGTTGTTCCAACATTCAAGAAACCAAGGGCATGAATATCAAACATTTATGCATGTATCACCAACATGGTACTAAAATACCCATTTCTGACAACAAAAACCCAAAAGGTCACTCACCTGTAACTTTAGGCACCTCATCTATGCATTCATCATATATGTGATCTTCTTGCTTGATGAAAAGCTTGCAGCTGACTGGAGCATATTGATTCTTCTCCTTGAGGAAGCACTCCCTTATAATGATTAAAGAGCTTTTGGGGATACTGAATTCTTTCTGCTAATCTTTACATGAGAAGCTAACTGTGTACTCAATTCCTCCGATTTTGAGTGTTACAGGTTTGAAAGAAGGAGAATGTTGCTTCCTGGTCTTGTGATGTTTCTACTTCATGCTTGTCATAATTATTGGAAATGGATAAAATTGCTTGCTTCTTCCTCTATATGTTGGGGTTGCATATGGTCATGTATGTTTGAAAGGAAAATTTGTGTTGATGTGTGAATGTTGTGCTAAGCTTGGTTGGCTCCAGGAGAGTGTCTACTCAATATTTTAGGCATAAAAGCTAAAGGGGTTATCCAATTTGTTTTGATCTAGCATTGGTATGAATGTTGCTTGATATCCATTGACCCACTAACAGAAAGGAGGTACAATGCTACACAACTCTTGCTACTTGCCAATTTTACTCTTTTGATTCCATTCTTTATTAATGCAAGTGATTGCTTCTAGTAAAATTCTTGGGTTGAGTGCATATTGCTTATATTTAAAATGTTCTTCATGATGTAAGCACGCATTCTTTAAAAGATATTTGCAGGAGAACATGCATATAGGGAGGTGAAATTCTTAGACCTGAATCAAATTAAGTGTGAAGTCATAAATGAGTGATTTTTTTTGCTAGGGAAGTAACTCTCTAGTTCCACCTTCCTCATTTAAGGCTTAATTTTTCATAATTCATTACATGCCAAATCACTTAGAACTTCATATCCTTCTTAACTCCTATAGATGATTTGAAACTGTGCTGTGCAGGCATAACTCTGATAAGTTGTTGAAAGATGGACTCATAATGTGCACTATAGTCTAATCATTTTGTGAACACATCACACTCATGTTAACTTCCAAGCTTGTTGACTAGGTGCATAGTATAAACGATGGCATACCTTAAGCTACATTCACTTCATGCTTTACATTGCAAAATACCACTCTCACTTGAGAGTAACCAAAGTGGAATCATTGAGGCATAAGTAATAGACACTTAGGGTCTTGATTGGGCTCCTTGTTTTTTTTTGGGGGGGGCTATTTTTTTCTTTGCAGGAGCAAGAAGATTTTCATGCAGAAGAGCAATTCTTGCAACAATAGATGTTTCCTGAAGTGGAAACTAAAAATGGAATTACATCTTGTGGCTGGTTCTTTTCCATTTCAGTCTACTTGCTATGTATGTTTAAATTTCAGGTATTGGAGCTTTGAGAGAAGGCACATTGGAGGGAGGCTGGGCTGACTTCCCCCCAAGGGGATTGTGTCGGCAGAAGAGCAATTCTTGCAACAATAGATGTTTCCTGAAGTGGAAACTAAAAATGGAATTACATCTTGTGGCTGGTTCTTTTCCATTTCAGTCTACTTGCTATGTATGTTTAAATTTCAGGTATTGGAGCTTTGAGAGAAGGCACATTGGAGGGAGGCTGGGCTGACTTCCCCCCAAGGGGATTGTGTCGCTCAGCATTGCTGGAATGAAGAAAAGACTAACGGCTTGAAGATTGGCAGCATTGCAGATTTGAAGATCAGCTTGAAACTTTGCAGATTTTGAACACTTGAAGATTTCTAGACTTGAAAGACTCTACCTTGGGTCGGTTCAGCTATGTATGCTCTTCTCTTAGCTTTGTCGAGGACGACAAAGTCTAGGAGGGGGAGGAGTGTTGTTATAAGGGTTGCCCATAATTTTTCTCATGCTATGGCATCCTTTAGCCCTCATAAAAATACCTTTTTTTTGTATTTAGGAGATGTCCATATGAACACTCTCCTAAACCCCTTTTTGATATTTCCCTTAGTCTATGGTATTGAAGCCTTCTCCATAAAATAACCTTTTTGCTCAAATCCAAATTCTCACGTAGAAAACTCCCCACACGCTCATTTCTTTAAAGATGGGTTGTTAGAAAGAATCTAGAGAGATATGACCATGTGCTCCTTTTTGACTAGTCAAAAGGAGCACATGGGGGAATTGAGCTGAGCCTATAAATAGAGGCTATTTCTTGTAAAGAGAGGTCCCTTGGCCATGGCCTTGGCCTCCATGCTAATGGAAAGAAGGATCATTTGGGTTCCACATTTCTCCTTGTGTGCTAGGCGTTGATCCATGTGTGTGGGTTTGGCATTTGGGGTTGTCTTGTGTGTGAGCATTGCCCTCCCTTGTTCCTTTTGACGTTGGCCATGGTGCCATTGTTCATGGACGTGGGTGTGTGTGCGTTGTTTGCACTTCTTGCAACTCCTCTTGGAACAGCCTCTCACTTCCATGTGAGGTGGTTAGGGTCTGTTGTTCCCCTTTTCTCAACATTTTGGCGCCGTTGCCGGGGAGCCAAAATGTTGAGAAAAGGGGAGCAACACACCCTAACCGCCTCACATGGAAGTGAGAGTCTCTTCCAAGAGGAGTTGCAAGAAGTGTAAGCAATGCACAAACACCCATGTCCACAAACAATGGCACCATGGCCAACGTCAAAAGGAGCAAGGGAGGGCAATGCTCACACACAAGACAACCCCAAGTGCCAAACCCACACACATGGATCATCGCCTAGCACACAAGGAGAAATGTGGAAGCGAAATGATCCTTCTTTCCATTAGCATGGAGGCCAAGGCCATGGCCAAGGGACCTCTCTTTACAAGACATAGCCTCTATTTATAGGCTCAGCTCAATTCCCCCATGTGCTCCTTTTGACTAGTAAAAAAGGAGCATATGGTCATATCTCTCTAGATTCTTTCTAACAACCCATCTTTAAAGAAATGAGCGCGTGGGGAGTTTTCTACGTGAGAATTTGGATTTGAGCAAAAAGGTTACTTTATGGAGAAGGCTTCAATACCATAGACTAAGGGAAATATCAAAAAGGGGTTTAGGAGAGTGTTCATATGGACATCTCGTAAATACAAAAAAAGGTATTTTTATGAGTGCTAAAGGATGCCATAGCATGAGAAAAATTATGGGCAACCCTTATAACAACACCCTGTTCCAGAGTTACCCACACCAGCCAAACAGGTGGCTCTCTTCTTGGACGGACTGCTAAGTACCAAATTGCGATCATATGTGTACTTGAAGGACCCTAGGACCATAGAAGAGTGTGTACGCATGTGCATTGACATTGAAGATAACCTAGGGGAGGAATTAGAGCTTTCAAAAATCTACAAATATTCAGATAGTTTGTCTAGCCTCTCTTCCACGCAATCCACATCTATTGAGGAGCTCGCAGAGAAGGTAGCTCAAAAACTAGGTGTCTCTAGCAAACAAATTCCAAGATTTGCCCTAGTTAAGCGGTGCTATACTTGTGGAGGAGACCATATGGTGAATGTATGTCCCATTATGGCTCAACCCCAAGTGAATCCTAGTAGCTAGTACTGCACCATAGAAAGGAGATACACTAATCACTCCGCACAAGATTGCCCATACAACAAGCAAGCGGTTAGGCAAACCTACCCTGAGCCATACCCTCAACAAGGAAGATACCAGAACCAGTACCCACCACAACAATATGGCAGACCTCAACAACCCTGTTAGCAGCCCTACCAAGCCCAGCAAAGGTCTCAGCCTGTGTTAGCTCAGCAACCTCCTACCCCAACCAATGTGATTCCCGTAAAATATGCAGCTGCAGAAGAAAACTTGAATAGAGCTATAGTCCCAATGACTCCATTACTTTCCGAAAGTGACCCCAGTGACCATAGCTTTGATTCTACACATATTGATAGACCCCAGGCTTACTACATGCAGTCTCCTGAACATGGTAAGTCCTACTATAGTGAAGAACCGAGTGAACCTAGTTGGGAGCCAGATTATGAAAATGTCATGTACGCAAACCCCAACTCTAGACCTCAACCTAGGCATGTAAGACTCCCATTTCCTAGAGGGCCATGCTATTGATGTCAGGGAGATAACCTCATTCCTGATTGCCCAATGGCTGCACCTACACAACCCCAATCGATAACCATTCAAGGCTTTTGTCGAGATTGCGAAAAAGAGCATATTTTAAGAGATTGTCCAAAGAACCCCAATAATATGCCAAAAATCACTCCTATCAATGTTATTGGGTTAGTGGTAGACTCTACAGGAAGTGTAGCTTCCACTGCACCAGTGCATGTGGTCACCCGAGCTCAGGCTTTGCAGTAGAACCCAGGTTTAGGCCAGGAAAAGCGTTTCGAGGCTAGTGAGACTGAGAGCATGACGAAGAAAAGGACTAAAGCTTGGAAGGATAGTCGAGAAAGAATGAAAAGGCAATGGGCAAAGAAGATGAGTGAACTCGAGGAAAGCCTAAGAGAAACGAGAGCCAAAATAATTGAATTTACATCTCAACCTTCCTCTCACACTACCCCACCACCACCGTCACAACCATTTCCATCCCCATCCAATTCACCACTGTCCAACCCGCCTCATACGACCCCACCACCCCCTAGAGTAGGATCAGTACTAGCAGATCCCACTCCCGAGGACCTAAATATGATGCTTAAAGCATAATCAGGCCTGAATCCAAGAAGGGCCAAACGTAACGGATCATGAAAAATGTTACCCTAAAGCGGAACTAGAGCTTGAACGAACTAAAATTTGTGCTAAGATGGTGGAATTGGCTCAAACTATGTTTGAATCCAGTCGTCTCTTTAACTTCTCTAGTTCTGCCAGGATGCAGTTGCACTTTGATGGATTGCTAGAAAGATTGGAGAGGCTAATAGCACAATCAGAAAAGAAACCCGCCTCTCGAAGTAAGGACAAGGCAAGTGAAAGAATAAGCATTCCCCCTCAGGAAGCTTATGTGCCTAATTCCACGGAACCAGACACCTCTTCTTCTATGAATAGGTATTCACCAGAGTTCCTGCAAGAGATTCAAGAAGAGAAATGGGCTAAAGAAAGTGAAGTCCCTCCTCCCATCGAACTTGTGGATGATGCACATGATCAATTCCCACAAGATATTCCTTCCATTTATGAGGAGCAAGAGCTTACCCAACCTCAGGAGAGATTAGACTTCGAGTCTAATTCCTTACAGGAATCGCCCCATTTCACAGGCCCATGGGAAGCAAAGTCTACTTGCGTGAGAGCACCCACGGCCATGATAAGAAACGAAGACTCAGTCATACCTAGGAACACGGAGGTAGTGAAGAACACTAAAGTGCAGTGCAACCTCACTTTAGAAGAGCTACTCAAAGTTAGGCCAGAGCTATGGAAGCATGTAGCTAAACAAGTACCAGAGATAGCTAAACTGCATTCCCAGGTAGGTTCTCATAGAATATTGCTAGAAATTCCTCTAGACAAGATAGGAGATATGAGTGAAGGAGAAGAAGGAAACACCTATCTCCCCATCACCCATCAAGGATACAAAACCAAGGCAATTCTGGACTCAGGTGAAGGAGTTGCAATTGCTACCACTTCCCTATGGAAGCGTTGGGGCAAGCCAACACTCAGGCCAATGAGAATGAAATTGTAGATGGCCGATGGTCACATTGAAAGGCCCTTAAGGCTACTAGAAGGAATAACTCTCACTACATGTGCTGTTGAGTTCGAACATACGTTTGCTATATGTGACTTTAGCAAGAATCATGCCTATGAGATGATTTTGGGAGGACCATTTATGCGGCAATTGCAAGTGGTACAAGATTGGAGAACCAACTCTTTGTACTTGCAACACTTAGGTGTCATGACCAAAGTCAACCTCAAGGACTATTCTCATAGAGACGTACCTCCCATCCAATGGAATCCCATCCATAGAGCCAAAGATGATACTGAGTCAGTGCATTCCATAGGATCAGGATCCTCATGGATGCATGAAGACACCCACTTATGGATGTGCAAAGTAGCAGTAGAAGAAGAGAAGAGAGAGAAAGCCAGAGAGGTAGGTGCAAAAGAAACCCATAGATCAATTCAAGACCCAGCCTATGCACCTGTCGTATTTCCCGACGAAGAGTTTGAACCTCATGGTTGGGCAGAAATTCTAGCAACATTGGATGTAGCCATCAATGAAGAACAATGGACACCCCATTGTGATGAGGATGGCTATGACATTTTAGTCTTCTCAATAGAGCCAATCATGGGAGATTCGATTCTGGAAGAATGTGAACCTAGCACTGATGCTTTCGAGGATGCAAGTGACTCTGATTTGGAGTCAATCATTATGGACCCGCCTTTTGCATCAGATGAAGAATAATTCTATGAAGTAGAAGTTCACTCTCAAAGACATGAAAAGTTCACAAATGACGTAAGGTTAACCACGCAAGTGGCCACCAAGAGTGAGGGCAAGAAAAGAGAAGTCACACCAGAAGAGGAAGAATCTTTGTTTGAGGTCCCTGAAAATTTTAAGAAGTATGAAATAGATGATAGGAGAGTCATGATAAGAATGCCTAAACGCGAGGCACAATCAAGAGAGGCCTATGATAACAAAGAAACCACCAAGAAAATAGTGATAGCCATAGAAGAAGGAGAAGAGAGATGCACTTACATAGGGCACGACCTGATGGAGGAAGAAGAGCATGAGTTAATAGCCTTGCTAAGAGAATACAGAGATGTATTCGCTTGGAGCTATAAGGATTTGAAAGGAGTAGACCCTGAACATATGCTCACACATGATTCCCATGACCTCAGATGCCAAACCCTCTAAACAAAAGCCATATACATACAACAATAATTATGCTGCCAAGATCAAAGAAGAGATAGATCGTCTGGTGGAAGCTGGATTTATTTATGAAATTGAGCACACTGAATGGGTATCCCCCATTGTAGTGGTGCCCAAGAAGAATGGAGAGTTACGTGTGTGCATTAACTTGAAGAAGCTTAATGCAACCACTATTCGAGATAACTATCTACTTCCTATCACAGAACGCCTCTTAGAAAGAGTAGCAGGCAAGGAAGTGTACAACTTCCTTGATGGATTCTCGGGCTACAATCAAGTGGACATAGCTCCAGAAGATCAACATAAGACAGCTTTTGCCACAGAGTGGGGCATATTCGCCTTTAGGGTAATGCCATTTGGACTTACCAATGCGTCTGCCACCTTTCAGAGATTGATGTGCCATGTATTCAAAGAGTTCTTGAGGAAGAACTTGGAAGTCTATGTTGATGATCTATGTGCCCATTCCAACATTAGACAAACACATATACCTGAACTTAGGCAAATCTTTGACAAATGTAGAGAATATCAAGTCTGCCTGAACCCAGAAAAGTGTGTTTTCATGGTTAGGCAAGGCAAGATTCTAGGACACATAGTGTTAAAGAATGGCATATCTACGGACAAGGAAAAAGTTAGAGCTATTGCAGAGCTACCTAGGCCAAAGAATGTCAAGGAAGTACAAGCTTTCATGGGGCATTGTGGTGGTTATTACAGACGGTTTATACACATGTATGCCATCATAGCAAAGCCTCTGTACGGCCTTTTGACCAATTTTGTGTGGATTGAGGAATGTGAGAATTCCTTCAATGAGCTTAAACGGTGATTGTGTTCAGCACCAATCTTGACCACACCAGATTGGAATAAGCTCTTTCATGTTCACATGGACGCATCCAATTATGCTATTGGATGTGTGCTAGCACAACCTACCGGTGAAGGTAATATGGATCTTCCAATTGCCTATGCTAGTAGACAGCTAAATGCCGCTAAACGGAATTATACCACTACTGAACGAGAAGGATTGGACATGGTATATGCAGTTAAAAAGTTTATACACTATTTGCTTGCAAATAAGTTTAAATTTTTTACTCATCATCAGGCTGTTATACTTGGTAAACAAGCCATGCAATACAGGCAGATTAGTAAGATGGTTCCTCTTGCTAATGGAATACGACTTTGAGGTTGTGGTGAGAAAAGGAAAAACTCATTTGAGAGTAGACCATCTCTCTAGGCTCACATCTAGAGAGGCCCCACAAGGAGTATCAGATGATCTTCCTGATGCTTGCTTATTTAATTTAGAAGTTGTACCACAGTGGGCCAAGACCTTAGTGCTAGTACTAACATATGGGCCAAAACATCCAGTAGTCAACACTCAAGATAGGGAGGTAGTAAAGGCCCAAAAGTACCATATCATGGCAGGAAGTATGTACAAATACACAGATCAAGGAATATTATCTTGTTGTGTGGAAGAGGATGAGTACGCGAAATGGTTGCAATTAGCACATGTCGGTGCATTAGAGCAACACTACTCGAGACAACGAACTTTACAAACATTAAAGAGACTCAAAGTGCATTGGCCAACTATGGAAGCAGATGTCCATAGGATGTGCAAGGAGTGCCCAATCTGTTGCACTAACCCACCAGTGTAACATGCCACTCTTTATCGAGTGTCTTTAGTGCCAGATTGGAGTGAACCGTTAGTTGCCTTCCTAAGAACAAAAACATTCCCTCAGGAGATGACAATGGCCAGACAAAGGAGCTTAGAACAAGAAGCTTTAGATTATACTCTCATTGGAGATAATCTATATAGATGGGTATCTTAGAGTGTGTGTCCATGAGAGTGAATATCTGAAGATCTTGGATATTGCTCACCAAGGTGTAGCAGGCGGACACTTTGGACCAGATCGGGTGATCAAGGCAATACTATTTGCAGCAGGTCTTTGGTGGCCCACACTTCACATGGATGCACATACCTACGTGAAGAGGTGTGATGTTTGTCAGCGAACTCAGTATCCTATATGCAAAGATGAGATGCCATTGAAACCTATGATGGGTGGACGTGCATTCTCTAACTGGGAAATAGACTTTGTCGGTCCTATTAATCCCCCAGCCAAGGGTTCACATGCTGAATACATCATTGTAGCCACAAACTATCTAACCAAGTGGGTAGACGTAAAAGCCACCACGAAGAATGATGCTCAAACGATAGCTAAGTTCTTATTTGAGAATGTGTTCACTAGATACATGCTACCTATAGAGCTAGTAAGTGATAGAGGCACTCACTTCTTGAATGAAGTCATTGAAAATCTTCTCCAAGAATTCTTGGTAGTACATAAGAAGTTTGCCCCTTATCATCCACAAGCTAATGGGCAAGCCAAAAGCACGAATAAGATTCTATACAATGTGTTGACAAAACTAGTGAATAATAAACGCTCTGATTGGGACAAACAACTACACCATGCTGTTTAGGCATACAGAGTGGCCTATAAAATGGTACTCCAAGCCACTCCCTTTCAAATGGTATTTGGCCAAAATGCAGTGCTACCATTGGATTTCTTGATACCCACATTGAAAGTAGCACAAGAGCATGATTGGACAGGCCATGAGCTCTCCTCTAGAATTTTTGACCTTGAGCGATTAGGTGAAACAAAATTAAGAGCAGCTGCAGGAATTTATGCGGCTAAGAAAAGTTAGAAGGCATATTTTGATGCCCATGTGAAGGACAAAGGATTGAAAGCAAGAGACCTAGTCCTAGTCTACACTTTAAAGCAACATGCACGGAAATTAGAGAAGAGAGGCTATGGACCTATGATCATAAATAGTATCTCAACCAGTGGAGCAGTTCAATTAGCTACACTAGAGGGTGATGTTCTCCCGAGTTACATTAGTGGATGCAGAGTTAAGTTATATCAAGAACCCCTGACTGAAGAGATGCTAACTCGACTCAATTCTGCTAAGAAACGCAAGGAAGAAGAAAAACGAATCCAAGAAGAAGCGTAGGCAAAAGCCTTGGAATGCATCCGAAGAATGAAATTGAGAAGACAGGGTAGAGAACAACCTACGACAGATGCCTACACAGATTCAGGGTATCATATGGCTATGTGTGAAGTTTCAGGTATTAACTCCCATAGAATAATTGATCGATGTCCTTTTATAACCTTAGAGATAGGACAAGGAACGAGTGCAAGGACTGTATGGGCCTTGATTAACTCAGGTGCAACCACTAGTGCTGTTAAACTTTCTTACTGTCGAGAATTGAACTTAAATGTCAATCCTGTAGAAGCATATCTCATAGGATTGGGAGGTGTGGAAACCCCTTGCATGGGCGAGGTGGAACTTTCCCTCTACATTCAAGATGTTTTAATGACAGTTAAAGTACTAGTTTGTCAAGATGAGGATCTCACTGAGCCTCTTGTCTTGGGTCAAGATTGGATCTATGATCATGCAGTCAACCTAAATCTAAGAAGTGGACTTCTTCAGGTCTGGGTAGATCAGAACCGCATTACACTTGAGTTAGAAAATGAGGCACTCAAGGAACTAGGAAAGGCACAAACTCGTGGTCCTTCCAGGAGTACACATGAAGATGACCATGCTGTTCTTGTCCAAAACTATGTGATGCAGAGGGATGATTATCTCAACAAAGAAGTCAAGGATACGACGGAACTCCCTTCTTTTCCAAAATACAGTAACCAAAGGTGGATCAAACGCAGAAGAAGCAGACAACTTATGCTCGAAGCCAAAAGAAAATACGAAGCACGGTGTCTCAACCATCAAAACAAGTGTGGGTGCGGAAAGGCGAGCATCCTATTGCAGTCAAGCCACAACAACTGGCTCAACTTCCTATTAGTGATCAATGACACGACACTAATAAGAAGTCTTCCAAAAATTCTTCTGTGAAAGTGAAGTCTATCTGGGTACCCAAGAAGTCGATGAAGGCTGGCCCACAATCAAGACAAATTTGGGTGCCTAAGGCTTGCTTGCGGGCTCAAATAGCTACACAGAGACCACACCCTGTACAACATGGTTCACTCACTCGAACAATTGACACCCACTCCTATTTAACATGCACGAACATATCTTCGCCCATGAGCACAAGCAGAATCACTTATAAATGGGTTCCTAAAAAGCCTCATTTCCAAGTAGACAAGCCCTCCAAAGTCTCCACAAAACGAAAAGACATTCACTATGATTGGAAGCCCAAAACTTGTAATAAAACCCCCGACCCCATTTGTAAATACACCCCCACCTACTAACTGCATCATTCTCACAGTGCATCTTTCCATTTAGCTCTTAGGACAATTCATCCACTAACTACACCCACAATCACCGAACACTCACTGACTAACTAACTTATCACTAAAAACTCATATTAATGTTGTAACAGGGACACATGACCACTTGGTGTTCATTTGCAATGTTAACATTCATTTGTATATTCTCACAGAACCGGCGACCAGTCCCGTCAATATGGACGAGGCTGTAGGAACTAGCTCCCAGGTAGGCACTAGCCCTCAGATTGTGGACATTGAAAGTCTCCCCATTGAGGAGGAGTTGAAGGAAAGACCACTGGCATTGAGAGCATTACATGCCATACCTGTTCAGAATCCTCCCCAGGGGCACACATCACCAGTAAGCAAAAACTCGCATTGGTTCAGTGATGTGGCAGGACCTCTTGGAGAAGGCACTTACTTGTGGGAGGCAGAAATAGAGTTCAACGGACGCTGGGGCAGGTATCACTTCTTTACCACAAAGTTTGAGAGGCTTCAAAATAATGAAGGGTTGAAACCGATATGGAAGAAGGCTGGACTATATGATTAGTTCAAAGCCCAGTTACCGAAGCCAGACTTTCTAAGGTGTTCATACTTGATTAGCACCCTCACTCCTAGTAAAGAGAAAAAGGGGTATAGCACCTTTGTCCTACCATCTCTTACAAGAGGTAATGAATTGAAGCGCTTCAAATTGACTAACAATTTGGTAAGGGAAGCTCTCGATATGAAAGGTATGCATATCCCCATAGAGAAGGAGACAATGGTCCCAGACAACATGAAGAACAAGAACCTGACTAAACTGAAGGACATGGTGGCAATGACACCAACTTTTGCTATTCACCTTTGAATGTGCATGCAACATTTTGTGTTCCCTGCTCAAGAGAGATTCACGATGCCACCCAAGAAGATATGGTTCAGTTTATACTTAGCAGATGCCTTCAATTTGACAATCAACATGCCTCATTGGATTATTGACCAAATACATTTGGCACATCAACGATGGTATAAGAAGCAAAATTCAGTACTTTATGGATGCTGTGCTCTTAAAAGGATTGTTTACAGATGCTTGGCATATGATGTGCCAATTCAAAGGGCACTTGTTTGGACCAGGGGTGCAAGAATTTCAACGAAGACCATCAGCGCCTCCATCCAAGAAAATGAGGGGAGCAGTTCAGATGCCCTGTGCACATGGCCGAGGTGCTACATTGACACCTGACACAACTCCACGACTTCCAAGGTGCATGCAACCCTTTACCATCAGACTACCGAGGAACAGTGCATAAGGGCCAAATCTGGTGTTTCCACCTATACCCACTGACTAAGAGTTCCCTCATGGCTTTACACTGGAAGATCTAACTGATGAGGAGGTAGCTAGAATAATTAATGCTACTAATTTGGAAGTTGAGGCAGAGCAAGCAAGCGGGCAACAGACAGTCACGGACCAACCCCGTCCAATCCAACCAGAAGTCGTCGAAGTAGATGAAGATGAAGAGGAGACTGCAGAAGAGGAGAAAGAGGATGAACAAGAAGGACTATCCAACGAAGAAGAGCATGAATATGAGCAAGAAGTCATACCGAAACTTGAAGGCGCCCCTGCCTATACGCAACAATTAAAACGACTGTATGATACCATTAATAGGGTTCAGGAACAACACAAACTATCCCTGGCAGCAGGAAAGGCCCTAATGAACCAGACCTTGGAAGATGAAGGTGTGGATGAGCAATACAAGGCAACCCTTGACATGATTGCTGATGCATTGGGGGTACTTGAGACAGTGCATACCGCTCTCGCCCACTCGCGAAGATCGGAGCAACGATACGGCAAATGTCCCCCTAGACCAAGGAAACAAGTGAATGTCTTGGTATCAGAACCACATGGCACCACATCCACAACCACAGGCACAACTCATACCATTCATCACACTGAGGAAGCCCATACCTCAAGTGCACCCCCGTCACCCCCCATTACCACCTTCCCCTCCAACTCCACCACCTTCACCTCCTACCACTAGTGTCACCACCACTGTCATAGCCTCAAAGTCCACTTCCCAAACCGAAGCATATACTGTGAGCCAACCCTCACAATCCGCACAACCTATCACCACCCCTATTGTAAAGGCCACCACTGACACTGTAATTCTAACTGTCACCACTGAAAACCCCATTCCCCCTATCACACTTCTTGGTGGTTCATATTCACAACTGCACACACCACTTTACACCTTCACGACCATCACCACACCGACAATTCCCATGTACACCATCACTCTCATGACTGCATCCACATATGACTTCATGGACATATCACCCACTTCCACACCTCTACCTCCCCCCATATTCCCACAATCTCCCATTCCCCCACCATCCACTTCACCCTTCTCAAGCACAACATACACACTCCCTTTCCCTTTTACATACCCTCCAGCATTCAACACCTTCCCCGCATCCACTCCTGTTAATAATGTATTTGATACTTTGTATCAGTGTATGTCTCAACTACAACAACATTACCAACACCTAGATGCTCAGCATACGAGCCTGTTCAGAAACCATGAAATGCTACAAGAAAGATTCATTAATTTAGAGAAGGACAAGAGGCTATTACAACATCAGTTTAATACCTTACAGGCACAACATGATCAATTAGTAGCCAATCCATCCCAGCCAGATACCGAAGAAAAACAACAACTTGATGATATGTTACACGCCCAGATAACGGACAAGCTCAAGCTTCGACGTAACCTCCCCTTACTACGAAAGCACATGTCCGCAACACTCGAAGAAAATAAACGACTACAGAAACAGAACGAAGAAAACTTGGAGGCAGCAATGGAGGGATCCCCGTAGGAAATTGACCCAGAATACTTCAAGGCCATCCCATCGAAAAATATGCGAATTGTGTTGGAAACACACGCCAACCTCCTGGAAGCACATGCTGCCCTAGAAAGAGAGCAGGATGACCTACTAAAGCAATTGGCAGCTTAGCAAGAGTCACCAAAAGAAGTCACAACCACCGCAGACACATATGAAGAAGTCGTAGAACTCAGAGCACAACTGGCAGAACTACAAAATAAAGTTCTTCAATATGAGCGTCAACCCTGTTCCCTTGTGGAGCCAGAACCTGAGGACTTAGTTCCAATTGAAGTTGAGGAGACTTTTGAAGACCCCTATGTACCCATGCCTGCACGAGGGGGTAAGCAAACAGAGGAAGGAATGGACACAATTGAGATTGAAGCTCCTGAATGGATGCAAAAGTTAGAGAAGATTGGTGCAACCCATGATGAGAGAGTGGCAATATAGATACAGTCTATGTCTTGATTGGAAGAAGTCATCATCAAATCGGGTTACTTCAAAAACCTCTCCCATCATCGGTGGATTGGCATGTCTGATGATTTGTATGTTCCATTCTGCGTACTAATGGTAGATTATAATGCCGAAATAAAGCAGCGCATAACAAAAGAACCAACCTCGGCAACACAGTTTGCACCAGATGACATTCCTGCAAGTGCCACACACGGGAATATATTTCAACCTACCTAGAGGATATGTCTGCTTGAAACATACCCTGAGATGGTACACACTTGGAATAACATGCCTTTATACATCAAGTATAACCCATGCTAGTGCCCTGTCTTTCGACGAAGGTCTTGGCCAGAGTACACCAAAACAATTTTGACAGTTAAAGGATGTGAAAAGTGGCTAAACTATGTATACTTAGCACCCCCTTGTGGCCAACCCACGGTCGGCTACATGATTTCAACCATCCGACACTAGGCAGTCAGATTCAAAAATGTACCAGATATCATGGCACATATGTGCTTCAAAGTATTTGAGTTAATGCTGATCACATTCAGAACCAGATTCTTTGTTATATTTGGAACATGAAACACATCAACAAGATGTTTTACCTTCCCGTCCTCCATAGACAATGCTATATTTCTTGTATGCTCGATAGGGTGTGATGTGTTATCACATGTTTCAACATATCCAGGAATTGGCAATTTTTGCAAAGTACTAAACCATTCCTCATGACTGGTCATGTGATTTGAAGCACCTGAATCAAGATACTAGGCATTATCATTCAATTTTGAAACACCAGCAGACATCGTATTCATCATGTGATGTTGAACCATGAACAAGTTCTCAAAATCATATGCACTTGTGGATGCATAGTTGTTTTGTTGCCTTCTGTTATTTTGATTCTTCACCTGCAATCACATTCAAAGTGTCCAGGTTTACCACAATTCTAACATCCTTTACTTTCATTACCTGAATCCTTTCTTTGGAAATTTCTGCGACCTCTTTGGCTCCCCTGCCTCGAAATTGTCCTCTTCCTCCTACATGATTCTGTTGTTGACCTTGGTCTTGGTTACTATTTCCTCTTGCACTTCCAAAATCTCTACCTCTGCCTCTTCCTCTGCCAGAGTAGAATACCTGCTCAGAATTGGGCTTTCCTTGGGAGTTTGAATCCTCACCAAGATTCTTTTCTTCAATAATTAGCATGGATACCAAATCAGCAAAATTCAGAATATTTTCTCTGGTTTGTAGAGAAGTTTTGAAATGCTTATATGTAGCTCCTAAACCATGAAGGCACACTTCAACCTTATCATCATCATCTACATTCATGCCAATAGATGCAACTGACTCACATATGCTTTTGATTTTCAGGGTGTAGTCACTTACAGACATGCCCTTCTTCTCAAATGTATGCAGCTCGTTCTTGAGTTGTAACTTTTGTGCCTTTGTATTGGTCTCATACAATGTGAACAAACTGTTCCAAGCCTTTTTCGGAGTCTTGGCATCCTGTATGTGCCCAATCATGCTATCTTGTATGCTAATAGATAGCCAATACATTACCTTTCGTGCTCCTTGATTCCATTCCTCATATGCTCTTAACTGGTCCGCAGTCTGATTCCTCTCTAGTAACTGAAGACCATTTTCATTCTCTCCTTCAATGTACTTCCAATAGCCTTTTCCCATCAACAAATTTTTCATTCTGAATCTCCAAGCATGGAAGTTGTTCTTGTCTAGCTTATCACTCATAAGGTGACTCATTCCATGTGCATTTGCCATTTCTGCAATAATTCACAACACTACGAAAAATTACAAGCAACACTTCTGCTTGAACACTGTCGCACTATGACGTGATAGTTCGATCTCAAAAAAGCACAATTTTGTGTATCAACAATACACAAAATAAAAATTCTGGATCTGGAACATATGAGTGTTGTGGAACAGGACACAAGTTATAGTTTTGCAAATTGACCTAGTATTTTTGTGGGCCCCACCTTGTGAGCTCAAAATAGAGGTCAAGCTGGCTCCGAAACGCTGATATGACAAATTTGTAGCATTTTTCATAGCAATATGAGGTCGTTTGTGAATCGCACTTTCTCCATGCCTTCTCACGTACTCTTCACCGTCGGCCTTCTCCACGAGCTCTCTACAGCCACACTGGCTCTGATACCATGTCACGAGGAAGGAGATAAGGAAGAGAGCTCACAAACACACACTTTCACAATCAAAGAGAAGCACACACTTAGATTGAGGCAAGGGAGAATAATCTTCTTCTTCTTCTTCTTCTATTACATAAAAAGGAATGTACAAGAATGACCTATAAACAAGAGTACAACTACTGCAATATATAAAGACTAGTAGATAAGGAAAAACCTAAAGTACACGAATGAGTGAGCTGGCAAGAAACGAATGTGCCATCACTCTTGGTAGATAAATCTAAAAAATCTCAATGAAGTGTCCCTAGCATATACATGTCAGAGAAATGGAAAAATCATACCTGGATCATCACATGTTGAGCTTGATATCTCAACACTATACATCCACCATCTAAAATCTCACATGCAAAATATATCTTAGTGGCAACAGACTATTTGTCTAAATGGGTTGAAGCCAAAGCAAATATGAAGAATGATTCTCATACAACTGTAAAATTATTATACGAATACATCATTACTAGGTATGGATTACCAATTGAGATGGTAAAAGATAGGGGGACTCATTTTTTGAACCACGTGATTGAAACTTTGACATATCATTTTATGATCACACTTAGAAAATTTGCACCTTGGACTATCAAAAAGAATTATGGAGTTAGAACAATTGGGAACTTCTAGAATGCAACCCTTCATGAGTATATATGCAGATAAAAACAGACAACAGGCTTACCATGACATACATATCAAGGAAAATGATTTATGAGAGGAAGACCTAGTCTCAACATATACACCCAAGGAATATAATAGAAAGAAGGAAAAAAAGGGCATGGACCATATATCATTCATAAAATTAGTCACAGTGGAGAAATACAACTAGCAAATCTAGATGGGGAAATCATGCCGAATTGTATGAGTAGATGTAGAATTAAAGGATACATGAAACCGCCAACAAGTCAAGAATGGAGAAGAATACAACAATCATATAAAAGAAAACAAGAAGAAGAATTGATGAGACAAGAGGCTCAGGAAGAAGTCAAGGAAAGGGTCAAGAAATACAAGGAAACAAGGGATTTAATGGTGTGTCACATAAAATCAGATAGAAAAAATAGACATCTACCAGTCATTGCTATGAATTTTAAGGAAACTCAAATTAGGGTTTTACTAGATAGAGGATCTGAAGTATTCTTCATGCGAAAATACTCAATCAACTTAAGAATAGGAGAAGAGAGAGTACAAGATTAATTAGAATGATTGATGGACATAAACTTTCAACATTATCAACTCAAAACATTATTCTTAAGATAGGGCTGCAAGAGTCCATTGTAGAATGTGAGGAATGGCTTGATGAATTAATGACTAAAAAATTAATATTAGGTCAAAATTGGATGAAAGAAAAAAAAAATCTATTGATTTTGATAAATTGTGACCCATTTAAAAATTAACAATAAAAAAATAAAGATATTGTTTATGAGTAATGATGTGCAGGATTTAGAAGGGAGCATACATAGTCCAGAGATGGAGACCTTCCAATTTCCACTAAAACACAATCTAACAAATCTAAAGTATAGTATAAAGACATATCAAGTGTAAGAAGACATGTGCACACATGATGGTAAGTGAAGTGACAATGCTACAATGCATGTAACTCAGTTCACCTACCTCTCCTACTCATTGATCCTCTGAAAATGCATGCCATGATATTTGCAACAGCAATAAGCACAGATTCAAATTTTTCTCTTAGCTCATAACTTCAAATATGATCAATAGTGAGTTCACTTCGAAGCTCTTGATAAGACGCATCTAATGCTGCAATAAAATATGACAAACGTGCCTCAAGTTATGAGCAAAATAGTGAATGGTGGGAAATACTACTTCAGCTCCACAGCTCACCAAGCTTCACACACGCGTTACGATCATGAAAACAAGAGGGGATTGGGTAGACAACTCTCTTAAGCACACATTTCAAGCATGAAACACACACTCAAACTCTTGGAGAAGAAGATATTCAATAGAGAAAAGGCAAATTCGAAAATTCTAATTGAATACTCACAAAGGCAAAAAGTTCCTACAAAGATTCATCAAGTGACTTATATGTGCCCTAAAAATGATCTTTCACACAAGAGAATGGCACTTTCATTGAAAAATACTGAATTCCTACTATGTTACAAGGATTATGTTACAACAATTGGGATTTATGCATCTAGAGGACTCCTCTAGTGCATTTACATGGCTCATGATGTCTTTCATAGAGACTTGAAGAAGAAAATTGTGCCTATAATTTGAAATTTTTTAGGGCTTGCTTTTTCTTTGCTTCTTTCCTCTACAACACTCTCCCCCTCTTTGTCTCTATTGTCCCTTGACAGGCTTTGCTTCTTGTCTCTGGCTTTGCATATGTAGTAGATTTGGTTTCTTATTGATAGCATTTTTATAGGTCATCACCACCAGTGCTTGTCGAGCCTTAAAGATTCAGAGGTGATGTATTAATTCATTAAATATTTCAAGTGGTAAAGGAACTAATCATAACTCGGGCCCAATGCATTATCTTTTAGATTTTTCATTCCTTTCCATCACCTGCATCCAGTGGTTGAGGAAGCCTTCAAGACTTTGAGACAATTTGTTACCTTATTTGAACCTTAATCTGATGCTTCCGTCCTTTGTTCATACGTCAAGGTAGCTATATTGATTTGGGTTGCCACGCATGCACCTGTCGGTAAGCATTGCATTTCTTTTTGTGTGGGGGTGCTTCAAAGTCTTGTTATAAATCTTTGTTAACATACTTCGGGACCTCCTTCTTTCGTGTTGCAGCCTAATACATGCCCTTGCGGGGCTTTGGGTAGAGGGTGAGTCACCTTCATTGAATAGTTTTTCTTTTTGGTTTTCTTCTTCTTCATCTCTTGCTTGATTCTCCCTCCACACATCCTTCCTCCTAAACTCTATCATCCCCAACAGGCTTTGAATGGCGACATGAGGGCTGAATGGTAGTTTGTTCTCTTTGATTTAGCAGATTAGCTTCACGTATCATCAGTTCCTTCCATTGAGCTAATATTGTATTTCTTGATTCTCCTCTATGAGCTTTTTGTAGCTTTCCATGGCCACCTTGGTTTCCTCTTCTTTTTGTGCTAGCATCTCGTGAGCTTGTATTATTTGTGCCAATAGATCTTCATTTAATAGCTTGAATGGATTTCTTTCTAGTAGTGCTTTATCATAATCTTTATCAGCTTCCACTAGTTGTTGTTGGGTATCCATGGTCGTCTGGATCATTTTTCGTACCATTGGTTTTCATTGTGCTACATCCACATTCAACCATGTTTTTGGTATAATCGGTTCTTTCCCTATTTGCATGTCCTTTCCTTTGTCAATGTACATAGTCTCATTAAAGGGTTATCTAATTTGGAGATGAACCTGTTGTTCTTCATCTCTATCCCTGGTAGACTTTGTAGTGCTTCCTTGAAAGGTTATATCCATAGGTGATGGCTCTGCCACCACTTTGATGGGCATAAATGATTCTTGATCAATGATCTCTTCATTCGTGCATTCTTCCTTTGGATTTTTTATTCTAGGATGACCTTGCAAGAGTAGCTTCTGTGAATTGAAGCCTTGTCATATCATTTATCTTGTCTGTGTATGTTCCTTCCTATTGTTGTTCCTCTTTTAACTCGTGGTCGAATTTAGTATCTCATGCTTGATCTTGTTGTTAGCTTTCCACTTCAATTTGATCCCTTACTTGATTTACTTCCTCCCATCCACCATCATCATTTGATTTTGTGTGAAGATCCATGTTTATAGTTGATTGGTCATGATCTTCTGGGATTTCTGATGAAGAGCTTGAATTGACTAATCCCAATTCTCTATATCAATGAAACTTAGTTAGTCTTTTGGTTAGCAAATGATGAGATGCTACCTTGGCTTATTGGTAATGATGCCCTTGCACTGGCAGGTTTATTTGCCCTTCCATGGACTCATGGGTCTTCTCCATAGCTGCTTGTAACTCAGCCTTTGTGATATGTGTGGGCTTTTCCAGTTGGGTTCTTAGGAGGACATGTATCCTCTTTGATGTTGGAGTCACTTCCTCATTTAGAATTTCCTTTAATCATTTGGCTCCTCGCATTATAGGTTATGATCTTGTGCTTGCTTCTTCTATAATTCATACACCTTTTTTCTTTTTAGGTACTATTGCTGTCTTTGCATATTTAGCCATTCCCATTGAAGACGGAATTTCCTTTAGATATTCCCTGACATTCAAGGCATTGTAGATCAATACTGTTAATGCCACACTTCCATTAAGGAACTTTTTGTGGCCCATTTTTTTTGGCTTCAAACAATCGTTCCTGAATATAGGATGTCAAGTTAATTTGGTTGTTGACTTGTTTGATAGCGTGAGATAGTAGTTGGACCACTATCTTTTGGGGTGTCATATATCTATGCATGTTAGGGAAGTAGAAGTGTTGGTGCACCAACTGAACCACCTCTTTGATGTCAATGTGATTGATATCCAAAAATTTTCTTGTTCTGGTCCCATGACTCTCTTCCTTAAGATTAGTGCTTCCATTTCATTATTTTTAGGTCCTTGGCTAATGAGGCTCACATGCAACTTAATGTCGCACTTGTGTCAATCAATGAATATATTAATTGATATTCGTTTACTCTGATCCCTAGATTCAAATATGGTATGTTGACACAATTATTTACGTTCTTCGTGTTACCTATTTGATAGTTTGGCATGGGTATAGGTTCTTCTCCTTGTATATATCGTTCATCTCTTTATCACATCCATTCCTTCCTTTTTCTAATTCGCTCTAGTGCTTCCAATTGAGCTTCTTCTCTCATCCTTTCCTCTTCCCTTTTTCGATTCTGTGCTCCTAAGATTCTTGCCAACATTCATTCCGTTAATGGTTCCACGTACCTTTTGACTCTACAGCCACTTATGTAGTTAGGAAGTACATCTCCATCTAATGTGGCTAAGTTTACTGCTCCACTGGTTGATATTCAATTTATCAAAAGTGGACCATATCCACGTTGTTGTAGGTTTTTCGCATGTTGTTTCAATGTGTATACCAATACTAGATCGCCTTCCTTTAAACACTTATCTTTAATGTGTGCATCATAATATGCTTTTTTTCTTCTTTTTGCCACATAAATTTCTACCACTACTTGTAGTCTAGTCTCATGTAATTTTTCAATTTGATCCAATTGTTGAGATAGTTCGTGGCCTATCCATTCACTTTGTTGTGCCACTTGTAATGTAGGGACTAAAAAATCAATTGGCAAAATTGTTTTGTCCATACACTAAATTGAATGGAATAGTTCTAATAGCCATCTTGTATGCCACACAAAAAGCCCATATTGCATGATGCAATTGTTTGTCCCAATCTAACCTTCCATTGTTAACTATTTTAGTTAAAACTATGCATAGTACTTTATTGGAACTCTCAGCTTGTCCATTGGCTTCTAGATGATAAATGGCCACAATTTCGTTCTCTTGTCCTCTCTTTTCACTTCCTTACACATCCATAGCTGGACGTCTTCCTTCATCCATGATTGGTCACTAGATCCTGCGCTATGAATGGATAAATCATCTTCCTCTTTATGGATTGAATTCCATTGTAATGGGGGTACATCTCTATATGCAAATGTATGTAAATTTGTCTTTGTAGTTGCACCCTGGTGTTGTAGATACAATGCATCTCTTCCCCAATCTTGCACAACTCTCAATTGTCTCATGAATGGCCTTCCCAAAATCATTTCATAATTGCTAGATTTTTTGAACTTTCAAATGGCTAAAGTATGTTCAAATTCTACTCCACACGCGGTCAGCATAACCTTTTCTAGGATTCCTAGTGGTCTCTCAATGTGACCATCTGATAGCTAGAGTTTCATTTGTGTAGGTCCTAGGGTTGGCTTCTCCCATTTTTTCCAAATCTCTTTCGTGGCTATGCCTACATCCGCTCCTGTGTCTAAGATCACTTTATTCATGTATCCATTAAAAGTGATGGGTAGACACATATTTCCCTCATCTCCCTCACTAAATTCACCAACTTTATCTACTGGGATTCGGATGGTTGGACGAGCCTCCACTTCTTTACTCTCTTTGATAGATTTTTCCACTTCTATCCTCTGGTGTTTGGCCAAGTGCTTCCATAGTCGAGGCTTCACTCATAGTAATTCTTCAATCATTATTGAACATTGTATTTTTGTTTTTTTGAGTTCTGATAAGTTATGTGAAGTCTCCTTTCGTGATCCTTCCTCTTTGCCTTTGATAGTGGGAGCATGCAATGCTTCCAATTTTCTCTTGTACTCTCCCATATAGTTGGGTAGTGTGGATATGCTATTCGCTTCTTCTCGATTCTGATCTAGAATTGATGCTTCCTCATATACTTCTTCCAAGTCCAATGTTGGTTGATTTTCCCAAGCGTCTAGTTCTTCAAAGGCTGGTAGAGAGTTCTCATTATTTTTCCAGCTTTCCTCTTGAATCTTTGCCCATAGGTCATGTGGCCAATTTGCCTCTAATTCTAGAATCATTGATACTTGTTCTTCCTTGTTACTCTGAATGTCATCCTTCTTTTTTTCCTCGTTGTTCCTTTATTGGTTTTTGATTGTTCGTATCCAAGCATTCCTTGAATTTTTTCTGGTATTCTCATCTCGAGAAGGGTTGGGATAGTATGTTCAAGTGTAGTTCGAGCTATTTCTATTAGTTTCCTACATGTTTCTAGTCTTTCCTTCTCCAACTCTCCTCTTGGATAGTGTTTTTCATGTTGCTCTATGCTAGGTCCCATCTTGATTCTAGACTGATATATGCTTTCAACCACATGTTCAAGTCTTCTAGCATGGGATCTACTAAAATTGATCATGCCACTATTGGCTTAGATTCTTTGGTTGTTTGATGAGAGGTCTGCACCTCTTGTTCCTGATGCTCCTTCCTTTCTTTCAATGTTTTCTCTTCCTCTTCAATTTTTTTCTTCATCCATTTATTCTTTAGTTTTTTCTCTTCTAGCCTTCCATCTTTGAATCTTCCTTATTTTGTCAGTTTCCTCTAGGTCTTCTAAATCCTTTACTTGAATTTTAGGTCCTAATCTTCTATCCATCTCAAGCTCAGATAATGTTTCTTTTACTGCATTCCCCTTGGCTTGGGCTCGAGTAATAGCTTTCTGTTGGTACTGTGTATTCCTTGTCACTTCTCGATGATTCAACTACTTCAATAACATTGATCTGAGTGGTGGTGGGAACCTTGTTGGGGTTCTTAGGACAATCTTGAAAAAAATGTTCTTTACCACAATTGTTATAGTAGCCTTCCCATGCTTGGGGGGTGGTGGGTTGTATGCCCAAAGTGCATTCCCTTATAAAGTGATCTCCTCCACACCTATAGCATGGTCCTCTTGAGACGGGTGGTCTAGTGGGTGGTCTAATTGGATTTGGGACCTTAGGTGCTATGTACATGAGATTGGCATACTTAGGTCCATAGGAATTTTCATATCCCTTGTAACAGTAGTATTACTGATCATAATTCTGGTCATATTCTATTAGGCTTGCATCATACGAGTAATACTCTCCTTAGGTCTAATCAAAACCTTGATTAGCGGTTTTTTCGAGTTGGCCAATGGTGTTGTCGGTACTATGGATCTTTCTAGGTTTTCTTCTGGTTGGGTATTGTAGCTCAGTGATGAGTAGCACCTCCTTTAATGTCGATCCGGGAAGACGTGAGGATGGTATGAAGACCTCAAACAAGTGATGGCACAAGTGTGTGAGTGACAAGCACACTAACATGCACACACACACACAAGGCAAGAACAAAGAGAGAGACAATGGAATTCTTTTAGATTACTCAAAAGTGCTCTTACAAGTTCAATTCTGCAACAAGCTAACCTCAAAAATGAGCTCTCTAGCTCTATTTATGGTTTTTGACTAGCTTTTGGCCCTGTCCAGACCTAGTGTCCGGCCTAGTTAAAAATTAAGTTTTAGGGTCTATTTGAGGGCTCAACTGGAGTCTAAAAAATATGAAAATTGATAGGTAGGTACTTTTAATGCTCCTCAAGCTCAAGGACTCCTTGGCTTGCACAAAATGGAGTTACAAAAAGGTGGAATGGTATTTACAATGGTGTAAAGTGACTAAAATCACTATTTAGGAAGTATTAATTCAAGAAAAATGATGGGCCTATTTGCCAGATCTTCTTTGATTGCTTTGCCTGCTTGCCCTTCTCATTGGCTCCCTTCTCTTGTAAGTCCTTGATCGCCCTGACCACTGCCAACACTCCCCCCCTCTCGCGTATGTCATCTCTGACAGACCCTTGTTGGGTGGACCGTTGGATGTAGTACTCCATGACATATGTGGCTAAGTGATGTTCTGCTATTCTCAGCCCTTTGGCCAAATTAGTGAGTAGGGCATTCCAATCTACTGGCCCGGGTACCTCCGGATGTGGCATGCATAGCTATTCTGAGTGTAGAGCCTGTTCAACCGCAAATAACTGTAATAGGTGAGATGGTTTGGGTATGAATATCTCGGAGTGATATTCCCAGAACCCTGTGATAAACATTTCCTCAAATGTTTGCTTGAAGCAGGTTGGTAGATACTTGATACAAGCATGCCACGCATAGACAACGTTGATGGGTGGTGTTGTGCTCATATCGTACGCGAGATCCTGGTTGCCAAAATGGTTTACCGGTGATTATGAGTCAGGTTCAATGCTGATAGGTTATATGTAGAACAATACAAACAGGATGGAAAATCCTGCGAAGACCACATTTATGGGTGGTTGCAAGTTTTATGTTACTTTCATTGATGACCATACACAAAAAGTGTGGGTATATTTCATGAAAGAGAAGAGTGAGGTGTTCAATCACTTCCAAATTTTTAAAGCTATGGTGGAAAGGTAGACAAGGAAGTATATTCAGACATTAAGATCTGATGGAGGAGGTGAATACATGTCAAATGAGTTCAACAATTTTCTAAAAAATCATGGAGTTTTGCGTCAGTTTCCATGCAGATACACACCACAACAGAATGGTGTTGTTGAACACAAAAATAGACATATTGCAGAAATAGCAAGAGCCTTGATGGCTGAGAAGAATATGCCTCATTGTTATTGGGCAGAAACTGTTCATATTGCTGCATACATCATGAACAAAACTCCGATTGCTGCTATACATCAAGTTACACTTGAAGAGAAGTTTACAAGTAAAAAGCCAAACTTATCACATCTGAAAGTTTTTTGCTGTATTGCATATGTACATGTTCCAGATGAATTGAGGACAAAGCTTGATCCAAAAGTAGAAAAGTGTGTCTTCATTGGATACTCCCTTGAGCAAAAGGGATATAAATGTTATAACCCACTCTCATGACAGGTGAAGGTGAGTAGAGATGTGGTATTTGATGAAATGTCAAGCTTCTACACAGATGCCAAAGAAGGATTGAATCTTGAACCAAATGATAAAGAAAATGCTGAAAAGTCAAGTGCAAAATCTCAAGCTTTGAGTGGACCGCGTACATCACCAAGCAATAGTTCCAACTCAAATCCATGGAGTGGAAGATTGCACAGAAATTTTAGTCCAGCAAATTCATCAAATACATCCAAGAAAGGTAAAGAAAAGCTTTCTGCTAGTCATAAAACATGTTTAAGCTTTGAAGACGTTGATGGAGATTCAAGCGGTTCAGAAAAGAGTCTTGACGAGGAACTTGGATTGCCCTCTGTGAAGACTCTAGGAGTAAGAAAGGCACATGCAGATGATACAAGGAGAAGTGACCTAGGACCAAGAAGATCTGAAAGGATACAAAATTCAGTGCAATGATTGACATATGATAGTTACATGGCTCGTCATTGTGCCTACATGACAAAGGTAATACAATGCTGAACCTTCTTGTTTTGAAGAGGAGATGGCTTCACTTTATGGAACGATACATGGAAGCTGGTTCCATTGCCATAGGGAAAGAAACCCATAGTCTACAAGTGGGTTTACAAGGCAAAGCACAATGATGATGGTAGCATAAGCAGATATAAAGCACATTTAGGATATGCACAAACTTATGGCATTGATTATGAGGAAACATTCAGCTTTGTAGCTAAAATTTCTAATGTCAGAACACTTGTTGCATTAGCTACAACAAAAGGATGGAGATTGCATCAAATGGATGTGAAGAATGCTTTTCTACATGGTGAGTTATAGGAAGAAGTATACATGGGCCAACCACAAGGATATGAAGATTCAAAGCATCCAGAATATGTTTGTAGGTTGCAAAATGCTTTGTATGGGTTGAAGTAAGTGCCTCGTGCATGGATGCAGGGATTGTTGATTACTTGACCGCCATTGGATTTTCTATGTGTGATGCAGATCATTCACTATATGCAAAGAAGGGTGATGATGGCATCACAATTGTGGATATCTATGTTGATGACTTGATTGTAGGTGGTGATAATGAAGAAAGCATCAAAGAGGTAAAGCAACTTCTTATGTAGGAATTTGACATGAAAGATCTTGGTGTGCTGCGCTATTTCTTGGGCATTGAGTTTATACATACAAAACTAGGTATATGGGTGTCACAAAGGCAATCTGCCTTGAATATGCTGCAAAAGTAAGGTATGGCTGATTGTAAGCCAATTTCTATGCCATTAGATCAGAATTTGAACTTAGATACTACATCAGGTGAACCATTGGAAAATGCTACTATGTACAAGAAAATTGTGGGAAGTTTGATATATCTCACAATTATGAGGCCTGATCTAAGCTACACTATTGGAATTGAAAGTCAATTTATGCAGGTTCCAAGAAACCACATTTGGATACTCTGAGGCACACTCTACATTATGTGAGTGCTACTTTGGATTATGCATTGTTTTATGTAGCTGCTGTAGATTTGCAGGTTCATGGATACACCGATGCAGATTGGGCTGGTAGTACTCTAGGTAGAAGATCTACTAGTGGCTTTCTATTCTCACTTGGAGGTGCAGCTATTACATGGAGCAGTAAGAAGAAACCCACTATTGCTTTGTGGAGTACAAAGGTTGAGTATAGAGGTGGTGCAATGGCAGCATGTGAGGCATTATGGTTGGAGATGCTACTTGTAGATTTAGCTCTGGAAGTGCAAAAGCTCATCACCATCTATTGTGATAATCTTATCAGCATACAGTTAGCACAAAACCCTATTTTTCATGCTCGAACAAAGCATATCGAACAAAGCCAATCTTGAGATATGAACTAATGAAGTCAACTATGTCTACACATCATCTTGTTCCTAAAATGTCGAGATGATCCCTCTAAGTTGTTAAAACTCATTGCTCAGTGTATAGTGCCTCTAAATTCATGACATAACTTGTGTTAAATTCACCATGGATAAAATGTAAAAGTGAAGAGATAATGAATCTCATGAAGACAGGGAGATAAAACCATGACTCATGGGGTGGGAAGAATCATTTCAATCACCCCTAAAGTGTAGGAACACTTTTAGGTGAGGGAAATTCAAAATTTGAACTCAAGAAAAGAGTATAAATAGAGGTGATTTAGTCATGGGGCAAATGTGCCAGTCTTGAGAGGATTGAAGCTACAACTTTGAACATATAACAAGCTCAACTCATGTATAAGTATTCCACTACAATTTTCCTGTATCATATGTGCATTATCATATATTAATTGATACATTTCTTCATGATTAGTTATGTCTACTATTCTCTGTTGCATTCCCATTATTTTAGTGATCTTGCAAAAATGATTTCTCTATGTATACATGATTATTTGCTCCACTTTAACTTGCTATATTTAGAGTAAAGTGTCTACTATATACGTATCAATTTTTGCTAGTTTTGGTCTAACCAATCATGAGATATGAATTGATGAAGTCGAGTATGTCTGTACATCACCTTGTTCCTAAAATGTCAGGATGATCCCTATGAGTTATTAAACTCATTTCTTAGTGTATAGTGGCTCCAAATTCATGAAATAACTTGTATTAGTTAGCTATACATAGGAATTAGATGTGTGCAAAAGCTCTCTAGTCAATTCATACCAAGTTGTGAGCTGTGCACAAAACATTGAGCACCTACATTCCCAATATAAAAGGTTTTTTCACATTTCTAGTACATGCAAGTTATCTTTTTTGGGACAAACTTTTAGGAATGATGTTACAAAGTAACTAGTGGGTATAAATGCATTATTATGAAGCAAAAGGATTCTAATAGACATCCTTGGAGTCAACTTGGCAGGCGTACAACATGTTTTGTGCAACACCAGCTCATCTCTAGACCATACTCAACCATCTCCTCACATAGCTAAAATGTCTACTATGAGAGCAGTTGTTGCATTAGCTATAGTAGAAGGATGGCCTTTGCATTAGATGGATGTGAAGAATGCTTTCCTTCATGGTGAGTTATAGGAAGAAGTATACATGGACCAACCACAAGGATATGAAGATTCAAAGCACCCAGAATATGTTTGCAGGTTACAAAGGATTTCTATGGGTTCGAACAAGCTCCTCATGCTTGGCCTGCAAGGATTGTTGACTACTTAACCACCATTGTGTTTTTTGTGTGATGCAGATCATTCACTATATGCAAGGAAGGGTGATGATGGCATCACAATTGTGGCTATTTATATTGATGATCTGATTGTACATGCAACAATGAAGCAACCATTAAAGAGGTAAAGCAACTCCTTATCCAAGAATTTGACATGAAAGATCTTGGTGTGCTTCACTATTTCTTTGGCATTGAGTTTATACATACAGAAATAGCTATATAGATGTCACAAAGGCAATATACCTTGAGTATGCTACAAAAGTATGGTATGGCTGCTTTTAAGCCAATTTCTATTCCATTATATCAGAATTTGAAGTTGGATACTTCATGAGGTGAAGCATTGGAAAATGCTACTATGTATAGGAAAATTGTGGGAAGTTTGATGTATCTCGCAATTACAAGGTCAGATGTAAGCTACATAGTTGGACTTGAAAGTCCATTTATGTAGGTTCCTAAGAATCCTTATTTAGATGCTATGAGGTGCACTCTATGTTATGTGAGCGCTACTTTGGATTATGCATTATTTTATGAAGCTGGTGTAGATTTATAGGTTCATGGATACATCGATGCAGATTGGGTTGGTAGTATTCCAGATAGAACTACTAGTGGCTTTCTATTCTCACTTGGGAGTGCAACTACTACATGGAGCAACAAGACGCAACCCACTATTGCTTTGTCGAGTATAGAGGCTGAATATAGAGGTGTTGCAATGGCAACATGCAAAGCATCATGGTTAGAGATGCTACTTTTTAGATTTAGGTGTGGAAGTGCAAAAGTTGATCATCATCTATTGTGATAATCTTAGCAGCATTCAGTTAGCACAAAATCCTATTTTTCATGTTAGAACAAAGCATATCAAGGTACATTATCACTTCATGAGAGAGAAGGTATTAGTAGGTGATATTGATCTTGTTTATGTGAGGACAAATGAGCAAGCTATTGATATTTTCACTAAAGCACTTGGATCACAAAAGCTGAAGAAGTTTCAAAAGATGCATGGATTAGAGGACATGACGTTGAGCTTGAAGGGGAGTGTGGAGATATCAAGCTCAACATGTGATGATCCAAGATGACACGTATCACTTTTTCATTTCTCTAACATGTATAGTGGTCACACTGGTATATGTCAGGGTACTCCATTGAGCTTTACTAGATTTACCTATCAAGAGTGATGGCACATTTTTTTCTTGCCAACTCACTCATTCACAGACATTAGGAATTTCCTTATGTATTGGTCTGTATATATAGCACTTTTTGTAGTTGTTTTAGGTCATTCTTGTACATCTCTTTTATGTAGTAGTAGAAGAAGAAGAAGACGAAGAAGAAGAAGAAGAAGAAGAAGAAGAAGAAGAAGAAGAAGAAGAAGAAGAAGAAGAAGAAGAAGAAGAAGAAGAAGAAGAAGAAGAAGAAGAAGAAGAAGAAGAAGAAGAAGAAGAAGAAGAAGAAGAAGAAGATTATTATTATTATTATTATTATTATTATTCTTCCTTGCCTCAATCTGTGTGTGTGTGTGCGTGCTCCTCTTTGATTGTGAGAGTGTGTGTGTGTGATCTCTTTTCCTTATCTCATTCCTCATGACAAGACCTTCTTTAAATATGAATCTTATTTTTCTTCAAGAACACAACATTCTAGTACTCTAATGTTATTCATCGATGTCTAGCACCAGAATCTAGCAGCCATGTGTGGGAAAGAGAATTGGCCACAAGAGCCTCAGTTGCCAGAGCACTATCAAGTGTCAACACATCAACATCATCAAAGTAGATGGTGCAGGTAACTGTCTAACATGCCCATCAACATTCTATCCTTTACCTTTAGCATTCTTTAATGCATAACAATCTTTATTCATGTGTCCTTTCTTATGACAATAATGGCATTCAATATACCTCTTCCTTGATGTACTTCTACTCTTATTCTGGTGACCATTTTTTTCCTTGTTCTTGCTCCTTCCAATCGTGAACATTATATGCATCTCCACTATGAGTGCCAACCATAGATTTTCTATAAATATCCTCACTCAAGAGTGCTCCACATATGTCATCATAGACTAGTTTACCACCAGGTGCACTGTTGCTAATAGCTGTGCAAAACGTATCCCATGATGATGGCAAGATGCATAACAACAAGATTGCTTTCATTTCATTATCCATATTCATTTTGTGAGCTTGTAATTGTGTTAATATAGCATCAAACTCATTTAAATGAGCAACAACACTATCTGTATCCTTCATGCAAAGTTCATATAACTTTATCATCAAATACACTTTATTTGATGCCATCACTTTTTCATATGTATTGCATAACTTCTTTCAAAGCTCCTTTGCACTTTCACAGTCTAATATTGTAAAGTAAACACTATGTGCCAGGTGCAATCAAATGATAGATTTGGCCATTTCATCGAACTCATCCCAATCATCTTCATCCATGTCAACAGGCTTCTTTGAGATTCCATTTACTGGCTTCCATTGCCTCCTTTGAATCAAAACATCTTTAATCTAATTCTTCCATAGAGCAAAGTTTATGCCATCAAATTTTTGGATCTCAAAATGGTCTTTGCCCAACAAGTTATAGCTCCTTCTCAAAACACTGGCACTAGAACCTGATCCACCAAACGTGCCTGAGACCTCTGATGCCATGATGATAGACAACTAAATAGAATGATAATGGAGCTAGAAGAGTCCAAACACCACTAATGATCAAAGAAGGATGACCAAGTGTCAGATTTTGGGAGAGAATTCATCAATCTTCCTAGAAAAATGAATTAATGAATAGTAATGAACAAATAGAAGCATTATGTGTAAATGTGCTCACACCAATAAGTGTATCAAGGAGTAAGTCAACCATTTATAGTTGACAAAACCAAAAAATTTGGAAAAAGTTTGCTAGAGTATCCTCTGTAAAATGAGCATATGACTAGTGCCAAAATTTCATAAAATTGCATGTACTAACATGTTTACCTACATAGTGAATCACTGACTCCACTGCATATAATGAGTTACCTAAAAGAAGCCAACTAGGCTTATCAAGCACCTATGAACAACTATCATACATCTTCTATGGTGAGGCTAGGTAAATCTTCCACCTACATCATCGAGACCTCGACATCCTGGTGTCTCCGAGTTAAGAAAACCTCACCACAACCCTCTTTATCAAACGTAACATGCTTTATGCAAAAACATAATCGCTATATTAATGACCACATGGACTACATAAGCGGTATCCACAGAAGCATACATAGTGTGTATGTGCTCAATATATACAGTAAAATGGCACCAAAAGGTTGAATTCATTGCCCAAACACTAGCCAACAACACCGGCAAGTGTCTTCAACTTTGTTCTTTTGGCTCAAAAACTTGCATAGACTTGTGGTGGTTGCTTCCACCATAACTAAAACCTTTCAAGAAACCTTTAGAGTAACTAGTGTGGCTAAAAACATAGCCCCAAAAGGTGAACTTTCGTTGCTAAATAAGTACAAAAAACAATCTTCTTGATGTTCTTGGACCTCTGTGAAGAGAACTATGCATGAAAGTAATCCAAAATGGCTCCAAAAGTCACCCCAAAAATGCTTCAAAAATAGGCTTTGAAAGTAAAGAATGAAGCTTTGAGGGCCCAAAACTTGTTGAGGGTAATGTGAAATTTAGACTTTCCCCTTCTTCAAGCACCACAAGAGTGTATCTTAGTAGCAACACATTGCCACAATTCAGTGAGATTCGGGGGGAACGGTACTGGGATGGGTGACCTCCTGGGAAGTACGAGGAACCTCTATCTTCCTTAATCATTGATGTCCTCCTTTGCGTGTAGCCAACAGTGCCAATGGTGACTTCGGTGTCTTGAATGAAAAGGTATACCAAGGTCTATGCCTTGGTTGGCACCTTAATTGTAAGCCTTGGAGAAAACCTTGGGTGGGTGCTCGCTTCACTCACACAAAAGGAACAAAGCTTTTGTGTCAAAAAGCTCTAATACTAGTGAAGTATTTTGATGTTGATCCACCACAGTGTACTCTCCTTCTCCAGAGATCCATGATGGTATCCTTAGAGTAGAAAACTGAGCTCCAAGTGCTGCACACGGTACTCCATATAGAGGCTACAAAATATGCAGAAAATCTAGTATGTAGTGAGCACGAATATAGACTTCTTAGGTGTTACAAAATGTGGTCGAACTTACAATTTGTGGCTGACCAAGCCACTATATGTTTTATTAAAGAACATATACAAAGAAGTTTCCGGTGGCCATTTGGCCTTCAACATGGACACTAATGGTAACAACTTGGGAGTGCAGCTATTACATGGAGCAGCAAGAAGCAACCCACTATCGCTTTGTCGAGAACAGAGGCTGAGTATAGAGGTGTTGCAATGGAAGCATGCAAAGCATCATGGTTAGAGATGCTACTTTCAGATTTAGGTGTGAAAATGCAAAAGCCAATCATCGTCTGTTGTGATAATCTTAGTAGCATTTAGTTAACATGAAATCCTATTTTTCATGTTAGAACAAATCATATCAAGGTACATTATCACTTCATTAGAGAGAAGGTATTAGGAGGTGATATTGATCTTGTTTATGTGAGAACACATGAGCAGGTTGCTGATATTTTCACTAAAGCACTTGGATCATAGAAGCTAAAGAAGTTTTGAAAGATGCTTGGATTAGAGGACATGATGTTGAGCTTGAGTGGGAGTGTTGAGATATCAAGCTCAACATGTGATGATCCAAGATGACATGTATCACTTTTTCATTTCTCTAACATGTATAGTGGTCAAGCCAGTATATGTTAGGGATACTTCATTAAGCTTTACTAGATTTACATATCGAGACACCTAATAGGAGAAGCCAAAGGGGATGATGTTCGACCCTAAGGAGGGAAGTTGCGCATTGAGCCTAGCCCCATAACTATGTGTTTTACACACCACAGGTAGCCGTGCAGCACAAAGTTCGACCTGCCATAGCCTCCCAACACACCTCAGAGCAATAAATGTTGTGGAACTCATGCATGCAGAGGTAGGACCAGGTGCAACTCATAAACACCAAGATTTTTTAAAGGTGATAGAGAAGAACATACAACATAGCTTAATACCAAGAGAGGGGATTGATTAGGGGAACCAAAGCTAAATATGGCCACACACATTGGGGGGACGATGAAAAGGCCAGGGGAGTTGAGTTCAACCTTGAGCATGGAGGAGCACAAACCTTCGACCCATAGTATAGAGGAGGCAAGCGTGAGGGCGCCAATGCTTGACCTACCAAGAGCATCTATGGCCAAAGCTCCACCAGAAGCTTATGGGGGTAGGGGGAAGAAACACAACCAAAAACCATAGGTTGCAGGTGAAGAATGGAAGAGAGCCATAGGCTTACACATCACACTAGAAGAGACAACAATAGGTCTTGAAAGAGGCAAAAAAAACTTGCCAAACTAGTGGTCAATCCTTACAGAATCGGGGGAGAAAGGCTCAATCCTACACGATCGAGCATGGATCCAATGGGAGCCAAAGCAGGATCCACTGTGAGCATAACTCCAATTCTTTGCAGAGCTATTTACCATAGGTTCTTGAGCACTCCAAGTGATGAAAGGTTGATCATCCCCGATAACGACACCAAATAATGTTGAGGTTGTAGTATTCTCAAGACCCATACCACCTTGCATGGAAGCAAGAAGGAAGGCTCAAGATCGACTCTCTTCTCATCCAACCCAACCTCCAACATGATCAATCCATTGGCCATCAGCCCCTTACTATGTCACATGCTTGATAACATGGAGAGAAGGGTGTCAATGATCCTTGTCCATGTGCAAAATACAATTAATGCAACTACTCTACTCACACAAAGGAGAGACATGCATAGGCACACACACACACCTCACTCTCTCACACTCACAAAGACACAATACAAGAATGTAAATAGTCTTGGATTAAAAGAGAGTATTCTTCCATTCAAAAGATATACACATGAGAGCACGTCGAACCAAAAGCTCCCCTCTTCACAAAAAAGGCTAAGCACATTTCTCTATGTGCTTCTTTTGAAAAGTAAAAAAGGGAATATCTCTAACTAACATATCTCTAAGAGATTTGAAGATCTCTTTTCTAACAAACAAATCCTAAGTACATGCTTGGGCTTTTTTTACGTGTTCTCTCATAGGTGTGCAAAAAAATGGGTTATATTCAAGGCCTTCATACCATACTCTTTGGAGAATTATAAAAAAGGACTTAGGAGGGTGTTCACATGTGACGCTCTAAGTATATACAAAGAAGGTTATTCTCATGATCTAGGGAGGGTTCCCATGCACAATTGAAGATGTGTGCATACCCTACAACCCAACACTCTCCTCCCCCTAGACTTTGTCGTCCTCGGCAAAGCTAAGATATGGGGATCATACATAGCTGAACTCGTCCAAGTTGGAGTCTTTAAGTCTGAAAATCTTCAAGTCTGCAAGTCTGCAACTCTTCAAATCTTCAAGTCTCTAGGTTTGCAGGTCTATAGGTCTGCACCAAGTCTTCAGCTCTTCAAGTCTACAATGCCGAATGACAGAATCCCCTTGGGGGGTAGTCATCTCCACATACATCCTCCTGTGCAGTCCTTGGTAAGGCTAGAAATGCCTTCGTAGGAAGCTCCCAAAAACTGAAATGAGACATACACAACAAGTAGACTGTATTTGGAAAAGAAGTAGACTATAAACTTTTATTCCAATTTTAGTTTTCACTTCAAAGAGCATTAGGTTCTACAAGACTCGCTCTGCTAGAGAGAAATCCTTATGAAAATATTTCCTCCAATGTGTAACTTCCCATTCTCTCATGTATGCTAAATGGGAGTCACCAAATTAACATAGGTTGTCTTGAAGGTCTCCATATCCCTGCAAATCAAGGAAAAATAGCTCCAAAGAGCCCATAAACAATAGTGGCCTTATAGTTCTTCATATCTCACAAATTAAGTATGCAATGAGTGTGCAATGACGTATGTATTGTCATGAGAACTTAATAGTACCAAAGTGATATGAACCACCGATTAAAGCAATCATAATGTCATTATAGCATCTGGGAGGGAAATCATAGCGACCAAAATCCCATAGAACACCAATCCCTAGCTATATTGTGATCTTGAAGAGCTTCAAACCTAAACAAACACTACATAACAGGTCTAAATCCACACAGCAATTCCCTTCAATCAAAAAATGCTCTGCAATACTGAAAGATTGAATACAAGAGAGACTAAAAGAAAAACAAATAACCTTTATCACCCCCAAGGCGTTTCATGAAATGCAAACAGTTAAAAGGATAGTTCTTTCCATTAGTCTAGATGGAATTTTGGACATTATCCCCATATGGCAATCACAAAAACTCAATCAACCAACATTAGTGCATCTCAACCTATCATCCCCGTGAGAAACTTTCCAAACAAGCACTACTTCAGTCCGTCTTGCATATATGAAAATAGAATAGCCAGGAACTGCAACCACACATAAAACATCCATACTCATAGCTTAGTTTTGTAAAAGCCAAGTGAATTCCAAGATACCACTAAGATGCATTCCAATCTTCAGCATGAATGGAAAAAGCCCCTAAGCTATGGATGCATGGAGAAAAGATATTGCAATGAAACACAAATTGCTTTTCAACAATTATTTGTGCACCTTACCTAAGAAACTTATGAGTAACCCCTGCATCAGACACATCTTTCAAGGGCATAGACATGTTCTATCTCCAACATGAAGGGTAGACATACGACACATCTAGATCTCAGAGGCACCAACAAACTTTGGAAATTTTCCAATTCATCAACAAAAGGAAAAGAGCAGAATCAACCATCCATCATTTCATTTGTGCACAAGTGTGGGTCCACTCTTTGATTCTAAAAAAGTCAAGAAGATTTGCAGAAGATGGTTAGTGGACACAATTCCCTAGATAGAGTATTGCATGGCTTAAACAAATGATGCACCAATCTACATTTCTACCAGGCACAAGCAAACATACAACCATCAACCTTTGTTTCAACCTGTAATTCTCTAGGTAGAGTCATGGTGAGTACTTAAAATGAAGACATTCATCACAAGCTAGAGGATATAGAAGACGAGCCCAATGCATCCATAAACACCAAAAAACATTCAACATTTTTGATGCTTCTTGATGATACACTCAAAGTTGGATAGTTAGGGAGTCACTAAAGCTGCGCCCATCAAGAAGTATTCAACACGCACTGGTCATTGAGAGATTTCCAATACCTATAGGTGACATGAAACAACCAAAAAGAACACCTGTTTTAGCCAAATGATAAGATAAAAAACAATTTCCCGTTTCAGCACTCCCAGTATTCCAATTTATCCCCGCAACTGTAAGTGTTTTTCTTGTGGATCGTTGACTGCTCATACTTATGCATCATATATTCTTGTTCATTAGGTGTGTTATATGTGCAAATGAGCATAGGAGTGATGTGAGCAATCAAGTGAGTTGAGACACAAACAGTGTGTTATCACAACATAACTAAGAGAAAACATACATTCATTCCTCCAGTCAGTGCAAATATTTAAGCAATGTTTACACAAAGTTCTTTTCAAATTGTAGGTGAAGTTTTTGTACACTATATCAAGGGCAATGAGCAGAAACGCAATCAATGTAAGCACTGCCAAACTAGTAATAACTTGATACCACCAATGTCCTAAAGCCTGCAATTTAGAGGAGAGTCTTCCAAGAAGAATATTCAAGAAAGTCTTCCAATTTAGAGGAGAGTCTTCCAAGAAGAAAGCTGCAAGACATGACTTCCCAAATTCCATACATCGCTTATCAGAAACTTATGGGCAAGTGGTGTGGACACAACCCCTAAATAGGGCACCTACACACAGAAAAGCATTCAATGCATCATCTCATCACCAAATAAATCAACCTTACAAGGACATTATTACGAACAAAGAACTGCTCATAAATTTGAGAAACCTCTAGCTTGAGTTCTAAGTCCAAGTTCCATGCTTCAAGCATCAAGATTGGAAGTCACCTGATGGAGCCAAAACTCCCATCTTTTTGAGAGCTCCGGAAAAACCAAGTCGAAGGCAACACAACCTACCTTCTTCACATGTAGTACAAAAATAATGCATTAATAATAACACCCAATTATAAGCATAAATGGTTCCATCCACATTCCTCCCATAAAATCCTATCAAACAGCCATACATTCTTCAGAAATGCCCGATCCATGCTTAAGATGGGGCCAAGATATTTCAGGAGACCTATTTCAGTTCTATGAAAAACTCTATATTGAGAAGGCATTGCTGAAGCCCAAGCCATCAAGAGGAGCCACAATAAGCATAGAATGACTTTGAAGACACCTTGTTGCACCTTGTTGCACCTTGATGGAAGTGGGACCGAGACAAACATGTCTCCCAATCAGCACCATTTTTTCATGAGAGTTTATAGATTGATTATCTCCTATCCACAAGTTTAAGTTACTTCAAGCTTCAGAATAGTCACTCCTGCAAGATGCTTTAATCAAAGGCTTAGGAAGCATAAAGTTGTTTCAAGGACAAATAACCATTTATGAAGCTCATGGATAAACATTTTTTTTCAAGTCTTGAAACACAATAATTCAAGATCCTATCATAAAAGCTAAGAAATATGAACCATATTCGATTGCTATTGAAGGGGGCTTTTTAGATAATATCCACAAGAAGCAATCATAAAGAATTCAAGCATACAGTCCTTCAATAAAATTTCATAGCCTCCTACAAAAGTATATCAGAATAATCATGTTTTATAAGCCTACAGGTCCCTCTTGATATAGTCATTCACAAGATTAAGTCATTTTCTGAACCAACCACAAGTATGGGATGCCCCGGGTCATACCACTACTGGGGAAGCAGACCTCAATCAAGTGCTTTGTGTAGGGAAGCAAAGATTTCTCCTTCACAATAGATAGAAGATTGGGAAGGAAGGACAAACTTTATCAGCTTTGATCTTGACTGATGATCCAAATTGTCATCTCCAAGACTTCGACTCTCAGACATGAGAGTAAATAGGGGGAGCATATGAAGCTTGACCCCTAGTAGGAGAAGCCAAAGGGGATGATGTTCAACCCTGAGGAGGGAAGTCGCGCATTGAGCCTGGCCCCACAACTATGTGTTTTACACACCACAAGAAGCCATGCAGCACAAAGCTCGACCCGCCATAGCCTCCTAGCACACCTTAGAGCAATAAAATTTGTAAAACTCATGCATGCAAAGGTAGGACTAGGTGCAACTCATAAACACCAAGATTGTTGAAATGCGACAGAGAAGAACATACGGCATGCCTTAATACCGAGAGAGGGGATTGATTGGGGGTACTAAAGCTAAATATGGTCATGCACATTGGGGGGCCAATTGCCCAAATTTGCACAAAGGAAGAAGAAGAGGGAGCGGATGAGCGGGGGAGTAGTGCCAAAAAAGGCCAAGGGAGCCAAGTTCAACCTTGAGCATGGAGGAGCACAAACCTTCAACCCATAGTATAGAGGAGGCAAGCGTGAGGGCATCGATGCTCAACATGCCAAGAGCATCTCTGGCCAAAGCTCCACCAGAAGCTTATGGGGGCAGGTGGAACAAGCACAAACAAAAGCCACAGGTTGTAGATGAATAATCAAAGAGAGCCATGGCTTACACATCACACTAGAAGAGACAACAAAAACTCTTGAAAGAGGCGAAAAAGACTCACCAAACTGGTGGTCAATCCATGCAGAATCAGGGAAGAAAGGCTCAATCCCACATAGTCAAGCATGGATCCAATGGGAGCCAGAGCATAATCCACTATGAGTATAACTCAAATTCTTTGCAAAGCTAGTGATTGCGAATCCCAATGAAATCACTGCCAAGAAGAAGCTTGACTCCTAGGAGAGGTTGATCCAAGGGCTCTATATCCATTGAGAAACATCGGGGAGGAAAAGGGCCAAAATAAAAGCTCGGGCATGGAAGTTCATCCTTAGAGGAGGCGAAAACTACACAAGCACATACTGTCATGTCAGGTAGCTTACAGAGGGAACTCACCCCTGAATCAAGAGTGAAGGAAAAGGGAGGGAGAAGAAACTCCTTCACTCGAAATGCCAAAATTTGGACGAGGGCAAGAGTGAAGAATTACAACCTCCCCCACTTACTTCTTAATTTTTTTAATTATGTTGAAACATTCCACATGATGTGCCTTGAAGGATTTCTTTAAGAAGGAAATAAAGTGGGCAACCCAAATCCCCCGCTCACGGTTGGCACACTTATCAAACCACATATTATCTTTAAATTTTAAAGTAGCCAATCGACCACCTGCCTATTGGAGTCCACATGAATGAGAAGAAAATTGGTAAATCATAGAGGATGGTTGTAAAACAAACAAAGATCCACCCCACCTTTTTTTCTTGGAAATGAAGAGAGAGAAGGGACACAGGGTACTACCCCTCCCTCTCTCCAAGACAATCACTTAGCACAGAAATGTCAAAGGAGAAAATGGTGAGAAAGTGATGCCATATGTGTGTATGGGAGTGTGTATGTGTGTGTGTGTGTGAGAGAGAGAGAGAGGGGTTATGGAGTGTTTTTGTGCATTAACCAAAATGAATTGAGACGACACTAAAAAAAACAAGAAATGGGGAGCTAATGGTCCAAAGGAAGGGGGTAAGTGCCATGCAAAAACTCAATCCTGTGCAAATGAATAGAAATATTGCAACAGAATACTTTACCACACGTTCTTGAGCACTCCAAGTGATGAAAGGCCGATCATCCCTGGCAACGGTGCCAAATAGTGTTGAGGTTGTAGTATTCTCAAGACCCATACCGACTTGCATGGAAGCAAGAAGGAAGGCTCAAGATCGACTCTCCTCTCATCCAACCCAACCTCCAACATGATCAAGCCATTGGCCATCAGCCCCTTGCTATGCCACATGCTTGATAACATGGAGAGAAGGGTGTCAAGGATCCTTTTCCATGTGCAAAATACAACTAATGCAACTACTCTACTCACACAAAGGAGAGACATGCAAAGGCACACACACACACACACCTCACTCTCTCACACTCACAAAGACACAATACAAGAATGTAAATAGTCTTGGAGTAAAAGAGAGTATTCTTCCATTCAAAAGATATACACATGAGAGCACGTCGAACCAAAAGCTCCCCTCTTTACAAAAATAAGCCTCTATATATAGGCTAAGCACATTTCCCCATGTGCTTCTTTTGAAAAGTCAAAAAGGGAATGTCTCTAACTAACATATCTCTAGGGGATTTGAAGATCTCTTTTCTAACAAACAAATCCTAAGTACATGCATGGGTTTTTTTACGTGTTCTCTCATATGTGTGCAAAAAGATGGATTATATTTCAAGGTCTTCATACCATACTCTTTGTAGAATCATCACAAAGGACTTAGGAGGGTGTTCACATGTGACACTCTAAGTATATACAAAGAAGTTTATTCTCATAATCTAGGGAGGGTTCCCATGCACAATTGAAGATGTGTGCATAGGGTTCCTCGCAACTGCCAATGTGCTCTGACTATCAGTGAACATGGTGGTGGCAGAAGACTGAACAACACCCAAATCAACCATAAGTGCTCTAAGCCACACACACTCAACAGTCATTGTGAAAGCTACCCTATACTCAATCTCACAAATGGAAGTGACCATAGTAGGCTGCTTCTTTCTCAACCAAGATATACATGAGCTACCAAGCATGAAGGAAAAACCACTGGTGGACACATGAGTGTCATAGCAACTAGCCCAATCACTGTCTAGAAAAAGCATGTAAATCTGGTGGTAGTGATCCCCCCTTGGGATAAAACAACCCAAGTAGCCAGGTACCACTCAAGTAGCGAAAGTGGGTCGACACACTGATGTTGGATACCACACTAGTATCTTGTGGATGGATGATATTTTAGATTTGCATTGAATATTTTTGAGAATTCAGGTCATTTCTCTTTAAGATAGAAAAAATGCTTCAATACCTTATTGATATATATCTTTGCAAAGTTAAAAGTCACAAGTCATCTAGAATTTGACTCCTAGAAAGTATGTGTATCTTTGAAGTTTGAATTGGTTGTCTAGAGTTTTAGTTCTCTCATTCCCCTTTCCAAATCTTTTGGATTTGACTCAGATATGGTATCTGACGTGGATCAATTTCGACTGAGGTAATATCAATGTAGAAGAATGACTGAGGTAATATCAATTGCGACTGTCCAAAATCTCATGTAATATATCTATTTGCATCTACATGAGATATATATCTCCTTTTTGTCTGTGGTTGAAACATCTGCAGTGCCCGATTGTAGACTCCGACTGTAAATTAAATTTTAGATTCTATATTCCATGAACACATGATGCTCTCTTGGTTGATGATCGAATCTCTTACAGACGAGGTCACTGGTTTGAGTCTATCATGAAGAAATTCTCCGCGGACGAGGTTGCGAGATCAAATATCTCGGACACATTGTTGTGTAGATATATTGTTCTCTTCACTTTTTTTTGAAAGTAGCTCCCCCAAGCTTCTATAGTAGTGCATCAAATCCGTGAGCTAGTGAACTCACCTCTGCAATTGCATCACGAGTGGCTGAATCTTGAGCTCTGTTACCAATGCAAGAGACTAACATTACGACCACCACCATGTGCTAGAGAGATGACTCTCCTTCCAACCAAATGCCTCTATATATAGCTCTCTCCAAGGGATTGCCTACTTGGGTAGGTGGATACTAACAATCCATGTGTCCGCCATGTAACTACATGTGGGCCAAGTGTCATAGTTAACTTGAGTTAACTCAAGTGGATGCTTCTAAAGGCTCTAGATCTCTTTGGGAAAAATACACTCCCCATGTAGCCCATGGGGATTGAACCCAAGACCTCCTCCTTCACACCCTTGAGACTTAACCACTAAGCTAGGTGGATCAGTTGTTTATGACCTCCTAGTAAGTCTTAACTCTAGATCTTTGGTCATACACACGGGTGACCAAATGCTGTCTAATTTTAGATCTCTCTGAAACGGCCGAACCCTTAGATCATACACTTACTTTATTACAAGGTAACTTTGTTTCATTGTGTTTTTTTGTTCAAAAATTTGAAGATAATTTCCCCTATTGTCTTCCATATTAATGGCTTCCTTTACACATGAGTCTAGGTCATGACATCTCGTGCAATAGACTATAGTCCTTAATTGTGCATTATTCAATCCTTCTATGAATAAAGACAATGTTTTAGGCATTGATGGTTTTTCATCCCTAGGTCATCTATCCAAGTATTATTTGAATCTTCTTGCAACTTCTCTTACACTTTCACTATTCTTTTGTCTGAATGTGTGGATTAGTGTAGCAGTGCTATGTTTAATCCCTGTCTTAGAGAATTCCCCTATGAATCCTTCTATGTCCATGAACATTTCCTTCCTTAATGGCAAAAACCAAGTCAAAGTTGGTCTTGATAGAGTTAGTCCAAATGTTTCAAATTGAGTTTTATAATCATGTATTTCTTTTGCTCTAAGAATTTATTTATATTAAGCTACATGGTCATGGGGATCTGAAGATCCATCATATTGATTCTTCATGCACTTTGCTACTTGATAAACTCTCATGGTTCTTCCAATGTTATTCCACTCATGTCTCCTTCTTATAGGGAATTCATGCATAGCTTCCCTCTCCCTCAAAAAAGGATTAGGTGAAGTCTATTGTCTTTCATCCCTTTCTGGATCTACTAGAGTGTTATTCCTATCGGTTCTTGGAATCTCAGGTTGTTCTAGATTTTGTTCCCATGCTCCTTTATGTGAGTGTTGAACCAAATCATTTGTATTCTCAAGATCATTAGTGAAGATATAGACACATCCTTGTCTATCCTCATACCTGCCATCTTTAAATTGAGACATTGGCATTATATTTAAAGGTATCTCTAAGTTTCTCAACCTAATGAGATCCTTATGCAAACCATCTTGATGCACATAGGTTCAAAACCTATTTGTAAAGAAGTACTTGAGGATGTTCCTATAATCTCCAGTATAGGTTTTTTCATCTCCAGTTAGGTTTTCCATATTTATGTGTGAATGTTCTAAATATTTTTCACTTTCTCTAGTGTTTTGTTGTACCCAAGTCTTAGGAGGTCTCTGGCTATGGTCAACAACCACTCTTGATCTTACTTTTTTTCACCTTTGCTCAATTTTTAAAATAAAACCCTAACTTGTTTTGAAAAACTAGGGCTAACTATTTCTTTGACTTAATGGTCATTTAACCTCACCAAGCTTAGCTCTTTAGATCAAAATTTGGAAAAGGTCAAAGTTGTATTAGAAGCTCTTGTCGTGTTGAATGCTAAGGAAGTTCTTTGTTTTCTTGGGAAAGTTTGGTGGCATGGTCGTCACTTGAGGTGGCTGGTGCATGTCACTATTCCACTGAACAAATTAACTCATATCCCTCTGAAAGACTTCCACTGGTCATCGGAGTGCCATCTCGCTTTTGATCGCTTGAAGACTTTATTGACATAGGCTCCTAGACTGCAAGCACCCAATTGGGAGCTACCATTCCATGTTTTCATTGATGCTTCAGACATATGGGTAGTGTTCTTACTCAGGTTACTAATAGATGGTATCGACCAATCTACTATGCTAGTTGATGATTTGCCAATGCAGAGAAGAACTATTAGGTGACTGAAAGGGAGTGTCTCAAACTGATCTACTCCATTAAGAAGCACCACCATTACTTATTAGGCCAAAAATTTACTTTCCATGTGGATCACATTGCCCTCATTTATTTAGTTTAGAATCAAGCTGATATTGACAGACTACCCCGATGGGTCCTACAATTACAAGAAAATTGTATTTTGACATTGTGCATCAGCCAGGCACACAGAATGCTTTAACTGATTTTCTCTCGGTTTGATTTTGGTGAAGTGCATGATGTAACTAACGATCCTAGTGTTCCAACTAGGGAGGAATTATCAGATTTGAAGACTTGGATGAAGAGAGATGCTCAAGCCAGGAGCATTATCTACATGGCAGTTAATGACTACTTGCTACCTCACATTAGAGGTCTTGAAAGTGCAAGTGATATATGGAATGCTTTGGATGAGCATTTCCAAAACACCACAAAGTCAAGGAAGGCATCCTTGTGGGCATAATTTACCACATTCAAGAAGAAGGCCTCTCAATCCATCTCACATTATGTAACAAGAATGAAGGACATTGCAGATGCATTAGGAGCAGTTGATGAAGATATTGAGGAGGATAAATTGGTAAGGCAAATCCTTACAGGTTTGAGAGGTGATGACAAATGGAAGCCATTCATTTTGTCTACTGAATTATCACTAGATCATTTTACTCCTGATTTAAATCAATTGCTAGGACACATGTTAACCTTTTAGTAGGATGTCAAAGGTGATGGTGACAAAAGTGCAAGTCAAGCAATGTATTCAAAGGATAAGAAGAAGAATAGCAAAGGGAAGCAACAAGCAAATGAAGATGAAGGTACAACTAGCCAAGCTAACTTCCTAAGAGGAAGAGGAGGTGGCAAAGGTAGAGGAAGAGGTAGAAGTAATAAAGATGGAGGCAAAGCTTGTTGGATTTGTGGTAAGACAAATCATTTAGCTAATGATTGTTGGGCATAAGACTCAAAATAATGATGGATATAATCAGAACTTTAATTCAAGAGGAAGAGGTGGCAGAAACCAAAGAGGTAATTTCAGAGGTAGAGGAAGTAGAGGATACTTTGGAAGAAATGCACGTAGAGGATTCCAAAGTCAACAATACAACAATACCTACTACAATTATGCTTAAGATCAGAAGGAGGATTCAACATTGATAATGAATGCAACTTGTGAAAGGCAAAGTGAAGATCAAAGAGTCTTCTACATTGACTCAGGGTGTAGCAATCACGTGAGTGGCAACATAGCTTTGATGACTGATTTGGAGAATAAGGTAACTAATCATGTAGTTCAAACAGGTGACAATACAAAGCACAATGTGAAGTCAATTGGATCAGTGAAGGCCAAGGATGGAAGTACTCTCTTGAGTAAGGTTTTGTATGTTCCTACAATTTCAAAGAATCTCATAAGTGTAGGGAAAACTGTTGAAAAAGGTTATGAAGTTAGGTTCACTAATGAAGGAGTTTTTGTGGAAGACCCAAGCAATGGGTATAAACAAATTGTTTCAGGGAAGAAAGAAGGAAGACTCTTCACATTGAAGATTCAAGGTAACATTGGTCATGCCTTGTACACCTATGGAGGACATAAGATCTCAGAGTTAGATCTTTGGCACAAAAGGCTTGGACATTTTAATGAAAGAGGTATTAAAGATATGGTTAACAATGGTTCAATGCTTGGATTGCCTAATGTTGCAAGTCAACATATGACATACAGATCTGAGGCATGTCAATTAGGTAAGGCTCATAAGAAATCTTATTCCAAGCATGGTTTTATGTATTCAGAGAAGCTTGAGTTGGTACACACAAATGTGTGGGGACCATCAAAGGATTTCAGTATCAATGGTTCAAGGTATTATGTGATTTATGTTGATGATGCTACCAGATGGATCACTATCTATGTGATCAAAGATAAGTCAGAGGTATTCAATACATTCAAACATTATCATGTGTATGCAGAGAGAATTATAGGTCAAAAGTTGAAGAGACTAAGGTCAGATGGAGGGGGAGAGTATTTCTCTAATGAGTTCAGTGATTACTTGTGGAATGCAGGTATAAAAAGGGAAATTACTTGCAGGTACTCTCCTCAACAAAATGGTGTAGCAGAAAGAAGGAATAAAACTCTTATTGAGTTTGCAAGATCCATGATGAAGGAGAAAAATTGCCCAAATTATTTGTGGGCGGAGGCTGTAAATACAGCCACATATTTGGTCAATGGATTACCATGTAAAGCTTTGCAGGGTATGACACCATATGAGGCATAGTGGGGTAAGAGACCTACTTTATATCATTGCAAAGTATTTGGATGTTTGGCATATGCATATGTGCCATCTCAATTGAGGCATAAATTGGAACCTAAAGCTAAAAAATATGTTTGGAGTCCATCAACAAAACAATTCCTTGTGTCAAAGGATGTTACATTTGATGAGCAAGGTACTTGGTATGTAGGTACAATCAATATTTATGCAGGTGATGAAGAAGTTGTGAATCAGAAAAAAGGTAAATCAAAGGTTTAGATATTTGATGAAGAGGAGAACAATGAAGTACAGGTTGAAGTTGAAGAAGTGCCAAGGTTTGATCCAGAATGTGATGAACCAGAACCCTAAAGAAGTGGAGAACTTAGAATGTCATCAAGACACAAATGGCAACCTACAAGGTATAGCTATGACACTTCTTTTTTGGCTACCAAAGATTATGCTTATATGATAAAGGCAGGTGAAGACCCTTCTACATATGAAGAGGTAAAAGGTAAGGAAAATTGGGAGAAGGCTATGCAGGAAGAGTATGATGCATTGATGGAAAATGAGACATGGGATTTGGTTCCTAAACCAAATAGTCAGAAGATCATTGGATGCAAATGGGTCTACAAAACAAAGAGGTTTGCAGATGGAAGTGTGTCTAGGTATAAAGCTAGACTTGTTGTGAAAGGGTTTGCTCAGACATATGGTATAGATTATGATGAGACCTATAGTCCTGTGGCAAAGATGACAACTATCAAGACACTCATAGCTATTGCTACATGTAAAGGTCATAGCTATTGCTACATGTAAAGGTTGGAAATTATGTCAACTAGATGTGAAGAATGCTTTTCTAAATGGTTATATTTCAGATGATGTTTTCATGGAGCAACCACAAGGATTTGGAGATGAAAGGTATCCAGATTATGTATGTAAGCTCAAGAGAGCTTTGTATGGTTGAAGCAGGCCCCAAGGGCATGGAATTATAGACTTGTGAAGTTCTTAAAGGACCTTGGTTTTCAAGTATCTAAAGCAGATAGTAGCTTGCTTGTTAAAGCAAGTGATGATGGGTTCATTTACATGTGCATATATGTTGATGATATAATTCTTACAGGTACAGATGAGAAAGGCATTCAAAGCCTAAAGAAGAAAATGGAGAAAGAGTTCAAGATTAGTGTCTTGGGAGACTTGTCATATTTCTTAGGCGTGGAGATCTCATACACTCAACATGGAGTGTATGTAACTAAGGAAAGGTATTTGAAAAACTTGTTGATCAAGTTTAAAATGGATGATTGCAGGGTAGCACCTACTCCAATGAAGGTGAATCACAAATTGAGTAGATATGGAGGAGAAGAGTTCAAGACATGAAGTTATATCAAAGTTTGGTTGGTAGTTGTTGGTGCAGATCAATCACCAATTGAATGTTTGAAGACTAAAGAATGAAGGATGAAATCAATTCTTGAAGCTTGGAAGGAAGACACATTCAGAGTATATGAGAAATGTATACATATGTACATAGGTCACTTAGATCTTTGATTAGTCATAGACTTGTACAAATTTATCTATAAATACCTTGAAAATGTCGAGGCGTGATATGAGAGCATATGTGAGAATAGATAGAAGTCAAGAATGAGGAAGATAGATGTCAAGAGACATGTGAAAAGTTAGTTGAGTTTCCTCTCATCACTCAACTGTAACTTTCTGAGTAATTGAAGAAATATTGCGCCCGATCTTTTCGTGTCTGCTCCTTCTGTGCTTGATCATTTGTGAAATCCTTTTGAGGATATCTAAGTTGGTAGTTAATGAGTCTGTGACCTGAATTTCAGAGTCTAATTGCAAACGGCTAGGAGAATTGTTAGTAGGAACATTCATATGTGTTGAGTGTCTACAGTTCTCTGAAACAGGCGCAAATTTCGATCTTAATCTTTTGGTCAGTTCTCACTCCATAGTTTAAAGTTTTGTGCAAGTAAGCACTTAATCTTTAAGTTGGAAGGTGATCTACTCGTGGCTAGAAGCATTTGCTTAAACGGGTTTTGTACTGAGAGAATTGAAGTTAAGAAGTTAGGGGTGTCTAAATCGACTTCTCAGAAGTGCAGATTCAGACATAGGTAACTTGTGAAGTTGATTTCTCAAGTTATACTAAACTTTTTTGAGAACTTTAACTTGGAGGAGGTGCGCAATCTCTAGGCAACACTCCATACAAAATTTCATAGAAAACTTTACATGTTTGATAGGTCAATGAGAAGAAATTGTGCAGCAGACTTTCTGTGTTTTATCTTCTTCACAGAATTTTTCAACTTTTGATAATTTGGAGATTGGACCTCTAATTTAGTGAAGGTTTTGACTTACTCTTGATATAGAGGTGTTCTAAATTCAAGAGTAGGTTGTTCTTTTGGAGATTAACACTCTCCATCAGTGGTATCAGAGCAGGAGACATCAAATCAAGGAAAGGAAGGTCCCGACTGCTGCAGATTCAAGAAATTCAACAATTGAAGAACTAAAAGGTGAAAGTTTGAAGGCAAAGCAAGAGGAGGAGACCATACGACATGAAGAAGGACAAAAGGAGTCTAATTCGAAGTAAAGGTACATATATTGTTTGTAAAGCTTGAAGATTTCAATACACAGGTGGACACAAGATGGGAGATTCTCTACAGATAGAGAAATTGGATAGGGAAAACTATCCTGCATGGTCAATGAGGATGGAAGCTCATCTTATGAGCAAAGATTTGATTGCTTACATCATAGGAGAAGAAGAGAAGCCACAGTTCAGAGATCCTAGTGTTCCAACTAGGGAAGAGTTAGCAGATTTGAAAAATTGGATGAAGAAAGATGCTCAGGCTAGGAGCATTATCTATATGGGAGTCAATGATTACTTGTTACCTCATATTCGAGGTCTTGAAAGTGCAACTGATATTTGGAATGCTTTGGAGGAGCATTTCCAGAATACTACAAAGTCAAGGAAGGCATCCTTATGGGCAGAGTTTACAACCTTTAAGAAGAAGGCCTCTCAATCTATCTCAGACTATGTAACAAGGATGAAAGACATTGCAGATGCATTAGGAGCTGTTGATGAAGACATTGAGGAGGATAAATTGGTAAGGCAAATCCTTACAGGTTTGAGAGGTGATGACAAATGGAAGCCATTCATTTTGTCTACAGAATTATCACTTGACCATTTCACTTCTGATTTAAATCAATTGCTAGGTCATATGCTAACATTTGAGCAGGATGTTAAAGGAGATGGTGACAAGAGTGCAGGTCATGCAATGTACTCAAAGGACAAGAAGAAGAATAGCAAAGGAAAGCAACAAGCAGGTGAAGATGAAGGAACAACTACTCAAGCCAACTTCCTAAGAGGAAGAGGAGGTGGCAAAGGTAGAGGAAGAGGCAGAAACAACAAGGATGGAGGTAAAGCTTGCTGGATTTGTGGTAAGACAAATCACTTAGCTAATGATTGTTGGCATAATAATCAGAGTAATGGTGGATACAATCAGAACTATAATTCAAGAGGTAGAGGTGGCAGAAATCAAAGAGGTAATTTCAGAGGTAGAGGTGGTAGGAGTTACTTTGGAAGAAATGCAGGTAGAGGATTCCAAAGTCAACAATATAACAACACCTACTACAATTATGCTTCAGATCAAAAGGAGGATTCAACATTGATAATGAATGCAACTTGTGAAAGGCAGAGTGAAGATCAAAGAGTTTTCTACATTGACTCAGGGTGTAGCAATCACCTGAGTGGTAATATATCCTTGATGACTGAATTGGAGAATAATGTTTTTAATCATGTTGTTCAAACAGGTGACAACACAAAGCACAATGTGAAGTCAATTGGATCAGTGAAGGCCAAGGATGGTAGCACCTTATTGAGTAAGGTCTTGTATGTTCCTACAATCCCTAAGAATTTGATAAGTGTAGGACAAATTGTTGAAAAGGGATATGAAGTAAGATTCACTAATGATGGAGTATATGTGGAAGACCCTAGCCAAGGGTATAAACAGATTGTCTCAGGGAAAAAGGAAGGAAGATTATTTACATTAAAGATTCAAGGCAATATTGGTCATGCTATGTTCACATATGGAGGACATAAGATCTCTGAATTAGATCTTTGGCACAAGAGGCTTGGACATTTCAATGAAAGAGGTATTAAAGATATAGTTAACAATGGTTCAGTGCTTGGATTGCCTAATGTTGAAGGTCAACATATGACATACAAATGTGAGGCATGTCAATTAGGTAAGGCTCATAAGAATTCTTATTCCAAGCATGGTTTTATGTACTCAGAGAAGCTTGAGTTGGTACACACAGATGTGTGGGGACCATCAAAGGATTTCAGTATAAATGGGTCAAGGTATTATGTGATTTATGTTGATGATGCTACTAGATGGATCACTATCTATGTGATCAAAGATAAGTCAGAAGTGTTTAATACATTTAAACACTATCATGCATATGCAAAAAGAATTACAGGTCATAAGTTGAAGAGATTAAGGTCAAATGGAGGGGGAGAGTATTTCTCTAATGAGTTCAGTGATTACTTATGGAATGCAGGTATAAAAAGGGAAGTTACTTGCAGGTACTCTCCTCAACAAAATGGTGTTGTAGAAAGGAGAAATAGAATACTTGTTGAGTTTGCAAGATCCATGATGAAGGAGAAAAATTGCCCTAATTATTTGTGGGCTGAGGCTGTAAATACAGCCACTTATTTGGTCAATAGGTTACCATGTAAAGCCTTGCAGGGTATGACACCATATGAGGCTTGGTGGGGTAAGAGACCTACCTTGGATCATTGCAGAATTTTTGGATGTGTGGCATATGCATATGTGCCATCACAATTAAGGCACAAGTTGGAGCCTAAAGCTGAAAAATATGTTTTCATTGGCTATGATGATAAGCAGATGGGCTATAGATTGTGGAGTCCATCTACAAAACAATTCATGGTTTCTAAAGATGTTACATTTGATGAGCAAAGCACTTGGTATGCAGGTACAATTAATATCAATACAGGTGATGAAGAAGAAGTAAGCCAAAGGAAAGGTAAATCAAAAGTTCAGATATTTAATGAACAAGAGAATAATGAAGTGCAGGTTGAAGTGGAAGAAACACCAAGATTTGATCCTGAATATGAAGAACCAGAAACCTCAAGAAGTGGAGAGCTTAGGAGGTCTATAAGGAATAAATGGCAACCTACAAGGTATAGCTATGATACTTCATTTTTAGCCACAAAAGATTATGCCTATATGGTGAATACAGATGAAGACCCTTCTACATATGAAGAGGCAAAAGGTAAGGAAAAATGGGAGAAAGCTATGCAGGAAGAATATGATGCACTATTGGAGAATCAAACATGGGATTTGGTTCCAAAACCAAATAGTCAGAAAATCATTGGATGCAAGTGGGTCTACAAGACAAAAAGGTTTGCAGATGGAAGTGTGTCTAGATACAAAGCTAGACTTGTTGTCAAAGGGTTTGCTCAGACTTATGGTGTTGACTATGATGAGACTTATAGTCCTGTGGCAAAGATGACAACCATCAGGACACTTATAGCTATTGCTGCATGTAAAGGTTGGAAGTTATGTCAACTTGATGTGAAAAATGCTTTTTTGAATGGTTATATTTCAGATGATGTATTCATGGAGCAACCTCAAGGGTTCAGAGATAAAAGGTATCCAGATCATGTGTGCAAGCTCAAGAGAGCTTTGTATGGCTTGAAGCAGGCCCCAAGGGCATGGAACTATAGACTTGTGAAGTTCCTTAAGGAACTTGGATTTCAGGTGTCTAAAGCAGATAGTAGCTTGCTTGTCAAAGCAAGTGATAATGGTTTCATATACATGTGCATATATGTTGATGATATAATTCTTACAGGTACAGATGAAGAAGGAATACAAAGACTCAAGAAGCAAATGGAAAAGGAGTTCAAAATTAGTGACTTGGGAGACTTGTCATATTTCTTAGGCATGGAGATTACATATACTCAACATGGAGTATTTGTGACCCAAGAAAGGTATTTGAAGAACTTGTTAATCAAGTTTAAAATGGATGATTGCAGGGTAGCACCTACACCAATGGAGGTGAATCACAAATTGAGTAAGTTTGGAGGTGAAGAATTCAAGGACATGAGACAATATCAGAGTTTGGTTGGTAGCCTTATCTATGCTACATTAACTAGACCTGATTTATCATATGCAGTAGGAGTTTTGTCTCAATTCATGCATTGCCCAAGGAAAGAACATTGGATTGCAGGTCAAAGAGTGTTGAGGTACATTAAGGGTACACTCAATGAAGGTTTGTATTATGGGTTTACCTCAGATACAAATATCAAAATTTATAGTGATGCAGATTGGGCAGGTAATCCAGATGATAGAAGGTCAACCTTTGGATACATGTGTTATGTGGGAGATAAACTTATCTCATGGTGTTCCAAGAAGCAACATACAGTTGCTTTGTCTTCTACAGAAGCAGAGTATAAAGGCATGGTTGAAGCTGCAAAGGAAGTAATTTGGCTCAAGACTTTGATGAAGAGTTTTGACATTGTGCATGGGGTACCAATTATATATGGAGATAACATGAGTTCATTGTACTTAGCTGCTAATCCTGTTTTTCATGCCAGGACCAAACACATTGAGATTCAGTATCACTTTCTAAGAGAGAAAGTGATGGATAAGGAGATTGAAGTCATACATACTTCAACAAAAGATCAGATAGCTGATATGCTTATAAAGAGCTTGGATGGACCAAAGCTACAGAAGTTTAAAGACATGGCAGGTATAAAGAAGAAAGAAGAAACCTCAATTGATGATTGAGGGGGAGCTGTTGGTGCAGATCAATCACCAATTGAATGTTTGAAGACTAAAGAATGAAGGATGAAATCAATTCTTGAAGCTTGGAAGGAAGACACATTCAGAGTATATGAGAAATGTATACATATGTACATAGGTCACTTAGATCTTTGATTAGTCATAGACTTGTACAAATTTATCTATAAATACCTTGAAAATGTCGAGGCGTGATATGAGAGCATATGTGAGAATAGATAGAAGTCAAGAATGAGGAAGATAGATGTCAAGAGACATGTGAAAAGTTAGTTGAGTTTCCTCTCATCACTCAACTGTAACTTTCTGAGTAATTGAAGAAATATTGCGCCCGATCTTTTCGTGTCTGCTCCTTCTGTGCTTGATCATTTGTGAAATCCTTTTGAGGATATCTAAGTTGGTAGTTAATGAGTCTGTGACCTGAATTTCAGAGTCTAATTGCAAACAGGCTAGGAGAATTGTTAGTAGGAACATTCATATGTGTTGAGTGTCTACAGTTCTCTGAAACAGGCGCAAATTTCGATCTTAATCTTTTGGTCAGTTCTCACTCCATAGTTTAAAGTTTTGTGCAACTAAGCACTTAATCTTTAAGTTGGAAGGTGATCTACTCGTGGCTAGAAGCATTTGCTTAAATGGGTTTTGTACTGAGAGAATTGAAGTTAAGAGGTTAGGGGTGTCTAAATCGACTTCTCAGAAGTGCAGATTCAGACATAGGTAACTTGTGAAGTTGATTTCTCAAGTTATACTAAACTTTTTTGAGAACTTTAACTTGGAGGAGGTGCGCAATCTCTAGGCAACACTCCATACAAAATTTCATAGAAAACTTTACATGTTTGATAGGTCAATGAGAAGAAATTGTGCAGCAGACTTTCTGTGTTTTATCTTCTTCACAGAATTTTTCAACTTTTGATAATTTGGAGATTGGACCTCTAATTTAGTGAAGGTTTTGACTTACTCTTGATATAGAGGTGTTCTAAATTCAAGAGTAGGTTGTTCTTTTGGAGATTAACACTCTCCATCAGTAGTGTGATGTATGCTACATTAACTAGGCCTGATTTGTCATATGTAGTTGGAGTATTATCTCAATTCATGCATTGTCCTAGGAAAGAACATTGGGTTGCAGGACAAAGAGTGTTGAGGTACATTAAGGGTACACTCAAAGAAGGTTTGTATTATGGTTTTACATCAGATACAAACATCAAGATTTATAGTGATATGGATTGGGCAGGTAATCCTGATGATAGGAGATCAAGTTATGGATACTTGTGTTATGTGGGAGATAAGTTAATTTCATGGTGTTCAAAGAAGCAACACATAGTTGCTTTATCATCTACAGAGGTTGAGTACAAAGGTATGGTTGAAGCTGCAAAGGAAGTGATATGGCTTAAGACTCTTATGAAGAGTTTTGACATCACTCAGAGTACACCCACTATTCATGGAGATAGCATGAGTTCATTGTATTTAGTTGCTAATCCTGTTCTTCATGCCAGGACTAAACATATTGAGATCCATTATCACTTTCTAAGAGAGAAGGTGATGGATAAGGAGATTGAAAGTAATACATACTTCAACAAAAGGTCAAATAGCTGATATGCTAACCAAGATCTTGGATGGACCAAAGTTACACAGATTCAAAGACATGGCAGGTATAAAGAAGATAGAGAAAACCTCAATTGATGATTGAGGGGGAGCTATTGGTGCAAGGCAATCAACAATTGAAGTTTTGAAGTCAAGGACTAAAGAAAAGATCAAGATCTGAAGCATGAAGAAAGTATATGTTCAAAGGATGAAGATGTGTATACATATGTACATTAATTCAGAGATAGCTCACTTATAATTTTGTATGGATATGAGCCTGTACATATTTGCCTATATTGTGAAGAGATGGATAGGTATGTGCTTGAAGATGAAGAGATGTTGCAAAATCCTTGATCTACACCAGCCAAATGAACTCCAAGAGTATATGGTGGGCCCTTATAGCTTGCGAATGGATGTATTAGACACCCTATGTACCTTGGAAGATCACTGTTGCAGAGCCAAAGAGCGCACAAAGCAGAGAAAAAGACGGGCCCCAAAATTTTTCCGATTTGGACCAGATATTTTTGTAACATATTCATTTTTGTAATATATTTCCCTTGTACAGGCACTAGAGGAGTCCTCTAGATGCATTCCTATAGAAGAATAGAAGCTTATCCATGTAAAATAGTAGGAAATTAGCTCTTAGGGAATAAAGTGCCGGTCACTTATGTGAAAGGACCATTTTTAGGGCACTAGTATATAAGTCAAATGTGACTCTTTGTAAAGGACTTTTTGCCATTGTGAGAATAGAGAGCACAGAAATTCGAATTTGTGTCTTCTTCCCTCTTCATCTTCTTCTTCAGGAGCTTGTATGCATGTGTATTGCTTGGAAAGAGTGCTTGTGAGTGTTATCTATCCTTGAGAGTGTTTCTTTGCTGTAGGAAAGGTGTGTGCGAGGTGTAGGAAGTGCTGAAGTGAAGGAAAGTATTTCCGCGACTCAGTATTTCTGTCATAACTTGAAGTAGGAGTGTCGGAATTGCGTGAAACCACTGCCATTGGATGCGTCTTCTCGAGAGCTTCGAAACGCATATGCTATTCGCTATGTTTGGAGCTCGGAGCTAGGAGAAAAGTCCAAAATACTGACGGCTGCTGCACCAAGTATCGTTTCGTCTTGACCTACAGTTGAAGCTTGTTAGGATAAGTGATTTCTTCATTTTCACTTTTGGGTAATACTTTTGCATTGACCATTACGCATTTGCATGTCTTCATACACTCGGCTAGGTTAGTATACTCTTCGGATTGATAAATTAAAAGCGTGTATCCCCACTATATGCACTTGTGAGGGGATTGAGGTATAGTCTCTTTCTCCGCAAGTCCCTAAGTTGAAGCTTAGGACAACACACTTTTTGGCGCCGTTGCCGGGGAGTGACGAATCAAACCGAGGCATTCGCGTGATGGTAAGTAGCTTTTTCCTTTGAAGAACTTGGAGGAGCGGAAATATTCTCTTCTTTGGTAAGTCAATTTCAACCGCACTTGCTACTTCTCATTCTTGGAGTGTGTGTAGTGAGTTGATAGATTAGGGAAGGGAGTAGAAGAAATAGAATAGGAGTGAGTGGAGAGTAGAGTAGGTTTTAGGTTTGTTCAAGAATTTCCATTTTTCTGCAAGATAGGAATTCCCAAGTATAAAAGCCAAAAATTTTTCATTTTCAAGTTACTTGTTGAACAAGTATCGTGGAGAGCTGCGTCGAGTATCGTGTGAGTCCAGCGATCGTTTCGAGGAAGAGCAAGCAAAAAGGGAGAGTTCAGTGCAAGAGAGTTGGACCAAGAGATCATGGGAGCTTCCAAGGTAAACTAAACCACCTCCTTGCTCAAAAATTTCAGCATTTCAACCTAGGAGAAGGAAAAAACGACCTGCGCTGAGTGTCGTTTGGGCTTTCAGGGGGTTAAAAGTAGTTTGTTGATTGATACAGTGGGTAGGGGTAAGAGAGAGAACCTAGGAGAGAAAGGGGGAAACATCCAAACCTCAAAAACAACACAAAAATTTGAAAAAGGGTCAAGTATCGCTTTGCTCCTGCGGTCGAGTATCGTTTTACTCCTGTGGTTGAGTATCGCGATATTTCCCAGCGGTCGTCGATCGTTTTGAGAGATATCGTAGATCGTTTCAGACAGAGGTCGTCGATCGTTTCGCTAGAGATCGTTTTGATCAAAGGTCGTCGGTCGTGTATCGTTTGTCAAGTATCGTGATCCAGAGATCGCGACACTTGTCAAAGGTCGGTATCGTTTCAGTTAGGTATCGTCGATCGTTTCTAGTGAAGATCGTAGATCGTTTCTATCCGAGTATTGTGTATCGTCTAGTGAGAGATCGTGTATCGTTTCAACGAAGTATCGTCGATCGTTTCTACTAAAGGTCGTCGATCGTGTATCGCTTTCTGCCAGAGATCGTCGGTCGTCTCGTTAGAGATCGTTTCAGGCAGCGGTCGTAGATCGTTTCAAGATAGAGATCGTTTTGATTGAGTATCGTTTGGATCCAAGTGTCGATTTCCAGCGATCGTTTTGATCAAGTATCGTTGGTCAGCGGTCGTTTTGGGTCAGAGATCGTAGATCGACTTGTGGAAAGGTCGTGTATCGTTCCCAGTCAGAGATCGTTTGGGGAAAGGTCGTTTTCCAGCGATCGTTTCACCCAAGTATCGTCTGTCAGCGATCGTTTTTTCAGAGGTCGTGAGATTCAAGTATCGTGACTTGAAATTTTCTGTCAGTCACTTTCCAGACTAAGTCTCCCTAGACTTCTGAGCCATAACTTAGAACTCTAGAGACTAAAGGTGGACAAGATTTGATTAGAGCTCTTAAGTGAATGAACTTGAGATCGGGAAGAACCCTAGGAAGTCGAAGAAGTGTAATTTCTTCCGTAGGGAGTGTTGCCGAACCAAGTAACCGATCACACTATTCTGAGACCTCCAGTGAGTCAGAAGGAGAAATCCCCATGGCTTCCGAGGATATGCAAAACACTGTGCCCATGATTGGCCAGATGTCCATCATTGAGGGCGAATACAGAACCTCCTTGGAATATGTGAGCACTAACCACAATGAGATCCCTATCTATTTAGATGGTCTAAACAGATCAGTGGCCAGATTGAGGAAGGCTTCAGAAGCCTACATAGTGCCAAGACCAGCAGTTAAGTACATAGGAGGACTGTACATGGATAAACAAGACATTCAATACATGGTCACTGAACATCCGGAAATCATTAATGAACGTGGCGAGGAAAATAATACTTCAAGTTTAAATGGACATGGAACTGAAGAACAAGTAACAACTCCTAGAGGGAGATCGACAATTACTAAACTTTGGAGAGGAGACTTAGTCCCCCAGGATGACACTCTAATAGATGTGTATTTGATCAATGGGATGGAGCACCTGCTCAGAACCCATTCCTCTATTTGGGACGCTGCTCCTAATCCAGTTACCATCTATGAGTTACAAGATCCTGAATTCCCCACCATCATTACATATTTGGACAAAGACCACAGAAGATATTGGCCAGTCACTGAAACAGAGAGAGCCGAGCTGAAATATCAGAACATTCCAGTGTTCCCCCCAAGGGACCAAGCAACCACTTCACGGAACCCACATGGAACTTCTCAATATGACTCAAGTCAACATTCGGGACAAACACAACAAACTCAACAAACCCAGATCCCTATCAGACCTCATGTACAATTTACAATACCTGCCACTAATCCTAATTACCGGCCACAGCCAGCTATGGACCCAAGACATGGAGTTCGTGCTCCAGTCAGACCACAGGTAGTACGAGGACCAGGTATACCTATAGGAAGACCAACTTACCCTGTAATGCCGAGACAACCTGAAGTAGGAAGGAGACTAAGACCGATTCAAGTGGCCAAGTGCATGAGAAATCATTATGATGGCTCGAGTGAACCCTATAATCATATAGCAGAATTTAAACAAGTAGTTAGAGCCGAGCAGGTAGATGACTTCATGATTCAATATGAGTCCTTTGGCCTCACCTTGTCAGACACAGCCCTGGCCTGGTTTCAGCCATTGGATCCAAATACCTTTCAGAACATGGATCAAGTGTATCAAGAAATGATTGAAGAATTTACCAAGTCTGGAATCAAGAACAATTCTTCGTCATTAATCCACAGCTTCAAGCAAGCTCCAACTGAGTCAGTCAGATTGGCTGCCAGGAGATTCAAGCAGTATGTGGATAGATGCCCCGTAGAGGAGAGACCAACACAAAACAAGATGGTATCATTGTTCTTAGAAGGACTATTGAACGGAACCTTGAGGTCATTAGTGTACGTGAAGAGAGTTCAAACTCTGCAAGAGTGTATGAAGGAATGTATAGACCTAGAGGATAACCTTGCAGGAGACTTGAAAATACCCCAAGGGAGTGTGAAAAGCGAAGAGTCATCAAATAGCACATCAAACCCTAAAAACAACATAGAGGAAATTGCTGACTTGTTAGCAAAAAAACTGAATATGCAAGGACAGAGGAATTATCCCACCAATCCTATGAGAACGCCTATGCTTAGAAGATGTATGCAGTGCGGAGGGGATCATCCTTCTCACTTGTGTACTAGGGGAGTAGTCCCACCACCTGCTTATGCTCCCCATAGACCCTCTGTTCCCGGGCCACTACAGTATTGCAGCATAGAGCAGAGATACACAAATCATAACACTGAGAACTGCCCTTACAATAGGCAAACCAGACCCACCCAGCCTTATGTGAGACCATATGGATATCCGCAGAACCAGCAAGGAGGAGAAGCCTTCAGATATCCATCATATCAGCCGCAGGCACCCATGTCACGACCATACGCATACCAGGGATATACACAGCCTCAACCAGTGCTAGGACAACAACCGCCCCACCCTCAGAACGTTGTCCCAGTTAAGATAGCGCAACCAGAGGAAAACTTAGAAAGGGCCATAGTGCCAGCCACACCTTTGACTAGTAGTGAACCATATGACTCATTTTACGAACCTAGTCAAGGAACATACCCAGGTTATGAGAACTCAACAATGGAATATGGGCAACAATATGACCCATATGCTTATGGCATGGAGACACCAGAGAATGCATACAACTACGAGCAAGATTATGTATCATTAATGTATACAGCTCCTAGAGCAACCATGCCACCTCGACCAATGAATAGACCGCCTGTACCTAGAGGACCATGCTACAGATGTGGAGGTGACCACTACATCAGAGAATGTACATTGCCAAACCCACCACCACCACAACGAATTTGGGAAGGTTACTGTAGCGATTGTGGAAAGGAACATCTTTTTAGAGATTGTCCTAAGAACCCAAACAAGGTCACATCTAACGTACAGATTAACGTGATAGAAGTAATTGAATCGTCGGGGAGTGATAAAGAGTACACTATACCTGTAAAAGCCATAACGAGAGCAAAGGCTAGAGAAAACCCTGATAAAACCGAAGAAAATAATCAAAGTGACAAAGGGGGAAATACACCCATCCCTCACAGAGTAGAAGACTCAGAAGAACCAGAAAAAAGTATCATCAGTAAACGATCCCAAAAATGGAAGCAAAGGAGAGACAGGATAAAAGAAAAAAAGTTAGTGCAAAGGAAGGAAAAGGAAAAGAGTGAACAGAAATCAACAGAGGAATCACAAGTGGAAGAAGACAATAAAAAGGAGAATAAAAAGGAGGAGTTAGAATCGGTATTAGCAGACCCAATGCCTGAAGATTTAGCGATGTGGATTCAGGCATACAAAGAGAGAATTAAAGCCGGACCTACCATAGAACAACATGAGAGAGAATATCCGAGAGGTGACCTAGAGAAAGAAAGATTGGAAATCTGCAGAAAATTGATAGAAGTTGCCCAACAAACATTAGAAAAACCCGCATCACCCTTACCAAACAACCGAATTTGCGAGGAAAAATTCCAAGAGTGTCTAAACAATCCGGAAAAGCCTAACGTAAATAGACCTCTGGATAATGAAATTGGTGCTGAAAGAAAGGAAGGATCCATAGTCCCTGAAACAGAAGGAGACTGGACTAAGGATTTATGGGCGAGAGTTCAAGAGGACAAGTGGAAAAAAGTAGAAGGAATGGAACCGCCCTTTGAAGAACTGAAAGCAGAAAACGAAATGGAAGATTCAATACCTGAACTTAATTCAGAAGAAATTTTTCCAATGGATGCAAGTGACAAAGAAGTGGAAGACGATGTAAAGGAGCTACCTAATTACACCGGGGAATACGAGCACAACTCAGAATTGTATCGCATTCCATCAATACAAAGACGGGAAACGAATCCATCAGTTCAAACATCGGAAATCATACAACGCCTTAGGGAAGTGAAAATCCCATGTACCTTAACATTCGAGGAATTGTTAAAGGTAAAACCACATCTAAAAGAAAAATTGATCAATCAGTGGGAAGTCAAGGAAGAAAAGAAGGAGGTAGATGACGAAGTGAAAACAATGAGAATTCCAGTGGATAAAGTAGGAGATTTTAGTGAAGGAGATGAAGGAAATACATGTCTACCAATCACCTATAGGGGTTACACAACCAAAGCCATATTAGATTCAGGAGCTGGCGTTGGCATTGCTACCAAAGAAATTTGGGAGAAATGGGGAAAACCAGCATTGAGACCAACACGTATGAAAATTCAGATGGCCGATGGACATACAGAAAGACCCTTAGGATTGTTGGAAAGAGTAGTCTTCACTACGTGTGGAGTGGAATTCGAACACACTTTAGCAATATGTCACTTTGGAAGGCCGAGCAATTACGAAATGATCTTGGGAAGGCCATTCATGAGACAGCTAAAGGTAGTACAAGATTGGGGAAAGGATGCAGTGTACCTACAACACGCAGGAGTCACCACTAGGATCAACCTACATACGTACACATATCAAGATGTACCACCTCTGCAATGGAATCAAATCCATAAAGAGGAAGACGATCAATCGATTCATAGTGCAGGCTCTAGTGACCAATCCTGGATGAACGAGGACACTCATCTATGGATATGCCAAGCGGCAAAAAAGGAAGAAGAGAGAAGAAAAAGTTGGCAGCAGAAACAAGGTGTAGTGAGATCGGTACAAGATCCAGCTTATATGCCGCAAGTATTTCCAGACGAGGAGTTCGAACCTCATGGTTGGATGGAAATCTTAGCCACCCTCGATGTGTGTGTAAACGAAGAAGTGGTAACTATGAACGAATGCATTGACGAGGAGGGTTATGACATTAGCCTGTATATGGTAGTCCTTCAGGAGGCAGAAGAAGGAGAAGTATTTGAGCAAAACTGGAAGGAGGACTACGAGAGCATTGAAATGGAACAAGAACCCATGGATCTAGGAATTTGTACCACAAATATAGACATCACGGCCAATGAACAACATAAGGATCTCACACAAAAGGAAGAATTAGAAGTTGAAAGGGAATTAGAAGACGAAGAAAACAGGCCACAAGACCAATTTGAGGTACCAGCTCATTTCAAAAAATATGAAGTGGAAGAGAGGAAAATTGCTATTCAAATGCCTAAAAGAGAAGCACAACCGGGAATAGCATATGATAATAAAGAACAAACCAAAAAAATAGTCGTAACCATGGAAGGAGGAGAAGAACGATGTACCTTTATAGGACAGGATGTCTCAGAGGAAGAGGAGCAAGAGCTAATTCGACTCATAAGAGAATACCGGGATGTCTTTGCTTGGACTTATAAGGATTTAAAAGGAGTAGATCCATCTATATGTGCGCATAGAATCCCCATGACATCCGAAGCCAAACCTTCCAAACAGAGACCTTATACTTATAATGATGTATATTCAGCCAAGATAAAAGAAGAAATAGATAAGTTGTTAGACGCTGGATTCATCTACGAAATTGAGCACACGGAATGGGTATCACCCTTGGTAGTTGTACCAAAGAAAAATGGGAAGTTAAGAGTGTGCATCAATTTGAAAAAAGTGAACTCTGCCACCATAAGGGATAGCTATCCCTTACCGATCACTGACCATCTCTTGGAAAGAGTAGCAGGGAAGGAAGTTTATAGTTTTTTGGATGGCTTTTCAGGGTATAATCAGGTAGCCATTGCGCCTGAGGACCAACATAAGACTGCATTTGCAACTGAATGGGGAGTATACGCCTTTAGAGTCATGCCTTTTGGTTTAACGAATGCCCCAGCTACGTTCCAAAGACTGATGTGTCATGTGTTCAAGGAATTTTTGAGAAAAAGCATGGAGGTATACGTGGATGATCTGTGTACATATTCAGCTATACGATCAGAGCACATCCCTGAACTAGAAAAGATTTTTGCCAAATGTCGACAATATCGAGTATGCCTCAACCCCGAAAAATGTGTCTTCATGGTGCGACAAGGGAAAATCTTAGGACATATTGTTTCTAAGAATGGAATTTCCACGGATGAAGACAAAATCAAAGTCATTTTGGATTTACCGAGACCGAAAACTGCTAAAGAAGTCCAAGCATTTATGGGACATTGTGGTTACTATCGAAGATTCATACATATGTATGCCATAATTGCTAGACCTCTTTATGCATTGTTAACTCAATTCAACTGGACCGAAGAATGCGAAAAAGCTTTTAATGAGTTGAAGAATCGATTGAGTTCAGCACCCATTCTTCGAGTCCCTAACTGGAATAAACCGTTTCATATTCATGTTGATGCTTCCAAGTTTGCCATTGGTTGCATCTTAGCTCAACCAGCGGATACAGGTAAATTAGACCACCCGATAGCCTATGCCAGTAGACAGTTAAATCAAGCTGAACGCAATTATACTACTACGGAGAGAGAAGGCCTAGGAATGGTTTATGCCGTCAAGAAGTTTAGACATTACTTATTGGCAAACAAATTCAAATTTTTCATTGATCATCAAGCTCTATTGTACTTAGTCAACAAGCCTTGCAATACAGGACGTCTAGTACGATGGTTTTTATTGCTAATGGAATTTGATTTTGAAGTAATAGTCAAGAAAGGAAACACACACATAAGGGCAGATCATTTATCTCGCATGACCCATGGAGAACCACCTATAGGAGTTCCTGATGATCTGCCAGACACTTATCTCTTTAACCTGGAAGTATGTCCTCAGTGGGCAGAAAAGTTGATCCCGATACTCACACATGGACCTAAAGATGGGATCACGCCAAACCGAAAGCAAGATCTTTGGAGGACTAAAAACCTTCACATTATTGCTGGAAGTTTGTACCACCAGGATTCAAGCGGACTTTTGATGAGATGCGTGGAGGAAGGGGAACAAGAAATGTGGCTTCAGAAAGCACACATAAACCAATGGAACACTCATTTGAATGCAACGGGAACATGGCAAACACTCAAGAGATTTGGCATATATTGGCCAACCATGCAACGAGATGCACATTATTATGTGTCAAACTGTCAAACCTGTCAAGAACAAATCCCAGGAGAGAACTCTACGTTATGCTATTCTACAATAGCACCTAGGTGGAGCATGCCCTTAGTAAAGTTCTTGAAAACTCGAGAGTACCCTGACGGAGCTACCCTAGCAAGAAAACGTGCTCTTGAAGAACAGAGCAAAGATTACGTCATCCTAGGAAAACAACTCTTTAAACGCGGAAAGGATAACCAGCTAAGGTTGTGCATTCATGAGAATGAATATCTCTCTGTATTAGAAATGGCACACGCAGGAGCTGCGGGAGGACATTTCTCAGCAGATAGAACGGTCAAGATGATTCTCTTTGCAGGCCTGTGGTGGCCAACTCTACATATGGACGCAGAGACATATGTGAGAAGCTGCGAAACATGCCAGAGAGCAAAATATCCTATTAGAAGAGATGCCATGCCTTTAAGACCCATGGTTTGTGCGAGAGCATTTACCAAATGGGGAATTGACTTCATAGGACCTATCAATCCACCGGCGAAAGGATCGCATGCGGAGTACATAATAGTAGCCACTGATTACTTGACTAAGTGGGTAGAAGCAAAAGCCACTAGAAAGAATGATGCTCAAACCACAGCAAAATTTCTCTTTGAGCACATATTCACACGCTTTGGACTACCGATCGAGATAGTGAGTGATCGAGGAACTCATTTCTTAAACGAAGTCATTGAATCGCTAATGAATGAATTCTTAGTGATTCATAAAAAGTCAGCCCCATACCACCCTCAAGCTAATGGGCAAGCTGAGAGTTCCAACAAAGTACTTTGTACGGTATTGACAAAGATTGTCAATAATGGAAGGTCAGACTGGGACAAACAATTGCATCACGCAATTTGGGCCTTCCGAGTGGCATATAAAACGGCCATTGGAACTACACCTTTCAATTTAGTGTATGGGCAAAATGCAATTTTGCCAATTGACTTCTTAGTGCCTACATTAAAAGTAGCCCAACAGTATGAGTGGAACGGTCATGAATTATCTCAGCAATTAGATCAGATCGAAAAGCTGCACGAGACAAGATTGCAAGCAGTAGCGGGCATTTATGCAGCCAAACGGAGACAAAAGGCTTATTATGATGCACATATAAAAGACAAGGGACTGAAAGAAGGCGATTTAGTCTTAGTATACACCCTTAAACAGCATGCAAAGAAACTGCAGAAACGTGGATATGGACCTATGATCATAAATCGAATCTCTACTAGTGGTGCAGTCAATCTCGCCACACTAGACGGAGATATTCTTCCCAACTACATCAGTGGTTGCAGAGTGAAAAGATTTATGGAGCCTCTAACGGATCAAATGTTAGCACGACTCTTAGGAGCTCAGAGTAGAAAAAAGGAAGAAGAACGCATACGCGAAGAAGCGAGGCAAGAAGCCCTAGAACGTATCAGAAAACGGAAAGAGTGGATGAGAGAAAGAGACGAGAGATATCGAGTGGGAGAAGAACTCATCCCCATGGCTAATTTTAGAGCCACTGAGAACTCCGGACAACAAAGAAGACAGCCTTATTTGAATCTGGGAGCAGGACGGAAAGAGTACCACTTAGTGGATGCTCTTATAGACACAGGAGCAGCAATAAGCTGCATTAGATTTTCTTTGTCTTAGAGACTTAAAGAGGAGTTACGGCCATCGAAGGCACAGCTAATTGGAATAGGAGGAAAAGTTACTCAATGCATAGGTGAGATCACTTTACCTTTACATATGGGGAACAACACAATGGAGCAGAGACTTTTAGTATGTCAGGACCAAGATCTGCTTGAAGATGTGGTGCTAGGCCAAGATTGGATCTACGAATATGAGGTAACCATCCAATTGGCTTTAGGATACATCTCGGCCAGGATAGGACCTCGTGAAGTATATAGTTTGCTAGACGAACGACCACCCAAAGCTGCTATTATAGAGCCAGAAGTTCATCCTAATGAACAAAGTCATGATTGTATGTTCACTAGCAACATAGGAATCCCATCGTCAAGTACTTCATGTGAAAATACTGTGAGTCCTGTGTGCACTCCATCCTTGAGTTTAGAGAGTCACAAAAGTGCACAAGAACGTGAAATCAAGCACAGAGAACCACAAAGCCCAAGAAAAAATATTCCTCTGCAAGACGTGAAGTCTACAACCGTGAAAGTGTACCCCATTCCACACTCTACACTAGCTTGGATAAGAAAGGAGCAAAAGACGGCATATCTCCAGCAACAGGAACGTCTTCGACAGCAGCATGAGCACTTGTATAAGAAGACAAAGAATTTCGGACACTTTCAGCAACCACGACTCAAGAGCATATGGATCCCAAAGAAACTGATAACTGCACAACCTGATCGAACAAAAATATGGATCCCAAAGTCAAGTACTCCAAGGACAACCATCCCAAGCAAGGAGCAACATCGAAAGGGCTATCATACCCAACAGGGTCAACAGGCACATCAAACGAGAAAGAGGACATATTGGAGGAAGAAGGAATCTCCAAATGCAATACAAACAGACTTGAGATTCCCAAAACAGAATCAGAAGACATACAACCGAAAACGAACAGCATTCATCAAGAAGGTGGAGAATACAGTACGTCGCACCCAAGTGAAGCAAATATGGATGCCGAAAGACAAGACAACCTGCATACAGCATGCAACTACTTCCAATTGCACACAAGAGGAGTTGCCAAGATCCAAAGTATGCATGATAGGGCCACATTACAAGGCCAAGCATTCGGCACGTCCTCCTTCTATTTTCGGATAGTCACGCACATTTTTCCTTTGGAAATAGGAGAGCACTTGTACATACTTAAAATATTACTCCAAAAAAAAAAAAAAAAAAAAAAAAAAAAAAAATTCACTAACCGCTTCGGCTATGAACTAACTTGTATATTTTCTTTTCAGCAAAAAATATAAAAATACTTGAAAATTCAGGTATTACCTTTCTCACACCCACGGGGAAGGGACGGCACCATGCACTCGGAACTTCATCAAATTATTAATCAACATATGGAGGAGGATTTCTGAAAAAATATGGATACTAATACATCCTCTATATTGAGTGCAGATGACATCTTCTGACTCAGAAGCTACACAGCAGGAAGAGGAACTACTTCTTCCATTGGGGTCAATAACCAAGGTCAGAGGACATTGGTTTCGAGATGACCAACCTATCTCGGAACTCTTATTCATGGCAACTATCAAGATCATGGACAGGGACCACTGTTTCCCTATTATGTCACAAGATTTCAAGACCATCATACAAGGGCTACCACATATCGAGGAAGTGTGGACACAAGCTGGAATTGAAGCATTTTTGAAGATACCTATATGTGTACCCGACTTCCAAAGATGTACTCAAGTAATGAATACCATGCAGCCTGCTGCTACAAAGATTTCAGTTCCAGAAGCCACGGTTTTGGACAAGGTAGGCACATGGAAAACCATTCAATTCACTCATGAATTGATCAATAAGGCCTTTGGATGGAATCAGGAAGGAATTACTAATGTCAAGGACGAATGCCATGACCCCAAGAAAAGATCATTCCTGGAGATTAACAGAGTGGATATTGAAGATGCGGTACGTCTGGTACACCAACACTTTTGTTTTCCTGGCATGAACAGATACACTGCACCCCAGAAGATTGTAGTTCAGTTACTCTCCCATGCCATGAGACAAATAGGGAACAAAGTGAATCTCACAGGCTATGTACAAGAGCGATTGTTTGAAGCTCAGAAGAAATGGGGGCAAAAGAAGTTCCTGAACGGTGGTTCAGCTTTGACCTTATTGATATATGAAGCCCTAGACATGAGACACTGCTTACGAGAGATGCCAACAGCAGAAGGACTAGCAAGGTATGCAAAATCCGCTTCTGTCCCTAAGAAAAAGAAAGCAGCAGTTGTAGTGGAAGAGGCCGGGACCAGCACACAGAAGCCCATGAGGGGTACAAAACGCTTGCGAGAAGAAGAAGCCCAAGCAACACCGCAGTCCAAGAGAACGCATCTCCTGCCTAAGGTCACGACGGCTCAAATGCCGATTTCAAAAAGAGACTTGTCTGCTGCCCTCGAGCAAACACACCAGTATATGCAAGGGCAGGTAAATCTAAATGTCCAAGGACATCAATATAGACAAGCGAGTCAAATTCAGCAAAAACAGAGTACAGAAACACCTCCAAAACAACCTGGAAGATACCAAGAATTGGGCATTGATGACTCAAGTACGAATACGGAATCCAGTCCTGAGAAAGACACGCTAGATACTGATATCAGGACAGAAACCTATGAAGAGGAAGGACCGGAACTCAATCAAATGGAAGTGACACCGGACAGCCAGAAGGAAAAAGAAAAGAAGATGGATGATGCTCAGGAACAGGAGCATGTCATTCAATTGAATGACACTACCAAAGTCAGCATCAAGGAAGACACAACTACTGGGGTCACACATGTCAAAATACCTATTAAAGAGGAAGAACAAACCCCAGTGAGTACGGAAATAGGAGAGGTCCCACAAAAAGAACAAACAATAATAGAGGTGCCTGATGACACACCTCAAGGACAGATTGAAAACATAAGGGCTGAGCCAAGGATCCAGCTTCAGATCAGGCAGCCCCATGATACCACATTACACATCGCTCAAGGCAAAGACGTGACTACAGGAGAAGAACCTTCAATACCGAAAACATGGCTCAATGTGGATGTAACTCAACTAAAACCTGTGGTAAAGCAAATGATCCAGACAGCCATGGACGCCCAGCAGCAAATGATGGATACAGATGCTGAATATGATCAAGCACGAAGAGAAAAAAATCAGTTTCAACTCATGAGTGAACAATTATCGGCACAGCTAATTGCAGCACAAAAAGAAGTGGCGAACAAAAATACTGAAGTGCTAGCAATTAAGACACAATATGACGAATCCATTGCCCAAAATCAAAAGCTGCTTACACAACTAGAAGAGTTGCAACAATTACACAAAGCAAGCGAGGCTGAGAAAGAAAAAATGAGGATGCGAAGCGTACTATTAGAGCAACAACTCAAACTATATCTCGAAGAGAACGACAGCCTGCGCGATAGGAATAAAGAATTAATGAAATCATTATTATATGATCAACCACTGATACAACAGGGCCCCTCAGAAACTAAAGAACAGGAATTAAAAGAACAGATAGCGGAGTATGCCAAATTGCTACAACAAGCTAAGGAAGTACAAGAAGAATCAGAACGACGGCACAATCAAGAAATGAGTGAGCTCAAAAGGCAGCTGAATTCAGCACAGGCCAAACTGGTACAGAGCTACAGTGAAAACATGGATCACGTAGCCGACATAGGTAAGGAGCTCCTAGCCACCAAAGAAAAACTCGGTGAAGCCCTGCAAAAGGTAAAAGAAAAAGAAGAATGCATTGAAGAGCTACAGAATCAGCACAAAGGTAAAGAACCGATCGGGACATCAGTAGTGCCAGAAACAGAACATCCTACTGACGAGGTAGAGGTAAGCCCTCTATCTCAACCGATCTATCATTCTCCAATGCATGAGCAGATGGCGGATATGCATGATGATCATCCAATGCCATACACTGCAGAAATAAGTCAGAAGGAACGGGCACTAGTGGTGTCCCGATTGACGGAAAGTTTTGAGAATGAAGTCATCAAGGTCATGAAGGAAGCCAAAATCAAAGGTAAAGACTTGGAGAAGATCATCAAGCCTTTCAACATTCCATATGGACTGTTGAAAGAGAAAACAAGGCAATATATAAAGAAGGTTACACACAAAAGTCCGGATCAGCAGCTTAATTTCAAGAATGACACATTCACGTACACTCAAGCAGAGTTTGAAGCTGCACAGCCAGTGTGGAGGAGAAATTTTTTGGAGAAACATCCCACACTACGGGTGCACTGGGAGGCCGCACCTTATTTATTACAGGTAAACCCTTCGTTTTGTCCCATACCACGCAGAAGGGTTGCAACAGAATTTTTGGCTTTACAACGCAGCGGCACTATTAATAAACAGTGGCTCAACTATCCGATGTTACCTAGCCCGCCGCATAATTACTTGCCAACCGAGGATTACATGATAAAAACAATAGAATTTTGGCTACAAAACTATGCGACAGTACCAGATTTAGCAGTTAAAATGACAAATAAAATACTTAGTATGCTACTTACAGTTTTGAAAGTCTTCAAACATGCGGCATATACATTTCTGAACTTCATTGGCATTAATCAAGGCACAGATGTACTTATTTTTGATCTATCAGTAATGCCGAGCCGCCCCACAATAATGGCATACTATTCTAGACTCATGTTTTTGCCAAGCTCGTATATGCAGACATTCGAAGAAGCGTTTTTTACAGGATTTTTTGAAATCGATTCAGAGATATTTTTAAAGATGTCATCCAATCTGAATGCCAGACTTGTGGCATACGAACTGAGCTTCTTCGCAGATCACCGACAACCGCCCAACGATGGAGTCAAAGCTGAGCAATGGAAACAGATCATGATACGTGAAGCCAATCTGCTAAATGACACAGAGCAACAAGTATACAGAACATATGCCCGGCGCTTATCAAAGCCTGTCGGGGACGACAGAGTTCAGGAGGGGGGCAGTGTTGAGGGCGAGACGAGTAAGAAGAGGAAAAAAAGAAAGCAACGAAAGAAACAGCTTCACTAAAAGCCAAATTTGAAGATAGACAAAGGTAAAGATACATCTCTGCAGGAAGCCCCGCAGGGGCGCAACACCCATCTCTGCACAGAGCCCCGCAGGGGCACGCACCAGGCTACAAAGCTAAACCCCGGGGTCCAGAGGAGTGGATTTTTCAAACATCAGAGTAGGACCAAAAGTTAGAAAGGGGTAGAGGCTGAAAAGTTGAAGAGGGTGACTAAGAATAGCACATTCCTAGTCACTGGTGGCGTGCGTGGCAACCCAAGTCAACAGGCAAGACAACTACATCAGGCTCTCGAGTAGTAGAGCTTGAATCAAGAAGGCCATCGAATCTGCATGTCTGTTTAACTGCAGACAATACTGACCACAGGGCGCGTGTGCGAAGCAAAGTCTGTCAAAGGAAGCGAAGTCTGTCAAGGGACGACAGAGGCGAAGAGGGGGAGAGTGTTGCAGAGCCAAAGAGCGCACAAAGCAGAGAAAAAGACGGGCCCCAAAATTTTTCCGATTTGGACCAGATATTTTTGTAACATATTCATTTTTGTAATATATTTCCCTTGTACAGGCACTAGAGGAGTCCTCTAGATGCATTCCTATAGAAGAATAGAAGCTTATCCATGTAAAATAGTAGGAAATTAGCTCTTAGGGAATAAAGTGCCGGTCACTTATGTGAAAGGACCATTTTTAGGGCACTAGTATATAAGTCAAATGTGACTCTTTGTAAAGGACTTTTTGCCATTGTGAGAATAGAGAGCACAGAAATTCGAATTTGTGTCTTCTTCCCTCTTCATCTTCTTCTTCAGGAGCTTGTATGCATGTGTATTGCTTGGAAAGAGTGCTTGTGAGTGTTATCTATCCTTGAGAGTGTTTCTTTGCTGTAGGAAAGGTGTGTGCGAGGTGTAGGAAGTGCTGAAGTGAAGGAAAGTATTTCCGCGACTCAGTATTTCTGTCATAACTTGAAGTAGGAGTGTCGGAATTGCGTGAAACCACTGCCATTGGATGCGTCTTCTCGAGAGCTTCGAAACGCATATGCTATTCGCTATGTTTGGAGCTCGGAGCTAGGAGAAAAGTCCAAAATACTGACGGCTGCTGCACCAAGTATCGTTTCGTCTTGACCTACAGTTGAAGCTTGTTAGGATAAGTGATTTCTTCATTTTCACTTTTGGGTAATACTTTTGCATTGACCATTACGCATTTGCATGTCTTCATACACTCGGCTAGGTTAGTATACTCTTCGGATTGATAAATTAAAAGCGTGTATCCCCACTATATGCACTTGTGAGGGGATTGAGGTATAGTCTCTTTCTCCGCAAGTCCCTAAGTTGAAGCTTAGGACAACACAATCACTCTCAAAAAGATAGATCAAAACAGATAAGTTGGAGTTAGCTCAGAGGTGAAAAACTTGCTAATTTGGTTCATACACGTGTCCAGTGTTTTGCAAAATTCTCTGAGTACAGCAGCAATTAGCTTAATTCCTCTTGGGGAAGTTTATTTAACTTAAAGAGATAACTTTCAAGAGCAATATCATCAAAAATAATAAACCACACACTGAGAATGAGTTTTAACAAGTGATGACATCATCCCGATTTTCACGGGCTGCTACAGTTTGAGACCAGTGAGCAAAAAAATGAACATAACTCAAAATGTAGGAATTCAATGATTATGAAAATTTGTATGGTTATACTAAACAGTAAGCTCAATCCAACAAGATTTAAATCATTGCATTTGAATAAGTAACCACTGAGAAATGGCTCTGACAAGATGAGTGAAAAAATCGGGTACCTGATAGAGAAGTGAAGATGAACAGACACTGTTGACTTCAATTGAACATAACTAAAGATTGCAACATTCAAATGAAATGAAACTTTGTGAGCATATAGTAGACTTATAGAGCTAACTTTACCAAGTTAAATCACTGAAAATGATGCACCAAGCTCAGAGAAACAATCTCTGCAATCTGACTGAGAAAACTGAGAGTAATGGCAGTGAGTAGTACACTTCACAAGAACATGGAAATATGAACCCAAATAATCATGAAAATGAAAGTATATTGCTTGTACAATACAATGACTTACTGATACATATGTGTGCCTTGTAATCACACCTTGATATGGCATAAAGCTCAGCTCTTGGAGGTATTCACATAGGTCTCTATAACCACGACTAAAACTGCCATCTATTTATAGTTGAGTTTGGGAGGCTAACTTCCCTCAATCACTCTCCAATCAATTTGTGATTAATTTGATTCTCTAGCTACCACAAATCACGAATTCGTGGCTCCTCTTTCCCTTTTTGATCAAGTGGACTCAACCACTTAAGAGTCTTTCACTTTTACATTAAGTAAACTCTTCAAAAGTTACAAGAGGTAGTTCACAAGTGAACTTTACATAGTCTTCATTTTGAAGCTTCTTTTATGACTTTGTGGGACTCAAGCCAATACTTAGGCTTGTCATAGACTTGCTCCAACATATATAAACAAGTAAAAATGTTGGGAAAAATGTGAGAGAGCATGTCAATATAGAAATTAGAAGTTGTATGAGTCATTAGACACTTTAGAAGTGAGTAAGATCTCTCTCATCACTCACATGTAAAGTTTTCCAAAAATGAAGAAAAGTTGCACCCGAAATTTGTGAGAGTTCTCCTCCTGTGTTGAATCTTTTGTGAAATGCTTTTGTACAAGTGTAGGTGTATAGTTGATTGACCTTTGTACAAATTTTTAGCTTCTAATTGTGATCAGGCTGAGAGAATTGAGTGTAGGAACATTTACATGTGTAAATGTAAAGAAGAGAAGTTGCAAGAGGTGCAAAATTTGATGCTAATGTTTTGGTCATTTCTCCTTCCACAGTGTAAAGTTTTGAGCAATCAAGCACTCATTCTTTAAGTTGGAAGGTAAGCTACCTATGGCTAAAAGCATTTGATTAGAAGGAATGATTTAACTTGGAGAAGGTGTGCAAACTATAGGCGACACCTTGTTTTATCAAAAACTTTACACATTTGATAAGTCAATGAGTGAGTTATGTGCATCAGACTTTCTGTGTAGTCACCTTCTTCACAGTTTGTTCAAAATTTTGATAATTGATCATTGATCCTCTAAATTGGTAAAAGGTTTTGAGTTACTCTTGATATAGAGGTGCTCTAACTTCAAGAGTAGCTTGTTCTTTTGGAGATTAACACTCTCCATCAATCCTTTCTACATATGCATGATAATGTTTAAATGTATTAAAACCTTCAGATTTATCCTTGATCACATAAAGTTAGATCCATCTTATTGTATCATCTACAAACAAAACATAATATCTGGATCCATTGATACTATAATCCTTTGAAGGGCCCCACACATCTGTGTGCATTAGTTCAAGCTCATTTGTATGCATAAATCTGTGCTTTTTATATGATTGTTTATGTTTTTTAACTAACTAACAAGCTTCACACTTGTATGTCATGTGTTGACTCTGAATATTGGGTAAACCTAGCACTTATCCATTCTTTGCCATGTCTTTTATACCTCTCTCATTGAATTGACCTAATCTTTTATGCAATATGTCTAACTCAATCATCTTTTGACTTCCATATGTGAACAAGGCATGTCCTACATTACCTTGTACTTTCAGAGTAAAACTTTCTCAAGAATTTGTCCTACATTGATTAGATTCTTTGGAATCGTAGGAACATAGAGTTGGAAGTGTACTTACATTATTTGTCTATATTGATCCAATGCTCTACGCTTATGTTTGGTATTGTCTCCTATTTGAACTGTGTCCATTTACCTTTTCTTCCATGTCAATCATCAAGGTAATGTTACCACTCAGATGATTGCTACATCCTAAGTCAATGATACTCTTTGGTCTTCATTTGTTGCTTCATGTGTAGCATTCATGATTAGAGTTGATTCTCCTTTTCATTTGATGCATAATTGTAGTAGGTGTTGTTCTGGGATTGATTTTGGAAGTTTCTTCCACCTCCTATACCATATGTATTCCTACCACCTCTACCTATGAAATTATCTCTTGGATTTCTTTCTTCTCTACCTCTTTGATTGTGGTTCTGATTGTAATTGACATTATTGCGATTATTTTGCCAACATTCATTTCCCAAGTGATTTGTTTTACCACAAATCCAAGAAGCTCTACCATTTCCTTTATTCTTTCCACCTCTTCCTCTACCTCTGTATTTCCTTTACCTTAATTAGTAAATTTAGCTTGATTTGAGGTTCCTTCTTCTTCATTTGACTATTGCTTACCCTTAGCATTCTTTTTCTTGTCCTTTGAATACATAACTTGACCGGTACTTCTCTCATTCTCTCCTTTAACATCCTATTCAAATGTTAGTATGTGTCCTAACAATTGATTTAGATTTTGAGTGTAGTGATCTAATGATAATTTAGTTGACAATATGAATGACTTCCACCTTTCATCTCCTCTTAGTCCTGTAAGGATCTCTCTTACCAATTTATATTCTTCAATGTCTTCATCAACTAGACCTAAGTAATCTGCAATATCTTTCATCTTTGTTACATACTCAAAAATTGATTGTGAAGCTTTCTTTTTGAAAGTTTTAAATTCTGCCCATAGTGAGGTCTTCCTCGACTTAGTTGTATTTTGGAAATGTTCCTCCAAAGCATTCCATATATCACTTGTACTCTCTAGGACTTTGATGTGTGACAAGAGATAATCATTGATAGTCATATAGATAATGCTTCTTGCTTGAGCATCTTTCTTCATTCAATTCTTTAAATCTGCAAGCTTTTCGCTAGTTGGAAGACTAGAATCTTTAAATTCTAGCTTTTCTTCTTCTCCTATGATGTATCCCATCAAATATTTTCCCATAAGATGAGCTTTCTTTCTCATAGACCATGATGGATAGTTTTAACATTCTCTATCTTGATGCTTTCTCCCATCCTTCTATTGCCTGGATTAAGAAATAAGTCCTCAATAGTTAGAGAATATACCTTTTGACTTAATTCTTTGATCTCTTTTGATCATTTTGAAATCCTTTGTATCACTCTAAAATTCTACAGTAGTTAGATTTGAAAATCTACAATAGTTCTTTAACTCCGATTTGAAAATCTACAGTAGTTAGGACTTTCTTCTTCAGTCTTTTGAATTGATCTTCTTCTGTAGCTTTGATAGCACTGATGGAGACCTCCAAATCTCCAATGTCACATCTATCTTGAATTAAGAACACTTCTATGTCAAGTATAGACAAGACCTTACATCAACTACTTGAAAACGTTCCAAGCTTAAGATTGAAATGTACTTCCTTCTTCAATTCTGATTTTTTGTTCTTCTTCAAATAGTTTGCCTCAAGATTCAACTTCATTACTTGCAAATTTCATCAATTTTGATGCTTTAAATTGCATAAGAATCTTTGTATGATCCTTGTGCAACCTTGAGGTACAATCAACATTTGATTAGGCTGAGTAAAAATTTGATTAATCATTAAGATCAAAAGTATGTTTGAAACTGATGTTCAAAAATGGCTCGACTTTGACATAGGTAACTTCAACCTCTGATTTCTCTCAAAATATAACCCATTTTGTAGAATGATTTTGAACATGTCTTCCTTATCTCTCAACTTAGATTTCTAATTCTTAAAGACAAATCACTAAGATCTGAGCAAAACATTAATAAATGAGATGCACCATTTTGAGTTTGCACTTCACAAAATTGACATATGAATGTTCCTATGAACCATACACACACTATGAAAGGAATTGGGACATGAAACTTTAACCATAGCTTGGTCTACTATTGAATTAGATCTATGTGTAAGGATTTTTGATCCAGGTGATCATCCTAAGAAAAATGTGAATTAGATTGAGCTCTAATCCTATAGATTTCACTCAACACTTCTACCTCATCTATGATAATGAACTCACTTAATTTCTATAGTCATAATTGACTTATATAACCACAAATTTGTAGGTGGATCATGAACAAAACATTTTCATTCAATTGATTTATTAGTAAACTAACTATAATACACTAATTAGGATCCTTTGACGTGAATATATGATAAGTCATGTCTCATAGTTTCTATCCATTGCTTCCTTCATTCTTCTTGATCTTTCACCAAACTTCTCTTTATCTTTGTCCATACTCTTGCTTGACTTCATTAATCTTCATGAACACCAATTTGTGATTGATCCACACCAAAAATCTTTCACCTATCCCAACATGGGAGCCATCATTACGTCAAAGGAGATTACGGTTGTATCTACCATGGTTGAAGTCCTCTCTGTCCTGGTTGCTGATCGTGCTGATGATGTCCAGAACATTGATGGAGCTGAGCAATCTACGGGTCTAACCCCGATGGATGGGGATGACACTACGTGATTATTGCAGATCATCCAATTCCTTCAATCTTGCTCATCCAATCCATTTCAGAGACTATTATCACTGAAGTAGTGGACTCTATGTAATCGACAAACCAATAGTGGGTTGCTTCTTGCTGTCCGATGTAATAGTTGTACTCTCAAGTGAGAATAGAAAACCACTAGTAGATCTTCTATTTGGAATACTACCAACTCTCAAGTGAGAATAGAAAGCCACTAGTAGATCTTCTATCTGGAATATGACCAACCCAATCTGCTTCAGTGTATCCATGAGGCTGCAAATCTACACCAGGTTCATGAAACAATGTATAATCCAAAGTAGGACTGATTTAACATAGAGTGTGCCTCAAGGCATCTAAATGTGGTGTCCTAGAAACTTGCATAAATTGACTATCAAGTCCAATCATGTAGCTTAGATCAGTCCTTGTAATTGTGAGATATATCAAACTTCCCATAATGTTCCTGTACATAGTAGCATCTTCCAATGCTTCACCTGATGTAGAATCTGTCACATGATATTTATATGGGAGTTTGATTGAGAATGCCACATGGCATTCCTATGTGAAGTACTCCACATTGGTAGCGAGAGATGAGAATACCACTTTGGGCATGGTTGGGAGGAAACAAGGAATCTCTCTGTGTGTGGGCTCGCGGACGTTGATCGAGGAGTAGTCGAGGAGCAAAAGAGTTTTCCTAATAGTGGCTCAATGTCGAGAATCGAACTCACAACCTCCCGGTTAGGAGTATGATGGGCTAACCACTTGCCCCAAAAGCCATGGTTGAGGATTACTTTCTAATCCTCTCTCTTAGAGCGTGGTTCAACCATCTGCTACTAGGATTATGTGACATTCCTCCCCCCTTAAACTGAACATTGCCCTCAATGCTCACTTGTGGACCCTCTTGACTCTCTTGGACCCACTTTCCATGCATGAATGCTTCCAACAATCTCAAAATCTAGCACATGGACTAAATTTGGACCTATCCCACCCTCCATGGGTGCCCAAATGCCCATGCACCTTCATCCAAGACTAGTTTCACACTCACCACAGATAAGCACTTTTTCCAAGTGCCCACGGATGTACCCTGTCTGGATTTACCCTGGTAGGATGTACCTTGACCAGTGTACCCTGACAGGATGTACCGTGACACGCGCCGCGTCGTGCTGCCGTCTAGCAAGCCCAATTTCTCAACTAGGCTCTGATAGCAATGTCGGGAATCAAACTCACAACCTCCGGGTTAGGAGTATGATGAGCTAACCACTTGCCCCAAAAGCCATGGTTGAGGATTACTTGCTAATCCTCTCTCTTAGAGCATGGTTCAACCATCTCCTACTAGGATTATGTGACAGAATCCAACTTCAAATTTTGATATAATGGAATAGACATTGGCTTACAATCAGCCATACCATGCTTTTGTAGCATACTCAAGGCATATTTCCTTCGCAACATCCATATACTTGTTTTTGTATGTACAAACTCAATGCCCAAAAATAGTGTAGCATACCAAGATCTTTCATGTCAAATTCCTATGTAAGTTTTTTTTTAATCTTTTTAATGATTTTTTCATTATCACCTCCCACAATCAAGTCATCAACATGAATAGCCACAATTGTGATGCCATCATTACCCTTCCTTGCATATATGAGGCATAAATTGGAACCTAAAGCTGAAACATATGTGTTCATTGGTTATGATGATAAGAAAATGGGTTATAGGTTGTGGAGTCCATCCAAAAAGCAATTCCTTGTGTCTAAGGATGTTACATTTGATGAGCAAGGTACTTGGTATGTAGGAACAATCAATAATCATGCAAGTGATGAAGATGTTTTGAATCAAAAGAAAGGTAAATCAAAGGTTCATATATTTGATGAAGAAGAGAGCAATGAAGTACAAGTTGAAGTTGAAGAAGTGCCAAGGTTTGATCTAGAATGTGATGAACCAGAAACTTCAAGAAGTGGAGAACTCAAAAGGTCATCAAGACACAAATGGAAACCTACAAGGTATGGCTATGACACTTCTTTGTTGACTACTTAAGATTATGCTTACATGGTGAGAGCAGATGAAGACCCTTCTACATATGAAGGGGCAAAAAGTAAGGAAAATTGGGAGAAATCTATGCAGGAAGAGTATGATGCATTGATAGAGAATGAGACATGGGATTTGGTTCCTAAACCAAATAGCCAGAAGATCATTGGATGCAAATGGGTCTACAAGACAAAGAGGTATGCAGATGGAAGTGTGTCTAGGTATAAAGCTAGACTTGTTGTGAAAGGGTATGCTCAGACATATGGTATAGATTATGATGAGACCTATAGTCCTATGGCTAAGATGACAACCATAAGGACACTAATAGCTATTGCAGCATGTAAAGGTTGGAAGCTATGTCAATTAGATGTGAAAAATGCTTTTCTAAATGGTTACATTTCAAATGATGTTTTCATGGAGCAACCAGAAGGATTCAAAGATAAAAGGTATCCATAATATGTATGTAAGCTCAAGAGAGCTTTGTATGGTTTGAAGCGGGCCCCAAGGGCATGGAATTATAGACTTTTCAAGTTCTTGAAGGAACTTGGTTTCCAAGTGTCTAAAGAAGATAGTAGCTTGCTTGTCAAAGCAAGTGATGATGGGTTCATTTACATGTGCATATATGTTGATGACATATTTCTTACAAGTACAGGTGAGAAGGGCATACAAAGTCTTAAGAAGCAAATAAAGAGAGAGTTCAAGATTAGTGACTTGGGAGACTTGTCATATTTCTTGGGCATGGAGGTCTCATATAGTCAACATGGAATATATGTAACTCAAGAAAGGTATTTGAAGAACTTGTTAATCAAGTTTAAAATGGAAGATTGTAGGGTGGCTCCTACTCCAATGTAGGTGAATCACAAATTGAGCAGACATGGAGGAGAAGAATTCAAGGACATGAAGCTTTATTAGAGTTTGGTGGGTAGCTTGATCTATGCTACTTTAACTAGGCCTGATTTATCATATGCAGTTGGAGTGTTGTCTCAAGTCATGCATTGTCCTAGGAATAAACATTTGGTTGTAGGACAAAGAGTGTTGAGGGACATTAAGGGTACACTCAACGAAGGTTCATATTATGGTTTTACATCAGATACAAACATCAAGATATATAGTGATACAGATTGGGTAGGTAATCCTGATGATAGGAGATCAACCTATGGGTACTTGTGTTATGTGGGAGATAAGCTAATCTCTTGGTGCTCTAAGAAGCAACATACATAAGCTTTGTCATCTACAGAGGTAGAGTACAAAGGTATGGTTGAGGCTGCAAAGGAGGTCATATGGTTAAAGACTCTTATGACGAGTTTTGACATCATTCAGAGTACACCCATTATTCATGGAGATAACATGAGTTCATTGTATTTAGCTGCTAACCCTGATTTTCATGCCAGAACCAAACATATTGAGATTCAATATCATTTTGTGAGAGAGAAGGTGATTGAAGTCATACATACTTCAACAAAAGATCAGATTGCAGATATGCTAACCAAAAGCTTGGATGGAACAAAACTACAGAGATTCAAAGACATGGTAGGTATAAAGAAGATGGAGAAAACCTCAATTGATGGTTGAGGGGGAGCTGTTGGTGCATGAAAACCATCAATTGATCTCTTGGATAAAGAGTTGAAGTCAAAGGATGAAGAAAAGACCAACAAATGAAGCTTGATGATAGTTCATATTTAGGAAATGAAGACTTGTATACATATGTACATTAAACTTGTAATTAGCTCACTTATACTTTTCTCATGGTCATGAGTTTGTACATATATGGATATATATACAAGTAGAAATTCTGGGCATGTATGAGAGATGATGAATTAGAAGTTGTAAAGACATTTTAGAAGTGAAGTAGATATCTCTCATCAACTGCTCTAAAAGTTTTCTGAATAGAAGAAAAGTTGCACCCGATATTTTGTTGAGTTCTCCTTCTGTGTTTGATCATTTCAGGAATACTTTGTAGATGTCTAATTCCATACTTAATGCATCTATGGTTAAGATTTGAGAGCCTAATTGTAAACAGGCTGAGCGAAATATGTGTACGAACATTTGTATGTGAAGAAGTGTGAGTGTCTTTTGAAATAGGCACAATCTCGATGGTCAAAGAATTGATCGGACCTCATTGCATAGTGTAAATTTTTATAGAAATGAGGAGTCAAAATGTAAGTTGAAAGGTAAGCTATCTTTGGCTAAAAGTATTTGAATAAATGGGATCTAGTTTGGGAGAATCATGCATTAGAAGTTGTAGGTGTCAATTCTCTCTAGTAGAATTCTTATAGTTTGTTGAGAAGATCCTGCCAAATCTCTCATCTTGTGTACTTTAGCTTTGTTTTTGAAGTTTCAATAATTGGTTTCCCTTCTTGGAGTATTTTGGTAATCATCTGAGTCACTTGATTCTTCAAGTGTATGCTCATTCCTCTTTGAAAATATAGGAAAGTCTTCCTCTAGGTCATAGGGAATTTTGATTTTCCTACAATCATCTTCAAACCAAGATTTGTTTTCATCAAATGCAACATCTCTACTTACAATAAATCCTTTGTTGTTTGTATTATATAGCCTATAAACTTTCCAATTAAGGTCATAGCCAATGAATATGCATTTCTCTATCTTTGGATCTAATTTGCCTTTGATTTGTGAAGGTATGTGTGCATATGCTATGCACCCAAAGATTTTGCAATGATCAAGGCTAAGTCTTCTTCCATTCCATGATTCATAAGGTTTTGTTCCATCTAATGCTTTTGATGGGCGTCTATTGATTAGATAGGTGGCTCTGGATATAGCCTCTACCCATAAGTAGCTAGGCAACTTCTTCTCATTTATCATTGACCTTTGATGGAGATCTCTAAATCTCCAAATGCTTGATCTATGCTGATTTTAGAAAACTTATATATCAATCATAGAACAAACTTTACACAAATGTTACCATGATTTACCAAATCATTCACAAACACTTCTTTGTGTGAAGTTTCTTCTTCTTCAAAGAGTCTGCTTCAAAAATTGACTTTATTACCTGCAAACATCTTCACATTTCTTCCATTTCATGATGCACATACCTCCACGCTACCTTTGCACAACCATAAAATTTATTATATCTTCAAAAGAATCATTAAATATCTGGTTTGATCATTAAGACCAAATGTATGTAAAAACTCTCTCTCTGAACAAGCGACTTTGACATAGTCAACTTCTCAAGTTGATTTCTCACAGCACAAGTCCCATTTTGCTAAATCCTTTTAGCGATAGCTTCCTTACCTTTTAACTGAGATTTTGAATGCTAACTTATAAAAAACTTTACACTGTGCATTGAGATCTAACAAAACTTTGACACAGAAAAATATGCGGCTCAAAGAACTCTATCTGCAGACTTTACATATACATGTTCCTATTGATCATACATACAGCCTGAAAGAAATTAGACCATGAAACTTTGAACATAGATTGATTAACTTCTAAATTAGATGTGTACAAAAGACTTTGTGATCCACTTGATCAAGCTGAGAGAAATCAGATAAAGTCTCGATGCTAACTCAGGAAGATGACTCTCAACACATCTATCACATAAATATAGATATGATTCTAGACTCATCTTGTGTTTATTACATTATTCCTTTATTAGTCTAATGAACATCTATACCTATTGTACAAGAACTTTCATCTGCAATGTACATATGTATAAAAAGCTACATTTATGAGATCTTATCACTTCCTTCAATGAATTCTTTGACTTCAATTTGATTTTTGTCCTACTTCAAGCACTTCATAATCATCAATTGGTTATTTCTTTGTTCCAACAACTCCCCCTCAATCACTAATTGTGATTATGCCATTCTTCTTTATTCCTATCATCTCTTTAAACTTCTAAAAGTTAGGTCCATCTAAGCACAATCAACATATCTACAAATTGCTCTTTTGTTGGTCTACAAGACTTCAATCTCTTTTTCAGGTACCTTTTCTCTCAAGAAATGATACTAAATCTCTATGTTTTTATTCCTAGCATGAAAAATAGGATTAGCTGCCAAATATAATGAACTCATTTTATCTTCCTAAATAATTCGACTACTCTGATCAACTCCAAAACTCTTCAATAAGGTCTTCGGCCATATCGCTTCCTTTGCAGCCTCTACCATTCCTTTATACTCAACTTCTGTGGATGACAAAGCAACTGTATGTTGCTTCTTTGAGCACCAAGAGATTAACTTATCTCCAATATAACAAAGATAAACATGAGTAGACCTTCTATCATCTGAATTACCTGTCCAATCTACATCACTAAACACTTTTATTCTTGTGTCAGAAGTAAAACCATAACACAAACCTTCACTCAGGGTTCCCTTGATATATCTAAGTACCTTTTGAGCTACAATCCAATGAGTTTTCTTTGGACAATGCATAAATTGTGATAAGACACCAACTGCATATGATAAGTCTGGTCTTGTCAAGGTAGCATAGATCAAACTACCTACCAAACTTTGATATTTCTTCATGTCATTAAATTCTTCTCCTCGATATCTACTCAATTTATGATTTACCTCCAATGGTGTGGTTGAAGGCTAAACTCCTTTTCCGTTTGCTTCTTAAGCTCCTTGATTCCTTGAGCATCTGTACCTGTGACAATAATATCATCAACATAAATACACACATATATGAACCCATCTTCACTTGCCTTCAATAGTAAGCTACTATCTGCTTTTGAAGCTTGATATCCAAATTCATTCAAGAACTTAAGAAGCCTCTAGTTCCATGCTCTTGGGGCCTGCTTCAAACCATACAAAGCTCTCTTGAGCTTACATACATAATCTGATCCAATTAGATCCATGAAACCCTCTAGTTGCTCCATGTATACCTCATTTGCAATATCTCCATTCAGAAATGCATTCTTCGCATCTAATTGTGACAACTTCCATCCTTTACAAGTAGCAACAACAATTAGGGTTCTAATTGTAGACATCTTAGCAAGTGGACTAAAGGTTTCATCATAGTCTACCCCATAAATTTGGGCATAACCTTTAACCACAATTCTAGCGTTGTACCTAAACACCTCACCATTTGCAAAATTCTCTGTCTTATACACCCTTTTACATCCAATTACCTTCTGATTACTTGGTCTTGGGACCAATTCCCATGTCTCATTCTCAAGTAGAGAATCATACTCCTCTTGCATTGCCTTCTTCCAATTCTGTTTTCCTTTAGCTTCTTCATATGTGATTGGATCTTCATCTGTTTTCACAATATAAGCATAATCTTTTGTTGTTAAGAAAGATGTATCATAGCTATACCTGATAGGCTGATTTCTTGCTCTCAAAGATCTTTTGACCTTTGCATTTCTTGAAGTCTCAACTGTATTTGATTCTAGATCAAATCTTGGCCTATCTTCATCATTTTCGTGCAATTTACTTTTACAATCATCATCATCAATATCTTCTTTATACACCTTCACTTTTTTCTTCCTTTTCCTTTGAATTTCTTCAAAGTCTACATAATCATTAGTTGACCTTGTGTACCATGTGCTTTGCTGATCAAATATAACATCTTTTGTGACAAGAAATTGCTTTGTAGATGGACTCCACAATCTGTATCCCATCTGTCTATCATCATACCCAATGAACACATACTTCTCTAATTTGGGCTCTAGCTTATGTCTTAATTGAGAAGGAACATAAGTATATGCCAAACATCCAAATTGTTGGCGCTTCACTCACTAATTAGGCATGGATATATGAAGACATATGAGGAAAGGAGAAGTAAAGAAAAAGTATACAGAAAATTAAGCCTAAGTGAAGGGACAATTTCACTATTGTAAATTAGTGCAAATTAGAGTCTAGTTTTTTCCATAGATCTTCAGAACTTACGAGTTCGAGTCTAGGAGAATGTAAATCATAGGTATATAAGTTAATTTGAGATAAAAAACATGTAGAGAGAACTCAATTTTGTAATCTGAGTGAGTAGAGAAAAGTCATGTTTTTCTGAGAGAGATGTTCAGGAAAAACTTCTGAGTGTGAGAGAGTTTTCCATGGCTATGAGCAAAATTAGGCTAAGCCAATTTGTACACATCCTCTCTGATATACAACATATGTTTGTGTAGAAGGATTATGTCTAATTCCTCATGTACATTGAGTTCTAAGTGATTCCACATGACTGTGTAAGTTAGTTGACAGTTACGACTTTTCTGGCGCACATTTACCTGAACTTCTTAAGGTCAGATCTCAAAGTATACTGTAAAGTTTTCAGTAAGTGATAGCTCATTTTAAAGCTACTATCTTCAATTACATTTGGTCAAAAGATCTTTAAGAAACGGGACGCATACTCAGAGAAATCAGCTTAACAGTGAATGTATGTCAAATCGATGAAGTCGATTTTCAGTTTTCAGACATAGTGAAAAGTTTGGAGCAAATTCAGAAGATTTTGAAGTTAGTACTTGAAAGTTTTACTTGTTATGTGTTACTTAACATTAGCAAGAACTTCTCTTAGTAAATGATCAAAGGAATTTGCAAAGATCAAGCTAATACAGGTCAGATTGAAGGTTTGAAGAAAAGGCGCAGATTTCTGTGAAGTGAAATTTTGATTTTCACTAAATTCAGAGATGAAGACTCACATTGAGAGTATTGCTAAGCTAATGATGGTTATGGAGGTCTTCTAATACCACATTAGTTTAGTTCTTGTGGTGTTTTATACACCAACAAGTGGTATCAGAGCAGATAAGGTCCTCGAGAGTAAAGGGAGAGCAGATACAAGAAGAATTGAAGAGTTCTTTATCAAAGAAGGTGGAAGCTGAGGTGTTCAACAAATAAAAGTCATCAGAAGATTATTTCGAAGTTACTTCCAAAGGTAAAGGTCTACAAAAGGTATCATTCTTTAACTTTATACTTACAGGTTGAAGCAGAAGCAAGAATACTATGGCAGATCATGTGTCCATTGATAAATTGGACAGAGATAATTACCCTGCTTGGGTGATGAGGATGGAAGCCTTACTTATGAGTAAGGACCTAATGGTATATGTGACAGGTGAAGAAGAAAAGCCTAAATTTGAAGATGAGAGTCATCCAAGAAAGGAAGAGCTAGAAGCTTTGAAGCTATGGTGGAAGAGAGATGCAAGTGCAAGAGCTTACATATATAACACTATTACAGATTATTTGTTGCCACATATCAGAGGTTTAGAAACAGCTGAAGACATTTGGAATGCTTTGGAGGATCACTTCCAAAACACTACTAAAGCTAGGAAAGCTAGCTTATGATCAGAGTTCACCACATTCAAGAAAAAGCAAAATCAGAGCATTAGTGATTATGTCACTAAGATGAAGGACTTGGAAGATAGCCTTGGATCTATTGATGAGGATATTGAAGATCATAGGTTGATAGCACAATTACTTGCAGGGTTAAGAGGTGATGAAAGATGGAAGCCCTTTGTACTTTCAACAGAACTCTCATTAAATCATTATGTGCCAGAATTGAATCAATTACTTGGATTGATGCTCACATTTGAGCAAGACTTGAAGTCAGATGGAGACAAAGGACAAAGCTCTGCAATGTACATGAAGAACAAGAAGAAAGGAGATAAAGGTAAAGCAAAGGATGAAGAAGAGTCAACAACTCAAGCAAATTATGCAAGAGGAAGAGGTATTGGCAGAGGTAAAGGTCGAGGAAATGGAAGAGGTAGAGGTAATCAGAACAATAACAAGAAGACATGTTGGATTTGTGGATTGAGCAATCATCTAGCATATGATTGTTGGCATAATCAACAAGGATCAAGCCAAAATCAAAATAACAATGGCAGAGGAAGAGGTGGAAGATTTCAGAATCAATTTCAAAGAGGAAGACAGAATTCAAGAGGAAGTTTTGGTAGAGGTGGTGGAAGAAATTGGAATCAGAATCAGTCTTACAATACCACATATTACAATTATGCAAATGATACACAGAATGATATTCATACAACATTGATGATGAATTCAATAAGTCCATCAGAGAAGGAGGATCTCAAGGTATTTTATATTGACTCTGGTTGTTCAAATCATTTGTCAGGTAATATAGAATTATTGTCAGAATTGGAAGAAGGCAATTCAAGTCATACAGTACAAACAGGTGATAATACAAAACATAATGTGCACTCAATTGGAAAAGTGAAGTGCAGGAGTGGAGCTGATTTGTTAACAAATGTTTTGTATGTTCCAACAATACCAAAGAATCTGATTAGTGTTGGACAAATAGTGGAAAAAGGTTTTCAAGTCAGATTTACAAATGAAGGGGTATTTGTTGAAGATCCAGAGGATGCATACAATCCCATTGTTTGTGGTAAGAAGGAAGGTAGACTTTTTACTCTCAAAGTGCAAGGAAATGTTGGTCAAGCCCTAATCACACATGGTGATGAAGTAATTACAGAGTTAGATCTTTGGCATAAGAGATTGGGACACTTCAATGAAAGAGGAATCAAAACTATGGTGGAGAACCAATCTGTAATGGGGCTACCAAATGTGAAAAGTCAACATATGATATACAAGTGTGAAGCTTGTCAGATGGGAAAAGCACACAGACTACCATTTCAGAAGAAAGGTTTCAAGCATGATGGTTTGCTTGAACTCATACATACAGATGTATGGGGACCAACAAAAGAAGGATCAATAAATGGATCTAGGTATTATGTTTTGTTTATTGATGATGCTACAAGGTGGATAACCCTTTATGTTCTAAAAGAAAGATCAGAAGTATTTGGAGCCTTCAAACATTTTCATGCTTATGCAGAAAGAGTTACAGGTCAAAAACTCAAGAGGTTAAGGTCTGATGGAGGGGGAGAATACTTCTCCCAAGAATTTAATGACTATCTTTGGAATGCAGGTATAAAGAGAGAGATAACTTGCAGGTATACACCTCAACATAATGGGGTGGCAGAAAGGAGAAATAGAACATTGGTTGAGTTTGCAAGAGTAATGTTAAAAGAAAAGAATTGCCCTAATTATCTTTGGGCTGAGGCTGTAAATACAGCTACATACCTTGTGAATAGGCTACCATGTGGAGCTTTGAATGGTATGACCCCTTATGAAGCTTGGTGGGGTAAGAAACCAACACTTGACCATTGTAAAGTGTTTGGGTCAATTGCCTATGCTTATGTACCATCACAACTTAGACATAAGCTTGAACCAAAGGCAGAAAAATATGTGTTTATTGGGTATGATGAAAAGCAAATGGGTTATAGGCTATGGAGTCCTTTAACTAAACATTTTATTGTTTCCAGAGATGTGACCTTTGATGAACAGAAGAGTTGGTATGCAGATAAAGATTGTGATCTTGAAACATTTGAAGAAGAGATAAGAAGGAGTGCAAGAGGTAAGTCACATATGCAGATAGATGGAGATGAAGAACATATGCAAGCAAGCACATCAAGAGTTGGATCATATAGAAGAAATGAAGATGGACCAATATTTGATGAAGAAGTACATCCAAATATACATGAAGAGTGTGAACCAAGAAGATCAACCAGAATGAGGAAGCAACCTACAAGGTATTCCTATGATACTTCTTACTTGACTCAGAAAAATTATGCTTACATGGTTAAGGAAGATGAAGAACCTCAAAGCTATGATGAAGCAAAGGGTAAGAGACAATGGGAAGAAGCAATGAAGGAAGAGTTTGATGCACTTGAAGAAAATAAAACTTGGGAACTTGTTCCAAAGCCTAATGGTAAGAAAGTAATTGGAAATAAATGGGTTTACAAAATTAAGAAGCATGCAGATGGAAGAATAGCCAGATACAAAGCCAGATTGGTGGTTAAAGGATATGCTCAAACTTTTGGCATAGATTATGATGAGACATTCAGTCCTGTGGCAAAAATGTCAACCATAAGGACAATCATTGCCATTGCAGCATCAAAAGGATGGACATTGAGTCAATTGGATATTAAGAATGCATTTTTGAATGGATATATATCAGATGAGGTTTACATGGAGCAACCTCAAGGGTTTGCAGATCACAAGTTTCCAAATTATGTTTGCAGGCTGAGAAGAGCACTTTATGGTTTGAAGCAAGCTCCAAGAGCTTGGAATTATAGACTTGTAAAGTATCTTAATGATCTTGGATATCAAAGTTCAAAGGCAGATGCAAGTTTACTTATCAAAAGAACAGATGAAGGTATGATCTACATTTGTATTTATGTAGATGATATTATAATTACAGGTACCTCAAATGAAGGAATCAAGGAGGTGAAGAAGTTACTTGAGAGAGAATTCAAGATAAGTGATCTAGGAAAATTGTCATATTTTCTTGGAATGGAAATCACTCATGCAGAACATGGCATATATGTATCACAAGAAAGGTATCTTTTGAATCTTCTAAAGAAGTTTAACATGGAGAATTGCAGAGAGGCATCAACACCACTAGAGGTCAATCATAAACTCAGTAGATATGATGGTGCAGAGTTCAAAGACATGAGGAAGTATCAATCTTTAGTGGGAAGTTTAATTTATGCTACATTAACAAGGCCTGATCTTAGTTATGCAGTGGGTGTTTTTTCTCAATTCATGCATTGTCCAAAGGATCCACATTGGATTGCAGGTCAAAGAGTTCTTAGATATATCAAAGGGACTTTGAAAGAAGGATTGTATTATCCTTTTACATCAAATATAAGATTGAGAGCCTATAGTGATTCAGATTGGGCAGGAAGTCAAGATGATAGAAGATCTACTCATGGCTACATGATATACATTGGAGATAAACTTGTGAGTTGGTGTTCAAAGAAACAACATACAGTGGCTTTATCATCAACAGAAGCTGAGTACAAAGGACTTGTGGAAGCAGCAAAAGAAGTAATATGGATGCAGACATTATTCAAAAGCTTGGGAATTGATCAAGGTATACCTATCATTCATGGAGATAATATGAGCTCATTATATCTTGCAGCAAATCCTGTATTTCATGCAAGGACAAAGCACATAGAAATACAGTATCATTTTCTCAGAGAAAAGGTAATGGAGAAAGAGATTGAAGTGGTGTACACTTCTACAAAAGATCAGATTGCAGATATTATGACAAAGAGCTTGGATGGAGTGAAGACAAGTAGGTTCAAGGAGATGGCAGGAATAAAAGAGAAGAAGACTATATGAAGAAATCAAAGCATGCTAATTAGTGATTGAGGGGGAGCTGTTGGGGCTTCACTCACTAATTAGGCATGGATATATGAAGACATATGAGGAAAGGAGAAGTAAAGAAAAAGTATACAAAAAATTAAGCCTAAGTGAAGGGACAATTTCACTATTGTAAATTAGTGCAAATTAGAGTCTAGTTTTTTCCATAGATCTTCAGAACTTACGAGTTCGAGTCTAGGAGAATGTAAATCATAGGTATATAAGTTAATTTGAGATAAAAAACATGTAGAGAGAACTCAATTTTGTAATCTGAGTGAGTAGAGAAAAGTCGTGTTTTTCTGAGAGAGATGTTCAGGAAAAACTTCTGAGTGTGAGAGAGTTTTCCATGGCTATGAGCAAAATTAGGCTAAGCCAATTTGTACACATCCTCTCTGATATACAACATATGTTTGTGTAGAAGGATTAAGTCTAATTCCTCATGTACATTGAGTTCTAAGTGATTCCACATGACTGTGTAAGTTAGTTGACAGTTACGACTTTTCTGGCGCACATTTACCTGAACTTCTTAAGGTCAGATCTCGAAGTATACTGTAAAGTTTTCAGTAAGTCATAGCTCATTTTAAAGCTACTATCTTCAGCTACATTTGGTCAAAAGATCTTTAAGAAACGGGACGCATACTCAGAGAAATCAGCTTAACAGTGAAGGTATGTCAAATCGATGAAGTCGATTTTCAGTTTTCAGACATAGTGAAAAGTTTGGAGCAAATTCAGAAGATTTTGAAGTTAGTACTTGAAAGTTTTACTTGTTATGTGTTACTTAACATTAGCAAGAACTTCTCTTAGTAAATGATCAAAGGAATTTGCAAAGATCAAGCTAATACAGGTCAAATTGAAGGTTTGAAGAAAAGGTGCAGATTTTTGTGAAGTGAAATTTTGATTTTCACTAAATTCAGAGATGAAGACTCACATTAAGAGTATTGCTAAGCTAATGATGGTTATGGAGGTCTTCTAATACCACATTAGTTTAGTTCTTGTGGTGTTTTATACACCAACACAAATACCTTACAATGATCAAGAGTAGGTTTCTTACCCCACCATGCTTCATAAGGTGTTCCACCATCCAAAGCTTTGGAGGGTAACCTATTCACAAAGTATGCTGTAGTGTTGATATCTTCTGCCCACAAGTAGTTAGGAAAATTCTTCTCCTTCATCATTAATCTTGCAAACTCTACAAGAGTTCTATTTCTTCTTTCTGCAACTCCATTTTGTTGAGGGGAATACCTGCAAGTTACGTCTCTTTTTATACCTGCATTCCACAAATAATCATCAAATTCTTTAGAAAAATATTCTCCCCCTCCATCTGATCTCAACGTCTTGAGCTTTTGTCCTGTAACCCTTTCTGCATAAGCATGATAATGCTTGAATGTCTTGAACACTTCAAACTTGTCCTTGATTACATAAAGTGTAATCCATCTTGTTGCATCATCAACAAAGAACACATAATATCTGGATCCATTTATGCTATAGTCGCTTGAAGGACCCCACACATGTGTATGAACCAACTCAAGCATATTTGAATACTTGTATCTTGATTTATTGTATGAACTTCTGTGAGCTTTACCTAATTGACAAGCTTCACATTTTTATACCATGTGTTGACCTTCAACATTTGGAAATCCAAGCACTACATCATTCTTTGAAATTTCTTTTATAGCTCTCTCATTGAAATTACCTAGCCTTTTATGCCATAGGTCTAACTCACACATCTTTTGACTTCCATAAGTAAACAATGCATGTCCCACATTACCTTGGACCTTGAGAGTAAAAAGCCTTCCTTCCTTTTGACCTGTAATGATGCTTTTATATCCCTGATTTGGATTTTTCCCTTCTCCGCAATTTTCCCTTCTCCACATAAACACTATTATTTGTGAATCTGACTTCATATCCCTTCTCCGCAATTTATCCTACACTTATCAAGTTTTTATGAATAGTAGGAACATAAAGTACCTTACTTAAGAGTGTGCTTCCACTCTTTGTCTTCAGTGATCCAATGCTTTCCACCTTATGCTTGGTGTTGTCTCCTGTTTGAACTGTGTGTCCATTCACCTTTGCTTCCATATGAGTCATCAGTGATATGTTGCCACTCAGATGATTGTTACATCCTGAGTCAATATAGAATACCCTTTGATCTTCTTCGATTACTTCATTGTTGCATTTAAGATAAGAGTCAAGTCATCCTTCTGATCTGATGCATGATTGTAATAAGTGTTATTATAGGACTGAGGTTGAAAGCTTCTTCCACCTCCTCTAGCACATGAAGTCCTACCACCTCTTCCTTTGAAGTTACCTCTTTGATTTCTACCTCCTCTACCTCTTTGATTGAAACTCTGATGATGAATTCCACCATTTTTATTGTTATACCAACAATCATTTGCCAAATGATTTGTTCTACTACAAATCCACCAAGCTTTAACACTATCTTTGTTTTTACCTCCTCTTCTTTTGCCTCTTGAATTCATCTTCCCTCCTGTGAAATAAACTTGGCTTGAAGATCCTTCATCATCAGTTGAATGCTTTCCTTTGGCATTCTTTCTCTTATCCTTGGAGTACATAGCTTGGCTTGCACTCCTATCATTATCTCCCTTAATGTCTTGCTCGAAAGTTAACATGTGTCCTAGCAATTGATTAAGATCAGGAGTAAAATGATCTAATGACAATTTTGTGGACAATATGAAAGGCTTCCATTTCTCATTTCCTCTTAGACCTATAAGTATTTGTCTTACGGACTTGTCCTCTTCAATATCTTCATCTACTACTCCCAAGCTATTTGTAATATCTTTCATCCTTGCCACATAATCAGAAATTGATTGTGAGCTCTTCTTCTTGAAGGTTGTGAATTCAACCCATAATGAGGCCTTTCTTGACTTGGTTGTATTTTGAAAATGATCTTCCAAAGCATTCCACACATCTGCTACACTTTCTAATCCTCTAATGTGAGGTAGAAGATAATCATTTACAACCATGTAAATGATCCTCCTAGCTTGAGCATCTTTCTTCATCCAATTCTTCAAATCTGCAAGCTCCTCTCTAGTTGGAACACCAGGATCTTCAAACTCAAGGTTTTCTTCTTCTAGTGTAATGAATGCCATCAAATCTTTGCTCATGAGGTGTGCCTCTATCCTGATGGACCATGCTGGATAGTTTTCCCTATCTAGCTTATCAATCTGCAAGCTTTCTCCCATCTTTTGATCCTTGTCTCTGCAAATGTTAAGATAAATGAATATGCTTTGTACCTTTAATGCAAAGCTTCAATCCTTCATATCCTCTCAAGATCAGTCTTCACACTTCTTCAGGTTGTCTTCAAGACTTTAATCTTGTCCACCTTTAATTTGAAGAAACTTTAATGTTTGCAATAGTCAGGACTTTAAATGCTCTTTCCTTCACTTTATATTGCACCTTTTGCTCTAATACCACTGATGGAGATCTCGAAATATACAAATGCTTGATCCATGCTGATCTAAGAACACGTCTATATCAATCATAGACCAAACTTTACACAAATGTTACCATGATTTATCAAATCATTTACAAACACTTCTTTGTGTGAAGTTTCTTCTTCTTCAAAGAGTGTGCTTCAGAAATTGACTTCATTACCTAAACATCTTCAAATTTCTTCAATCTAATGATGCATATACCTCCACACTACCTTTGCCCAACCATGAAATTTATTAGATCTTCAAAAGAATAATTACATCTCTATTTTGATCATTAAGACCAAATGTATGTCAGAAACTATCTCTCTGAACAAGCGACTTTGACATAGTCAAATTCTCAAGTTGATTTCTCATAGCACAAGTCCTGTTTTGCTAAATGCTTTTAGCCATAGATTCCTTAACCTCTAGCCTAGATTTTGAATGCTCAGTTATAAAAAAAACTATACACTGTGCATTGAGATCTAAGCAAAACCCTGACATAAAAAAATGTGTGACTTAGAGAACTCTATCTGTAGACTTTACATATACATGTTCATATTGATCATACATACAGCCTGAAAGTAATTAGACCATGAAACTTTGAACATAGCTTGATTAACTTCCGAATTAGAGGTGTACAGAAGATTTCTTGATTCACTTGATCAGGCTTAGAGAATTAGAGAAAGACTCGATGCTAACTCAGGAAGATGACTCTCAACACATCTATCACATGAACTCTTGACTTCTAATGACTCTCACACTCAGTTTCTTTACATTATTGTTGGTGCATGACAACCATCAATTGATGTTTTGGATGAAGGATTGAAGTCAAGATTGAAGAAAAGATTAATCTATGAAGCTTGAAGATAGTGCACATTCAGGAAATGAAGACTTGTATACATATGTACATTAAAATTGTAGTTAGCTCTTCTCTATCCATCTTGGTCGATGAGGATGTAAGCTCATCTCATGAGCAAAGACCTGATAGGTTACATCACAGGTGAAGAAGAAAATCAGGATTCAGAGATCTTAGTGTTCCAACTAGGGATGAACTCTTAGATTTGAAGACTGGATGAAGAAGGATGCTCAAGCAAAGAGCATTATCTACATGGGAGTCAATGACTACTTGTTACCTCATATTAGAGGACTTGAAAGTGAAAGTGACATATGGAATGCTTTGGAGGAGCATTTCCAAAACACTACAAAGTCAAGGAAGGCATCTTTATGGGCAGAGTTCACTACATTTAAAAAGAGAGCTTCTCAATCCATTTTTAATTATGTAACAAGGATGGACATTGTAGATGCATTAGGAGCAGTTGATGAAGATATTGACGATGATAAATTGGTAAGGCAAATCCTCACAGGTTTGAGAGGAGATGAGAAATGGAAGCCATTCATTTTGTCTACTGAATTATCACCAGATCATTTCACTCCTGATTTAAACCAGTTGCTAGGACATATGCTAACTTTTGAGCAGGATGTCAAAGGTGATGTTGATAAGAGTATAGGTCAAGCAATGTATTGAAAGGACAAGAAGAATAGCAAAGGCAAGCAACAATTAAATGAAGAAGGTACAACTAGTCAAGCCAACTTCCTAAGAGGAAGAGGAGGTGGCAAAGGTAGAGGAAGAGGCAGAAGCAATAAAGATGGAGCCAAAGCTTACTGGATTTGTGGTAAGACAAATCATTTAACTCATGATTGTTGGCATAATAATAAAAATAATGGAGGATATAATCAGAACTTTAATTCAAGAGGAAGAGGTGGTAGAAACCAAAGGGGTAATTTCAGAGGTAGAGGTAGTAGAGGTTACTTTGGAAGAAATGCAGGTAGAGGATTCCAAAGTCAATCCTACAACAATACCTACTACAACTATGCTTCAGATCAGAAAGAAGATTCAACCTTAATCATGAATGCAACTTGTGAAAGACAAAGTGAAGACGAAAGAGTCTTCTACATTGACTCAAGGTGTAGCAATCACATGAGTGGTAATATAGCCTTGATGAATGATTTGGAGAATAACGTAACTAATCATGTAGTTAAAATAGGTGATAATACAAAGCACAATGTGAAGTCAATTGGATTAGTGAAGGACTAGGATGGAAGTGCTCTTCTGAGTAAGGTCTTGTATGTTCCTACAATTCCAAAGAATCTGATAAGTGTAGGGCAAATTGTTGGAAAAGGTTATGAAATAAGGTTCACTAATGATGGAGTTTTTGTGGAAGACCCTAGCAATGGGTATAAACAAATTGTTTCATGGAAGAAAGAAGGAAGACTCTTCACATTGAAGATTCAAGGTAATGTTGGTCATGCCTTTTTCACTTATGAAGGACATAAAGTCTTTGAGTTAGATCTTTGGCATAAAAGACTTGGACATTTCAATGAAAGAGGTATTAAGGATATCGTTAACAATGGTTCAGTGCTTGGATTGCCTAATGTTACAGATCAACATATGACATAAAGATGTGAGGCATGTCAATTAGGTAAGGCTCATAAGCAATCATATTCTAAGCATGGTTTCATGTATTCAGAGAAGATTGAGTTGGTACACACAAATGTGTGGGGACCATCAAAGGATTTTAGTATTAATGGTTAAAGATACTATGTGATTTATGTTGATGATGCTACCAGGTGGATCACTATTTATGTGGTTAAAGATAAATAAGACGCATTCAATACATTTAAACATTATTATGTGTATGCAGAAAGCATCACAGGTCAAAAGTTGAAGAGATTAAGGTCAGACGGATGGGGAGAGTATTTCTCTAATGAGTTCAATGATTACTTATGGAATGCAGGTATAAAAAGGCAAGTTACTTACATGTACTCTCCTCAACAAAATGGTGTAGCAAAAAGGAGAAATAAAACTCTTGTTGAGTTTACAAGATCAATGATGAAGGAGAAAAAATGTCAAAATTATTTTGTGGGTTGAGGCCATAAATACAACTACATACTTGGTTAATAGGTTACCATGTAAAGCTTTGCAAGGTATGACACCATATGAAGCTTGGTGGGGTAAGAGAACTACTTTAGATCATTGCAAAGTATTTGGATGTTTGGCTTATGCATATGTGCCATCTCAGTTAAGGCATAATTTGGAACCTAAAGCTGAAAAGTATGTGTTCATTGGATATGATGATAAGCAGATGGGTTATAGGTTATGGAGTCCATCCACAAAGAAATTCCTTGTATCAAAGGATGTTACATTTGATGAGCAAGGTACTTGGTATGCAGGAACAATCAATAATCATGCAAGTGATGAAGATGTTTTGAATCAAAAGAAAGGTAAATCAAAGGTTCATATATTTGATGAAGAAGAGAGCAATGAAGTACAAGTTGAAGTTGAAGAAGTGCCAAGGTTTGATCCAGAATGTGATGAACCAGAAACTTCAAGAAGTGGAGAACTCAAAAGGTCATCAAGACACAAATGGAAACCTACAAGGTATGGCTATGACACTTCTTTGTTGACTACTTAAGATTATGCTTACATGGTGAGAGCAGATGAAGACCCTTCTACATATGAAGGGGCAAAAAGTAAGGAAAATTGGGAGAAATCTATGCAGGAAGAGTATGATGCATTGATAGAGAATGAGACATGGGATTTGGTTCCTAAACCAAATAGTCAGAAGATCATTGGATGCAAATGGGTCTACAAGACAAAGAGGTATGCAGATGGAAGTGTGTCTAGGTATAAAGCTAGACTTGTTGTGAAAGGGTATGCTCAGACATATGGTATAGATTATGATGAGACCCATAGTGTTGTGGCAAAGATGACAACCATAAGGACACTCATAGCCATTGCTGCTTGTAAAGGTTGGAAACTATGTCTATTAGATGTGAAGAGTGCTTTTCTTAATGGTTATATTTCAGATGATGTTTTCATGGAGCAACTAGAAGGATTCAAAGATAGAAGGTATCCAGATTATGGATGTAAGCTCAAGAGAGCTTTGTATGGATTGAAGTAGGCTCCAAGGGCATGGAATTATAGACTTGTGAAGTTCTTGAAAGAACTTGGTTTTCAAGTATCTAAAGCAGATAGTAGCTTGCTTGTTAAAGCAAGTGATAATGGGTTCATTTACATGTGCATATATGTTGATGACATAATCCTTACAGGTACAGATGAGAAGGGCATACAAAGCCTCAAGAAGCAAATGGAGAAAGAGTTCAAGATTAGTGACTTGGGAGACTTGTCATATTTCTTGGGCATGGAGATCTCATATACTCAACATGGAGTATATGTGACTCAAGAAAGGTATTTGAAGAACTTGTTAATCAAGTTTAAAATGGAAGATTGCAGGGTAACTCCTACTCCAATGGAGGTAAATCACAAATTGAGCAGACATGGAGGAGAAGAATTCAAGGATATGAAGTTATATCAAATTCTGGTTGGTAGTGTTATTTATGCAACTCTAACTAGGCCTGATTTGTTAGATGCAGTTGGAGTGTTGCCTCAATTCATGCATTGTCCTAGGAAAGAACATTGGGTTGCAGAACAAAGGGTGTTGAGATACATTAAGGGTACACTCAAGGAAGGTTTGTATTATGGTTTTACATAAGATACAAACATCAAGATATATTGTGATACAAATTGGGCAGGTAATCCTGATGATATGAGATCAACATATGGGTACTTGTGTTATGTGGGAGATAAGGTAATCTCTTGGTGTTCTAAGAAGCAACATATAGTTGCTTTATCATCTATAGAAGCAGAGTATAAAGGTATGGTTGAAGCTGCAAAGGAGGTCATATGGTTGAAGACTCTCATGAAGAGTTTTGACATCATTTAGAGTACACCCACTATTCATGGAGATAACATGAGTTCATTGTATCTAGCTGCTGATCCTGTTTTTCATTCCAGGACTAAACACATTGAGATTCAATTATGACTTCTTAAGAGAGAAGGTGATTGATAAGGAGATCGAAGTCATACATACTTCAACAAAAGATTAGATTGTAGATATGCTAACCAAAGGCTTGGATGGACCAAAGCTACAGAGATTTAAAGACATGGCATGTATAAAGAAAATGGAGAAAGCCTCAATTGATGATTGAGGGGGAGCTGTTGGTGCATGAAAACCATCAATTGATGTTTTGGATGAAGGATTGAAGCCAAAGATTGAAGAAAAGATTAGTCTATGAAGCTTGAAGATAGTGCACATTCAAGAAATGAAGACTTGTATACATATGTACATTGAACTTGTAGTTAGCTCACTTATACCTTTTGTTATGGTCATGAGATTGTACATATATGCCTATATATACAAGTAGAAAGTTAGGGAAAGTATGAGAGAGCATGAGATGAGAAGAATTAGAAGTTGTAATAGTCATTAGACAAGTTAGAAGTGAAGAGGATCTCTCTCATCATTCAGATGTAAACTTTTTAGAGAAGAAGAAAAATTGTGCCCCATCTTTTGCTGAGTAATCCTTCTGTGTTTAATCTTTAGTGAAATGCTTTTGTACAAGTCTAAGTCTATAGTTGATTGACCTCTGTACAAGTTTTTAGATCCTAATTGTTATCAAACTGAGAGAATTGAGAGTAGGAACATTTACATATGTAAATGTGAAGAAGTGAAGTTTGCAACAGATGCAAATTTGATGTGAATGTTTTGGTCAGTTCTCCTTCCACAGTGTAAAGGTTTGAGCAAGAAAACACTCATTCTTTAAGTTGGAAGGTAATCTACCTATGGCTAAAAGCATTTGAATAAACGAGTTGTAGTTTGAGAGAAATATGCATTAAAAGTTATAGGTTTCAAAGTTGCCTGTAGAGAAGTATAGTTTTAGACATAGGTGAATTGTTTGGATCATTTCTCAAGATCTACTGAATCTTGTGAGATGATTTAACTTGGAGAAGGTGCACAATCTTTAGCACCTTGTGCAAAGTTCCATAAAAAACTTTACACATTTGATCAGTCAATGAGTGAGTTATGTGCAACAGACTTTTCTGAGTAGTGACTCTCTTCACAGTTAGTGTAAATCTTGATAGTTTGACATTGGTCTTCCAAAATTGATCAAAGTTTTTGAGTTATTCTTGATATATAAGTGTTCTAACCTAGACTCATCCCGTGTCTATTACATTATTCCTTTATCATTCTAATGAACATCTATACCTATTGTACAAGAACTTTCATCTGTAATGTACATATGTATACAAGCTACATTTCTGAGATCTCTTCACTTCCTTCAATGACTTCTTTGACTTCATATTGATTTTTGTCCTGCTTCATGCACTTCATAATCATCAATTGGCAATTGCTTTGTGCCAACAACCTTGTAACCTCCACTATGGCTCTATTTCTTCTCTCTGCCACTCCATTTTGCTATGGATTATACCTGGTTGTAAGTTCTCTTTTGATTCCTCTCTCTTGGAGATAAGAATCAAAGACAATGGAGAAATATTCTCCCCCTCCATATGACCTTAGCCTCTTCAAGGTCTTACCTGTTTTATTTTCTACAAGATCTAGGTATTTCTTGAAACATGAAAATACTTCATCTTTATGCTTCATAAAATATAATATTGTCCATCTACTACAATCATCAATGAATGACACATAATACATGGATCTAGAGATTTAAGGCTCCTTTCTTGGTCCCCATACATTTGTATGGACTAGCTCCGATAGGTCTCCATGAATGTATCCCTTCTTTGTGAATGGTTGTCTTTTAGAGTTTCCAAATTGACAAGCACTACATTTGTATATCATGTGTTGTTTGGATATGTTTGGTAGACCAAGCACACTATGATCCATAATTTGCTTCAAAGCCCTTTCAACTATATGAGCGAACCTCTTGTGCCAAATTTCCAACTTTGATAGGCAAGAACTATGCTTGAAGAGAAGAATTACCACATTATCTTTGGCCATAAGCTATTTCTACTATTGTATATCTTGTGAATGTACTTCCATCCAAATCTCTTCATGGTATGAATCATGATGAAGTTTGGAATGGTAAAAGACCAAGTCTAGGTTGTTGCAAAGTTTTTGGTTTGGTTGTTTAGCATATGTACATGTACCTTCACAAATTAGAGGAAAATTGGATGGATTGGCACCAAAGTCTAAGTTCATAGGATATGATTAAGTCAAATGGGATATAGATTCTACAATCCAACCACAAAGAAATTCACCACACGTACGGATGTTGTGCTTGAAGAACATAGATCATGGTATGAAGAAGATATACAAAAGGTAAATTTAACTTATGATCTTGATTTAGATTGTCATCCATTCGGTAGTAAGCATAATACACAAGTGTAGGACTCAAGAAGTGAATCAGAAGATGAACATGATGAGAAATAAAGAGACTAAAAGTTCTAGAAATCAAGAGGAAAGGCCAAGATGCAAGAATGTGGACAATTCTCCAAAGACACTCCTAGAAGATCAACAAGAGAAAGAAAGCAACCTAAAAAGGTAAGGATATGACAAATTTGTAACAAAACATTCCATCTATTTTGCCAAAGACTTAGTTTCAGAGGAACCCTCAACATATGAAGAAGCTAAAGGAAACCCTATTTGGGAGAAAGCCATGAAGAAAGAAATAGAAGCTCCAAAGAAATGAGCAAATGGGAGTTAGTTTCAATGCAAACCAATCAGAAGGTACTATGTTGCAAGTGGGTCTAAAAATTGAGAAGAAATTCAGATGGATCAACTTGTAGTACAAAGGCAAGTTGGTTGCTAAAGGATGTGCTCAAACTCAAGGCTTTAGCTTGAGGGGGAGTTGTTAGAACACCAAGCTCTTATCATGCTTGAGAGAAGGATGTGTTTAAAAGACAAGTTCATTCCTAAGGTGAACCTTAGAGCTTTGACATTTCATACATTTCTTTATTCTTGTAAAGGTTCATGATCACTTATGGTGTTATATCTTTGATTTCAGTAAGTGACGAAGTTAGAAGAACTAAAATTCCACAAGCTATGAGGTTAATGTTCAACCAACTACCAAAATCAAATTTGGCTTGATTTCTTCATTTCCTAGATTATAAGAAAAGTAAATAGAATCACAATAAACTATCCCGTGAGTGATTTTGAATTCAAATTGGATGTAGAAGAGTCGTAGAATCTACAAGGACTCTATATTATAACTCAAAAATATTTTTACGTTAATGTTAGATGACTATACAACTACTTCATCTTCATCTTTCTTCTTGCTCACTTTCTTGCATCATCTTCTCAAAAGTTTGCTAGCTTGTAGAAGCTATTTCTCATAGGTTCAATACTTATGAGTAAGGTCTCACTTGAATGGTATCACTTTCTAATTTATGTGTGTAGAGTTTTCTAATATTTTGCGTTATAAATTCTGAGAAATAGAGTCGTTTACCTCTCGCACTCAATCCATACACACTCCTGAAAAGTCAAGGAGACACCTACTCAATGCTAAACTTATAATTGAGTAAAGCCTTGCTTATAAATTGAATTATTGTGCGTAATAGATACTTAAAATTATAAGCCACCATCCCCTAAGAGCCTTTTACTCAATTGTAATCCGTTTGGGAGCATTGAGCGTTAAAACTTGCATGATCCAACCAAAATAGTAAGTTCTCCTTGTACTAATGTGCAAGTAGTCAATTTTGAACCAATATTTTCTCAATGACTCTCCAAAGCCTATAGGTTCTTTTATTGCATCAATTTGAAGCCCAAAAGGTGTACTAGATTTTCCATTTGCAAAAGGATAGGTCATGTACTAGCTAGATGGACCAAACTTCAAAACTTTCATCATCAGAGTTTTGCTATTCATAGTTCTCCAAGTTCTCTCAAAAATGACCACAATGGTGGTTGAATCCCAATTCGATATGCACTTGACATCTGCAAGTGGATCTATGAGGCCCTACAATCACTATGACGTAGGATGAACACGGTTAGTTTGGTTGAGTTGGGGGTCTTCAACGGGGATTTCTCCTTGAAATTTAACAAATTTTGATGGAGGGAGTGAGGGTAATCCTCTTTCTATATAGCTCTATAATCGGTAGTCATGGAACTAGGTACAAGTGCAAGCAGGATGTGCATTCTATGATGCTAACGTTTTTTGTCCTAAGACAAGGAAAGATAAGATCCTAGTATGGCAAGATCATGGTCCCTATCCAATATTGACATGAATTTCATGACTTAGCACCTGATCATGCACTTTGCAATTGAGCTCAAAAGGTGTGTATCACCTATATACATACTTGGATTAATGCATGATTGCATCATGGTGCATGCAGTCTATGGGAAACTCATCTAGGTTGATTACAAATGTTATTGATATGAGCATTACATGGATTATATATGTTTTGTTTCCTTATGGGTTTACAATGAGGTTCAAAGATTTTATTACCACTTAGGTGAACATTGGAGACAACAATTGGATTGGGGTTTTGTGTTTGTACATGTGAATGAGGTGAAGAGAAAAATATTATGGAATGATTTAGGAGAAGCTTAGATATCCATGTCTAGATAGTGCATGGATTAGTGGTACAAGGTTTGTGTCAGTTAGGAAAAATGGATTCATGTCAGGACTGTCCATATGAGTATATCCTAGGGTTTTCTAGGAAAGATAAATGGATAGGCTTTATTTAAGCATGTGGGAAATATTTTTGCACCCATATATGAGATACATTGGGTTGTTCTTTAAAAAGTTGCTTGGGGACTCGGATTTTTCAAATCGCTAGTTGATTCTTGGCATCATCTTTTGTTCTTTGTGGAACCCTTAGCCACCTAGTTGGCTGAGAACTTGGAGTAGGAGAAGGGTTCATTCTCTTTTCTTAGCCTAGATCTACTTCAGGTTTAAAAATAATTTTAATCTATGGTGTTTTGATACTTTATCATCATTCCATTTGTGTGTTAAGTTCCTTTGTCACATTTAGCATGAATAAATTGGATGTTCCTTTGTAAAATAAACACACTTCAACACATGCATGGTTTGCCTAGATGGGATTGAATTATGATCCTTTTTTGTAGGGGCACATGGAATGTGTGTGGATTGGGAATAAAAAAGTTCCTAGTCCTCTAAATCAATCGTGTGGCATTGTTTGTTCACCTAAACTTGTAGGAGTCATTTCCTCAAGTTCAACTCTATAGCATGATTGTAAATCCAGTCTTGGCCCAGCACTAGAGATTTCTTTAGATCATCATGATGGAACATTAAGAGCTTGAGCCTTAGAGGGGTTTCATGTAGAAGGATAGGTACTTCTACTACTCATAAAAATGAAGTATCTACACCTCCTAATCCTATGAGATAGGGCTCTATGTGAGGAGATGGTTGGATATAATCAAGAGATGAAGTGGTGTTGCAATAATCTTGCTCTACAGCTACCAATGTGACTTCAAGGCACCTTAGTAGACACCTTTAGCTTCCTAAATCCAAAACAGATAACTTGTACATAGCCTGACTCTATGAAAAAACTTTCTATTTTTGGACTTGAACCTCTCAAAAATTGTTCAGTTCTCACTCTCTCATAACAATTGACTTGAGACCTTTTAGACACATCTAATTGAATTAGATAACTATTCCAAGTTATTTTACTAATTTAGAGTGAGTATACACTAAGGAATGAGTTTAAGAACTCAGGGGTGTAATCCTGACTTTTGAGGAGGAAGACAATATGTAGACGTAGGTAGCTTGTATAACTCATAACTCAAGATCTAGTGAACCAAATGTAATGAAAATCGAGATTTGGAAATTAGACCAATGAATCTACCTATCCCAAGTTAAAGAAACTCAAATGATCAAGTATACATAGAGAATGCGATCAAACAAAATTATTAAAATGAAGAGATTGTAGCAATGAATAATAGACAGAGATTATCATGAACTAATGACTCAAATTGTATGTGTTAATGAATGTATGATTCAAAGGAGATGGAGCGGACTTACTCATACATATGTGCTCAATGTATGCTCAACCATGAGCTCAATGGCTAAAAGTCACATCTGTTTATACATTTAGATAAGTTTTGAAATTTGAATTTCCCTCACCTAAAAGTGTTCCTATAGTTTAGGTGTTCATTGATTTGATTCCATCCACCAAATAGTCGTAGTTCTTGGCTCCTAAAATCATGAGATTCCTTCAAATTATTTCCATTTACTTTTATCCATTAAGGTAAAGTCTATGACTTTTACAAAAAGGTATTCATATGCACTTCATAAGTGATCCAAATGAATATGTGAGAAGTCCTTATCATTTGGTCAAGCATCTAGGCTTTCCAAATGTACCAATAGCTCCCCCTCAAGCCTAAAATGCTTGAGTCTTCAATCCTTTGGTATCTCCTACAATCCAATCATAGATTTGAACCTATTTAGTTTGCTTCCATCAATGATTTGATCATCATATCTGCACATTGCATATAAGTAGATGCATAGGAGAGTTGTATCTCCTTACTCACACTATTTTCACTAATAAAATGATAATTGAATTCAATATGTTTGTTCTTGGCATGAAAGATAGGATTAGCAACTAGATCAAGTGAACTCATATTATTTCCAAATATGTATGGAGTGCCAAAATCCAACCCTAAATCTGAGTATAGGGTCTTGATCCACATAACTTCTTGTGTTGCATTTGCTAAACCTTTGTATTCAGCCTCAATTGAGGAGAGTGCAATTGTAGGTTGCTTCTTTGGAGACCAATATATGAGCTTTGTACTTGCGAATGAGAGATATCCTGATGTGCTTCTTCTATCATCTTTGGAACCTGCCCAATCTGCATCAATGAATAGCTTTACATTCAAATCAGATGTATAGTGGTAATACAAATCTTTATTTATTGTTCCTTTCAAGTATTTCAATATCCTCTTTGCTACATCCATGTGAGATTTCCTTGGGGTGTGCATGAATTGACTAAGCACAATTACTCCATAGCAAATATCAACCCTAGTTAGAGTAGCATAGTTCAAACTCCCAACTAGGCTTTGATAGCTTGTGATGTCTTCAATAATTTCTCCTTCATGAGCACTTAATTTGTGGTTGACCTCCATGGGAGTACCTACAACTTTAGCTTCTTGCATTTTGAATTTGGTAAGCATATCTTTAATATACTTTCTTTGTGTAAGGAACATCCCTTCATCTATGTAGACTACTTCCAATCCAAGGAAGCAAGTAAGCAATCCAAGATCACTTATCTTAAACTCCTCTTTCATTTGTGCTTTGATCTTTCTGATTCCATCAACATCATCACCTGTAAGGATTATATCATCTACATACACACATAAGTACATCATTTCAGATTTACTTCTCTTAATGAAAAGTGAAGGATCAGCTTTGCTTAATTGAAATTCTTTGTCCTACAAGATAGTAATTAATCTATGGTTCTAAGCTCTAGGAGCTTGCTTCAGTCCATATAGAGCTTTCTTGAGTTTACACACATATTCAAGATGTGACTCATCAATAAATCAAGGAGCTTGTGCCATGTACACCTCCTCTAAAATCCAACCATTCAAGAATTCATTTTTTACATCCATCTGATAGAAGTTCCAATTCTTTGAGGTAGCTACACACATAAGTACTCTGATTGTATGCATCTTTGTCATAGGAGAGAAAGTTTCTTCATAATCTATACCTTGGTTTTGAGCAAACCCTTCAGACACAAGCCTTGCTTTATACCTGTTTATTGATCCATCTGAGTTCTTCTTTACCTTATAAATCCATATAGATCTATTGATCTTCATGGATGGCTTTTTGGGAACCAATTCCCAAGTGTGATTCTCGTGAAGAGCTGCTATCTCTTCTTCCATTGCTTCTCTCTGTTCTGATTTCTTTTTAGCTTCTTCAAATGTTGATGGTTCTTCTTAATTGATATCATAAGCAATATAAATTGATTAGTTAGTGACTAGAGATATGTCAAATCCATACCTTTATAGCTTCCTTTTTTCCCTAGTTATCTTCTTATTGTTTGTTGAGAAGATTCTACAACATCTCTCAAGTCCTATATCTTAGCTTTACCTTTCTTGTTCCAAGCATTGATATTCCTCCTTTGTGTCTTCTAATTATCATCAAAATCACTTGATGCTTCATGTAAGTGATCACTTCCCTTTTGCAATGTTGGGAAGTCCTCCTCTAGGTCATAAGGTAGCTTGATTTTCTTGCAATCATCTTCAAACTAAGAGTTGTTCTCATCAAAGAAAACATCTCTACTAAAAATAAAACTTTTAGTGGTTGGATTATATAGCCTGTACCCTTTTTGGTGTAAGTCATATCCAATGAATACACATTTCTTTGCTTTAGGATCCATTTTACCTATGATTTGTGATGGAATATGTGCATAAGCTATGCATCCAAATATCCTATAGTGATCAAGGCTAGGTCTTCTTCCATTCCATGTTTCATAGGGTGCATCCCATCCAATGCTTTTGATGGGAGTCTATTGATGAGATAGGTGGTTGTAGATACAACCTCTACCCACAAATAATTTGGTAATTTTTTCTCATTAAGCATAGACCTTGTAGCTTCAACTATGGTCCTATTCCTTCTCTCTGCCACTCCATTTTGCTATGGAGTGTACCTGATTGTCATCTCTCTCTTGATACCTCTCTCTCAGAGATAAGTATCAAATTCATGGGAGAAATATTCTCCTCCTCCATCTGACGTTAGCCTCTTTAGTGTTTTATTTGTTTGATTTTCAACAAGATCAAGATACTTCTTGAAACATGAGAAGAATTCATCCATATTCTTCATAAAATATAGGATGGACCATCTGCTTCAAGCATCAATAAAAGATACATAGTATCAGGATCCTAAAATTGATGGCTCCTTGCTAGGTCCCCAAACATTTGTGTGGATTAGCTCCAACAAGTCACCATGAATATATCCTTTCTTCATGAAGGGTTGTCTATGTGATTTCCCAAGGTGACAAGCACTACACTTATATATCATGTGTTGCTTGGAGATATTTGGTAGGCCAAGCACACTTTGATCCTTGCACATTTTCTTCAAATTCCTTTCACCTATATGATCCAATATTTTGTGCCACATTTCTAATTCTAATAGGGTCTGATTACCATAATTGAAAAGAGCTATATTTCTAATGTCTTGAAGATCAAACGTAAAGAGTATACCTATCTTTTCTCCTTTTGAAATTCTCTTGAATCCTTGTTGTGGATCTTGAACAAAGGCTCCATTCCTTGTGAATCTTACCTGCAATCCATGCTCTATAATTTCCCCAACACTTATGAGATTCTTTGTTATAATAGGTACATACAATACCTTGCTGAGTAGATTCATGTTCCCACATTGAGCCTTCACATCACAATCTTTTCCACTAAGTGCCTTGTGTCATCTCCTATTTGAACCTCATGTCTATTTCTTGGATCATCTAAGTTTGAGAGTAGAGCCACATTCCCCGCTCCATGATTTGAACAACCAGAATCTATATAAAATACATGCTCATCTGTGTCACGAGGAAGGAGATAAGGAAGAGAGCTCACACACACACTCTCACTCTCAAGGAGAAGCACACACACAAATTGAGGCAAGGAAGAATGATCTTCTTCTTCTTCTTCTTCTTCTATTACATAAAAGAAACGAAAAACTGGTACGTGTCATCCTGAATCATCACATATTGAGCTTGATATCTCAACACTCCCCCTCAAGCTCAACGCCATATCCTATAATCCAAGCATCTCCCGAAACTTCTTCAACTTCTCAGCTCCAAGTGCTTTGGTAAAAATATCAGCAACCTCCTCATCTGTTCTCACATAAACAAGATCAATATCACCTGCTAATACCGTCTCTCTGATGAAGTGATAATGTACCTCGATATGCTTTGTTCTAGCATAGAAAACACGGTTCTGTGCTAACTGTATGCTGCTAAGATTATCACAATAGATAGAAATAGCTTTTGCACTTCCACACCTAAATATGCAAGTAACATCTCCAGCCATGATGCCTCACATGTTGCCATTGCAACACCTCTATACTCAGCCTTTGTACTCAACAAAGCAACAGTGGGTTGCTTCTTACTGATCCATGTAATAGCTGCACCTCCAAGTGAGAAAAGAAAGCCACTAGTAGATCTTACCAGCCCAATCTGCATCGGTGTATCCATGAACCTGCAAATCTACACCAGCTTCATAAAACAATGCATAATCCAAAGTAGCACTCACATAACATAGAGTGTGACTGAGAGCATCCAAATGTGGCTTCCTGGGAACCTGCATAAACTGACTTTCAAGTCCAACAGTGTAGCTTAAATCAAGCCTTGTAATTGTAAGATATATAAGACTTCCCACAATTTTTCTGTACATAGTAGCATTTTCCAATGCTTCACCTGATGTAGTATCCAACTTCAAATTCTGATCTAATGGCATAGAAATTGGCTTACAACCAGCCATACCATACTTTTGCAGCATATTCAAGGCATATTGCCTTTGCGACATCCATATACCTGTTTCTGTATGTATAAACTCAATGCCCAAGAAATAGTGTAGCACACCAAGATCTTTCATGTCAAATTCTTGCATAAGAAGTTGCTTTACCTCTTTGATGCTTTCTTCATTATTGCCACCTACAATCAAGTCATCAACATAAATGGCCACAATCGTGATGCCATCATCAGCCTTCCTTGCATATAGTGAATGATCTGCATCACACATAGAAAACCCAATGCTGGTTAAGTAATCAGCAATCCTTGCATGCCATGCACGCGGAGCCTGCTTCAGCCCATACAAAGCCTTTTGCAACCTGCAAACATATTCTGGATGCTTTGAATCTTCATATCCTTGTGGCTGGTCCATATATACTTCTTCTTGTAACTCACCATGTAGGAAAGCATTCTTCACATCCATCTAATGCAAAGTCCATCCTTTTGCTGTAGCTAATGCAACAAGTGTCCTAACAGTAGACATTTTAGCTATAGGGCTGAATGTTTCCTCATAATCAATGCCATATGTCTGTGCATATCCTTTAGCTACCAATCATGCTTTATACCTGCTTATGCTACCATCAACATTATGCTTTACCTTGTAAACCCATTTGCAGCCTATGGGTTTCTTTCCTTGTGGCAATGGAACCAGCTTCCATGTATCATTTCCATAAAGTGCAGCCATCTCCTCATCCATAGCTTTTTCCCAATCTGCATTACCAATTGCATCTTCAAAACAAGAAGGTTCAACATCTTTTATTACCTTTGTCATGTAGGCACAATGGCGAGCCATGTAACTATCATATGTCAATCGTTGCACTCAATTACGCATCCTCCTAGATCTTCTTCATCCTGGGTCACTTCTCATTGTATCATCTGCATGTGCCCTTCTTACTCCTGGAGTCTTCATAGATGGCAATCCAAGTTCCTCATCAAGACTCTTTTCTGAACCGCTTGAATCCCCATCAACGTCTTCAAAACCTACACATATTTTATGACCAGCAGAAAGCTTTTCTTTACCTTTCATGGATGTATTTGATGAATTTGCTGGACTGAAATTTCCACGTAATCCTCCACTCCATGGATTTGAGTTGGAACTATTGCTTGGTGATGCATCCGGTCCACTCAAAACCTGAGATTCTGCACTTGATTTTTCAGCATTTTCTTTGTCATTCGGTTCAAGACTGAGTCCTTCTTTGGCATCTGCATAGAAGCTTGACATTTCATCAAATACCACATCTCTGCTCACCTTTACCTGTCGTGTGAGTGGGTTATAACATTTATATCTCTTTTGCTCAAGGGAGTATCCAATGAAGACACACTTTTCTGCTTTTGGATCCAGCTTCATCCTCAATTCATCTAGGACATGTACATATGCGATATAGCAAAAAACTTTCAGATGTGATAAGTTTGGATTTTTACCTATAAACTTCTCTTCAGGTGTAACTTGATGTGCAACAGCAGTCGCAGTTCTGTTCATGATGTATACAACAATATGCACAGCTTCTACCCAATAACAATGAGGCATATTCTTCTTAGCCATTAAGGCTCTTGCTATTTCTGCAATATGTCTATTTTTGCGTTCAGCAATGCCATTTTGTTGTGGTGTGTACCTGCATGAAAACTCACGCTGAATTCCATGATCATTTGATTTTGAAACACCAGCAGGCATCGTATTCATCATGTGATGTTGAACCATAAATAGCTTCTCAGAATCATCTGCACTTGTGGATGCATAATTGTTTTGTTGCCTTCTGTTATTTTGATTCTTCAACCTGCAATCACGTTCAAAGTGTCCAGGTTTACCACAATTCCAGCATCCTTTACTATCATTACCTCAATCATTTATTTGGAAATTTTTGCGACCTCTTTGGCTCCCCCTGCCTTGAAACTGTCCTCTTCCTCCTACATGATTCTGTTGTTGACCTTGGTCTTGGTTACTGTTTCCTCTTCCACTTCCAAAACCTCTACCTTTGCCTCTTCCTCTGCTAGAGTAGAATACCTGCTCAGAACTGGGCTTTCCTTGGGAGTTTGAATCCTCACCAAGATTCTTTTCTTCAATAATCAGCATAGATACCAAATCAGCATAACCAATACATTACCTTTCGTGCTCCTTGATTCCATTCCTCATATTCTCTTAACTGTTCTACAGTCCAATTCCTTTCTGGTAACTGCGGAGCATTTTCATTCTCTCCTTCGATGTACTTCCAATAGCCTTTTCCCATAAGGAAATTTGTCATTTTGAATCTCCAAGCATGGATGTTGTTCTTGTCCAACTTATCGCTCATAAGCTGACTCATTCCATATGCGTTTTCCATTTCTGCAACAATTCACAACACCGCTGTCAGAGAGAATTCTCTCTCCCCAACTTGATGAAGTCTTGGCAGGTGATAAGTATAAAAGGCTATATCTGATGAGTCAACCCAAAACGGATGAATCTAAAAAGATGTTCCTTTCCACATTCATTGCAGTACCCTTCCCATGTCCTAGGAGGTGGTGGGTTGTATGGCAGAGTGCATTCTCTTATGAAGTGATCTCCTCCGCATCTATAGCATAGTCCTTTTGGCATAGGCAGTCTGATGGGTGGTCTCATAGGTGCTAGTGCCTTACGTGCAGTGTACATTAGGTTCACATATTCTCGTCCATAGGTGTTGTCATATTCTTCATAACCATAATATTGTTGGTCATAAATTTTGTTCATACTTTGCCAGACTGGTGTCATAGGGATAGTATTCTCCTTGAGTTTGCTCATATCCCTGATTCATTACTTCTGTACTAGCTAGAGGCGTAGCTGGTACTATGGCTTCTTCCATGTTCTCCTCAGGTTGAGTATATTTGACTGGCACTATGTTCTGTGGATAGGGTGGTTGTTGTCCTAATACTAGTTGTGGTTATCCATGTCCTCCTTGTTCATAAGGTCTAGGTGCTCCTAGTGGGCATGGATATGGGTTGTACCTTGGGATCTCTCTTCCTTGTTCTCTAGGAGGGTATCCATAAGGCCTATACTGAGGTTGATTCATAGGTCTTGATTGCTTGTTGAATGGGCAATTTTCAGTAGTATGGTTAGTGTATTTCTACTCAATATGGTAGTATAGGTTGGGTCCTTGGGGTGGCTGCCTATTTTATGGGTAAGCTTGAGGCATGCCTATCCCTCCTCTTACACACATGTGAGATGGGTGATCTCCACCACATAGGTTGCATCTTTGTAGTATCGGCATTCTCATTGGTGGGTTCTGGTAATTCCTCTATCCGTGGACTCTTAACTTTTTGGCTACCAGATCTACTAGCTCCTCCACATTACTAGAACAAGTTGTCATTGTACTCCTAATGTCTTCTTATTTAGTAGAGCTTGGTGTATATTTGAGGTCATCAGCTAGGTTGTCTTCTAGGTCAATGCATTCCTAGAGACACTCACTCAATGTCTAAAGCCGTTTAATGTAAACTAGGATTCTCAATGTTCCATTAGTCAATCCATCTAAGAATAAAGATGTCATTTTTTGCTGGGAGGGTCTTTCTGTCACTAGACATCTATCGACATATTGATTAAATCTTTGGGCAGTTGTTTTTATGATTTCATTTGAGTTTTGTTTGAAACTATGAATTAAGGATGATGAGTTCTGTTTAATCCCTCTCTTGGTAAATTCTCCAATGAACTCTTGGAAAAATTACTCAATATTTTCAAATTGATTTGGATCCAATGGTTGGAACCACGTCAAAACGTCCCTGTGAGCATTAATCCAAAGGACTCATACTGAAAAAAGAAATCATCCACTTGTTCGGCTCGTAATACCTACTTAAATTCTGCTATGTGGTCATATGGTTCTCTCATTCCATCATAGTGATTTCTCATGCATTTAGCAACTTGAATATGTCTGAGCCTTCTTATAGGTTGTGGTGGTCTAGGCATCACAAGAATTGCTCATCTAATTGGAGGCATTCCTGATTGCACACCTGGTTGTGGCCTTGGTCTAATGGGTGGACGGTTTCATGTTACCTATTCCTGGGTGGGTTTGGTTGTGTGACTACACTCCTAGCATTGTGAATTGCACATGAGTTCAGTTGGCAACACTTCACTAGCTCGTTTGTTCTGACATTGTATTCTCTGGTTCTTGGTGCATTCCAAAAGGGTTGTGGGAGGTAGTTTCCTGCTCTCAAGGAGGTAATACAGGAAACCCCATGTATTTCAATCGAGACCTATCAACTGCATCTAGTGGCCAATACCTCCTTTGGTTTGGGTCTAGGTAGGTGTACTTAGACTCATCTTTGGGATCCTTTAACTCATAGAAAGTTGTTGGGCTTACTTCTTGTCCTCATGTGGGTGAATCAGTTTGTAACAGTAGGTATAACCCATGGATCATGTATACATCCAACATGTAGTCATCTTGAGGTATGAAATCCTCTCTCAAGACTTGAGTCACCACTGACTTGCCCCTTGGGGTAGTCACAAGTTCTTTAGGGTTAGATGCTCCCGAGTTTCCTTGTCCTTCTAGCTCTCCTCTCTCATTGATCTGATTTGGGTTTTCTATCACTACGTAGATTTGACCTAACTTATCCATGTACACTCCCTCATACTTCACTACGGGTTTGGGCACTATTGCTGACTTGGCGGAGTTTACCATTCTTGAAACAGACCTATTTAAACTATCCAGGTAAATAGGGATTCCTTGCCTATTGGTGGACGCATATTGCAAAAAGGTGCGGTATTCACGCTCCATGGTTGACATAAAATTCTCCCTGGGAAGAAAACCATGCATGTCGTGTAAGGCCATGGGTAGTTCCTCCTTTGAGTCACTAGAGGTCTCCACGTAGATCAAGTGATGGCTCACTTGGGTTGCACTTCCTACTGGTGAAATGATACTTCTTCAGCTACTTAGAAACTGTCCTGATCTTAATTTCATTCACCCCTTTGGGTCTATGTCCACTCCCTACTTCCGCTTACTTAGCTCCTCAATCACTTCAAATTCGGTTCCCAAATAGCTTGAGTAGTTCTCAACGATACCACTCTTGGCGATACCACACAGGCGATACGATACCAGACTTGGCATGATATGATACCAAAAGTCTACGACAATATGATACCACTGAGCCCCACGATATGATACTAGAGGTGCAGAAGATGCGATACCTCTGCAACCCCACGATACAATACCAAGGCAATCGATGATACGATACTTGTCCAATACACGATACGATATCAAAAATCACACGATATGATACTGAGGTAACTTGCAATACGATACTGGAATGGCTGACGATACGATACCTCTAATTGGCACGATACGATACCAACCTCATGATATGATACTAGGATAGCTAACGATATGATACTTGATTGGCTCACGATACAATACCCGTAGTTAGGATGATACGATACCAATGAATTCTTGAGACAATACGATACCAAGTTACCAAACGATATGATACCAATCTGTAAATGATACAATACCAATCGGTAGACGATATGATACCTTGATCGACATGATATGATACCACCAAAATGATGGTGATGATACTTAAGATCACCACGATACGATACGTAAGATCACCACGATACGATACTAGGTATGCTCAGGATACAATACCTGGTGGACCGCAATACAATACCACCAAAGGACCGCAATTGCGATACCAACACTTGAAGATATGATATCCTGATGGTATCATGATACCTCAAGTGGTTATGCAATGATATGATACGAGGCGAGTACTGCGATACTAGGGAATTTTGGTATCACGATACCAAAACTCAATCGATCGTGATACTACAACCAAATTTCATATGAACTTAATTTTGTTATGTGCAAAGTGTTTATTTATCTCACCTCTTCACTCTTGACCCCCTATATCACTTGAAGGATCTCAAAAAACTCTCTGTTATAACCCACAATACTGGAAATGGCTTTAGTCACGTGCCTGTGTGTTCTAGAGGTGTTTTTGATATCAAAAACTTGTGTAACTCACCTTCAAGGATGCCTTGCCTAAGCTTTAGATCTTTTTCTTGCTTGCTAGGCATGATACCACTACGACGATATGGGTCACTACTCTCCTCACAATACTCAATCTCACAAATGACCAATTGAACTAATTTTTGGGTTTTTAGTGCTTTGGGTTGCCTAATACCTATACTAAACTAATTTTTACAATTTTTTTGGGATTTTTTTTGGTGTAATCTACTTCTCCCTACTCGACTCCTCTCTCTTGCCTAACCCTAACTCTTCCCTTACTTCCTCTCTTCTAACCCTAAACTAAAAACGCATCACATGCACCCCATGAGTGTGAACTAACAAGTACTGAAATACTTGACTACTTTCCATTGAACGAATTCACCTCTACAAGTATGATTTCTTCACTCGAGAGCTCTAACCATCACGAAGGCACCTTGGTTAGGTTTCTTCCCTGGCAATGGCACCAAAAATGTGTGTACCTAATTCACAAAGTCTTAGGGACTTGTGTCGATGAGACTAGACCTCGATCGCCGCACAAGTGCATATAGTGGTGGATTAATACACATTTAATTATCAATCGGAGGAACCATAAGAACCAAGTGTATGAAGATGCACGCGCACATGATGGTAAGTGAAGTGGTCAATAGTGAGTTCCTTTTGAAGCTCTTGATGAGACGCATCTATTGTTCTATTTTCACTCCAATATGACAAACGTACTTCAAGTTATGAGCAAAAGAGTGATGGGAAGGGAAAGACAATAGTCCCACACAACATTTCAAGCATTACACACACATGAAAGATCACGGAGTAGGAGGAAATCAGCAGGAAAGAATCAAATTCGAAATTCTCCTTTAGCTCTTCACAATGGTAAAAAAAGTCCTTTACAAGACTCACAAAGTGACTTATTATACATGTGCCCTAAAAATGGTCCTTTTACACAAGAGACTGGCACTTTTATTGACTAACTCTAATTTCCTAACATTTTACAAAAGTTATGTTACAATGAGGTGGGCTTATGCATCTAGAGGACTCCTCTAGTGCATTTACATGGCTTTATGAGGTTTCCATAAGCATTTGAAGAAGAAAAATTGTGCCCATAATTTTGAAAATTTTGGGGCTCCTCTTTAGTGCTCCTTTTTCTTTGCAACAATGTCTTTGTGTTTTTTGTTGTGTTTTGCAAGAGAGACAAAGAGAGAGAGAGAGAAAGAGAGAGAGAGACATCAATGAAGATAGTGATAGGATGAGCATCTACCTTGTCCATTCGGAAGCTCCTACTACTCTCGCATTTTTCCTACTTACATCTGTCTTTAGCATAGGCACAGAGACAAATGTATTCTTGGTCGTGCCTGTAGGCTTGATCTTTTTGACTATAATGTTCTGTCAAATAGGCTTCTAGACTATGTTTCATGAAGATCCACTATCTCTTGGGTGGATCTATGGGTGAAAGCATGTTGATGTTTGAAAAAAAGTGAAGTCCAAGATAATTTTAATTAGCAAGAAAAAGCCAATCCTTCTTAGCTAAGCCTATGTGTATCACTTCATGAAAGAGAAAATTAAAATCATTAGTGATGGGGATGAGCATATGCACATTGTGTAGTGGAGCATGGAGCATTCATGATGAGTGGCATCACTATTTGAAGTTTTTATGTGTGTTGCATCTTGAGTGGGGAACATTGAGAGACATTGGTTTTCAAGGAGGAGCATTCATCACTATTGGCAATTTTTCTATGCACTGCATCCTAAGTGGGGAATGAGAGATTATTTTTCAAGGAGCAAGTTTGCGAGATGAGAAGAAATGTCAAAGTTTTGAAGAGAGGAATAAAAGGGAGGAGAGCAAAGCTATACAGATGAGGTAAACCTTTTGGAATTTCATTTATTTATGGCATGTGAACTAGTTCAAGATGTATCTTTGAATTCTAGGCGATCTTGTGCTTTGAGTGGTTGATTTGCAGAAAACTATGCATTCTATGAGCAAAATGAAATATAATCTCTGCATTGGTGGTTTGTATAGATGACTAATTTTTTTGCACATCACCTATTTTCATTTGGAGGTCATTCCTAAAAAGGTAATCCAATTCTTCATATTTGATGACAAGAAGCATGATGCCCTTTTTGTGCAACATTGTTTCCAATTACATTGGCAATGGTTGAGAGAGCTAAACCTTGACATAAGCCAACATTGGGTATGGTCTGATGGTGCAACTTCTCAACTTAAATCTAAACTTCCATTTTACTTCGTAGGAAGATATGCAAGGCTATCAAGCATGACTATGATATGGAACTTCTTTGAGTCACGTCACGGGAAGGGAGAACATGATGGTGCAGGTGCAATTGTGAAAAGGGTGTTAACCCATGAATAACTGTTGAAAAAATACCTCCAATAGTGTTTTACCATAATGTCATGTATATAAGAGCTTCAAAATTTTGTAACACTCAGAAAGACTCTTCCTGTAGTGACTCAGGAGCATTCAATCCCAAGTAGACAAAAGAAGTCTTTCCATTTGTGTAAAAAAGAAAATTGCAAGAAATCGTGACTCTCTCCAAGCAAGAAATCGCAATTCTCTCCAAAAGGGTATAAAAGCCACAAATGTGAAGGATTCTAGGCCATTTTCTCTTGTATCTTTTGCAGTAATGAGAAGAGAAGCTCCTTTGGCTATGATACCTATGACATCTCTTGTGTCCTTTGTCTTTTTGTGCTTTATGGAAGTGTTGATGTGTTGCTTGGTTGAGTATGAAGTTGTAAATGTATGTTCTACTTGTTCATGAAGTCCTTGAGGAGTAATCTCTATCATATTCATCTTCTGTTGTCACTTTGGTGAAGTTGTTCGAACACGAATCTCTCTTGCCTGCTTATACACTTTAGTAATCCCAATTCTAGTACCAGATTTGAAATCTACACGAAAACTAGCATGGAAAAGTCACTTGAATCACTTGATTCGGTGCTTCTATGAGGGAGTTATGATCATTTGAAGTTTCCAGCTTACATGCCTATAGAAAGTCGTGTTATTCCGAAAGTCATGTTTTCTTGCTTCCTTCTTGTTCTATCATTTTCACTCCTTTTGGATCTCCATACAGGTGTTCTTGCTTGCATTCTTTGAGCATGATTGATGTGTGGTTTGTAAATCACTAGTCTCTAAGCACCCATCGGGTTAGCTTGTTCTTGGATTGACAAATTAAAAAGGGATTCCCTTTCTCACTTCTTTGTCATGAAGTCCCTACTGCTGCAATGGGACACATACTTGTTGGAAGGTGAAGATAAGGTTGGCAGCATAACTCCCTTTTTTGGCACTGTTTCTGGGGTAGAGTTACCTAGATTGGAATGTAAAGACCACAAGTAAGTAGCACTTTCCTCTTTAAATTTAGATAAGCAAGACTATGGGAGTTACAAGATTGATGGAAGATCAAGCCAGGTATGTACTTTTCATTTGATGCATAGAAGATCAACTGTGTATGGCCCTTGTGAAGTTTTCAGTCAAATTGAAGTGAAGGGATGGCCATGTGGGAGTTTAGCATACTCAAAATGGTTACCTCTTGCTCAATGGTTTGAACTTTGCAATTTCTTATGATTAAGCCTTTTTGCCTCAGTTAGGAGGACCTTTGAGAATAGGATTAGGAGAAAAGCTGAAGGAAGAGAGTGAATAACCAACCTTTTGAATCATAAAACATTTATTTTCTTTGATCATCTCCTTCAAAAAATTATGACTTTCTGCTAGGAAATCGCAACTTTTTGTTTTTTCCAACTTTAAAAGCCAAAAAATAATAAAATATGAAAAAAAATCAACAAAAATAAAATAAAAAGACACAAGAAGAGGAGGGAAATAAATGATAGCATGAATGGGGGAAGCTAGTTCTTGAAAACTCATTTTTTGGGGTGTTGTAGGATACTTCAAAAAACCACAACTTTTTGTGGATTACCACTCAGAAAATCATGTTTCATCAGGAGCACTAATTAAGGAAGAGATTAATACCTATGATCTCTAATAAGCCTCTTGATGTGAAAGGATCAAATGGACTAGAGTGAAAGTGTAGGAGTGCAAGTGAAGGGGTCTAAATTTTTGAAAAGGGAAGAATTAAAGTTATTGTAGGAAATCACGACTTTCTACTAGAAAATCGTGACTCTCAGCTAGAACATCAGAAATCTCTGACTGCACATGAGAGAAAAACAAGTTTTTCTTCAGACTTGGTGGGTCCTTGAGATTTGAGAGAAGATTTTGTTCAGATTTTGTGGATCCTTGAGATTTAGTGGATGTGAGAAAATTTTTGTTCAAAATTTTTGGATGTGAGAAAATCACAAATTTCTCCAAGAAAATCGTGGCTTTCTCCAAGAAAATTGTGAATCTCTCCAATTTAAACCACTCTCTCCACTTGGAAAAAAATTGCTATAGTAGAAAGGTGACTCTCTACACTTGGAGAAAACTTTACATTCTGAGAAAATTGCAAATTTCTCCAAGAGAATCGCGAATTTGTCCAAGAAAATCATGAATTTGTGGAATTGAGAAAATCACGACTTTATGGAAGAAAATCCTGAATTTCTCCAGGCTATAAAATCCAAGGCATTTCAAGATTTTTCACTTTTGAGTGTGAGTGAGCAAAAAAAAGTGTGAATTTTCATGAGCTTAGTGTGCCCCAAGCAGCAACTCTTCAAGGCAAGCAGAGCATTTAGGAGGCTACAGGTAACACTCCTATATCTTTCTTCAATGGTTTGATCATCAGTGCATGACTAAAACATTATGTTTCAATAAAACAAAAAATTACCATATTCTGAGTTTTGTTTTTTGACAACTTGAAATGACTTGCATGTCAATTTAACACAAGGATATTTGATTAGCTTGTAAATGCACCTCTTTAGGGCATAGTTAGAACCTTGAAACTTTTTGTATCAGTCATCTCCAGAGAATCGCGATTCTCTGGGTTGACTTGAGGGAGATAAATGTGAGGTGTTGACTTAGCAATAAAACTAATAAAATGATAATTTGAATAGATTGAGAAAGTCATGACTTTCTCTGTTGTCCACTAGAAAGAAAATAAACAAAGTCCACAAAATCGGGTTTTCAAGTCAAACATTCACGATTCTCTTTGGGGATCTCCAGAGAATCGGGGTATCTGACAAGAAAATAGTGATTTCCTCAACAAAAACAAAGAAACTAACTCCAGGGAATTGTGGCTTGGAGGGAGGCAGGGATCCATGGATTTCTAGATGGATCTTATTATGATAGACATCCCTAGATGTATCTCAACTATGGAAATCATGGATAAGCATACCTAGAAGGAGAATGACCCACAAGAGTACTTAATGTGCCAGGTACTAGACTTCACATGAGAGATGAAGACCATAAAGATCAACCAAGCCCTGGTGAGGGAAGCCTTCAAGTTTGAAGAAGGAAACACATATAACTTGAATGATATTAGAAAGGGAACAAACCAGTATAGGGAGATCAAGAAGTTCCCAGATTTTGATTCAGAAGTATTACATATGGCAGTCAGGATGTTGCACCAACACTTTTGCTCGATCCAGATGACTCGATACACGATGCCACATAAAGTAGTGACCTTGGCCTTCATGATAAGAGGGAAAAGGGCAAGCCCTAACAAGGATTTTATAGACTGCTTTAGATGAGGAGGAAGATATGGAGTTAATGCTTAGCAGAAGGCAAATGAGGAGTTGTCGAACACAAAGCAAGTGACCTCTTCCACAAAAGCAAGAAGAAGAGGCAAGGAAGTAGAAGAACCACCAAAACCCACCACACAACAAATGGCAAGAAAGTCCATGAAGAGGGTGCGGGAAGTGGTAGGAGTTACTGAATCTACCAAGAAGAAATTAAGAACATTAGAGAGAGTGAGGAGTAAAATCCCAGAAGGGGAAGAATAGGAAGAGCAGGGCATGCAAGCTAAGGAGATGGACTATGTAACCATCTGGGTAAAGGAAGACCCAAGGAAGGCAGCATCAGAGATGTTGCAACCCACTAGGGAGAAAGTGGTGGCAACCTAGAGAGAGGCTCAGGCGGATCCAACTCCATGCCCTCCAATGACAGAAAAGCAAAAACTTTACACATACTTCTTGCAAGGCTCTAAAGATAAAAGACTGGCATATGAAAAGCAATATCAGACAATGTTGGATGACCACTCTGATAAGGCAATAAATTGGACACAAGAAGAGCTGGAGGTGCATGAGAAAGCTCATGAGAATCTGTTGGAGTCTAAGACGGAGGCAACTTTTTTTAGAAGAGAAAAAGTGTTAAGGATAATTTTTGAATAGCTCAACCTTGCTAAGGATCAAATAAAGTTAGTGCCTCCAAACAAGGTGTGGTACCCCCCACTAAAAGCAAAGAGGTAAAAAATGAGGCAATAGAAGATCGCCCATAACACCTCATTGAGAAAAGTAACAAGAGATTTCCAAAAGAGGATTAGGAAAAACAAAAATATGAGCAGCCCATGCCGTATCTATCGGAACCCCCACCAGAACTCCTGAAAGGTGGATCCACTCTAGTGACCAGAGAAGATGGGCAGCTTATGTGCATACCACAAATGCAAGATCCAGAAGAGCACTACAAAGATGATAATGTGGAAGCACAAGATTTGGAGGTAAAAGAAGAGGAAAGAAAATTATTGCAATAACTCTTCCACTCCATAGAGATGGGAAAACCTAAAGAAGAGTTCATCATCCAAAAATACAAAGAAATGGAATAAGAAGCTGACTTGGATGACTTTTTTAATGCATCCATGGGATTTGAAATAGATACAGCAAAAGAAATAGCACAAGAAGAAATAGTGATTCCAACCACTTGTCAACACAAAGATCAGGAGCAAGAAGGGATGGTATACCACGACCAAGATGTAATCATGGAAGAGGCTCAAGAAAAAGGGATGACCCATATGTCTATAATAGAAATACCAAGACAAAGACTGCATCGAGGAAATCCCAAAAAAGAGTTCTACATTAGATTCCAAGGAGAAGAGGAAAAGGAAGGCATAGCTAAGGAAATAGAGATGACAAATAAAAGTGAATCAAAGGGCCTCCAAGAAGAAGATACACCACAGGATAACCTGTAGATAGAGGAAGAGCACCATCAAGTAGAAAGAAATTATGAGGAGGAGAGCAGCTCAGAGGAAGATGCTGATGTAGATAGCATGGAGGATGCAGAAACAAAAAAGATAGAGAAGGAGATCCAAGGTGTGGAGGAACAAACACCAAAGAGGAACACAGAGGAAGATGAACAAAAGAACCTAAAAGTTGTGATGGAAACAGACGAGGAAGTGAAAGAAGAAGAAGCTAAATCAATGCAACTAGGGCATGAGAGACTGGAAAGTGAAGATAAAGCATTGTAGTAGTATTCTACCCAAGGCCAAAAGAAGGAAGACAATGAGGAACTATTAGAAATCAAGTCTATGTGCAATCAACAAGCAGAACAATTTTCCCAAGGATCAAGATGGGCACTAATGGCGGGTCTCCAAATGGAATAAGAAAGAAGACAATTAGTGGAAACCTCAAAGATAGAAAGTAAAGATCTAATCAAACAAAGTGAGGCTTTGCTTTGGCACAACGAAGTTCTTCAAGAAGAAATAGTGAAAGTAACGGAGGAAGTCATAGTTGGAGGACACCAAAGGAGAGAAGCAGAGAGAGAATGCCAAGAGATGGAAAAATGCTTCAATGAAATGATAAAGAATAAAGATAGAGAGATCGGGCTAGGGAGAAATGCCCTAAAGATAGTCAAGGATGAATCAGAAGAGTACAAACTGTACCTACAAAGCAAGAAAGAGGAAGTGTCAAAGCTCCAACAAGAGAAAGAGAAGTGTATGCAAGATTTGGAGAATAGTGCAATGGAATAGAGGAGTTGAGAACAGAAATGTATGGAAAGCCAAGAGGCTTCTCAAGTAAGATACCAGACAATCCAAGAACTCCTAGAGGAGCTCAAGCAAAAAGAGGTACAACACTCTGGAAAAGATAAAGAAATTGAAAATCATAAAAAGAAATATTATGTTCTATATTCATCATTTAAAAAGATTAAGGAGAAAAATGATGAGTTGTTGTCCATTTTGGACCCAGACAATAGCACAACTTTCCAAAGTAATCAAGATTCAGACAGGATAAAAGAGCTGGAAAGAGAACTAGTGGAAGCCAGAAAAGAGGTCTCCCAGATAAGAGTGTTGTTAGAGGTAAAGGCAGAGGTGGAAGGAAGAATGAAACAATTATGTGAAGCCTCAATAGAAATGTCTGCATGTTTCAGAGCAGTCAAAGCTCACATTCAGCAAACAATGGAAGTATGCCGATAGGAAGTGGAGAAGGAAATTAGAGAAATTATCTTATGGGAAACAAAAGTATTTGAGGTGCAAGCTCACATCCAAGAAGAAGCTCAGGAGATAGGATAGGGAGGCGGAAGCCCCATCGAGGATGCAGAGATGGAGGAAGAAGATGCACATGCAAGAAATGACCAATTTGATGAGCTAGATCTTGAAGAACCACTACCACCATGTACACTAATTAATGATAGGAACCAAGTACCTAAAGCAGCTATATGATAGATACGAGGCTAAGTTAATCAGATTTCTACTACATAACGTAAAGAATCCTCCATGCACGCTATCCAATTTTGATATCCTAGACATGCCCCTAGTCTACGTTCGTGAATCAATAAAAGAGTACCAAACATGCATTTTGAAGAAAGAACCTAACCAATTTTTAGAATACTTGGAGAGTCACTTCATACTAACAAAAGAATTTTTTCATAAGGTTAACCCTCGTTGGCGTAGGGAATTTTCGAATAAACAAAAAGAATGCCCACACGTGTGGAAAAATGCTCCGATCAGCCTCAAGCTCAACCCCGCATATTGTCCATGCGCTCGCCAAAGGGATTGGCAAACTTTTTGGGAACACTGAAGGAGTGGACAGATACCATGCACATGGTTGAATTTTGCAAAGCTAACATGACCTCCGTGCAGTTCGCCAACCAAATCCTATATGCTTCAAGTAATCAACACTTTTTTAGAAGACATCAGAGATGTACATGATTACACCATCATTGTACAAACTCGAATACTAACCATGATAAAGACCTGTCTGGAGAGCTTTTCAGAGGTCAACATCAGAACTCTAAAATTTTTGGGCTTCCATTCAGGCACAAATATGCTTCTTTTTTACCTCAACGAAATGCCAGACAGACAGTGTCTCATGGCATACTATGTACAAGTCATGTTTATGTAGAGCATTTACTTATAGACATTCAAGGATGCATTCTCTACGGGATTTCTTGAGACGGACTCGGAGATTTTTGGAAGAGTTTCTCTGGGTCCTAAGGGACACATCCTCGCATAGGAAGTTGTATATCTAGAATATCAGAACCGAAACATAGTAGATGCACCAATCATGGCTATAAACTAGAGGAAGGCCTTAATAGAACTCATCAAGAACATCAACACCGAAGAGCACAAACAACACAGGCACCTCTAGGAAATGTACAAACAGAGATCAATATTAGTAGTAGTAGGGTATACAATAGAGTAAGAAAAACCACAACCTTTGGAGATGTATATACTTCCAAATTTTGATGAGGACATCCAAGGGTCTATGTTAGAAGAAGTATTTTTTGTAGTATTTTTTGATGAGAAACAATTGTAAAATGTCAAAAACTTGTAAAAATATGTAATTGATGTAAAAATAAGGAAGAGTCTTCCTTATGTAGAATAGAATCTTATGTAATTTTTCTAGAATTTTTGGAAACTCCTAGATAGCATATTTTTAGAATAATAGAGGAAAGGACCAAAATTCAAGTGTGAAAAGGGACACTTGAAAATGTATATAAGACAATTTCCTCTATTACGAGAGGGTTGGTTATTTTATATGACATGCTATCCAAGTGAAGAGAGAGTTTCTTGCTGAAATCGTGTTTTCTCCTCTTTGTGTGATTTCTTTGAGTTGTGAGTCTATTCTTTGTGTATCCATGGAGATTTGTGAGCTTCTATTGTGTGTTTCTGTTGATAATGTATGAAGAGAGCTGATTGCTGATGTATTGAGTGAGAAATTGATGAAAAATGGTGCTGGAGATAAAAATCGTCTGTTTGTACAGAATCGCGATTGTCTCCTCTAGAAGGTACATGTAACATTTTTTAGTTTTGACTTTATGGATGTATTCTGCTGAAGAAATAACATGCTTTAGACACCAAGATTGTGGAAAATGATGGAGATTTGCTCAAGATAATCCAAACCCTAGAAATTCCTCTTCATCTTCATTATTCTCAAAAATTCAGCCATTTACCTCTTATTTCTTGGATTCTATCATGTAGAAGGGGTTGTGGTCTCATGTATACTTCCAGGATTGACAAAATAAAGATGTATTGTTAATTCTTTATGCTAAATGATTGGAGAGGACAACTCCAAAGATCAATAACAGACATTTTTTGGCACTGTTGTCGGGGAGTATATCAAAAGCTTCATTGAAGTTGGACCTTGTTGGATCTTCTAATGTGATGGTATTGCACACATGGAAAAGGTAATACTCCTTAATCAAGAAATGTAAAACATGAAAAGGTAGATTTCTTTGTTTGTCTTTTGGGAAAAGAAAGCATTAGATAATCTTTTGAGAATAAGAAGTGTTGAAATTTTTGCAAATTGATAGTTGCTCATGACATTTTCTTGAAGTAAAGTGCAGGTGTGTGAAAAACTGAATCAAGAAAGCTGATGATAAGGTAAAATGTGTCTATTCTTGCATTTGTAGATTTCTTTTTGATCAAGTACTAAGCAAAATTGTTGATCTTGGGAAGATGACAAGATTGCATTAAGGAAAAGTCAAGTTAAGTAGCTAGATGCAAGTAGATAAGATCCATTTCTAACCAAGTCAAAGTAATATTCTTGAGAAAAGCTGAATTGCATCTTGAAAAGAGAAATATTTGAGTTTATCTTTGCAAAAATTGACATTTGCATTTCTTAACACAATTTTCTTTGGGAGATTTTGCTCATAAACTGTTTGATAGCCAAAGCATAGGAGAGTATAACCAATCAAGGAGCACAGGTTCAATAGATTACCAAACAAGAAACCCTAAGTGAAGTGTTTACCTTAATTTAGGGCAAAATACTAAAAAAATTCATAAAATTCATTAAAACAATAAAAAAAATTTCTTTCCTCCTTAGGAAGATGGACTGAAGTCTTGTTGACAAGAGTGGAAGAGACCAGGTGCTAGGAAAGCAAAAAAAAGTGCCAAAAAGTGGAAAATCAGAAAAAACACGATTCTCTGCACAGGATCGCGATTTTCTGGATAATTATGTGATCTTGATGTAAAATTACAGGTGACAGTTGAACTAGAATTGGCAAAGGGGACTAAAGGGAGACAAGAGAAAAGAATACTCAAAATTACAAAAAAATATTAAGTACAGGCACAGAATCGTGACTTCCTGCAGATACAAGTTTTGGAGAATTTTTCAATCAAGCAAGCAAGGTGAGGGACCTCAATATCATTTTAATTGCATTCCTTTAGATTTTCATGATCATTAAGTACAGAAAAGTAGGAAATAACCAAAATCACGAAATCGCGATACTCTGAGTTTTTCAATTTTCAGTGAAAAAAATATTATTTTGAGTTATTTTTTTCATTGCATGTTAAACACTAGATAGGGCGATTCTGTAGAAGAAATAAAAACTTGAAAATCAATACCTGAAAATTTTCAAAAAAATTGATCAAAATCGCGATCCTGTAATCAAACACAAAATCGCGATTCTCTGAATAAAGGATAAAATCGCGTTTCCCAAAACACGATTTTCATAAGAAAATCGTGTTATTTACGATTGTGAGCAATCACGATTGTCTGGGAACAAAATCCAGAAAAACACGATTTTGAGCACAGAATCCTCGAAAACACGAACACAGAATCGTGATAAACACGATTTTGACAACAAAATCGTGATAACACGATTTTGACAACAAAATCGTGAAAAACACGATTTTGAGCACAGAATCGTGGAAAACACGATTTTGAACACAGAATCGTGATAAACACGATTTTGACAACAAAATCATGGAAAACACGATTTTAGCCAAAAAATCGTGGAAAACACGATTTTGACAAGAAAATCGTGGAAAACACGATTTTAGCCAGAAAATCGTGGAAAACACGATTTTGACAAGAAAATTGTGGAAAACACGATTTTAGCCAGCAAATCGTGGAAAACACGATTTTGACAAGAAAATCGTGGAAAACACGATTTTAGCCAGAAAATCGTGGAAAACACGATTTTAGCCAGGAAATCGTGGAAAACACGATTTTGACAAGAAAATTGTGGAAAACACGATTTTAGCTAGAAAATCGTGGAAAACACGATTTTAGCTAGGAAATCGAGGAAAACATGATTTTGACCAGAAAATCGTGGAAAACACGATTTTAGCCACAGAATCATGGGAAAACACGATTTTAGCCTCAGAATCGTGAAAATTAATTGAACTATCCTTAGGTCTGGAAACAAATTATACACACATTCCAAGCAAGACTTGGGAAGGAAGGAAATAGAGCCAGTGGAAGGGGAAGTGCAAGAAAAAAATTTAGGGCAAGAAAACAACATGGAAAATTTAAATGAAACAAATGAGCCCATTGAAACTAGGGATTATAGAAATATCCTCAAATATATGTACACAAATAGGTTTGGAACCTATGTATATCACGATGGAATGCATAAGTTTCTCATTAGACTCAGAAACTTAGAAGTTCCCCTGAACATAACACCAGTAGCTCAATTCAAATATGGTAGATATGAGGATAGGCAAGGATGTGTATACATCTTCTCACAAGACCCAGAAAATTCAAATGACTTAGGGCAATGTGCTGACAAGAGACCTTGGGAACAGAACCTAGGGCAATCAGACTTGCCAAGACCACATGAAATTCACAGTAATGGTGAGCAACAACAAGGTAGAAGAACACATACTTCTCCAAATCCTTTTGAAAAGGAACCAGAAGCATGTAATGATTTTCCTCTAAGGAGAAAACATCATTGGCAAAATCAGGGTAGAATGCTTAGACCATATCAGGTAGCCAAATGCATGAAAAGTCAATATGAAGGATATTCTGATCCTCATGCTCATGCTGTAGAATTTAGGCAGTTGATTAGAGCTGAAGAGGTGGAGGATTACAAAGTCCAATTTGAGGCATTTGTTCTAACCCTAACAGGACCTGCATTATCTTGGTTCATTCCTTTGACAAAAGGAAATGTACCTAGATATTGAATCCTTCCTAGAAGCTTTCATTGGGGAATTCTCAAAGACTGGAATAAAACATAGCACAGCCACATTGATACATAGCTTTAAACAACAAAAAGATGAAAATGTCAGAGAGGCAGCTAGGAGATTCAAACAGTACATTGACAGATGTCCTAGAGAAGAAGTACCTTCCATGGCAAGACAAGTATCCCTATTTATAGAAGGATTAAGAAGTGCCCATTTAAGAACCCTAGTGTACTATAGGAGATGCCCTGACCTAGGAGCTTGTGTAAAGAAGTAATAGATTTGGAAGATAACAGAGGCCAAGACCTGTTAGCATTTGATCAACCTAGAACAAATGAAGATAAAATCCCACCAGCAGAAGAATTGGCTCAAGCCATAGCTAAAGCCCTAGAGGTAAGCACTAAAACCAATTTGATAAACTCTAGGATAAACACAAATAAAAAATGCTACAATTGTGGAGAAAATCATTTGGTACAACAATGCCCATATCAAAAGCCACCACATTTGCAAGATAGGAAAACACTCAAATATTGTACACTAGAGAGAAAATGGACAAATCATACCAGGGAGGAATGCTTCTATAATAAACAACCCATAAAAGAGAGAGATTATGTGAGTCAAAGAGAATCATCATATATTGAGCAACCAAGACCTATACTTGGGCAACAACCTCCTGTACCAACAAATGTGGTACCAATTAAATTTACACCAATAGAGGAGGGAAACTCAAGAACAAGGTCACCATACAAGGAAGATTATCAATGGAATGAAGGATATCAAGAAGAATGGGAAGGATATGAATTGAGAGAACCAGAACTACAAGCCCTAGACTTGGGAAATGGGAGAATTGAGATGGATACAGCCACATTCATGTATATAACCAATAATTATATGTCCAATCAAAAACCTCAGTTCAAAGGGGGACCAAAGATAACTTGTTATAGGTGTGGGGGAGAACATTTCATTAGAGACTATCCACAACCTCCTACATTAAGAATAGAGGGAGCTTATTGTAAGGATTGTGGCAGGGATCATTTAATAAAGGATTGTCCAAAAAATCCTCAAAAACCACAAAACACACCTAATAACATACCATTGAAAACAGTCAACATCATGGAGCAAGAAGAATTGAGTGACATTGACCAAGTAAATATAAATGCTATAACAAGGGCACAAGCTAAACAACAAGAAACAACTAAGGAACAAAATGAAGGATCAGTTTCAAAGGGAAAGAAAAATAGACAAAAAGGGAAATGGGAAAGGAAAAAAAGAATGGGTAAGAATTTGGAAGAAGAGAATAGGGAACAATCAAACAATACTCCTTCTCAAAAGACACAAACTCAGAAGCATATAAGGGAAGAATTCAAGAGGGACCAAATCCTATAGAGCACGGAATGGCTTATCCTATGCCAGAAATAGAACATGAAAGGATGCAAAAATGCAAACAAATCATACAAGAAGCACAACTCAAATTAGAAGAATTAGATAATTCTCGAAAAACAGTTGAGGAATCACAGGCAACAAGAACAAGAGGAAATACTAATCAGGAAAAAAATCCACAAATAACATTCCAGGTAAATATAGATAAAAAATGTACAATTCTATATCACACAACATTGGAAGAATTGATGAAACAGAATCCTCACTTACAAAACAAAATGAAAAAAGGGGAAACAATACCAGAAAATCTTCATCCACAACTACAGGAATTGGAGGAATTATGGTATATTCCCATTGATAAGATAGGAGGATATTGTGAAGGAGAAGAGGGAAACTCAACCCTAAAAATACAATTTGGAAAAAATCAGGCCAAAGCTATTCTGGATAGTGGATCAGGAGTAGCCATCATGACTAAACAAACCTGGGAAAAATGGGGAAAAAATGAATTAATACCCACCAAAATGAGATTGCAACTTGCAGATCGACACATAGAAAAACCCCTAGGAATATGGGAAAAAGTGATTGTGGATATATGTGGAATAGAGATAGAACATACTTTTGCCATAGTTGAATTCCCACAATCTACTTCATATGAAATTATCCTAGGAAGGCCATTTATGAGACAAATGCAAATTGTGCAAGATTGGGGCAATGATTGTTTATACCTTCAGAGCAAAGGAAGAATAACCAGAGTGAATTTAAGAAATGGGCACTACTGTGACATCTCTCCTCAAGAATGGTATAAAATACATCAAAATCAAGAATTAAGTGAAGAATCAGAGATGGAAGACCAGGATGAAACTGAATCATCAATATGGAAGTGCAATATGATAAGAAACCTCACCAATAGAAAAAGGAGATTGAGAAGAGAAGATTGTGTGGAAGGAAGAAAGTTACAAGATGAGAACTATGTACCACAACAATTCAAATATGAAGAATTTGAGCCCTATGGGTGGAACCAAAAATTGGCTACCATGGATCTGGCCAGTGATGAGTATGTAGGAGTGGAATTTCAAAATGAAGAAGGGTATGATGTTTTTCACATAGGAATACAAATGATAAAGGTATCAAAAACAGAAGAGGACCAAAAAGAAGAAATGATATTAGAAAAAGGGAAAACACAGTTTTTGGAAGAAGTAAAAGCTGAAGATGCAATAAAAGATAAAATCTCAGGCAAGTATAAGAAAAACAAACACAAGGAAATAGAAGAAAACCAAGAGGATGAGAAGAAGAAAAAGGAAACAAACAAAGATCAACAGTTTGATGTACCAACAAATTTCAAGACTTATGAAGTAGAAGATAGATTACTTCTAAAGATGAAACCAAAGAGAGAAAAGAAGAAAGGGGAGGCTTATGATAATGAGGAACAAACTAAAAAGGTCATGATCACTGAGGAAGAGGGAGAAGAAAGACATATTGTAGTGGCTGATGACATGACAACCCAAGAAGAGGAAGCACTAAGAAGTTTGGCCAATAATTATAGGAATGTGTTTGCTTATAGCTACAAGGATTTGAAAGGTATTGATCCTAAAATCTGTGAGCATAAGATTCCTATTACACCTGATGCAAAACCTAGCAAACAGAGACATTACACCTTCAATGATAAATACTATGCTAAAATAAAGGAAGAAATTGACAAGCTGTTGGTTGCCAATTTCATCTATGAGATTGAGTATACAGAATGGATATCTCCTATAGTTGTGGTACCAAAAAAGAATGGGAAACTTAGGGTATGCATCAACTTGAAAAAGGTGAATGCAGCAACTATAAGGGATAGTTATCCACTACCTATAACAAATCATCTTCTAGAAAGAGTTGCAGGGAAGGAGGTTTATAGTTTTTTAGATGGTTTTTCAGGATACAATCAGGTACCTATAGCATTGGAAGACCAACATAAAACTGCCTTTTCCACAGAATGGGGAATTTATGCTTTTAGGGTTATGCCCTTTGGGTTAACCAATGCTCCAACAACTTTTCAGAGGTTGATGTGTCATATCTTCAAAGAGTTCCTGAGGAATGTAATGGAAATTTATGTAGATGATCTTTGTACTTTTTCACTAAAAAGACAAGATCACTTGCAGGATTTAGAAAATATATTCAGGAAATGCAAAACCTACAGAATGTGTTTAAATCCAGAAAAGTGTGTATTCTTTGTAAGACAAGGAAGAATGTTAGGTCACATAGTCTCTAAAAATGGAATTTCAACTGATGAGAAGAAAATAAAGGCCATAATAGAACTTCCAAGACCAACAAATGTAAAGGAACTTCAAACTTTCATGGGACATTTTGGGTACTATAAAAAATTTGTACACAAGTTTGCTGACATAGCCAAACCCTTAGATGCCCTAATTACAAAGTTTGAGTGGACCAAGGAGTGTGACCAAGCCTTTGAAACTCTAAAAACTTGTTTGGTAACAGCCCCAATTCTGAAAACACCTCAATGGGATAATATTTTTCATGTCCATGTGGATGCTTCAAATTATGCTTTAGGCTGTGTGCTAGCACAACCAATAGAAGGAAGCAAGTTAGATTTCCCAGTGGCTTATGCTAGTAGGCAATTGAATCTAGCAGAGAAAAATTACACAACCACTGAGAGAGAAGGGTTGGGAATGATATTTGCTGTAAAAAAATATAGAAATTATCTTTTGGCCAACAAGTTTAAGTTCTTTGTGGACCATCAAGCTTTACTATATTTGGTAAATAAACCTTGTCACACTGGTAGAATAGTCAGATGGTTTCTTTTACTGATGGAATTTGAGTTTGAAGTGGTGGTTAGACAAGGTGTTGGAACTGAAGGGCTCACTAGGCAAGGAAGCTTAAGAAGGGAGTTAGAGAGAAGAGAAAGTACAAGCAGACAGAGCAGTCAACGACGATCTGGCAAGTAGGCCAATATTTTTTCAAGACATTTATGCACATAAGAGAGGTGGACACAAGGAGAAGGAGCAAGTAGGGAGCTCCAGGAAATGTATATCAAAATGTTAGAAGAAATCCCTACAACAATAGTGATTTTCATCACTAAAAACCCTTGTAAATACCATTTCACATTTTTGTAGCTCCATTTTGTGCAAGCCAAGGAGTCCTTGAGCTTGAGGAGCTTTAGAAGTATCTACCTGTCAGTTTTCACATTTTTTAGACTTCGTTTGAACCTCCAAATAGGGTAGAGAACCTAATTTTTAACTAGGCCAAACACTAGGTCTGGACAGCCAAAACCTAGTCAAAAACTATAAATAGAGCTAGAGAGCTCATTTTTGAGGTTAGCTTGTAATTGAAATGAACTTGTAAGAGTTTTTTGAAAGTAATCTAAGAACTCCATTGCTTCTCACTCTTTGTCTTGCCGTGTGTGCGCGTGTGTGTGTATGTGTGTGCATGCTTGTGTGCTTCTCACTCACGCACTTGTGCCTCCACTTGCTCGTGGTCTTCATACCATCCTCAGGTCTTCCCCGATTGACATTAAAGGAGGTGCTACTCATCACTGAGCTACACCAAATTTTGGCGCCGTTGCCGGGGATCGAGCTTTGAGGACGAGCGTGTGATGGTAAGACGTAGATTGGAGACGTTGGCGTTGTAGGTAATTTCTTTACTTTTCCTATTTTTCTCTTTCTTACCTTACCACCATCATCACCATCATCATCACCATCTTCCACCTCCACTTCCATCATCGCGAAAATTTTAGTTTTTTGATCATATCACCTTGCCCACCTCATTTCCCTCATTTCACTTGTGAGAGAGAGCGAGAGAGCGAACTGTTGTGTGCTATTTTCTGCATGCTTTTGGAGTTTCTTGCAGGTTTCAACATCATCATCCCCTCCAGCACGTCGCGCAGGTACGGAAATGTGCAGAACTGTCTCGCAGTCGCGGACTACTGTCGATCGCGATTGACAGAAATTTGCATCTTTTGGTAAATTTGAGTGCACCACAGTGGACTAGAGACCCTGCACACCACATTTCCACAAAAAGTTTTGAAAATCTTGCAAAATTTCAGTCCATCGCGATTGACAGCTCTGTCCATCGTGATTGACAGCTCTGTCCATCGCGACCGACTGCCTGTCCATCGCGACCGACTGCCTGTCCATCGTGACCGACTGCCTGTCCATCGCGATTGACAGCTCTGTCCATCGCGACCAACTGCCTGTCCATCGCGATTGATAGCCTGTCCATCGCGACTGACAGCCTGCCTGTCCATCGCGACCGACTGCCTGTCCATCACGACTGACTGTCGGCCTGTCCATCGCGACCGATTGCCTGTCCATCATGACTGACAGCTTGCCTGTCCATCGCGATTGATGCTCTGTCCATCGCGATTGACACTCTGTCCATCGCGATTGATGCTCTGTCCATCGCGATTGACACTCTGTCCATTGCGATTGATGCTCTGTCCATCGCGATTGACACTCTGTCCATCGCGATTGATGCCCTGTCGATCGCGATTGACAGACAATTTTAGCCATTTTTTTTTAGGGTTTTTTAATTGAAGAATTGGGCTAATTTTTGGCATAAACATTTTACTCTAGAGCACATAAGGAGGCCTTAGGAAAACAACTTGGGGAAAACCTGTTGCACAGTGATCCTGTTTGAACCCTGTCTTAACCCTAGAACCCTGAACGGTCATAACTTTTTCATACAAAATCCATTTTTTGAGCTCTAGGGCTTGTTGGAAAGCTCGTGGCATATACTACACGCCCTCAACTGTTTTTTATAAAGATAATGCGTTGATTTTCAGCTAGGGTATTTTGAAGTTGACCATACCCAGGGGGATCAAAGTCAGGGGTCTTAAGAATTGTTTTCCTAAAATTCACTATGCAAATTAGTATTTGTGCTACAGGAATGAGAATCGTTGGTTCTGTCTTTGGAATTTAAATATTAAAGCTAACTTTGGAACTCTACAGATCTATTGAGAGCATCGAAAGGCATTCTAAGCAAGTGTAAGTGCAAGCTTGGGAACACACTTCCTGGGCATTCAAGGGCAACCAAGCAGGAAACAAAAGGTTGGAAACTTTCAACCCCCTCTGTCAATTCCTAGCTTAGGTTAAGAACGACTAGAGGTAGGAGTAAGTCAGGGCGACGATAGGCAATTATCAAGTTGAAGCAGACCTAAACTCTCAAGTTCAAGCTAAGGACATAATCTTTGTACTATCGAGAACTTTAAAGGAAAAGAACTTAACGTGGAACGAGCAACTTTAAGTGCAGAACTACACTCAAATATACCTTACGACATGATATCAGACAAGAATTTTAACACGGGAATCAACTAAAAAGAATCAAGTAACTGATACAAAAGGACTCTGCAACGAGGTTGTACTTGGGCAAAATTGGGCTATTCAGCTAGGCTTATGAACCTTAGATCAGGGCGACATCTAGTAAGGGATAGACAAAGCCTTAGGTCTTCAGAGGCTAGTGTCAACCACACTGCTAGGTCGTGGGCCCAACAGTTGAGCCACCACTCATACTACCCAAGTTCTGAGACTAGTGAATCCGAGATGTCTCAAGGTATGGAGAGACCTACAGGCAGTTCAGGAGTGCCATACCTGCACAGGGTAGAAGGCCCTTACAAAATGCAATTGGAATACCTTAGGACCAACCGATTAGGTGCCAGCATCTATGAGGACGGCCTAGGAAGATCTGTGGTACAGATTAAGAATCCTGATCAATCCATTGGATTAGAGCAACCAGCTGTCAAGTTTGAAAATGGAGCATACTTGGACAAAGAAGGAACCATATACGTAGTCACCAGTCACCCAGATAGGACGGACGCATTTGGAAATGTGATCCCCGAAGCAGACTCAGGTGACCTGGAGCAAGGAAACATGGGTGCAGAACCTAGAACCCCTCAAGGTAAATCGGTTCTCACTAGGATTATCACACCGGAGTGGATTCCCCAGGATAATAAGAGCATAGATTTGCTTCTCAATCGAGAGACTGACGAAGCCTTTTGGAGGTACAAACCTGATCGGCCAATTGATATAGGAACAATCATGCTCTATGAGTTTAAGGATCCTGATAGCCCAGGTAGAGTGACCTACTTAGATCACGCTTCGGAGAGGATCTTTGTGGTGACAGAAAATGATAGGCATGCTTACACTTGGAAGGGTGAATTCGTTTTTCCCCAACCAAGATCGAATGTATCCTATGGTCACCCTGGAGCTGGAACATCCCAAGCTCATGGAATGCAAAGAGACAGAAGTAGAGATAGACCAGAAGTAAGCTTTGCCAACCTAGTGGGCAGAGAACGAACGAGGACGAAAACAAATAGAGTAGAACCTGAGATACTTAGAGCTCACAGGAATCAAAGAAATGCGGATGAGTTCCCTCTACCACGACCTAGAGAGCACACAAGGACTTTGAGACCGACTCAGCTAGTTAAGTCCATGAAGAACTACTTCGATGGCACTGGAGATCCATACGATCATGTGGTTGAGTTTAGGCAAGTCTTGAGAGCTGAGCAAGTGGAGGATTTATTCACGCAGTACAATGCCTTTGGTCTAACCCTTAGGAACACTGCCCTGACATGGTTTCAACCACTAAACGAGAGGCAGTTCAGGAGCATAGACCAACTTCTAGAGGCATTCATTATCGAATTCTCTAAAAGTGGCATAAGACATAACACTTCCTCGCTGATTCACAGCTTCAAGCAAACCCCTCAAGAGACCGTGAGACTTGCTGGAAGAAGATTTAGGCAATACTTGGAGAGATGCCCTGTCCCTGAGCTACCCACACCAGCTAAGCAAGTGGCTTTATTCTTGGATGGATTGCTAAGTACCAAATTGAGGTCATATGTGTATCTGAAGGACCCTAGGACTATAGAAGAGTGTGTACGCATGTGCATTGACATTGAGGATAACCTAGGGGAGGAACTAGAGCTTTCCAAAATCTACAAGGACTCAGATAGTGCCTCTAGCCTCTCTTCCTCGCAATCCACATCAATTGAGGAATTAGCAGAGAAAGTAGCTCAGAAACTAGGTGTCTCTAGCAAACAAATCCCAAGGTTTGCCCCTGTGAAAAGATGCTATACTTGTGGAGGCGACCATATGGCGAATGTCTGTCCCATTATGGCTCAACCCCAAGTTAATCCTAGTAGCCAATACTGCACCATAGAACGAAGGTACACCAATCACACCGCGCAAGATTGTCCCTACAATAAGCAAACCGTTAGACAGACGTACCCACAACCATACCCTCAACAAGGAAGATACCAGAACCAGTACCCACCTCAGCAGTATGTGAGACCTCAACAAACCTACCAACTCTACCAAAACCAACTGAGACCCCAGCCAATGCTAGCACAGCAACCACCTGCTCCTACTAATGTGATCCCAGTAAAATATGCAGCTGCAGAAGAGAACCTGAATAGAGCTATAGTCCCTGTAACACCATTGCTTTCTGAAAGTGACCCGAGTGACCATAGCTTTGATTCTACACATGTTGATAGCCCCTAGGCCTACTACATGTAGTCTCCTGAACATGGTGAGTCTTACTATAGTGAAGAGCCAAATGAACCTAGTTGGGAGTCAGATTACACAAACGTCATGTATGCAAACCCCAACCCTTGGCCTCAACCTAGGCAAGTAAGACCCCCATTCCCTAAAGGACCATGCTACAGTTGTCAGGGAGATCATCTCATTCGTGATTGTCCCTTGCCTCCACCTCCACAACCCCAATCAGTGACGATCTAGGGCTATTGCCAGGAATGTGGAAAGGAGCATCTCTTACGAGATTGTCCAAAGAATCCCAGCAATATGCCAAAAATAACTCCCATTAATGTTATTGGGTTAGTTGTAGACTCCACAGGAAGTGTGATGTCCACTACACCAGTGCAAGTGATCACTAGAGCTCAAGCATTGCAGTAAAATCAAGGGGTAGGCCAAGAAAAGAGCCCAGATGTTAGTGAAACAGAGAGCATGACAAAGAAAAGGACTAGAGCTTAGAAGGATAGTCGTGAAAGAATGAAAAGACAATGGGCAAAAAAGATGAGTGAACTCGAGGAAAGCCTCAGAGAAACAAAGGCCAGGATAACTGAACTCACATCTCAAACTCCCTCTCCCACTACCCCACCTCCACCATTCCCAACTCCATCTGACCCACCACCTTCCAACCCGCCTCACCTACTTCCACCACCCCCTAGAGTAGGATCAGTCCTAGCAGATCCCACTCTCGAAGACCTTAATATGATGCTTAAAGCATATCAGGCCAGCATCCAAGAAGGGCCAAACGTAACTGATCATGAAAAGTGTTACCCAAGAGCAGAACTAGAGCTAGAATGAACCAAAATTTGTGCTAAGATGGTGGAATTGGCTCAGACCATGTTTGAAGCCAGTCGCCTATTTAACATCTCTAGTTCAGTGAAGACACAGTTGCACTTTGATGGACTGTTAGAAAGAATAGAGAAGCTGATTGCACAATCAGAAAAGGAACCCGCCTCTCAACACAAGAACAAGGCAAGTGAAAGAGTAAGCATTCCTGCTCAGGAAGCCTATGTGCCTAACTCTACGGAGCCAGACACATCATCTTCTATGAATCGGTTCACACAAGAATTCCTACGCGAGATTCAAGAAGACAAATGGGCTAAAGAGAGTGAGGTCCCTCCTCCTATTGAACTTGTGGATGATGCACATGACCAATTCCCACAAGACATCCCATCCATTTATGAGGAGCAGGAGTTGTTACTGAAGACTGCTGGAGGTGTGATTGGACCGATAAAATCTAATCCCCATTTCTGAAATGGTTCGAGTGGCATAATAGGCTGCAAGGGAAAGAAGTGTCGTTGTAGTGGTTGTCCAGACCTTTGACAGTTATCGCAGTTTTTGACGAATTGGGCAACATCTCGGTACATAGTAGGCCACCAGAGACCTCCTTGCAGAATTTTCCGGTGAGTTAGATCTTTGGCAAAGTGACCACCAGTAGGGGTTGAATGAGCCATCGTGATGACCGAGTTAATTTCGTGCGGAGGAACACATCGAAGTAAGATTCCGGTGTGATCTACATAATATAATTCTCCTGCAACTAGCCGGAATCGACGGCTAAAGATTGCCATTTTCCTTCGAACTGCCTTGGTAGTCTCAGATGGAAAGCATCCTTCGGTGAGAAAAGTTAGAATCTGATCATAATATGTAGGTGTTGCTTGTAATTCGGCAGTCTCATCGATCAGTGGTTCAGAACAATAAATTGCTGGAGTAGTGTCATCTATGCCTATCGGAGCTTCACCAGAATCTAGGCGAGATAAGAAATCTGCTAAGGCATGTGCATTTCCAGGGCGGTGAATCACTTCATAATCAAATTCCTGCAAGAGTAGCACCCATCGGGCTAATCGTCCGCCTAGATGTTGTTGTCTCACTAGATAAACAAGGGCAGCATGATCCACATGAAAGGTAAATTTCCGGCCTAATAAATAATGTCTGAACTTTTTGATGGAGTAAATTAATCCTAGACATTCTCTTTCAGTGGTAGAATAGTTCTTTTCTGCCGGTGCAAGCCTTCTGCTGGCGTAATAGACAGAGCGAAACCACTTATGTGTTTGCTGCATTAGAATGCTGCCGATTGCAATATCTGAAGCGTCGACGAAAACATGGAACGGATTGTCCCAGTCCGGTGGTTGTAGGATTGGGGCCTGCGTCAATAGATACTTGAGTCGATCAAATGTAGTTTGGCATTCTTGAGTCCATTCGAACTGTCGTGGAGTTTTGGTGATTAGTCTATTCAGAGGTATAGCCAGATGAGCAAGCCACCGTAAGTGTCTGCCGTGCCACCGTACTTGACCCATAAAACGCATTACTTCTTTCGGAGTGGCGGGTACTGGGGCTTCTAGAATTGCCGAAATCTTGTCCGGGTCTACTCGGATACCTTGGGCAGATACAATATGACCAAGTAGTTTGCCACATGAAACGGCAAACACAGATTTGCTTGGGTTCAGGCAGAGTCTGTAGTCTTGACACTTTTGGAAGCAGCACCGTAGATGAAGCAAATGTGCCATCATCTTTCCAAAAATTGAGAAGTCATCGAGATATACTTGCATAAACGAATTGAGATAAGGAGAGAAAATCTCCTGCATACATCGCTGAAAGGTGCTTGGTGCGTTTCTCAATCCAAACCACATTACTGTGCAAGCAAAGACACCCCAATTGGTAATGAAGGCAGTTTTTGGGATATCTGCTTCAGCCATCCTAACCTGATAGTAACTGCTATATCCGTCTAAGAATGAATACATTTCGTGGCCTGCTACCCTATCAAGCATGGTATCCAGAAAGGGGATCGGAAAAGGATTGGGTACTGTTGCTGCGTTTAATTTCCGGTAGTCTACACAGATTCGTAGTTGCTTATTTTTCTTTGGTACGATCACAATTGGCGAAATCCATTCAGCATGTTCTACTGGTACGATGAATCCAACTTTTAATAATCTATCCAGTTCGGCTTTTACCTGTGATGCATAATTGGGACTCATCCGATAGCTGGGCTGCTTATTCGGTTTAGCTTCAGGCTTCAGCATGACTCTGTGCTGATATATGCGCGGATCTAATCCTTTCATATCTTTGTAATCCCAGGCAAAGACGTCTGAGAATTCGCGAAGTAGTCGAATCAGATCAGCCTTAAATAATTCCGGTAAGTTTTGCCTTATCTTTACAGGTCGTGGATGATCTTCGTCTCCTAGATTGTACGAGGTCAACTGGTCTTCGGAGACATAAAACTGTTGCGGTTTCTCTGTGTCGCCTGTCGACCGGAATAGTGAATGTATTTCATTGTCATGTGTTGGCACCCTATCTTCCTGCTTAGTTTCTTGGGTGATTGGTGTAACTGTACATACTGAAGTACTCCAGTTATCTATTACGGACTGTAGATCAACAGTCCCTAAGGTCATTAAATCAGCGTTATTCTTCAGAAATTCCTCTTCTTCATCATCTGATAGTCCATCTAGCATGTGGACAGGTTTGGCAAAATATGGTCTGGCGTGCAGTTTGCAAGGTTGTATAGCATCTAATTTTACTACATATCTACGGCTGGCATCTTTGAACGTAAGCTCTTGTGCAGACCAGTCTTGTATTACCTTCGCATACTTCAGCCAAGGTCGACCAAAAAGAAGATTGTAATCCAAAGTGGATTCCGGCAGATCTAGTATAACAAAATTCATTTTGAAGGTCGTACCTTGTAAAGTAATGGGTACATTTCTCACAAGTCCTACAGGATGGACTCTAGATTGGTCTGCCATTCTGACAAAAAATTGAACTGGTTTGATTTCGGTCCATCCTAACCTACTGCATAAGGCTGTAGTTGCAATGTTGACACCAGAGCCTCCATCAATCAATACCTGTGTAATTTTATGATTCTTAAACCATACTATAATCAAGGGGACTGAATGATCAACCGTAGAATCGGGTTCTAGTTGAACTGCTGCTGTCGCCGGAATACAAGAAGGTACTGGACTGAACTGTTGCTGGAACTGTTGTCGAACACCAGGTACTAATGCTAGTAGTTGGCCGAGAGGCAGAGTGATAGATGCCTTGGATAAAATTTCCCAGGCCTGCTGAGATTGGTTATCCTGCTCTTTTGAATTTGAGGTCTCTGCTGATGTCGAAGTATCTGCTGTTATGTCTACTGCTGATGGTGGTTCCGCTACTGCTTGCTTTTGTTGTGTTCCTTCCTCTGTCGACGAGGTCTGAGTCACCGGAATGGGTTCTGGGAACACTGGTGGTTCTGTGGCGGTCCAGTGGCTAGCTTTGTTATACATCCTATGTTGTTCTCGTATCCCTGGTTCAAATACTTCTGCTGCTGACTGCAGCTGTTTACCTGATCGGGTCTGGACTGTAGCAGTTTGCATTTCTACCGGTGTAATTTGTACCATGTTGGCCATTGGGTTTTGCCGCTCCTTCTTCCTTTGATCATACTCAGCTGCGTCCTTACAATATCTTCTAATGTGTCCGAATTCACCACAAAAATGACAGCGTGGCGGTGGTAAATTGGGATTTTCCGGTGGTGGTTTGTTCTGCCAGCGGTTTGCATTATAGTTGTTGTTTCTCTGTCCTCGGTAGTTTCGATATCCTTGCGGTTGATTGTTTCTCAGTTGTGGAGGTACATAGTGATTCGCTGCCTGTCCATGTTCTTGAATAACAGCATTGACTATTGCTGTTCCCTGTAATCTGGCATTGTAGACACAATTTCCGGTGGTGTGTCCAGCAATGTTGCAGATAGCGCAGAACGTTTGATTTAGCGCACAGTTGGCACTAGTATGACCTGAATTTTTGCATGTGATACAGTACACTTGTCTGGTTATATCTTCAGTCATAGTTTTGTTCGTTTTTAACCACTCTAGATCTTCTGTAAATCCACCGACTTTGGATTCCAGTTGCAGAGCCATGGCGATGACTGCATCCAATGTCATTGCTCCAACATATCTGATGATCATGATCTGCTTCAATTGCGGGTTTAAACCATTGATGAACCACTGAGTGATGACGTCATCCGGTAAGTTAGCGTGGGCCTGTGGTATCTGTCGCAAGTGTGTTCTAAAAAGTGTAGCATATTCTTGAACAGTCTGATTCGCCTTCTGTCGGTTGTTCTGTAAATAATCAAAGATTTCGGCGGGATTCTTCTTTAGCCTAAATCGTTGCAAAAAAGCATCTCGTACTGCATCATAGGTACCGAAATGATTAATGTCGTATTCCGTAAGCCATCTAGCCGCTTCATTGACCAGTGTAGATTGAAAAACAATGGCCTTGTATGCCTGATCCGGTGGATGGTTGAGGACTGCATAACTGATCTCGAAAGTGCGTACGTGAGCATCCGGGTCATCCCCTGGGAATCCACCAAATTTCGTGTATGTTACTCCTGTTGGAGGCGGCCTTGGTTGACATAACTGTTGTTGCTGTTGTTGTCCGTTCATTATGAGTGTATCCGGTCCTTCTTCTGTATCTTGAGGTTGATTGGTTGAACTACCAGAACCTGGATCGCCGGATGGTGTGCCTTCCGGTGTGCTGTTTTTGCGTAGGATACTTTGGACCTCTGCTTCGAATAGCTCTCCTTCCTTCTGTATGTCCAATATCCGAAATCTTTCTTCCAAGCACGTAGGTCGGGCTGAGGATTCCGCAAAAAATGCTAATCCTTGGCCGCCAGTTGGTGTTTCTATCACCGGAATATCACCGGAATGCACTAACAGTGTGCCAGAGTGTAGTGTTTTTCTGCTTTTATCGATTTCTTTTCCTAGAATTTTTCTAATCATGGATAACTCTGAATCTTTATCCAAAATTGGTAAACTGGTTTCCAGCGGCGTCTTGGTAGATTCTGGAATTACTGTATTTTGGTTAGGCTGGGTCGAAGTGACACCAGAATGTACCAAAGGCGTTAATCGTTCCACCAGAATATGACCGGCATTAATTCTAACGTCCTTAACTTGCTTAACCACTGGGTCAGGCCGTGTTATACCTTCTTCTCCTAGGGTTGTGTTTAGTACTTTTCGTGTTCCAGTCGTATGGTTCCTAGGATACGTTTCGCCAGACCGAGTAACCGGCATGTATCATTGCTTAGTAGCACTATCTGAGCAGTTGGCAACAATCTGGCTCTGTTGCTACCGTCAGTCAATCGAATGCTAAACGTAGTATTTGATTCTGAAGAACAGTCGGCACGCTACTGCCACTATTCATAGATAACTGGCAACCTGATGCCACCTTCCCACAGACGGCGCCAAATGTTAATCGTCTCTTAGTTACTCCTACTTCAGCTTCAAGCACTTCAAGTTCAGCCGGATCCGAATCGTCATAACCGCAAATGTTCTCTTAATCACGTGGGTCCTTGGGAGTGGTAGGGGTCTGTTAGACAGAGGCCCTATACTATTTTCCCAAATTAATACACAATCCTAATGTTATCCCGTTCTTAGCTCAGTGTCCATCCCTGAACAATGGACGACTGTTCAGTGCATTGGAATTAGAACTTCAAGACTGGGTATAACAATCCAGTTACTTAATTTATGAGCCAAAATATAATCAGTAACAATGTCACCTACTTCGTACTTTGTCAGAGTAGATAGGTGTACCAACCAGACATTATACCTTAAAGTTACGAGGACTCGAACAATCAATCTCCCAGTAATAAACTGCTAATCATAAACTAACGATGTCCTACTCATATTCAGACCATTACAACTACTAGTCTCCCCGTAATCGGTATCAACAGTAAATATAGGCTACAATATCGAATTCGGTCACTTACAAGAACGCTAACAGACGATTAGTTCGGATTACTTTTCACGCTACCTACTTCGCCGAAGAACTGCCACATAACATACCGCACTTGATCACGCTCAGAGGCACGTTCAATCATCACCGAACAGACTCGTAACACATTACAACTGATTCGCAACTCTGTACTAAGGTGAGGGTAATCGATTAGCCGGAGTTCAGACGGAACAGAACAAAGCAGAACCTATCTTTTCACCGTCATACACGCTCACACAAGGCGTTACAGCCCTCTCAAAACGAGACTCAATCAAACAACACACTGCAATTACCACACAACGGGGCTCTCTTTCGCTCTTTTTCTCCTTGCCTTAAATAGAGGATTTTTTACAAGAGTGCGCATTTCTGCAGTTACCTGCACCTTTCCTGAAAGATTCTTTTTTTCATTTAAGCTACCTGACCTCGTACTTTTGTCCTTGTTCGGCGGCCGTCCGACACTTTTACATTTAAGGCACCTGTCCGAGTTCATTTGTCCTTGTTCGGCGCCCCTCTAACAGTATGGAGAGCTTACAAATGATGTAAGATTAGCCACACATGTGACTCCGAAGGAAGAAGGAAAGAAACAAAAGAAGAGAGAAGTCTCACCAGAAGAGGAAGAATCTTTGTTTGAGGTCGCAGAGAATTTTAAGAAGTATGAGATAGACGACAGGAGAGTCATGATAAGAATGCCTAAACGAGAGGCACAATCAAGAGAGGCCTATGATAACAAAGAAACCACTAAGAAAATAGTAGTGGCCCTAGAAGAAGGAGAAGAGAGATGCACTTACATAGGACATGACCTGACGAAAGAAGAAGAGCAAGAATTGATAGCCTTGCTAAGAGAATACAGAGACGTGTTCGCTTGGAGTTACAAGGACTTGAAAGGTGTGGACCCTGACATATGCTCACACACCATCCCCATGACCTCAGATGCCAAACCCTCTAAGCAAAAGCCATATACATACAATGATAATTACGCTGCCAAGATCAAAGAGGAGATAGATAGACTGGTTGAAGCTGGATTTATCTATGAAATTGAGCACACTGAATGGGTATCCCCCATTGTTGTGGTGCCCAAAAAGAATGGTAAATTACGTGTATGCATTAACTTGAAGAAGGTTAATGCAGCCACAATTCGAGATAACTATCCGCTTCCTATCACAGAGCATCTCTTAGAAAGAGTAGCAGGCAAGGAAGTGTACAGCTTCCTCGATGGATTTTCAGGCTACAATCAAGTAGCCATAGCTCCAGAAGATCAGCATAAGACAGCTTTTGCCACAGAGTGGGGTATATTTGCCTTTCGTGTAATGCCATTTGGGCTTACCAATGCTCCTGCAACCTTCCAGAGACTAATGTGCCATGTATTTAAGGAGTTCCTGAGGAAGAATTTAGAAGTCTATGTTGATGATCTTTGTGCTCATTCCAACATTAGACAAACCCATATTCCTGAACTCAGACAAATCTTTGACAAATGTAGAGAATATCAAGTCTGCCTGAACCCAGAAAAGTGCGTTTTTATGGTCAGGCAAGGCAAGATTCTAGGACACATAGTGTCAAAGAATGGCATTTCCACTGATGAAGAGAAAGTGAGAGCCATAGCTGAGTTACCTAGGCCAAAGAATGTCAAGGAAGTACAGGCTTTCATGGGGCATTGTGGGTACTACCACCGGTTCATTCACATGTATGCTGTCATTGCAAAGCCCATATACAGACTTCTGACTAACTTTGAGTGGACTGATGAATGTGAGAATTCCTTCAATGAGCTTAAATGGCGATTATGTTCAACACAGATCTTGACCACACCAGATTGGAATAAGCCTTTCCATGTTCATGTTGATGCGTCCAATTATGCTATTGGGTGTGTACTCGCGCAGCCTACCGGTGAAGGTAATATGGATCTTCCAATTGCCTATGCTAGTAGACAATTGAATGCTGCTGAACGAAATTATACCACTACGGAGAGAGAAGGACTAAGCATGGTGTATGCGGTTAAAAAGTTTAGACATTATTTGCTTGCAAATAAGTTTAAATTTTTTACTGATCATCAAGCTCTACTATACTTGGTAAACAAGCCATGCAACACAGGTAGATTAGTAAGATGGTTTCTCTTGCTAATGGAATATGATTTTGAGGTTGTGGTAAGGAAAGGGAAGACTCATTTGAGAGCAGATCACCTTTCTAGGCTCACATCGGGAGAAGCCCCACAAGGAGTGTCAGATGACCTTCCTGATGCTTACTTGTTTAATTTGGAAGTGGTGCCGCAATGGGCTAAGCCATTGGTACCAGTGTTGACATACGGACCTAACCACCTAGTAATAAACACGCAGGATAGAGAGGTAGTAAAAGCCCAAAAGTATCACATCATGGCAGGAAGTATGTACAAGCACACAGATCAAGGGATCTTGGCTTGTTGTGTAGAAGAGGACGAGTACACTAAATGGTTGCATTTAGCACATGTAGGTGCATTAGAGCAACACTACTCAAAGCAACGAACCTTACAAACACTAAGGAGACTCGGAGTGCATTGGCCGACTATGGAGGCTGATGTCCAAAAGTTGTGCAAGGAATGCCCAATCTGCTGCACTAAACCACCTGTGGAACATGCCACTCTTTATCAAGTGTCCATAGTGCCAGATTGGAGTGAACCTCTAGTATCCTTCTTAAGGACGAGAACATTCCCTCCAGACATGACTCTGGCTAGGCAAAGGAGTTTAGAACAAGAAGCCCATGATTATTCACTCATTGGTGATAATCTATACAAGCGTGGTAAAGATGGTTACCTGAGACTATGTGTCCATGAGAGTGAATATCTCAAAATCTTGGGTACTGCTCACCAAGGTGTAGCAGGGGGACACTTTGGACCAGATCGGGTGATCAAGTCAATACTATTTGCGGGCTTTTGGTGGCCAACCCTTCACATGGATGCACATACCTATGTGAAAAGGTGTGATGTGTGTCAAAGAACTCAGTATCCTATACGCAAAGATGAGATGCCACTGAAACCTATGATGGGTGGACGTGCATTCTCTAAGTGGGGAATAGACTTCATAGGTCCTATTAATCCCCCAACTAAGGGCTCCCATGCAGAATATATCATTGTTGCGATAGACTATCTAACAAAGTGGGTAGAGGTAAAGGCTACGACAAAGAACGACGCTCAGACAACTGCTAAATTCTTGTTTGAGAATGTATTCACAAGATATGGGCTACCTATAGAGCTAGTAAGTGATAGAGGCACTCACTTCTTGAACGAAGTGATTGAAAATCTACTCCAAGAATTCTTGGTAGTTCATAAGAAGTCTGCCCCCTATCACCCTCAAGCTAATGGACAAGCCGAAAGCACCAACAAGATCTTATGCAATGTACTGACAAAATTAGTGAACACTAAACACTCTGATTGGGACAAACAGCTACACCATGCTGTTTGGGCATACCGAGTCGCCTACAAAACGGTACTCCAAGCCACCCCCTTTCAGATGGTATTTGGCCAAAATGCAGTGCTACCGTTGGACTTCCTAATACCTACACTGAAAGTAGCACAAGAGCATGAATGGAGGGGTCATGAACTCTCCTCTAGACTTTTCGACCTTGAACAATTAGGAGAAACAAGACTGAGGGCGGCTGCAGGGATATATGCAGCTAAGAAACGACAGAAGGCATACTTTGATGCCCAGGTTAAGGATAAAGGTTTGAAGGTAGGCGACTTAGTTTTAGTCTACACATTGAAGCAACATGCGAGAAACCTGGAGAAGAGAGGCTATGGACCCATGATTATAAACAGAATCTCAACAAGTGGAGCAGTGCAACAAGCCACATTAGAAGGCGACGTTCTCCCGAGCTACATTAGCGGATGCAGGGTCAAGTTGTATCAGGAACCTCTCACAGAGGAAATGCTAAGTCGACTCAATACTGCTAAGAAATGCAAAGAAGAAGAAAAGCGAATTCGAGAAGAAGCCCAAGCAGAAGCATTGGAACGCATCCGGAGAATGAAGTTGAGAAGACAGAATAGGGAGCAACCTAGGACGGATGCCTATGCAGATCAAGGATATCATGTGGCTATGTGTGAAGTTTCAGGTATCAACGCTCAAAGGATAATTGATCGACGTCCTTTTATAACCTTAGAGATAGGACAAAGAAAGGGTGCAAGGACTGTAAGAGCCTTGATTGACTCAGGTGCAGCCACTAGTGCGGTTAAATTGTCTTACTGTCAAGAATTGAGATTAACTGTCAATCCTATAGAAGCATATCTCATAGGATTGGGAGGTGTGGAAACACCTTGCATGGGCGAGGTGGATCTTCCCATCTCCATTCAAGACGAAGTGATGATAGTCAAAGTATTAGTGTGTCAAGATGAGGACCTCACTGAGCCTCTTGTCTTGGGTCAGGATTGGATCTATGATCATGCAGTCAACCTAAACCTAAGAAGCGGACTTCTTCAGGTATGGGTAAATCATAGCCGAATTACAGTTGAATTGGAAAAGGAGGCACTCAAGGAACTAGGTAAAACACAAACTCCTGGTCCTTCCAGGGGTGCACATGAAGCTGACAATGCTATTCTTGTCCAAAAATGTATGATGCAGAAAGAGGATTGTGTCAACAACGGAGTCAAGGATAAGACGGTACTCCCTTCTTTTCCAAAGGTGAGAAGGATGCAGCAGCCAACGGCAGATCAAATACAGAAGAAGCAGAACACTACCTGTACTGGAGGCCAAAAAAAGGAGCAAAGCAGATTGTTTCAGCCAATGAAACAAGTATGGAGGCGAAAAGGCGAACACCCTGTTCCGACCAGGCCAACACCACGACCAAAACCTCTTATTAGTAATCAACAGCATGATACTAATAAGAAGCCTTTCATAAGCTCTTCTGCGAAAGTGAAGTCTATTTGGGTACCCAAGAAGTCAATGAAGGCCAGCCCACAATCACGACAAATCTGGGTGCCTAAGGCTTGCTTGCGGGCTCAAATAGCTACACCAAGGCCAAACCCTATACAACATGTTTCACTCACGCGAACATCTGAGGCCCAGTCTTACACATCACACACTAACACGTATTCTTCCATGAGCACAAGTGGAATCACTTGTAAATGGGTTCCTAAAAAGCCCCATTTTTCAAGTAAATACCCTATCACACTCCCCAGAGCCTCCACAAAGTCAAAATCAAAACCTATCCATTGCATTTGGCAACCTAAAACTTGTAATAAACCCCTAGACCCCAGTTGTAGATCCATGCCCACCTACTAACTACATCACTCTCACACCACATCATTCCACTTAGCTCCTAGGTCTAACCAATCCCTAACTACACACACAAGCACCGAGCATTTACTAACCCACTAATCTCTCCCGAACCTCATGTTAATGTTGTAATGGGGACAAAAACGGTTCTATCTTGTCCTTTACAATGTTAACACATGTTTCTATATTCTCACAGAATCAAGAGGCAAGAAGTAACATGGCAAATACGGCAGGAACTAGCTCCCAGATAGGCACCAGCCCCCAAGTCGTGGATATTGAAAGTCTTCCCGTTGAGGAGGAATTGAAGGAACGCCCTGTAGCATTGAGAGCATTACACGCCATACCGGTTCAGAACCCTCCACAAAGGCACACTATGCCAGTCAGTAAAAACTCTCATTGGTTCAGTGATGTGGCAGGACCCCTAGGTGAAGGCACTTATATGTGGGAGGCCGAGATAGAATTCAATGGGCACTGGGGAAGGTATCACTTTTTCACTAGGGAATTTGAGAGACTACAGAATAATGAAGGACTGAAACCTATATGGAAGAAGGCAGGACTCTACGAGTACTTCAAATTCCAGTTGCCAAAGCCGGATTTTCTAAGATGCTCTTATTTGATTAGCACCCTTACTCCGAGCAAAGGCAAAAAGGGATACAGCTCCTTTGTCCTCCCATCTCTCACAAGGGGCAATGAGCTCAAGCGTTTCAGATTAACTATCAACTTGGTAAGGGAAGCTCTAGACATGAAAGGTATGCATATTCCTACGGAGAAAGAGACTATGGTCCCCGACAATATGAAGAACAGGAATCTGACAAAGTTAAAAGACATGGTGGCAATGACGCCTACAATCGCTATTCATTTGCGAATGGTCATGCAGCACTTTGCATTTCCCACCCAGGAGAGGTTCACAATGCCACCTAAAAAGATATGGTTTAGTTTATACTTGGCTGATGCCTTTGATTTGACAATCAACATGCCCCACTGGATTATCGACCAAATCCACTTGGCTCATCAAAGGTGGTATAAAAAACAAAAGTCTGTACTGTACGGATGCTGTGCTCTGACCAGGATTGTGTACAAATGTCTTGCATATGATGTACCAGTGCAAAGGGCACTCATTTGGACCAGGGTACAAGAGTTTCAGTGCCGATTATCCTCCGCAGGACCACCATCCAAGAAAATGAGAGGCGCCGTTCAGATGCCCTGCGCACAACCCCGCGGTGCAACATTGACTCCAGAGACCACTCCACGACTTCCAAGGCGGGTGCAACCCTTCACTATCAGATTACCAAGGCACAGCACTGACGGACCTAATCAGGTGTTCCCACCCGTACCAACCGACCTAGAGTTTCCTCACGGATTCACTTTAGAAGACTTAATTGATGAGGAGGTAGCCAGAATCATTGAGGCTGTTAACGCAGAAGTCGAGGCAGAACAAGCTAGTGGACAACAAACTGCTACAGACCAACCCCATCCCAGACAACCAAAAATCATCGATGTGGAGGGTGAAGAAGAAGAAGGACAAGAGGAGGAACATGATGGACAATCCGAAGAAGAGCAGGAATATGATCAGGAAGCCCTGGAGGTACTTGAAGGTGCCCCCGCTTACACGAAGGCATTGAAGAAGCTCTATGATACCATGAACAGAGTGCAAGAGCAACATAGACTGTCCCTAGCAGCAGGCAAGGCCCTCATGAATCAAATCCTTGAGGAGGAAGGCGTAGACGAGCAATACCGCGCCATGCTTGACATGATATCTGAGGCTTTGGGAGTACCTGAAACGGTGCATACCGCCCTTGCACAAGCACGAAGAACGGAACGAAGATATGGCAGACGCCCCCCTTGAGCAGGAAAGCACATGAATGTACTAGTATCAGAACCACAAGGCACATCCACAACCACGGGCACCGCACACACTGTCCACGATACTGAGGAAACCCATGTATGAAGTGCACCTCTGTCACCCCCGTTGCCACCCCTGCCTCCAACTCCACCACATTCACCTCCCACAACTAGTGTAACCACGACCGTCACCGCCTCAGAGTCCACTACCCATACAGAAGCACAGACCGTCACACAACCCACACACCCTATCTCCACTTCCTTTGTCTATACGGCCACTGAAACAGTAGTTCCAACCGCAGCCACAGAAAATCTCAACCCCCCGATCACACTTTCGGGCAGTTCGTATTCACAATTGCACACACCACTGTACACTTTCACCACTATCACCGCACCCACAATTCCACTATTCACAATCACTCCCACTACTGCATCCACCATTGATCTTATGGACATCTCCCCCACCTCCGCACCTCTCCCTCCCCCCATGCATCCACCATCTCCCATTCCCCCACCTCCCACTTCACCATTTTCCAGCACCACATCCACACTTCTATTTCCCTTCCCCTTTCCCTTCCCTTCTGCATCCAACCCCCTTCTCACATCCATCCCTATTAATAATGTATTTAATAATATGTATCAGTGTATGTCGCAACTACAACAGCACTACCAGCATCTTGATAACCAACATACGCGACTCTTTCGAAGTCATGAGGAACTTCAAGTACGCTTCATGGATCTCGAAAGGGAAAAGCGGCTACTACAACAACAGCATACCACCTTACAGGAACAACATGAACATTTAGTAGCCAACCCACCCCAGTCAGATGCAGAGGAAAGACAACATATGGATGAATTGCTACACTCCCAGATAACGGAGAATCTCAAACTTAGACGCAACCTAGCCCTCCTACAAAAACACATGTCTACAGCTCTCGAAGAGAATAAACGGCTGCAGAAACAGAATGAAGAGAACTTGGAAGCAGCCATGGAAGGTTCCCCGCAGGAAATCGACCCAGAAAAATTCAAGGACATTCCCTCAGAAAATATGAAAACTGTGTTAGAAACCCATGCCGACCTCCTGGAGGCCCATGCAGCATTAGAACGAGAAAGGGATGATCTACTTAAGCAACTGGCGACTCAGCAGGAGTCACCAAGCAAAGCCACAGCCACAGACGACACATCCGAAGAGGTCACAAAACTCAGGGCAGAACTCGAAGAATTACGCAGCAAAGTCATGCAATACGAACGTCAACCCTCTCCCCTTATCGAGCCCGAGCCTGAAGATCTAGTGCCAATCGAGATAGAGGAAACTTTCGTAGACCCGTATGTTCCCATGCCTGCACCAGGGGGCAAGCAAACAGAAGAGGGCATGGACACCATAGAGATAGAGGCTCCTGAATGGATGCAGAGGTTAGAGAAAGTGGCCACAACCCATGATGATAGAGTGGCAGTTCAGATAGCATCTATGTCACACTTGGAAGAAGTAGTCATAAAATCGGATTACTTTAGGAATCTCTCCCATCATAGGTGGATCGGCACATCCGACGATTTGTATGTTCCTTTCTGTGTCCTAATGGCGGATTACAATGCGGAAATCAAGAGTCACACATCAAAAGAACCAACCTCGGCTACACAGTTCGCACCGGACGACATCCCAGCAAGTGCCGAGCAGGGCAATATTCATCAACCGATGTGGAGGATTCGTCTACTAGAAACCTACCCAGAGATGGTAAGAACATGGAATAACATGCCTTTGTACATCAAATACAACCCATGCTACTGTCCTGTGTTTCGAAGAAGGTCATGGCCGGAATACACAAAAATGGTGCTGACAAACAAAGGATGTGAGAAATGGCTCAATTATGTTTACTTAGCACCACCCAAAGGCCAACCTACCATAGGATACATGATCTCGACGATTCGGCATTGGGGGATCAGGTTTAAAAATGTACCAGATGTCATGGCCCAAATGTGCCTTAAAATTTTTGAACTCATGTTGGTTACCTTCAGGACTTTCAAAAATGTCAAGGAGCCCCATCTGTCAGCTCTTGGATTTAATGAAGGTAATCAGGACCTCGTCTATGACATGAGTGCAACACCATCTATTAATGTTGTATATGCATGGCACGCGCGCATCAAGTATCTACCAGCCTGCTTCAAACAGACGTTTGAAGAAATGTTCATCACGGGATTCTGGGAATATCATTCAGAGATATTCATTCCCAAACCATCACATTTATTGCAATTGTTTGCAGTGGAACAAGCTCTTCATTCAGAAAAGTTACGTATACCACATCCAGAGGTTCCCGGGCCGGTAGATTGGGATGCTTTACTCACAGACTTGGCCAAAGGGTTGCGGATTGCAGAACATCACTTAGCACAAGACGTTGTTGAGTACTACATCCAACGGCCCACCCAACAAGGGTCTGTCAGGGATGACAGACACGAGAGAGGGGGGGGGGTGTTGGAACTGAAGGACTCACTAGGCAAGGAAGCTTAAGAAGGGAGTTAGAGAGAAGAGAAAGTACAAGCAGACAGAGCAGTCAACGACGATCTGGCAAGTAGGCCAATATTTTTTCAAGACATTTATGCACATAAGAGAGGTGGACACAAGGAGAAGGAGCAAGTAGGGAGCTCCACGAAATGTATATCAAAATGTTAGAAGAAATCCCTACAACAATAGTGATTTTCATCACTAAAAACCCTTGTAAATACCATTTCACATTTTTGTAGCTCCATTTTGTGCAAGCCAAGGAGTCCTTGAGCTTGAGGAGCTTTAGAAGTATCTACGTGTCAGTTTTCACATTTTTTAGACTTTGTTTGAACCTCCAAATAGGGTAGAGAACCTAATTTTTAACTAGGCCGGACAATAGGTCTGGACAGCCAAAACCTAGTCAAAAACTATAAATAGATCTAGATTAGCTTGTAATTGAAATGAACTTGTAAGAGCTTTTTGAAAGTAATCTAAGAACTCCATTGCTTCTCACTCTTTGTCTTGCCGTGTGTGCGGGTGTGTGTGTATGTGTGTGCATGCTTGTGTGCTTCTCACTCACGCACTTGTGCCTCCACTTGCTCGTGGTCTTCATACCATCCTCACGTCTTCCCGGATTGACATTAAAGGAGGTGCTACTCATCACTGAGCTACACAAGGGAAAACACACTTAAGAGCAGATCATTTGTCTAGAATTCAGTCTAAAGAACCTAGTTCACCTGTAGATGATGACCTGCGAGATACTTATTTGTTCAAAGTAGAAAGTGTTCCTGAGTGGGCTATGACTTTAGCACCATTGTTAACCATGGGACCTTGCAGAACATTTGGAAATAATACACACTTAGAATTACAAAGCAGAAATTTTATGCTGCTAGCTGGGCACCTGTATCATCTCAACCATACAGGCATATTGGAAGATTGTACCCCTGCGGAAGAGCAACAGGAATATCTGAAAAGAGCTCATTGTTGGAACCCTTGCACTCATGCTTCCAGGGTAGTCACCCTAAGTAATCTCAATAGGATGGGGGTACATTGGCCTAATAAGATTCAAGATGTAACAAAATACATTGCTAATTGTTGGAAGTATCAATCATTGCAAGATTCAGAATTCATAACTCTATTGGTTTCAGAAAAATCCTGATTGGAGTGAAAATATTATTGAAGAATTGAAAAGGAAGAAGAAAGGGAAACAAGTAATAGCTGGTGCAGATTCAAAAAATCTACAAGTAATCTCTAAAGAATATCAATTGATAGGAGAACAATTGTATAAGAGAGGGATGGATGGATACTTAAGAATTTGTGTTCCTGAGGATAAGTATCTGGCCATATTGGAAATGGCACATTCTGGAGTGGCAGGAGGACATTTCTCAAGTGACAGAACAGCTAAACTCATATTATACTCTGGTTTTTGGTGGCCAACCCTATTTCCTGATGCAAGAACCTATGTAAAAAGATGTGACATCTGTCAAAGGGTGAGTCAACCAAATAGAAGAGATAATATGCCATTAGTTCCATTAATTTCAGCCAAAGCTTTTAGTAAATGGGGATTAGATTTTATTGGACCTATACATCCTCCAGCAAAACAATCCCATGTTGAATACATAATAGTGGCTACAGATTACCTGATAAAGTGGGTTGAGGCCAAAGCCACAATAAGGAATGATGCTCATACTACTACCAGATTCCTTTATGAAAATATCATCACCAGATTTGGACTTCCAATTGAATTGGTAAGTGATAGGGGGACCCATTTTCTGAACCAAATCATAGAAAACATAACTGAATATTTCCTGATCAGTCATAGAAAGTCAACCCCATATTACCCACAAGCCAATGGGTTAGCAGAAAGTACTAATAAAGTACTTTGTACTATACTGTCAAAATTAGTAAACACAAACAGGAATGATTGGGATTTACAACTTAATCATGTCCTATGGGCTTATAGAGTGGCTTATAAGACTGCAATAGGAAACACATCATTCAATCTAGTATATGGACAAAATGCAGTTCTACCTATGGAATTCCTCATTCCAACATTAAAAGTAGGTAGTCACTACAATTGGACTGGACATGAACTATCAAAGAGTGTAATAGAATTGGAAAAATTGGGAGCTTCTAGACTCCAAGCCATTATGAGTTTATATGTGGACAAGAAAAGGCAAAAGGCCTATCATGATGTTCATATAAAAGAAAAAGATCTACAAGAGGGAGATCTAGTTTTGGCTTACACAGTCAAAGAACATCAGAAAAAGTTTCAGAAAAAAGCACATGGGCCATATATTATACACAGATAAGTAACAGTGGAGCTATCCAATTAGCTACCATAGATGGAGAAATCATGCCAAATTTCATAAGTGGATGTAGAGTTAAAAGATATGATCTTCCATTAACTGCTTCTGAATGGAGAAGATTGCAACAAGTTCAAAACAAGAAAAAAGAAGAAGAAAACATTAGAAAAGAGGCTCAATAGGAAGCAAAGGAGAGGATAAGAAAAACCAAAAATCATAGGGAAGTCTACTTGTGTGAAACACCTCTAAGACAAAAAGAGCATTTTCCTGTGATAACAATGGATTATCAAAATGAAAAAATTAGGGTTTTGATAGATTCAGGTGCACAAGTGAATCTGATTAGTTCAGCTTTGTTGAATAAATTCAATCTAAAAAGAACTGAAAGCAAAACCTTTATCAAAACTCTGGAAGGACAAATGATACAAAGCATGTCTTCACTTTCTATTAAAGTTAGGTTCAATGATGAATATATGAAAATAGATTGTGAAGAATGGCCAGATTATTTAATGACTAAAAAATTGATTTTGGGACAACCATGGCTCAAACAAGGTAAAGTTATTTTGAATTCTGAAAAAATGAAGCTTAATTTGACCATAAATGACAAAAGGTTTTTAATATTTTTATTGAGTAACGAAGAACAGGAAGTTCATCAGGATGTTCATGACCGAGACATGGAAGGATTTACTTTTTCAATAAAAGATATACAAACATCACCAGTACAGATACAAAATGATCAAGTTTCATTTAATCAAAACCTGCAAAAAATTGACAGAGCAAAGGAGGATGGACACACAGGAGAAAGGTGAAAACCATGGTATAATCTGAAGCATCAAAGCATTAGAACAAGAAGGATATGGAACCAAAGCATACCCAAGGTCTGCTCATCAAAACAAAATTCAAGAACAAAATGGATATGGAGGCCAAAACATTCTAAAAACTACTTATCAGAAGGAGATGGATTTCTTCCTGAAACAAGGGCAACTAAGGTTAAATATTATTGGGTAAAGAAATCAGAGTTGATTCAATGGAAAAAGACCATCTGTACTTGATTTGGAGTTTTCCAGAATGGTGAATGCAAAGGAGCTACCTATTCATGATTTCAAAGCAGAATCAATCACCTTGTCAAGGGGACATTGGTTCCTGGATAGTGAAGCTGTGGTAGAGAAAGTAGACCTAGAGTCAGATGAAGAGCTAGAGATTCCAGAGGCAGAAAAGGTGGTGAAGGAGCTCAAAGAAACCCTAAGCATAATAGGACAACATATATTCACAGTGGGAGTAGGGGGTTACAAATATACAATGCTGTGTCAGGAGTTCTACAGATTTCAAAGAGTAGCAGTCAATCAGAAAAGATGGAAGGCAGTAGGGTTGCATAAATTACTGGAAGAACCCATCTTTTTCATAGACTTTGAGAGAGTGGCACAAGTAATGAACAGTTTGTTGGAAGTGGGAAAAGGTAATGATGCTTATTTCCGGTGCAAAGTCAAGAACAAAGACAATCAGGAGGTGAATATCACTATCAAAGCAAAGCATATCAGAGTAGCTTTGCAGTTTTACCCAATGGGAACCAAGCTTGACCATAGCTTTGTGAAAAAGAATAAAGAAACCTATACAGGATATTCAAAATTTCCTGACTTCAAGGGGAGAGAGAATGAGGAATATGCCATTAGGATGTTTCTACAATATTTCTGTTTCCCAAAGCTACCAAGGTATACCATGCCACATAAACCTGTTACACTGCTTATGTTTAACAATAAGGACAGAACTAAACCCTTCGGAGTCATGGATGTAACCCTTTACATACATGAACAGCTGAAAGAAGCAGCTAAACACTAGGAGCAGAAAAAATATATGAAATGGAGCTCAGTTTCTCACCAGGATCATATATCATGTATTGGGAATGGAAGATCAATTGAAGCTGGCTCCAAAGGCACAATATTTCAGTAGTCTTATGTCAGGAATCAAGAGCTCTCCCAGGAAGATGTCTATGAGAGAAGCAGAAGGACAAACTAGCATGAGGGGGGCAGGAATGAAGAGAAAGGTAATATCTGAGGAAGTGGTTCCTGTAAAGAAAAGGAGGTTGGATCCAAGGAAGGTTGAATTGGAGCAGGATGAAGTAACCAAAGAGGAGCATGAAGCTGCTCAGAAAGAGGTCCAATCTTCTAGAGATCCTCATCCACCTCAAACAAGCAAAGAGCAATTATATACTTATCTGACTCAAGGTAATAACAAAAGAGCAATATATGAGGCACAATATCAAAAGATGGTGGAAGATTATTCTTGCAAGGTAACAGATTGGGTTCAGGAGGAAGTAGAGCATTATGAAGAGCTTCATGATCAAATGATGGCAGCCAAGACAGAGGAAGTATTTGTTAAGAAAGAAGTAGAACTGCTAGCATACTTCAAAGAACTGCAAGGACCTCTAGAAACCAGAACCACAATTGTAGTAAAAAAGAAGGTTCAAAAGAAACCAGTGCAAAAGAAGAAGTTGACCAAGAAGGGGAAGGGAAAATCAGTAGTTGAAACTGTAACTATAAAAGAGACAGAAGAAGTGACAGTAGGAGAAAATCAGAAGGAATCTAGTGTTGAAGAAGAGTCAAAAGTGGAAAAACCAAAAATAGGAGGATCTTCACATTTTTCTTCAGACTCTGAAAGTGACATTGAAAATTTCTTATTAAAAAGTTTGAATTTTTCAGTACCTAGTACTCCTAATGTGGTTACACAGGCCACTGAGAAACATAAAACATCTGAAGAGTTGAGAGAGAATCCTCAAGAGAAGCAAGTCCAAGAAGAAGCAGTAAAGCAGCTTAGTCCTAAAGAGGAAAGAAGGATGATGAAAGGAAAAGCAGTAATGTCAGAAGAAGAAAGTGAAGTAAGAAAGGAATTGAGTTGTGGGCTGGTGCATTCAGGACTAAAGTCAATGTGGACAAAACCTTCCCAACAAACTTATGTTAAATTTGATGAAAGGAAAGTAGAAGAAGAAAAAGGGGTACAGATAAGCAGTTCAGTCATAAAACAGAAGGGTGCAGACCAAATTCAGGAAATAAAGGAAACAATGGAAAAGAAGAATGCTGAAGAATTAGAAGAAGGAGTTATAGAAAAGGAAATCAAACAAAGCATAGAGGATGTACTTTATGATTTGAACAATAATGAGGAGATTACAATCACAAAAGATCAAGGACAAGAGGAGGAGCTGGACCTAATGGACATAGATGAATAGGAGGAGGAACAGAAAAAGTAGACTAGTAATGATCAGATAAAATTCACTGAGGAAACTGAATCAACATTAATTCAAGAAACCCTAATTCAGGAAAAAGAGATACAGGAGAAAGAAACACAGTTCTCTGAAAAAGAACAACCAGAATTGGAGAGTAATGAGGTAGAAGAAGCAAAGGTAGTTGAAGATAGATCAAGACATGAAGACCAGGATGATCAGACATTGGAACTTGAAGAAGATGTTGCAGACCAAGAAACATTGGAAGTTGATCAAAGCTATGAAGAACACAAGACTAAGGTCGTAGAGTATGAAGAAGAAGAAGAGGAGAATGAGTGCAAAGAAGATAAACAAATAGAAGTCAAACAACTGGAAATGGAAGTTGGGTTGGAAAGAATACCCAAAAATTTAAGATCTGCTTGCCAAATCATTATGAGCAACATAGAGCAGTTCATACTTCAAGCAAGAATATGATCATTTTAGGAATGGTAGCAGAGTCTGAATTTGTAAAGAAGTAGTAATATCATTAAGGAGCACATAAGGGAAAAGGAACAAATGACAGAACAGTTGAAGATTGTGCAGGAGAAGAATGAAGAACTAACACATAGAATAATTTCTTGGAAGAATTAGAAGTACAAAAACAAAATAGAATCCAATATCTTGAAGAGAAGAGTGTAAAACTAATAGAGCAGAATAATAAACTGGAGATGGAGCTGAGAAAAACTGAAGGAAGATACAGAACCTTGCAGACTTCTTATCAAATTTTGACTAAAGCAAATGAGGAAATAAACAGACTATCATTAGAAGAAGGCCAGTTAAAGGATGAAAGCATGACTGCTTAGATGACAGAGGAAGAAAAGGAAGAATTGCACAAGGAGATCAAGAGATTACAAACAGAGTTAAAAGAAGCCAAGGAGCTGGAGAAACAGGCCAGTACACATGCTGCTACATCAATGAGAGGTTATAACAAGTTGCATATGGATATGGAAAAAGAAAGGAGTGATTGGCAGTCAAGAATGGAAAAGGAAAGAAGTGAATGGATAAAAGAAAGAGAGGTTTGGGCAACTCAAAATAGAAGTTTGATGGTGACAATAGAATAATTACAAAAAAAGCTGGAAAAGCCACAAGCTCAAGAAGAAGCACAGATAGAGACTACATATACAGCAGACTATGAAGTGGGAAGTGATGATAGAAACCAACATGGCAGTGAATCAGAAAATAAAAGATCAAAAGAAGAATATTCAGAGGAATTTGTCCAGAAATTGTTGACAAACAGAGAGTCCAGAATGGATTTCATTAGAAAAATGCATGATGAATATGAAGATCAAATTGTCACATTTGCTCTAAATAAAGGAATAAATCCTGATCAACATCATTGGGCTGCAGATGGACTAGGCATACCTTTATGCATGATTATGGAAAGTATAAAAAACTATCAGTTGGCAAGAGTTGGACTACCTCCAAATAAATATCTAGAGTATGAAGAGGATATCAATGTGACCAAAGAATTATTTGAGAAAGCCAATCCAAAATGGAGGAATAGATGGTTGGATGCAAATAAAGAATGCAAGAAAATTTGGAAGGAAGCACCCCTTCAGTTGAAAATCAATCCAGCTTACTGCCTAGTAGCAAGAAGAAGAGAATGGACAATTTTTTGGGAAAGAAGGAAAGAAGGACAAATCCCACCTAAATGGTTGAATTTGCCAAAGATAGCAGGTCCAAAGGCAGGAACATGGCCTACAAAAAAATATATGGTGGATACAGCTGAGTCTGTTATAGCTACATACAAAGATGTGAATGATCCAACATGCATTTTACTGATAAGAGTAATGAGAGTAATTTTGGCATGTATAGAGACATACACAGATACAGATGTCAGAATATTAAATTACATTGGCTTTAATTCTCCTACTGATGCATTATTGTTTGATCTCAGTGAAACACCTGATAGAATATGCTTGATGGCCTATTACAGCAGAATAATATTTTTGGGTAGTCATTATTTACAGATCTTTGAAGATGCATTTGATTATGGGTTTTTTGAAAGAGAATCAGAGATATTTGGAAACTTGTCAGTGGTCACAAAGTCTCGTCTTACTGCATATGAAGCTGCTTACATAGAGTATTTGAAAAAGGATGTAATTGATAAACCAGAAGCTGCAGTACAGTGGAGGAAAGCATTGTTTGAAATGGTAAATAACCTGAACATTACAGAAAGAAAAAGTCATGACCTACTGTCACAGGTCTATCAACGAAAGAAGAAGTGAAGAGAGCATTCAGGATATAAGAGCAGGAAAGTCTTTTGTCAGGAGCCAAAAGGTCTAGGAGGGGAAGAATGTTAGAAGAAGTATTTTCTGTAGTATTTTTTGATGAGAAACAATTATAAAATGTCAAAAACTTGTAAAAATATTTATGTAACTGATGTAAAAATAAGGAAGAGTCTTCCTTATGTAGAATAGAATCTTATGTAATTTTTCTAGAATTTTTGGAAACTCCTAGATAGCATATTTTTAGAATAATAGAGGAAAGGACCAAAATTCAAGTGTGAAAAGGGACACTTGAAAATGTATATAAGACAACTTCCTCTATTATGAGAGGGTTGGTTATTTTATATGACATGCTATCCAAGTGAAGAGAGAGTTTCCTGCTGAAATCGTGTTTTCTCCTCTTTGTGTGATTTCTTTGAGTTGTGAGTATATTCTTTGTGTATCCATGGAGATTTGTGAGCTTCTATTGTGTGTTTCTGTTGATAATGTATGAAGAGAGCTGATTGCTGATGTATTGAGTGAGAAATTGATGAAAAATGGTGCTGGAGATGAAAATCGTATGTTTGTATAGAATCGTGATTGTCTCATCTGGAAGGTACAGGTAACATTTTTTAGTTTTGACTTTATGGATGTATTCTGCTGAAAATAACATGCTTTAGACACTAAGATTGTGGAAAACGATGGAGATTTGCTCAAGATAATCCAAATCCTAGAAATTCCTCTTCATCTTCATTATTCTCAGAAATTCAGCCATTTACCTCTTATTTCTTGGATTCTATCATGTAGAAGGGGCTGTGGTCTCATGTATACTTCCAGGATTGACAAAATAAAGATGTATTGTTAATTCTTTATGCTAAATGATTGGAGAGGACAACTCCAAAGATAGCAGGTCCAAAGGCAGGAACATGGCCTACAAAAAAATATATGGTGGATACAGCTGAGTCTGTTATAGCTACATACAAAGATGTGAATGACCCAGCATGCATTTTACTGATCAGAGTAATGAGACTAATTTTGGCATGTATAGAGACATACACAGATACAGATGTCAGAATATTAAATTACATTGGCTTTAATTCTCCTACTGATGCATTATTGTTTGATCTCAGTGAAACACCTGATAGAATATGCTTGATGGCCTATTACAACAGAATAATATTTTTGGGCAGTCATTATTTGTTGGTGCAGACCAATCACCAATTGAATGTTTGGAAGATTAAAAAATGAAGGAAGATTCAATTCTTGAAGCTTGGAAGAAGGATACATTCAGAGTGTGAAGAGATGGATAAGTATGTGTTTGAAGATGAAGAGGTGTTGCAAAATCCTTGATCTACACCAGCCAAATGAACTCCAGGAGTAGATGGTGGGCCCTTTTAGCTTGCCAATGGATGTATTAGACACCCTATGTACCTTGGAAGATCACTCTCAAAAAGATAGATCAAAAGAGATAAGTTGGAGTTAGCTCAGAGGTGAAAACTTGCTATTCTTGGTTCATACACCTGTCCAGTGTTTTACATAATTCTCTGAGCACAGCAGCAATTAGCTCAATTCCTCTTGGGGAAGTCTAGGCAACTTAAAGAGCTAACTTTCAAGAGTAATCTCATCAAAAATAATGAACCACACACTGAGAATGAGTTTTAACAAGTGATGACATCATCCCGATTTTCACGGGCTGCTACAGAAATAGACCAGTGAGCAGAAAAATCAACATAACTCAAAATGTAGAAATCCAATGATTATGAAAATTTGTATGGTTATACTAAACAGTAAGTTGAATCCAACAAGCTTTAAATCACGGAATTTGGATAAGTAACCACTGAGAAATCGCTCTGACAAGATGAGTGAAAAAGTCGGGTACCTGACAGAGAGGTGAAGATGAACGGACCCTGTTGACTTCAAATGAACATAACTAAAGATTGCAACATCCAAATGACATGAAAATTTATGAGCATATAGTAGACTTATAGAGCTAACTTTACCAAGTTAAATAACTAAAAAGGATGCACCAAGCTCAGAGAAAACATCTCTGCAAGCTGACTGAGAAAACTGAGAGTAATGGCAGTGAGTAGTACACTTCACAAGAACATGGAAAGATGAACTCAAATAATCATGAAAATGAAAGTATATTGCTTGTACAATACAATGACTTACTGATAAATATGTGTGCCTTGTAATCACACCTTGATATGGCATAAAGCTCAGCTCTTGGAGGTCTTCACATAGGTCTCTCTAACCACGACTAAAACTGCCATCTATTTATAGTTGAGTTTGGGAGGCTAACTTCCCTCAATCACTCTCCAATCAATCAATGATTGATTTGATTCTCTACCTACCACAAATCACGAATTCATGGCTCCTCTTTCCATTCTTGATCATGTGGACTCAACCACTTAAGATTCTCTTACTTTTACATTAAGTAAACTCTTCAAAAGTTACAAGATGTAGTTCACAAGTGAACTTTACATAGTCTTCATTTTAAGGCTTTTTCTATGACTTTGTGGGACTCAAGCCAATACTTAGGCTTGTCATAGACTTGCTCCAACACAGAGGATATGAGGAATGCACATATATGTACATTAGTATAGTTATAGTTCACTCAGATCTTTGATTAGTCATAGACTTGTACAAATTTCTCTATAAATACCTTGTAAATGTCGAGGCGTGACATGAGAGCATATGAAAGAATAGATGAGTGAGTATAGAAGTCAAGAAAAGAGAAGTTAGATGTCATGAGACATGTGAAATGTTAGTTGAGTTTTCCTCTCATCACTCAACTGTAATTTTCTGAGTAATTGAAGAAATATTGCGCCCGATGTTTCTGTGTCTGCTCCGTCTGTGTTAGATCATTTGTGAAATCCTTTTGAGGATATCTAAGTTCATAGTTAATGAGTCTATGACTTGAGTTTCAGAGTCTAATTGTAAAGAGGCTAGGAGAATTGTGTGTAGGAGCATTCATATGTAAAGAATGTTCACAGTCTTCTGAAACAGGCGCAGATTTTGAGTTCAATGAAATGAGTAGTGCTCAGTGCACAGTGTAAAGTTTTACACATATGATAGCTCAAAATCTAAGTTGAGAGATAAGCTATCTACAGCCAAAAGGATTTGATAAAACGGGTTCGACATTGTGAGAACTAAAGTTAAGAAGTTAGGAGTGTCAAATCGACTTCTCAGAAGTGCAGATTTAGACATAGGTAACTTGTGAAGTTGATTTCTCAAGTTATACTAAACCTTTTGAAGAGATTTAACTTGGAGGAGGTGCGCAACTTCTAGCCGACACTCCATACAAAAGTTCATAGAAAACTTTACATGTTTGATAAGTCAATGAGAAGAAATTGTGCAGCAGACTTTCTGTGTTTTATCTTCTTCACAGAATTTTTCAACTTTTGATAATTTGGAGATTGAACCTCTAATTTGATAAAGATTTTGACTTACTCTTGGTATAGAGGTGTTCTAATCATAAGAGTAAGTTATTCTTTTGGAGATTAACACTCTCCATCAGTGGTATCAGAGCAGGAGACATCAAAATCAAGGAAAGGAGGATCCCGACTGCTGCAGATTCAAGAAATTCAACAATTGAAGAACTAAAAGGTGAAAGCTTGAAGGCAAAGCTTGAGGAGGAGACCATACGACATCAAGAAAGACAAAAGGAGTCTAATTCGAAGTAAAGGTACATATATTGTTCATAAAGCTTGAAGATTTCAATACACAGGTGGACACAAGATGGGAGATTCTCTTCAGATAGAGAAATTGGATAGGGAAAACTATCCTGCATGGGCAAAGAGGATGGAAGCTCATCTTATGAGCAAAGATTTAATAGCTTACATCACAGGAGAAGAAGAGAAGCCATAGTTCAGAGATCCTAGTGTTCCAACTAGGGAAGAGTTAGCGGATTTGAAAAATTGGATGAAGAAAGATGCTCAAGCTAGGAGCATTATATATATGGCAGTCAATGATTACTTGTTACCTCACATTCGAGGCCTTGAAAGTGCAACTGATATTTGGAATGCTTTGGAGGAGCATTTCCAGAATACTAAGTCAAGGAAGGCATCCTTATGGGCAGAGTTTACCACCTTTAAGAAGAAGGCTTCTCAATCCATTTCAGACTATGGACAAGAATGAAAGATATTGCAGATGCTTTAGGAGCTGTTGATGAAGACATTGAGGAGGATAAATTGGTAAGGCAAATCCTTACACGTTTAAGAGGTGATGACAAATGGAAGCCATTCATTTTTTCTACAGAGTTATCACTTGATCATTTCACTCCTGATTTAAATCAGTTGTTAGGTCATATGCTAACATTTGAGCAGGATGTTAAAGGAGATGGTGACAAGAGTGCAGGTCATGCAATGTACTCAAAGGACAAGAAGAAGAATAGCAAAGGAAAGCAACAAGCAAATGAAGATGAAGGAACAACTAGTCAAGCCAACTTCCTAAGAGGAAGAGGAGGTGGCAAAGGTAGAGGAAGAGGCAGGAACAACAAAGATGGAGGCAAAGCTTGCTGGATTTGTGGTAAGACAAATCACTTAGCTAATGATTGTTGGCACAATACTCAGAGTAATAATGGATATAGTCAAAACTATAATGCAAGAGGAAGAGGTGGCAGAAATCAAAGAGGTAATTTCAGAGGTAGAGGTAGTAGGAGTTACTTTGGAAGAAATGCAGGTAGAGGATTCCAAAGTCAACAATATAATAATACGTACTACAATTATGCTTCAGATCAAAAGGAGGATTCAACATTGATAATGAATGCAACTTGTGAAAGTCAGAGTGAAGATCAAAGAGTTTTCTACATTGACTCAGGGTGTAGCAATCACCTAAGTGGTAATATAGCTTTGATGACTGATTTGGAGAATAAGGTTTTTAATCATGTTGTTCAAACAGGTGACAACACAAAGCACAATGTGAAGTCAATTGGATCAGTGAAGGCCAAGGATGGTAGCACCTTATTGAGTAAGGTCTTGTATGTTCCTACAATTCCTAAGAATTTGATAAGTGTAGGACAAATTGTTGAAAAGGGATATGAAGTAAGGTTCACTAATGATGGAGTATATGTGGAAGACCCTAGTCAAGGGTATAAACAGATTGTTTCAGGGAAGAAAGAAGGAAGATTATTTACATTGAAGATTCAAGGCAATATTGGTCATGCTATGTTCACATATGGAGGACATAAGATCTCTGAGTTAGATCTTTGGCACAAGAGGCTTGGACATTTCAATGAAAGAGGTATTAAAGACATGATTAACAATGGTTCAGTGCTTGGATTGCCTAATGTTGTAGGTCAACATATGACATACAAATGTGAGGCATGTCAATTAGGTAAGGCTCATAAGCATTCCTATTCCAAGCATGGTTTTATGTACTCAGAGAAGCTTGAATTGGTACACACAGATGTGTGGGGACCATCAAAGGATTTCAGTATAAATGGGTCAAGGTATTATGTGATTTATGTTGATGATGCTACTAGATGGATCACTATTTATGTGATCAAAGATAAGTCAGAAGTGTTTAATACATTTAAACACTATCATGCATATGCAGAAAGAATTACAGGTCATAAGATGAAGAGATTAAGGTCAGATGGAGGGGGAGAGTATTTCTCTAATGAGTTCAGTGATTACTTGTGGAATGCAGGTATAAAAAGGGAAGTTACTTGCAGGTACTCTCCTCAACAAAATGGTGTAGCAGAAAGGAGAAATAGAACTCTTGTTGAGTTTGCAAGATCCATGATGAAGGAGAAAAATTGCCCTAATTATTTGTGGGCTGAGGCTGTAAATACAGCCACTTATTTGGTTAATAGGTTACCATGTAAAGCCTTGCAGGGTATGACACCATATGAGGCTTGGTGGGGTAAGAGACCTACCTTGGATCATTGCAGAGTTTTTGGATGTGTGGCATATGCATATGTGCCATCACAATTAAGACACAAATTGGAACCTAAAGCTGAAAAATATGTTTTCATTGGTTATGATGATAAGCAGATGGGGTATAGATTGTGGAGTCCATCTACAAAACAATTCATGGTTTCTAAAGATGTTACATTTGATGAGCAAAGTACTTGGTATGCAGGTACAATCAATATCAATACAGGTGATGAAGAAGAAGTGAGTCAAAGGAAAGGTAAATCAAAGGTTCAGATATTTGATGAACAAGAGAATAATGAAGTGCAGGTTGAAGTGGAAGAAACACCAAGATTTGATCCTGAATATGAAGAACCAGAAACCTCAAGAAGTGGAGAACTTAGGAGGTCTACAAGAAAAAAATGGCAACCTACAAGGTATAGCTATGATACTTCATTTTTGGCCACAAAAGATTATGCTTATATGATGAAAACAGATGAAGACCCTTCTACATATAAAGAGGCAAAAGGTAAGGAAAAATGGGAGAAAGCTATGCAGGAAGAATATGATGCATTATTGGAGAATCAAACTTGGGATTTGGTTCCTAAACCAAATAGTCAGAAGATCATTGGATGTAAGTGGGTTTATAAGACAAAAAGATTTGCAAATGGAAGTGTGTCTAGATACAAAGCTAGACTTGTTGTCAAAGGGTTTGCTCAGACATATGGTGTTGATTATGATGAGACTTATAGTCCTGTGGCAAAGATGACAACCATCAGGACACTTATAGCTATTGCTGCATGTAAAGGTTGGAAGTTATGTCAACTTGATGTGAAAAATGCTTTTTTGAATGGTTATATTTCAGATGATGTGTTCATGGAGCAACCTCAAGGGTTCAGAGATAAAAGGTATCCAGATCATGTGTGCAAGCTCAAGAGAGCTTTGTATGGCTTAAAGCAGGCTCCAAGGGCATGGAATTATAGACTTGTAAAGTTCTTGAAAGAACTTGGATTTCAGGTGTCTAAAGCAGATAGTAGCTTGCTTGTCAAAGCAAGTGATAATGGTTTCATATACATGTGCATATATGTTGATGATATAATCCTTACAGGTACAGATGAAGAAGGAATACAAAGACTCAAGAAGAAAATGGAAAAGGAGTTCAAAATAAGTGACTTGGGAGACTTGTCATACTTCTTGGGCATGGAGATTACATATACTCAACATGGAGTATTTGTGACTCAAGAAAGGTATTTGAAGAACTTGTTAATCAAGTTTAAAATGGATGATTGCAGGGTAGCACCTACACCAATGGAGGTGAATCACAAATTGAGTAAATTTGGAGTAGGGGTTTTGTCTCAATTCATGCATTGCCCAAGGAAAGAACATTGGATTGCAGAACAAAGAGTGTTGAGTGATGCAGATTGGGCAGGTAATCCAGATGATAGAAGGTCAACTTATGGATACATGTGTTATGTGGGAGATAAACTTATCTCATGGTGTTCTAAGAAGCAACATACAGTTGCTTTGTCTTCTACAGAAGCTGAATATAAAGGCATGGTTGAAGCTGCAAAGGAAGACCAAACACATTGAGATTCAGTATCACTTTCTAAGAGAGAAAGTGATGGACAAGGAGATTGAAGTCATACATACTTCAACTAGAGATCAGATAGCTGATATGCTTACAAAGAGCTTGGATGGATCAAAGCTACAGAAGTTTAAAGACATGGCAGGCATAAAGAAGATAAGAGAAACCTCAATTGATGATTGAGGGGGAGCTGTTGGTGCAGACCAATCACCAATTGAATGTTTGGAAGATTAAAGAATGAAGGAAGATTCAATTCTTGAAGCTTGGAAGAAGGATACATTCAGAGGATATGAGGAATGTACATATATGTACATTAGTATAGTTATAGTTCACTCAGATTCTTTGATTAGTCATAGACTTGTACAAATTTCTCTATAAATACCTTGTAAATGTCGAGGCGTGACATGAGAGCATATGAAAGAATAGATGAGTGAGTATAGAAGTCAAGAAAAGAGAAGTTAGATGTCATGAGACATGTGAAATGTTAGTTGAGTTTTCCTCTCATCACTCAACTGTAATTTTCTAATAATTGAAGAAATATTGCGCCCGATGTTTCTGTGTCTGCTCCGTCTGTGTTAGATCATTTGTGAAATCCTTTTGAGGATATCTAAGTTCATAGTTAATGAGTCTATGACTTGAGTTTCAGAGCCTAATTGTAAACAGGCTAGGAGAATTGTGTGTAGGAACATTCATATGTAAAGAATGTTCACAGTCTTCTGAAACAGGCGCAGATTTCGAGTTCAATGAAATGAGTAGTGCTCAGTGCACAGTGTAAAGTTTTACACATATGATAGCTCAAAATCTAAGTTGAGAGATAAGCTATCTACAGCCAAAAGGATTTGATAAAACGGGTTCGACATTGTGAGAACTAAAGTTAAGAAGTTAGGAGTGTCAAATCGACTTCTCAGAAGTGCAGATTTAGACATAGGTAACTTGTGAAGTTGATTTCTCAAGTTATACTAAACCTTTTGAAGAGATTTAACTTGGAGGAGGTGCGCAAGTTCTAGGTGACACTCCATACAAAATTTCATAGAAAACTTTACATGTCTGATAAGTCAATGAGAAGAAATTGTGCAGCAGACTTTCTGTGTTTTATCTTCTTCACAGAATTTTTCAACTTTTGATAATTTGGAGATTGAACCTCTAATTTGATAAAGATTTTGACTTACTCTTGGTATAGAGGTGTTCTAATCATAAGAGTAAGTTATTCTTTTGGAGATTAACACTCTCCATCATTATTTACAGATCTTTGAAGATGCATTTGATTATGGGTTTTTTGAAAGAGAATCAGAGATATTTGGAAACTTGTCAGTGGTCACAAAGTCTCGTCTTACTGCATATGAAGCTGCTTACACAAAGTATTTGAAAAAGGATGTAATTGATAAACCAAAAGCTGCAGTACAGTGGAGGAAAGCATTGTTTGAAATGGTAAATAACCTGAACATTATAGAAAGAAAAAGTCATGACCTACTGTCACAGGTCTATCAACGAAAGAAGAAGTGAAGAGAGCATTCAGGATATAAGAGCAGGAAAGTCTTTTGTCAGGAGCCAAAAGGTCTAGGAGGGGAAGAATGTTAGAAGAAGTATTTTCTGTAGTATTTTTTGATGAGAAACAATTGTAAAATGTCAAAAACTTGTAAAAATATTTATGTAACTGATGTAAAAATAAGGAAGAGTCTTCCTTATGTAGAATAGAATCTTATGTAATTTTTCTAGAATTTTTGGAAACTCCTAGATAGCATATTTTTAGAATAATAGAGGAAAGGACCAAAATTGAAGTGTGAAAAGGGACACTTGAAAATGTATATAAGACAATTTCCTCTATTATGAGAGGGTTGGTTATTTTATATGACATGCTATCCAAGTGAAGAGAGAGTTTCCTGCTGAAATCGTGTTTTCTCCTCTTTGTGTGATTTCTTTGAGTTGTGAGTCTATTCTTTGTGTATCCATGGAGATTTGTGAGCTTCTATTATGTGTTTCTGTTGATAATGTATGAAGAGAGCTGATTGCTGATGTATTGAGTGAGAAATTGATGAAAAATGGTGCTGGAGATGAAAATCGTCTGTTTGTACAGAATCGCGATTGTCTCCTCTGGAAGGTACATGTAACATTTTTGAGTTTTGACTTTATGGATGTATTCTGCTGAAGAAGTAACATGCTTTAGACACCAAGATTGTGGAAAATGATGGAGATTTGCTCAAGATAATCCAAACCCTAGAAATTCCTCTTCATCTTCATTATTCTCAGAAATTCAACCATTTACCTCTTATTTCTTGGATTCTATCATGTAGAAGGGGCTGTGGTCTCATGTATACTTCCAGGATTGACAAAATAAAGATGTATTGTTAATTCTTTATGCTAAATGATTGGAGAGAACAACTCCAAAGATCAATAACAAACATTTTTTGGCGCCGTTGCTGGGGAGTATATCAAAAGCTTCATTGAAGTTGGACCTTGCTGGATCTTCTAATGTGATGGTATTTCACACATGGAAAAGGTAATACTCCTTAATCAAGAAATGTAAAACATGAAAAGGTAGATTTCTTTATTTGTCTTTTGGGAAAAGAAAGCATTAGATAATCTTTTGAGAATAAGAAGTGTTGAAATTTTTGCAAATTGATAGTTGCTCATGACATTTTCTTGAAGTAAAGTGCAGGTGTGTGAAAAACTAAATCAAGAAAGCTGATGATAAGGTAAAATGTGTCTATTCTTGCATTTGTAGATTGCTTTTTGATCAAGTACTAACCAAAATTGTTGATCTTGGGAAGATGACAAGATTGCATTAAGGAAAAGTCAAGTTAAGTAGCTAGATGCAAGTAGATAAGATCCATTTGTAACCAAGTCAAAGTAATATTCTTGAGAAAAGCTGAATTGCATCTTGAAAAGAGAAATATTTGAGTTTATCTTTGCAAAAATTGACATTTGCATTTCTTAACCGCAAATATGAAGGATTCTAGGCCATTTGATCTTGTATCTTTTGCAGTATTGAGAAGAGAAGCTCCTTTGGCTGTGATACCTGTGTCATCTCTTGTGTCCTTTGTCTTCTTTGTGCTTTATGGAAGTGTTGATGTGTTGCTTGGTTGATTATGAAGTTATGGATGTATGTTCTACTTGTTCATGAAGTCCTTCACGAGTAATCTCTATCATATTCATCTTCGTTGTCATTATGGTGAAGTTGTTCGAGCATGAATCTCTCTCGCCTGCTTATGCACTTTAGTAATCCCAATTCCAGTACTGAATTTGAAATCTACATAAAAAATGGCATGGAAAAGGTACTTGAATCACTTGATTTGGTGCTTGTATGAGGGAGTTATGATCCTTTGAATTTTCTAGCTCACATGCCTGTAGAAAGTTGTGTGATTCAGAAAGTCATGTTTTCATGCTTCCTTCTTGTTCTATCATTTTCACTCCTTTTGGATCTTCATACAAGTGTGCTTGCTTGCATCCTTTGAGCATGATTGGTGTGGTTTGTGAAGCACTAGTCTCTAAGCACCAATCGGGTTAGCTTGTTCTTGGATTGACAGATTAAAAAGGTATTCCCTTTCCCACTTCTTTGTCATCAAGGCCCCACTGCTGCAATGGGATAGAGACTTGTTGGAAGGTGAAGGTAAGGTTGTTGACAACAACTTAAACCTAACAGTGCAATGCAATGAACTATTTTTTTAATTCATATGATTCATAACATCTTAGTAGCTTTTAGATACCTAATATTAGGTGAAGATGATAGATTTATGGGCTTTTATGGGATGTATGGTACTATTTTTAAAAAAAGTGTGATTGTCATTGAAATGGCAATCTTAAATTGATCAGAAACAATAATCTAATCGCCTTTGTGAAATGCCTTCAACATCTTGATAGAGTTAAGATTACAAAATGTATGTCAAGAGTTCTATTTGTGTTTGTTGCTTAATTGATGAAGCAATGCTTTCGTGCAATTACTCATTGAATAATATGTTGTAAAGATTGGGTGTTACTATCGCAAAATTATCACTATTGTAAAGATTGATAGCATTGATTTTATGGTGATGTGTGGGCTCTTGGCCCCTACTCATTTTGTACAATTCCCTCATTAATCTACTTTTTTCTTGATCTCTCAAAAAAACAAAGTTAGATACGAGTAACATCTAGGTTTTGGATTGTTGCAAGTTTAAAAGTGGTATAACAAGTCTACATATGTAAGGGATGGAGCACATATTGATATCAGACGAGCATACTTCACATAAAATTAATATTATAAAGTAGATTGATGAGTGGTAGATGTAATTGTATTTATGTTTTCTTCTTCATTTGTAGTGTGTTGATGCAGGGCAATATCGGACAAGTGAACTGATGGAAGTTAATACAATCAATAGTGTATAGTGATCAACAAGCATTAAGATGTTATTGGAAGGAAAAGAAAAGGAAATATAGAGACATAATAACTTCAAGGTTGGGCACTAATGTGGAAGGTAATGCTAATCACAATTCAAGTAGCTTAGAAGGTATTGTGGGTAAGATCATCAAGTATTTTAACAATCAAACTAGACACTTATGTTGTGAAGATAAAATTGAGGCACTAAATAGGATGTTGTAAGGTCCATGTATCGGACAACTTTTTGATGCAATGGTCAGAAGCAAAGATCATGTAACATGTCCACTTTTCACCAATCTTTGGAACAAAGTATGAGAAAGAATTTTGATGACCTTTTGTTGAAGAGATCAACATTGACAATGATTCTAAATAGTGATGCATATTCATTGATAAATCAGATAAATATTTCAAAACTTTTTAGGGTATTTGGAGGTCATCTATGATAGGATTGGATGGTTAAGTGTAGTTGAGTTTGATCATAGCTTTTTGAAGACAAGTGGTAGATCAACACGTACCACATCTATCATACATGAGGTCAAGGATCTGATTATCATGTTTTGGACAACAGATAGCAAGGTGTCACCAAATAAGAATGATTTAAGCAAGATCCAACTTGGTAGAAATCAATATTTGGAGCACCCTATTCATCGTCTTGATGTATCTGAGGTAATCCTATTTTCAATTGTGAGTTCATGGTTTTAGCTAATTAGACATAGTAAAACATTAACTAGTAATATGTAACTAAACAAAAACTAAGTAATATAGAATTTAACTAGTAACAAGCTAGTTAATAATAACTATTATGGCAACAAGCTAATGTTTAATAGTAGAAGTTATGTATACCTAGTTAACAAGTAACAAGATAACAAGTAATAGTCAAAGCTATGCATGCCTAACTATCTAGCAAAAAGTGAATTAGTAATAGTTGATTCATAACAAGATATTTAATAATAGCTAACTAATAACAAATGTGTAAGATCAAGCTAATTAGTAATAGCTACTTAGTAGATAACTACTAACAAACTATCTAGTAATAGTTAATTACAAAACAGCTAACCAAAGACTAGCTACTTCATAATAGCTAACTAGTAACAAGGTAATTAGTTATATCTAATTATTAACAACTAACCAAGAACTAGCTACTTAGTAATAGCTAAGTGATAACAACCTAATTAGTAATAGCTAATTACAAATACCTAACCAAGAACCAGCTACTTAGTAATAGCTAAGTGATAACAAGCTAATTAGTAATAGCTAATTACAAACAACTAACCAAGAACTGGCTATTTAATAATAGCTTATTAAAAGCAAGTAACCAAAAAATTGGCTCCTTAATAATAGCTAATTAGTAACAAGATAATTAGTAATAGCTAATTACTAATAACTAATTAAAAACTAGCTACTTAGTAATAGCTGATTGGTAACAAGATAATTAGTGATAACTAATTACTAACAACTAACCAAGAACTAGCTACTTCGTAATAACTAATTACTAACGAGCTAATTAGTAATAGCTAATTAGTAATAGCTAATTAGTAATAGCTACTTAGTAATAGGTAATTCATAATAGCAAATTAGTAGTAGCTAATTAATAATAGCTAATTCATAATAGCTAATTTTGTATAGCTAGTTCATAATAGCTAATTAGTAATAGCTAATTAGTAATATCTAGTACATAATATCTAATTATTAATAGCTGATTTGTAATATCTAATTAATATTAGCTAATTAGTAATATTGTAATAGCTAATTTGTAATGGCTTATTAGTAATAGGTAATTAGCAATAGCTAATTAGCAATAGATAATTAGTAATAGCTAATTAATAATAGCTAATTTGTAATAGCTAACTTGCAATAGCTAATTAGTAATAGCTAATTAGTAATAGCTAATTTGTAATAGCTAATTCATAATAGCCAATTAGCAATACCTAATTAGTAATAGTTAATTTGTGGTAGCTAATTCATAATAGCTAATTCATAGTAGCTAATTCATAATAGCTAATTCATAATAGTTAATTAGTAATAGCTAATTAGTAATAGCTACTTAGTAATAGCTACTTAGTAATAGCTAATTAGTAAAAAGCTACTTAGTAATTGCTAATTAGTAACAAGCTAATTAGTAATAGTTAGTTACTAACAAGCTAACTAAGAGCCAACTACTTAGTAATAGCTAGTTGGTAACAAGTAGTTATTAATAGCTATTTGATAACAAGCTAATCATTAATAAATAATTTCTAACAACTAACTAATGACAAGCTACTTAGTAATAGGTAATTGGTAACAATCTTATTATTAATAGCTAATTACTAATAAGTAACCCAAAATCAACAACTTAGTAATAGCCAACTAGTAACAAGACAATTAGTAATAGATGATTACAAACAAGTAACTAAGAACCAGCTACTTAGTAATAGCTAACTAGTAACAAGATAATTAGTAATAGCTAATTACAAATAACTAATCGAGAACAAACTACTTAGTACTAGTTAATTAGTAACAAGCTAATTAGTAATAGCTAATTACTAAAAACTAACTAAAAACTAGCTACTTAGTAATAGCTAACTAGTAACAAGATAATTAGCAATAGCTAATTACAAATTACTAACCAAAGATGGGCTACTTAGTAATACCTAATTGTTAACAAGATAAATAGTAATAGCTAATTACTAATAACTAACTAAGAACGAGCTATTTAGTAATAGCTAACTATTAACAAGCTAACACCTTGTAACAACTAACCAAGAACTACCTACTTAGTAATAGAAAACTAGTAACAAGGTAATTCATGACTACCAATAGCCACTTGTTTGTGTAATGTAGATGGAGCTATTTATACGAGTCAAACAATGCCATCCAATGATATGTATCCAACTTCAAAATTTGGAATCATTGAAGCCATATTTTGTTAAGAGATTGAAAGATAGATTCACATGTTACTGCATTTATCATGTTCAAATGTGATACCTTAAGGATGCAATCAATATCCTATGTCAATCAAGCTCTGTCGTGCATAGCTGTCTTTGTCATTCTGACTATTCTATTTGTAAAGTAGGGGAGACATCAAGGTGTAATGCTTCAACAACTACATTTTGATCAATTAGCAGCATTATAGAGAGTATTCTTTGTCCATGTCAAAATGATACCATATTTCACCAGTATAAATGTGTGATGGGTGAGTGCTCTGATTACAGAGTAGGGCATTTTAAGTGGTGTCTTAGAGAGACTAGCATTGAGGAATATCATATTACTATGAAGATCTTTGAAGATATCAAGTCAATGTATGAAGGACAAGTTCGTAAAAGGAAAGAATTGATAAAGAGGGAGATGAGTCCTAAAGTTGTAATAGGATTATTTGAGAAAACTTTAAAGAAATTTATCAAGCACAGTTTCATTTATTTATGGCAAGCAAACTAGTTTAAGATGTGTGTCTCTGAATTCCGAGGCCATGTTGTGGTTTTAGGTGTTGATTTTATAGAAAACTATACATTGTGTGAGCAAAATGAAATACAATCCATGAATTGGTGGTTTGTACATATAACTATTGTTGTGCATATCTCATATTTTTGTTTGGAGGGCATTCCTAAAAAGGCAATCCAATTCTTCATATCCGATGGAAAGAAGCATGAGACGCTTTTTGTGCAACATTGTTTCCAATTACATTGGCAATTGTTCAGAGAGGTAAATCTTGACTGAAGCCAACATTGGGTATGGTCAGATGGTGCAACTTCTCAGTTTCAAGCTAAACATCCATTTTACTTCATAGGAAGATATCCAGGGCTAACAAGCATGACTATGATATGGAACTTCTTTGAGTATGGGCATAGGAAGGGATAACATGATGGTGCAGGTGCAATTGTGGAAAGGGTTCTAACACATGAACAACTTAAACATGATGGTGCAATGTGGGTGTGATGCAGATATTGTAGAATTTCTCAGGGGACATTTGTTAGGGTCAAAAGGGAGGGTGTCACATGAGTCTTCTGGGAATTGAAGATTGATGAACTGAATAGGGCGAAGGCTTGGGATTGTTGGAACACAGCAATCACAAATTGATGATTACAAAGAGCTTGAAGCATGTCAAAGATCAGATTGAAGTTCAAGAAGTCACTTGAGAAAGTTAAGAGATCTCAGAAGTGAAGTTTGTATGCATATGTACATTACTGTTGGAAATTCTTGTAATATGAGTATAGATAATCCTTAGGATGATAAGGAGTAATGTAATAGAAATGGGATAAGTCTAGAACCATATGTATATAAGTCAATGATGTAAAGAAATACATGATTAGAAGATAAGTGTCATAGAGATAGATGTGAAGAGAGTCACCTTCAAAAAATAGCGACGAGTATTTCATATATTTCTCTTAGTCTGATCATGTGGATCAGAAATATTTTTATACACATCTAATCTAGAAGCTAATGAAGCCATGTTCAAAGTTTCATGGTCTAATTCTTCTTCTGCTGTGAGCATGATCAATAGGAACATGTATATGTAAAGTCTGCAGATGATCTCTCAGAGTCACGCACTTTTTCATGCCAATGTTTTGCTTAGATCTCAGTGCACAGTGTAAAGTTTTTGATGCGTGAGCATTCAAAATCTAATTTAGAAGATAAGGAAGCTATGGCTAAAATCATTTAGCAAAACAGGATCTGTGCTGTGAGAAATCAATCTTAGAAGTTACCTATGTCAAAGTCACTTGTTCAGAAAGACAATTTCTGACATACTTTTGATCTTAAGGATCAAATTAAAGTTTTAATGATTCTTTTGATGAACTAATGGTTTATATGATTGCGCAAAGGTAGTTTGAAGATGTGTGCATCATTGGTTTGAAGAAATTTTAAGATATGTGCAGGAAATAAAGTTGATTTCTGAAAAATAGACTTTCTGAAGAAGGAATTTCTTTACTCAGAGAAGTATTAGTGAAAGTTTTGATAAAAGAAGACAATATTTGTGTAAAGTTTGATCCATAACTAATATAGAAGTGTTCTTAGATCAAGATTAAAGCTTCATATCAAAGCTACACTTTATTATCATAAATCTTAGTAATTACAGACACAGAAGATCAAAGATGGGAGAAAGCTTGCAGATTGATAAGCTAGATAGGGAGAACTATCCAGCTTGGTCCATGAGGATTTAGGCACACCTCATGAGCAAAGATTTGATGGCATTCATTACATGAGAAGAAGAAAAGCCTGAGTTTGAAGATCCTAGTGTTCCAACTAGGGAAGAACTTGCACGTTTGAAGAATTGGATGAGAAAGGATGCTCACGCTAGGAGCATTATTTACATGGCTGGAAATGATTATCTTCTACCTCACATCAGAGGATTAGAAATTGCAACAGATGTGTGGAATTCTTTGGAAGAGCATTTCCAAAACACAACCAAGTCTAGGAAGTCCTCATTATGGGCAGAATTCACAACTTTCAAGAAGAAGAGCTCACAATCAATTTCTGATTATGTGGCAAGAATGAAGGATATTGCAGATAGCTTGGGAGCAGTAGATGAAGACATTGAAGAGGATAAGTTGCTAAGGCAAATAATTACAGGTCTGAGAGGAGATGAGAAGTGGAAGCCTTTCATATTGTCCATAGAATTTTCACTTGATCACTTTACTCCTGATCTTAATCAATTGCTAGGACACATGCTAACTTTTGAGCAGGACATTAAGGGAGACAATGATAGGAGTGCAAGCCAAGCTATGTACTCCAAGGACAAGAAAAAGAATGGCAAAGGGAAGCAGTCAAGTGATGATGAAGGAACTTCAAGTCAAGCTAACTTTACAAAAGGAAAGATGAACTTCAAAGGTAAAGGAAGAGGAGGTAAGAACAAAGATAATACTAAAGCTTGTTGGATTTTGGCAGAACCAATCATTTGGCAAATGATTGTTGGTATAACAATCAAAATGGAGGAAATAATAATCAGAGTTTTAATCAAAGAGGTAGAGGAGGCAGAAACCAAAGAGGCAACTTCAGAGGAAGAGGTGGTAGGACATCATATGCTAGAGGAGGTGGAAGAAGCTTTCAATCTCAGTCCTACAACAACAATTATTATAATTATGCATCAGATCAGAAGGATGATATGACTCTCATTTTGAATGCAACTCATGAATCAGTAGGAGAAGATCAAAGGGTGTTTTATATTGACTCAAGATGTAGCAATCATCTGAGTGGCAATATATCACTGATGACTAATATGGAAGCAAAGGTGAATGGACATACACTTCAAACAGGTGACAACACCAAGCATAAGGTGGAAAGCATTGGATCAGTGAAGACAAAGAGTGGAAGTACACTCTTGAGCAAGGTACTTTATGTTCCTATTATTCCTAAAAACTTGATAAGTGTAGTGCAAATTGCGGAGAAGGGATATGAAGTTAGATTCACAAATGATGGTGTCTATGGTAAGATCCAAATCAGGGATATAAAAACATTATTGCAGGTAAAAAGGAAGGAAGGCTGTTTACTCTCAAAGTCCAAGGTAATGTGGGACATGCTCTATTTACTTATGGAAGTCAAAAGATGTCTGAGTTAGAACTATGGCATAAAAGGCTAGGTCATTTCAATGAGAGAGCCATAAAGGAAATGTCAAGGAATGATGTGGTGCTTGGTTTGCCAAAAGTTGAAGGGCAACACATGGTGTACAAGTGTGAAGCTTGTCAATTAGGTAAAGCACACAAAAGTTCATACAATAAATCAGGGTACAAGTATTCAAATATGCTTGAATTGATTCATACAGATGTGTGGGGTCCTTCAAGGGACTATAGCATAAATGGATCCAGATATTATGTGTTGTTTGTTGATGATGATGCAACCAGATGGATTACTTTATATGTAATCAAGGACAAATCAAAAGTCTTTAAGACATTCAAGCATTATCATGCTTATGCAGAAAGGATTACATGACAAAAGCTCAAGAGGTTGAGATCAGATGGAGGGGGAGAGTATTCCTCTAAAGAGTTCGATGATTATTTGTGGAATGCAGGTATAAAGAGAGAAGTAACTTGCAGGTACTCTCCTCAACAGAATGGAATTGCAGAAAGAAGAAATAGAACTCTTGTAGAGTTTGCAAGAGCAATGATGAAGGAAAAGAATTGTCCAAACTACTTATGGGCAGAACCTATCAACATTGCAACATACCTTGTGAATAGGTTACCTTGTAAAGCTTTGGATGGAAGAACTCCTTATGAAGCATGGTGGGGTAAGAAACCTACTCTAGATCATTGTAAGGTATTTCAATGTTTAGCATATGCTTATGTTCCTTCACAATTGAGACATAAGCTGGAACCCAAAGCAGAGAAGTATGTGTTTATTGGGTATGATGATAGACAGATGGGTTACAAATTGTGGAGTCCATCCACAAAGCAATTTCTTGTTACCAAAGATGTTACATTTGATGAGCAAAGCACATGGTATATAGGGTCAACAAATGATTATGCAGTTGTTGAAGAAATACAAAGGAAAGGGAAGACAAACGTAAGTGTGTATGAAGAAGATATTGATGATGTTGATTATAAAAGTAAATTGCAGGACAATGTTGAAGATGGGCCAAGATTTGATCCAGAATCAAATATGGCTGAAACTTCAAGAAGTGCAGAGGTCAGAAGATCCTTAAGGGAAAGGAAAGAGCCTATCAGGTATAGCTATGATACATCTTTTCTAACAACAAAAGATTATTCTTACATTGTGAAGACAGAAGAGGATCCAATCACATATGAAGAAGCTAAAGGTAAACAGAATTGGGAGAAGGCAATGCAAGAAGAGTATGATGCTCTACTTGAAAATGAAACATGGGAGTTGGTGCCAAGACCAAAGAATCAGAAAGTCATTGGATGTAAGTGGGTGTATAAAACAAAAAGGTTCGCAGATGATAAGGTGTCTAGATACAAGGCTAGACTTGTGGTTAAAGGTTATGCCCAAACCAATGGGGTAGATTATGATGAAACCTTTAGTCCTGTTGCTAAGATGTCTACAATTAGATCATTGATTGCTATTGCTACTTGTAAAGGATGGAAGTTATCACAATTAGATGTGAAGAATGCATTCTTGAATGGATACATTGCAGATGAAGTATACATGGAGCAACCAGAAGGCTTCATGGATTCAATTGGATCAGATTATGTGTGTAAGATCAAGAGAGCTTTGTATGGCCTGAAGCAAGACCCAAGAGCATGGAATTACAGACTTGTTAAGTTCTTGAATGAATGCGGATTTCAAGCATCAAAGGCAGATAGTAGCTTGCTAGTGAAGGCAAGTGAAAATGGATACATATACATGTGTATTTATGTTGATGATATTATTGTCACATGTACATATGCTCAAGGAATCAATGAACTTAAGAAACAAATAGAGAAGGAGTTTAAGATAAGTGATTTGGGAAACTTATCTTATTTCTTAGAAATGCAGATTGTATATACTCAACATGGAGTATATGTTACACAAGAGAGATATTTGAAGAATCTTCTGATCAAGTTCAGCATGGAGGATTGCAAGTCTTCAAGCACACCATTGGAGATAAATCATAAATTGAGCATGTATGGAGGTGAAGAATTTAATGACATGAAGAAATATCAGAGTTTGGTAGGTAGTTTAATCTATGCTACCTTGACAAGGCCAGATCTATCATATGCAGTAGGTGTGTTATCACAATTCATGCATTTTCCAAAGAAGACTCATTGGATTGAAGCTCAAAGGGTAGTCAGATATATCAAAGGAACCCTAAGTGAAGGTCTGTATTATGGATTTACTTCTGATACAAGAATCAAAGTGTTTAGTGATGCACATTGGGCAGGTGATTCAGATGATAGAAGGTCTACTCATGGGTATCTCTGTTATATTGGAGATAAACTAGTTTTTTGGTGCTCAAAGAAGCAACATATAGTTGCTTTGTCATCTACAAAAGCTGAGTATAAAGGAATGGTAGAGGCTACAAAAGAAGTGATATGGTTAAAGACCTTATTGAAGAGTTTTGGAACTGATCAGAGTACTCCAATTATTCTTGGAGATAATATGAGTTCATTGTATTTGGCAGCTAACCCTGTTTTCCATGCCAGGACTAAGCATATAGACATTCAGTATCATTTCTTGAGAGAAAAGGTACTTGATAAAGAGATTGAAGTGATGTATACTCCAACAAAAGAACAAGTTGCAGATATGTTAACAAAAAGCTTGGATGGACCTAAGCTACAAAGATTAAAGGAGATGCCAAGAGTGAAGAAGAATGGAATAATCATAATTAGAGTTGTTGGAACACAGCAATCACAAATTGATGATTAATAGGAACATGTATATGTAAAGTTTGCAGATGATCTCTCAGAGTCACGCACTTTTTCGTGCCAATGTTTTGCTTAGGTCTCAGTGCATAGTGTAAAGTTTTGGATGAATGAGCATTCAAAATCTAAGTTAGAAGATAACGAAGCTATGGCTAAAGCATTTAGCAAAACGGGATCTGTGCTTGTGAGAAATCAATCTTAGAATTTACCTATGTCAAAGTCGCTTGTTCAGAAAGACAATTTCTAACATACTTTTGATCTTAAGGATCAAATTAAAGTTTTAATGATTCTTTTAATGAACTAATGGTTGATATGATTGCACAAAGGTAGTCTAAAGATGTGTGCATCATTGGTTTGAATAAATTTGAAGATATGTGCAAGAAATAAAGTTGATTTCTGAAATAGACTTTCTGAAGAAGGAATTTCTTTACTCATCTTTTTCTTATGCTCACTTATTGTATTTTTTAAAAAAGATTTTTCATGGATCTTTTACCATTGTAAAAGCCTTGATCTTTACACATGTAAAAGTAGAAAGAAAGAGCCCACATCCCATGAATTTGTGGTGGTTGAGTTGCATTCAATCAAGCAATCAATCACCTAAAAGTAGATCAAACTAGATCTTCACTTTTCCTAGATTGTAGCAAAGTGAATTGATTCCCTCCAACAACCATTCCCACCTTCATTTGAATTCAAAATCCACTTTAGAAGTCGTGGATCATGTCTAGAGTCTATATAACGAATTGAAATCACCTGTACAATACATGCAATCAATATACATACACTTGTGACCATCATTGTCTTGCTCCTTGAATTCTCTGCATCATCTTCTTTGCCAACAGTAATCCTACAGAGGTTGCTGCTCTCTCTCCAGAGCTCCAAATTGAGTGCAAGATGGGGCATTGGAAAGGTATGTTTAGTTTATGCATGTAAATTTTCACAAGATTTTTCAGTATATTGGGAGAAATCTCAATTTTTCTGTTAGGGGGTCAATCTCTCCGTATTCTTGAAAAATAGGAGGTATCTTCTAGTACCAAAGCAAGAAAGAATCATCTTTGGAACAAGCTCAACCAAATGAAGAAGACACCTAAACAAACCATCACAGAGTTTGTAACCAAGGTTAAGGAGGTTGCAAATCAGTTAGCATCCATTAGAGAGCTGATTGAAGAAGAGGCTTTCATGATGCAAATTCGCAATGGGATTCGAAGTGATAAGCAATGACAATCCTTCACGATGGCTTACGATCTCATCATGGATGTGCAGAATCCAGACTTCAACATCTTTCTTGGACACTTCAATCAAGAGGCCAACAATAGCATAAAGGAAGGTAACTCCAATCATGGTAATTCAACAAGTGATCTTTATGCAGATAAGAAGGAAAAGAAGCTCAAAGGCAAGAAGAAGGAAGAAGATGAAGAAGAGACATCCCAAGCCAACTTCACAAGCAAAAGCAAGTGGAAAGAGAAGAAGAAAGGACTAAAGCAAGAAAAAGCCAAAGGTCAGAATGGTCAACCTTGTGCCATTTGTGATAAGACCAACTACACCACTCAGAATTGTTGGTTCAATGGGAAGACTCAAAAAGGAAGTGGAAGAGGTAGATATGGCAGCAATAGAGGCAGAGGTGGACACAACTTCAACAATAAAAGTTGAGGCTATAATAGAAGGGACTACAACAATTATTCAGAGGATCAATCACATGAAGACTCATTGTTTCTCATGAATCTAAGCCAAAACGAAGGTAAAGAAGATGATCATTTGTTCTACATAGATTCAGGAAGTTCAAATCATGTTGTAGGCAACATTGCTACTAACTTGGAAAGTCCAAAGCATAGACATGAAGTGCAAACAGGATATGACAGAAATCACAATGTGGAGAAGATTGGTAATGTCAAAGCTTCCAATGGTAGGACAAACATTCTAAGTAAGGTTCTCTATGTACCCACTATCACTAACAACCTAATAAGTGTAGGCCAAATAGTTGAAAAAGCTTGCAAGTTAGGTTCACCTATCATGGAGCTTTTGTGGAAGATCCATGTCAAGGCTTCAAGAAGATAGCCAGAGGTGAGAAGCATAGTAGGCTCTTTACTTTTGAAGTAGGAGAAACCAGGAACATAGCATTATTCAACTTTGGGTCTCAAACCCTAAGTGAGCTTGAAGTGTGGCATAAGAGACTTGCTCATGTGAATGAAAGAACCTTGAATGATATACATAGAGCAAAGTTTGTACCATCAAATTTTCTCAAAATGGTCTTTTCATTGCAAGTTATAGCTCCTCCTCGAAACACTCGCATTAGATCCTAATCCACCAGACGTGCCTAACCACTGTATCAAGTGTATCAAGGAGTAAATCAACCACTGTATAGTTGATAAAACCAAAAAATCTAGAAAAATTTTGCTAGAGTATCCTTAGCAAAATGAGCATATGAATAGTGTAAAAATCTCATAAAACCGCAAGTACTAACATGTTTACCTACATAGTGTATCACTGCCTTAGGACCAAGTCAAGAACCTTCATTGGCAGGATCAAGGTATTATGTCTCATTTATTGGCGACCATAGTAGATGGACTATTATTTACTTTATCAAGAGTAAGAATGAATTGTTTTATTGCTTCAAAAAGTATCTCGCACATGTGGAGAATCATACAAGTAGATCACTCAAGAAGCCCAGATCTGATGGAGGGGGAGAATACTTCTCCAAAGAGTTTGATGAGTTTTTGTAGGACAAAGGTATCACAAGAGAAGTGACTACCAGGTACTCTCCTCAACTCAATGGAATTGCAGAGAGGAGAAAAAAGACAGTGGTTGGATCAACCCGAACAATGTTGGAAGAGAAGAAGTTGCCACATTATCTATGGGCAAAAGCTATTTCAACTGTTGTGTACCTTGTCAATAGAATACCATCCAAATCACTTCAAGTTATCACTCCTTATGAAGTACGAGATGGAAGAAAACCTAGTCTTGGACATTGCAAGGTGTTTGGTTATTTAGCTTATGCTCATGTACCATCACAAATAAGAGGTAAGCTAGATGAAAGGGCAAAAAAGGTAGTTTTTATTGGATATGATTCAAATCAGATGGATTATAGGAGATGTTGTGTTTGAAGAACACAGGTCTTGGTATGATGAAGACAAACAAAAGGTAACTCTACCATATGATCTTGATTCTGATTCTCATCAATTAGGAAGCAAGCATGATACATAGGTCCAGGATCCAAGAAGTGATACAGACGATGACCAAGATGAAATGGAAAAGGATTACAAGCTATGGAAGTAAAGAGGCAACACAAATATGCAAGAGGTTGGATAATTCTCCAAACAAGCACCTAGAAGATCAGCAAGAGAGAAGAAATAACCAGAAAGGTATGGATATGATTCCACATTCGTTATGAAGCATTCAATCTACTTGGTGAAAGATTCTATTTTAGAGGAACCCTCAACCTATGAAGAGGCAAAGGGAAACCCTAATTGGGAAAAGGTCATGAAAGAAGAAATAGATGCATTGAAGGAGATGGACACTTGGGATTTGGTTCTATTACTTTAGTATCTTGTCGGGTTAGTTATAACTTACTTTCGGACTGTGCATGGGTTCTTGGGATGGTCAGGGGTCTGTAATACAGAGGCCCTATATATATTTTCCCATTCACTTCATGACTGTACTAGCTTTTTCATTATTTATATGACAATTCCGATGAACTTAACTACTAATCTCCTGTACACAGCACAACATGACACCCACCACACTCGAATACACAAAGTCTTAATACCTGCTAGCATACCATCACCATTAGACTTGCAATTGACCAATGACTCATCGAACATCAATACAGTATCGTAGTTATTCAATACCGAACATCAATAAAACAGAACAGTACAACAATGGATATAACTGTGTTGGAATCAATCTCCAGACACATCCCCATATGCATAGTCTGGTGATGCCTTTTCTCTCTCTTCCAATCACCTCTTCTATATTCAAAAAAGCTTTCAATGATTGTGCGACATCCTTTTGATGCGCGTCTATTCCTAATTACATTTTCTACTAAATAGAATGAGATTCCTTTTCAGCGGCCTAACACTGGCACGCAGGGGGGGCTCAAACCCAATAGTTTATTTTACAAAGGCTAAGAGTCATCAATGATACCTTGTATATACATGGTTCGTGCTAGTTTAAAAGTGCGGGAGATTTTCTTCTTCAATGATTCTAACATGTCTTGTAAAATTTGAGGTTCTACTAGATGAGCATCTATCCACACAGAACTAGAAGCTATGACTTGCGACAACAAAATTTCTGTTTGATTCTGCAAAAAGGCTTCTTGCAAATAAAAGTCATTGGATACCTAATTGTTTCTCCGTGCATTCCAATTCCTACTACTGGAATTGCATAGTCCTAAAGAAGTCATGTCTTTCTTTTTTAATAGATTCAACTTGATGGTTCGTCCAATTTCTTCATCCAAAGTCTGGCTTTTATGGAATAACTCTTTGGTAACCTTCTTAAGTTCCATCTCTGCTTGTAATGCCTAATCAGCCAGCACTTGATAAGCCTTTTCTACTGTAAGAAACCTAGTGCAAGTGTTGTCTAACTGGGAACCTAACGCACGCATTCTTCTTCATCATCTAAAAGTCCATCCAGCATGTGCATGGGTTCGACCACGTAAGGTTGAGCATGAAGGTCGTAAGGCTTCATCTCATCCAAAGGTACCACACATTTTCGATGATTGATTTTGAAATAAGTTCATGTGGAGACTAATCTTATAACACTTTTTCTTGTTTTAGCCAGGGCCTCCCAAATAGTAAGTTATAATCCATACTTGATTCAAGGAATTCCAGAACAACAAAAGTCATTTTGAACACCGCTCCTTGAAGAGTAATGGGTATATCATGCACCAAACCCACTGGATCTACCCTAGATTGATCAGCCATTCTCACAAAAAACTAAACAGGTTCAATCTGAGTTCACCCTAACCTTTTACAAAGTGCGGCTATAGCAATATTCACACCGGAGCCTTTGTAACTTACTACTTGAGTAATTTTGCGGTTTTTATACCATACCGTAATTAAAGGAATAGCATGATCCATCGTAGAATGAATATCTGGACTAATAGTTATCGTCGCAGGTGTACACGAAGATCTTGAACTTATTTGTTACTGGAATTGTTGTTGTAAGCCTGCGACCAGGGCTAACAGTTGCCCCAACGTCATCATAATAGATGCTTTCGATAAAATATTCCACACAAAGTCAAGATTCTACGTACCTTGTACCGAGTCCAGTGGAATCTTTGGCAGCACTTTGACTGGATTCATATCTTCCAGTGATATATTTGGTACCATTTTTTGGATCATGGGTATCTGATCGGGGAAGACAATTGGTTCTTGACTAGCCCACCTACTAGCTTTGGTAAAAATTCCCTATTGTTCTCAAATGCCTGGCTCAAAAATCTCAGCCACTAGTTGTAACTTCTTATCAGACCATGTTTGAATGGTTGCTGCTTGGGTATCCACTGCTAAAATATATACCCTATTTGCCATTGGATGCTATCATTCTTTTCTTTGTTTATCATACTCGACCGCATCTTTACAATATCTACGAATATATCCAATCTCGCCACAAAAATGGCATCTTGGTGGTGGAAGAGATGTACCTTCACCCGATTGGCCGGAGTTCCACTGGGTCTATTCGAATATGCTTGCTCGCGGTCCCCTATAAGTTTTGTAACTTTGGTTAGAAGTATTTCTCAAATGGGGTGGTACATAGTGGGTAGCCTGTTGTCCCTACTCTTGTATTATGGCATTTATGATCGGTCTGGTCTACACTTTGGCATTATATGGACACATTTTGGTGGAATGACACACCATGTTACAAATAGCACAGTACATTTGATTTAATGCACATGCGGAAGTAGTGTGTCCCACGTTCTTACATTTGGTGCAATACACCTATTTCAATGGATCCTCGCTCATGCTCTTAGACGCCTTTAACCAATCCAAATCTTCAGTAGAACCACCAACTATTAAACGCTTGTTATTCTAACTGTCAAAAATGCGTTTAAGTGATTCTTGGGTTCTTGGGAGTGGAAGGGGTCTGTTAGACAGAGGCCCTATACTTAGTTCCCAAAGTAACCACTTACACACAGCAATATACTGATGCTGAGAGCTCTATCAAGAATCTGTTGTACTTAGACATTACAGTTCACAGTTTAGCTCAGCCACGTGTACCGAATATGCTAAGATGCTATATTGCATCTGCACATAGCTTACTAAAAATACCAAAAACAAGAGTAATCATCAACCTTTACCGAATGGGTACCACAATCCTACCAATGTCCGAAGACACAGAGAATCCAAGCGTTCAGATACACCGTACCGAAGGTTCAGTACGCAACCCAAGAAATCCTACTGTAGCTTAAACTTTGCCATATGGATCTGGACCTCGATACTAAGACAACTTAATACAACCCGAATACCAGAAGAGTTACCACAACTGCACAGACTTCGCCATACACTTGCAGAGCATTCCAAGAAAGAGACAACACGATACGCGAACTAACTGAGACTCACAACCGCAATGGATACCAACAGACAACAGACAAGACAAGGCACAGATACACACTTAATACTCAGGAACTAGACAAGACACTCTAGTTTAATCAACTCGACACACAGTAACGCTACAGAAAAATCACCCAGACAGACAGTCTGGTGATCTCTCGAACGTCACTGAGCATCTCTTTTCATTGCTTTATAAAATAATACAACGTGTCTGCGTAACAACCTTTTGCACGTGTGAAACAAGATTTCAATTATACATTTCCAATCCGGCGATCGCTAACACTCTGGCACGCACGGTGGACTTGAACCCGTAGGTTTTACAAAACTATTGCTCATCTATAATGCCTTCTAAGTACATATTTCTAGCTAATCTAAAGGTGCGGGCGATCTTTTTCTTTAGAGTTTCTAACAATTTTTTGAGTGTGTCCGGTTCTATTAGCTGTGCATCTATTCTTATAGAACTTAAGGCTATGGCTTCGGTGAGCAAAATCTCTGCTTGCGTTTGCAGAAAAGCTTCTTGTAGGTAGAATTCGTTGGATAAAGCCGCATCTCTGGATGTCTTCATTTTTGCAACCTTTTTTTCCATACTGTTTACTCTTTCTTTTTGATTGTCCAATTGATTTTCCCGTCTCTCGATCTCTTGATTCTAGAACTGGATCGTTCTGGAGTATGCGTCCCTTTCTCTGCGTAGATCTCTTATTACCTTCTGTGTTTGAGCTTCTTTTGACAAATAGCGTTTGAGCATATTATTTACATCTACTAATTGATCTTTGTATCTTTGTAGTTCTTCCGCTGTCTTCATTGCCAGATCGTGTTGTTCTTGGCCTTTTTGTACCACTTCATCGAGTTGCACTCTGGTCTCTTCTAATAAATTACCTAGGGCTACTCTGGCATCTTCTTTATCCTGTAGATCTAACTTCAACTGACTGATTTTGGCCTGTGCTTCGCTTAGTAATTTGTCCTTTTGGTTGAGATCTGCTAGTGCGGTATCTCTTTGATCGGCAATTTTCTGTTGTTCTACAAGCTGGGCTTGGAGATGGGTAATTTGAGAGTGCAACTGATGGTTTTCTGCTTTGACTGCATCTATCTCTTCTTGCAGAGGCGTCATGTCTGCTTCTAGTACGTCCACCTTGTGTTGTAACTCATTCCGAATATTATCGGTGACTTCTCTCATTTGGATTGGCAATTGCTGTGATAATTGAATTAACAATTGGCCCATGTTTGCAAGTTCAGAGATTGTAGGGATTGAAGGAAGTGGCAGCTGAGGTCGTGGTTGGGATGAGGAGGTGGTGAGCAGTTGCTGGGAGTTCAGTGGAGAGTAGTTGGGGGATGAGGATGAAGAGTCAGTGGGTTTGTTGCGTTGGATGGGTTGGATAGGGATAATGGGGTTGAGTGGCGGCTCCGGTGGGTGAGTGAGAAGGACAGTATGAGATTGCATTACCTTATCTACGTTTTGTTGTGCAGTGTCGGCGGTCTCAACAATGGTGGATTCTACTGCTCTGAGCAGCTCGTCGAAAATATCCTTAGCTACCTGTTCTTCATCTGTTTGTTTTTCCGGCTCCGATTGTTGCTGTGATGCCTCTTCTGACGAGCTTGTGTCGGTTTTAGTGTGATCCTCCTGTTCTTGTTGCCCTTGTGAAGATGACTGCGCGGAGGATTCATGCTGCATCGATGTGGCGGTGTCGTGGAAGGTTTCTTCGTCATGTTTTTCTTCTTCCTTGTCGTCATCTTTGTTTCCTTCGGCTGATCTCTGTGCTCCACTCTCAAAAGAACTAATTCTGATTCTCTTCCGGCGGAAGAGTTGGTTTAGCTCCTCTTCATCTTCTTCATCATCGTCCCATAATTGCACAGATTCTTCATGTCTTAGGACCGGGCCTCTGGGTGGTGGTTATGCTGCAAGGATGGCCGGAAACAGGAAGGATATGATATGAGGGAGTCTCGATCTTGGCATTCCTCCCTTGTTTACCTGTTTGATGATTGCTACGCATTCTTTGTGAATGCGGTGAAAGAAATAGGACACGAAATTTACTGGTTCTCGGGCGGCTAAGTCTATGGCGGAGTAGAAGGGACCGGATATTCCATAGGTGCGTTTCTGTAGGTTGAGAATAGCTACTAAGAATTGGAGGGCTGATCTTTCAGGTTCTGGTCGACAAAGGATCGCGTATTCATTTGACGAATACCTAGGAAATAATTGGGTCATTGTTGCTACGGGGAGGTTCGGGCCATTTTCCCGACCTTGCGAAGGGAGTCGGAATGATTCAGCGAATGTTTGGAAGGTGATCAGTGTACGGGATGGGAGGAAGGTGATCGGCCAACTCTGCTCGGTGGCAGGTGTGTTGGCGATGGCGGAGATGATCTGGGCAAAGAATGGTTGGGATTCCACTGAATGCCAAGGCAGTTCAGCGTAAGTGGATAGCCCACGAATGTGCAGGAACTCTCCTACGTCGGCAGGGAGTCCATCATGGAAGGCGGCATAGTTAGCCAAAGCTTCCATGGCACACACAGAGACAGCAATCACAAGTACACAGAGCACAGGGTACGCACAATAACACAAATCACACAAACACAATAGCGATTTTCGGTGAAACAGAAAAGGTTAAGTAGATGCGTTGCAGGGGAGAGCAATCAAGAATGACTAATCATCGCGCGGTATTGAGATGATAATTCTTAACTTCGGTGTGCATGCGTGAGTAGCTGGAAAGGGCAGGGCGGCTGTGGACATAATTAGGTATCAAAACGCGGATATTTACAGAATTATTTTATTAAGCACGCCAAAAAAGAAAAGAAAAGAAAATAAAAGAAAAGAGAATGCCAAAAGACGCGGCTAACCGCGAAACGTTTCAGTGTGGATTAGATGCTTGTTGATACGGCCGCAGCTTTGATCCATTTATCACCTTTGGAAGAGGAATTCCGGTCAAAGTGGTCAACCGAAAAGTTGCTGGGCCCACTTGTTCAGCAATCCGATAGGGACCAAACTATCGTAACTTGAATTTGCCAGCAGAGCGATTCGACTTTGCATTGTAAAAGAGTACAAGTTGTCCCACCGAAAAAATTGGAGTTTTTAGATATCGATCATGTGTTCGAGCTTGTCTTAGCTATACTTCCTGCATAGTCAAAAAACTGTGCCATCGACGGTCGTCGAATTCTCTGAGTGTATCCAACTGAAATGACAGTGATTCTTCAGGTAGTAGTTTTTGAGTGATTGCTACTCGTAAACTTGGCATAACTATCTCCATCGGTGCTATTGCTTCCAATCCATAAGCTAGTTTGAAAGGGGTTAATCCTGTTGTTACCTTGTATGTAGTTCGGTATGCCCATAATACTGCAGGTAGCAGTTGATCCCATCTTTCCGGTGCTTCTAAAATGAATTTTCGAAGCATATTCAACAAAGTTTTGTTTGTACTCTCAGCCAAACCATTTGCACGAGGATAATATGGTGAACTAAATTTATGTGTGACCTGAAACGTATGTGTGAGTACTTTCATTAAATTGTTGACAAAATGAGTGCCTTGATCTGTAACAAGTTCCAGCGGTAAGCCAAAACGTGGAAAGACATCTTTCAGTAGACATTTTGCTACTGCAACAGCTGTGACAGATCGTAAAGCCCAGGCTTCTGCCCATCTGGTGGCATAATCAGTACATGTCAAAATATAACGATTATTACTGAGGATTGCTGGTGGTGTAATAGGGCCAATGAAATCTAGACCCCACTTCTAAAAAGGCTCTAATGGCAAGACAGGTTTATAGAGGGAAAAGATGACGTTGCAGGGGCTGTCCAGATCTCTGACAACTATCACATTGTTTGACAAACTGTGATACATCCCTGTACATAGTAGGCCACCAAAGACCACTTTGCAAAATTTTCCGGTGTGTTAAGTCTGCAGCAAAATGGCCACCGGAAGGAATTGAGTGAGCCAAATTAATGACTGAGTTAACTTCATGTGGTGGAATACAACGAAGTAAAACTCCAGTGTGATCCATATAGTATAATTCCCAGCAATCAACCGAAATCGGCGACTCAAAACTGAAATTTTCCTTCGTATTGCAGGAGAAGTCTGAGTAGGAAGGTATCCATCAGTGAGGAAGGTCAAGATCTGATCATAATATGTAGATGGCATAGGTGGGTCTGTAATTTCATCATTAGTCGGTTCAGAGACATAAATTGCCGGTGTTGTGTCATGTATACTGACCGGAGCTTCACCGGAATCTAATCGAGAGAGAAAATCTGCTAAGGCATGTGAACTGCCTGGCCGATGAATAACTTCGTAGTCAAATTCTTGTAAAAGCAGAACCCATAGTGCTAATCGACCACCTAGATGCTGTTGTCGAACTAGATAGATAAGTGCAGCATGATCTACATGAAAAGTAAATCTACGGCCCATTAAATAATGTCTGAATTTCTTGATAGAATATACTAGACCTAGACATTCTCTCTCTGTTACAGAGTAATTCTTTTCAGTAGGGGCTAATCTTCGACTTGCATAGTATACTGGTCTGAACCACTTATCGGTTTGTTGCATTAGAACACTCCCTCTTGCTATATCTGAAACATCAACAAATACATGAAATGGGCGATCCTAGTCAGGAGGTTGTAAGGTTGGAACCTGTGTTAGTAATCCCTTTAGACGATCAAAAGCAGTTTGACAATCCGGGGTCCAGTCAAATTGTCGAGGAGTCTTGGTTATCAATCGGTTCAGTGGTATTGCCAAATAAGCAAGCCACCGTAAGTGTCGATGATGCCATCTTACTTGGCCCATGAAGCGCATTACTTCCTTAGGTGTAGTGGGTACAGGTGCTTCTAACACAGCTATGATTTTATCTGGATCCACCTGTATACCCTGTGCAGATACAATGTGACCAAGTAGCTTTCCACATGAAACCGCAAACACAGATTTGTTTGGGTTCAAACAGAGTGTGTATTCTCTGCACTTTTCAAAGCAGCACCATAAATGGAACAGGTGTGCTATCATCTTATCAAAAATCGAAAAATCATCAAGATATACTTGCATAAAAGAGGTAAGGTAAGGAGAAAATATTTCCTGCATACACCTTTGGAACGTACTTGGGGCATTTCTTAATCCAAACCACATAACAGTACATGCGAAAACACCCCAGTTGGTAATGAAGGCGGTCTTTGGTATATCTTGTTCAGCCATTATAACTTGATTATACCCACTGTACCCATCTAAGAATGAATACATTTCATGTCCTACTACTCTATCAAGCATTGTGTCAAGAAAAGGTAGCGGAAACGGATCAAGCACCGTAGCCGCGTTTAGTTTCCGGTAATCTACACATATTCGTAACTGCTTATTCTTTTTAGGGACAATAACAATTGGTGAGATCCATTCAACATGCTCTACTGGTACAATAAATCCGACTTTGAGTAGCCTATCAAGTTCTGCCTTTACTTGTGATGCATAGTTTGGATTCATCCGGTAGCTGGGTTGCTTAAGTGGTTTTGCTTCCGGCTTCAGCATGACCCTGTGTTGATAGATGCGCGGGTCCAAACCTTTCATATCTTTGTAATCCCAAGAAAATACATCAGAAAATTCTCGAAGTAGTTGGATTAAATCTGCTTGAAATAACTCAGGTAAGCTCTCCTTTATCTTAACAGGTTGTGGATTTTCTTCATCCCCTAAATTGTAGGTGGTCAGTTGATCTTCTGGAACATAGAATTATCGAGGCTTCTCTGTATTCTCAGATGGCTTTAAAAGTTGTTGTAGATTAGCATCATCTATGGTAGCCTTATCTTCTTTCGTATCCTTTTCTGTTACAGACATCACCGTACAAACTGCAGGATTCCAATTATCTACAACAGATTGTAGATCAACAGTTCCTAGGGAGATCAAGTCAATGTTATTTTTTAGAAACTCTTCTTCTTCATCATCTGACAACCCATCTAGCATATGGACTGGTTCTACAAAATACGGTCTAGCATGCAACTCGCAAGGTTGTATAGCATCTAATTTTACAACGTATTTACAATTATTATCTTTGAAAGTGAGTTCCTGTGCAGGCCAATCTTGTATCACCTTAGCGTGCTTCAGCCAAGGTCGGCCGAAAAGGAGATTATAATCAAGGGTGGATTCCGGTAATTCTAGTATGACAAAGTTCATTTTAAATGTTGTACCTTGTAAAGTTATTGGTACATTTCGTACAAGTCCTACGGGATGGACTCTTGATTGGTCGGCCATTCTGACAAAAAACTGAACTGGTTCGATTTCGGTCCACCCTAACTTTTTACATAGTGCAGCAGTAGCAATCTTGATACCAGATCCTCCATCAATTAGTACCTGTGTGATTTTATGATTTTTATACCATACCGTAATTAAAGGAACTGAATGATCGACCGTAGAATCAGGTTCCGGTTGCACTATTGTTGTTGCTGGAATGCAAGAAGGCACAGGACTAAACTGTTGTTGGAATTGTTGTCGAACTCCCGATACTAGTGCAAGTAATTGGCCTAGAGGAAGAGTGATGGATGCTTTAGATAAAATTTCCCAGGCCTTTTGTGATTGGATTGTATTTTCCACAGATTCTGAAGATGATGCGCATGCTGAAGATGATGTGCCTGCTGTTGAATTAGAATCTTGTTGTTGTGTTCCTTCCTCGGTTAACGGAGTCTGGGTCACCGGAATAGGATCTGGGAATACTGGAGGTTCTGCGGTGGTCCATTGACTAGCTTTATCATACATCCTTTGTTGTTCACGTATGCCTGGTTCAAATATTTTTGCTGCTGGTTGCAGTTGTTTGCCAGATCAGGTCTGAATTACTGCAGCGTGCGTTTCTACTGGTGTGATTTGTACCATATTAGCCATTGGGTTTTGACGTTCTTTCTTCCTCTGATCATACTCAGCTGCATCCTTACAAAATCTTCTAATGTGACCAAATTCACCACAAAAATGACAGCACGGTGGTGGCAAATTGGGATTTTCCGGTGCTGGTCCGGCCTGCCAGCTGTTTGCATTGTAGTTATTATTTCTTCTGTAATTTTGATATCCTTGTTGCTGGTTGTTTCTCATTTGCGGAGGTACATAGTGATTGGCTGGCTGCCCTGGTTCCTGTATAATTGCATTGATAGTTGCTGGTCCCTGTACTTTGGCGTTATATGCGTAGTTTTCGGTGGTGTGTCCGGTAGTGTTGCAGATAGCACAAAACAACTGATTAAGTGCACAAGTGGCACTAGTATGGCCTGAATTCTTGCATGTAGTGCAGTAAATCTGTCTGGTCGGGTCTTCGGCGATATTTCTATTTGCTTTTAACCACTCCAGATCTTCTGTAAATCCTCCAACCGTGTTTTCCAGCTACAAAGCCATTGCAATCACTGCATCTAGCGTCATAGCTCCTACATAGTGTATGATCATACTCTGTTTAAGTTGCGGAGCCAATCCATTGATAAACCATTGAGTAATAATGTCATCCGGTAGGTTGGCATGTGCTGGTGGTAACTGCCTCAAATGAGTCCTCAATAGAGTGGCATATTCCTGTACTGTTTGATTTATCTTCTGTCTATTGTTTTGTAGGTAGTCAAAAATTTCGGCTGGATTCTTCTTTAGCCTGAATCTCTGCAAAAAGGCATCCCTTACTGCTTCATAGGTGCTGAAATGGTTAATATCATATTCTTTAAGCCATCTAGCTGCTTCGTTAACCAATGTCGATTGGAAAACAATAGCTTTATACGCCGGATCAGGTGGATGGTTGAGCACTACGTAACTTATCTCAAATGTGCGTACATGAGCATCTGGGTCATCTCCTGGGAATCCACCAAATTTGGTGTACGTCACTCCTGTTGGAGTCGGCCTTGGTGGGCATAGTTGTTGTTGTTGCTGCTGTTGTTGTTGTCCGTTCATGGCTCTGATGGTTGTATTGTGACTATCTTCTGTATCCCGGGGCTGAATATCTGAACTATCGGAATCTGTATCGTCAGCTGATGCACTTTCCGGGTCGATAATCTTGTTCAGTATGTTTTGAATCTCGGCTTCGAACAAGCTACCTTCCTGCTTGATGTCAACTGTAGGAAAGCTTACTCCCAATAGCGGTGACTGGGCTGAAGATTCACCAAAAAATGGTAAACTGTCACCGGAAAACTGCGATCTTTCAGCAACTATTACCGAAATATCATCGGAATGTGTCGAATCTTCACCAAATCAAGGTGCTTTTTCTCCTTCACTAATTTCTTTGGCTAAGGTGTTTCTAGTCGTAAACAAATTTGAATCTTTACCCAATGTTGTTAAGCTAACTTCAGGCTACGTCCTGGTAGATTCTGGAGTTACTATATCTTCGATAGACTGTGCCGAAATCGTACCGGAATTTACCAGAGGCGTAGCATGTTCCACCGGAATATGACCGGAATCACTACTAACGTTCTTTACTTTCTTGACAACTAGATTAGACCTAGTTGTACTTCTACCTCCCAGAGTCGTCCTTAGCAAATTAAGTACCCCAGGCTGGCAGTTCTTTGGATACGTTTCACCGGATCGAGTAACCGGCATGTATCATCTTTTGTACTAATCGCATACTATTACTGTCGATTTACAATTTACAGTCACGTTTCCACAACTGGTTTGCAACAATCTGATCTATTGCCACCTTCCCACAGACGGCGCCAGTGTTAAACGCTTGTTATTCTAACTGTCAGAAATGCGTTTAAGCGATTCTTGGGTTCTTCGGAGTGGAAGGGGTCTATTAGACAGAGGCCCTATACTTAGTTCCCAAACTAACCACTTACACACAGCAATATACTGATGCTGAGAGCTCTATCAAGAATCTGTTGTACTTAGACATTACAATTCACAGTTTAGCTCAGCCACGTGTACCGAATACGCTAAGATGCTATATTGCATCTGCACATAGCTTACTAAAAATACCAAAAACAAGAGTAATTGTCAACCTTTCCCGAATGGGTACCACAGTCCTACCAATGTCCGAAGACACAGAGAATCCAAGCGTTCAGATACATTGTACCGAAGGTTCAGTACGCAACCCAAGAAATCCTACTGTAGCTTAAACTTTTCCGTATGGATCTGGACCTCGATACTAAGACAACTTAATACAACCCAAATACCAGAAGATTTACCACAACTGCACAAACTTCGCCATACACTTGCAGAGCATTCCAAGAAAGAGACAACACGATACGCGAACTAACTAAGACTCACAACCGCAATGGATACCAACAGACAACAGACAAGACGAGACACAGATACACACATAATACTCAGGAATTAGACAAGACACTCTAATTTAATCAACTCGACACACAGTAACGCTACAGACAAATCACCTAGACAGACAGTCTGGTGATCTCTCGAATGTCACTGAGCATCTCTTTTCATTGCTTTATAAAAGAATACAACGTGTCTGCGTAACAACCTTTTGCACGTGTGAAACAAGATTTCACTTATACATTTCCAATCCGACGGCCGCTAACACAACTTTATGCTCCGACTACAATGCCATGGCTATTACCGCATCCAAGGTCATACCACCCACACATCGTATAATCATAACTTGTTTGAGCTGAGGGTTTAATCCATTAATGAACCGCTGAGTAATCACGTCATCTGATAGGTTAGCATGCACTAACAACATTTGCCGTAAATGAGTACAGAATAACGTTACATACTCTTGCACATTCTGATGGGGTTTTTGTCTATTGTTTTGCAAATAATCAAGGATCTGAGCCGCATATTTCTTTAACCGAAAATGTTGTAAGAAGGCATCCTTAACATTGTCATATTGATCGAAATGATTAATGTCATATTCGGTTAACCATTGAGCAACCTCATTAATCAGTGTAGATTGGAATACTATAGCCTTATATGTCGCATCTGCTTTATTGTTGAGTATAGCATAATTGATTTCAAAAGTATGCACATGAGCATCAGAATCATCACTAAAAGATCCTCCAAATTTTGTATACGTAACTCCAGCAGGTATCGATCGTGGGGGTATGATCTGCTGTTGTTGTTGTTGTTGCTATTGATGTTGTGAACCACTCATGTTGTTTAAATCAGGAGAAAGTATCACTTCATAATGTTTTGAACAAGTCAATCCGAATTGCTACTGTGTCGTCTCGCACCTTGCAAATTCTCTGGTGATCTGATATCGTTAAGTGGATCAAACACGCCTTCACTCAACTACCATTCCTCATCATTGGCTTCTAAGGTAAACTTTTCACCAGAACTTTCATTCAACGATACACTAGTTTCTCCGAAATCAAAACCCAAAGTAGAGCTGTCACCGAAATTCAACAAACTGGCCTTGGAGTTTTCCAAGCTACCACTGAAATTTTACAAATTGCTACCCAAATTCTCCAAACTATCACCCAAACCAGCTATTACTCCCCCAACTGTAATTTCCACGGATGGGGTTGGTTGCACTTCTGTTATGCCTTGTTGTCCTTATACAAGAAAATATTGAGGTGGCACTCCACTAGCCCATATCTCCCCCTTTCCTTCCGAATATTGTCCATCATCGCTACCACCAGGAGGTGTTCCCAATGCGCTAGGAACTTTCGAAGGATGCTGATCCCTTCTCTACTTTGGCTAAGATTCTCCAAAACACATTACAGGCATATATCATAAGATTCTTTCTCAAATCTTAATCTGCTCACAAGCTCGCTACTCCACGCCCCATGACCGGCACCAGTGTTAGTTTAGTATCTTTTTGGGTTAGTTATAACTTACTTTCCAACTGTGCATGGGTTCTTGGGATGGTCAGGGGTCTCTAATACAGAAGCCCTATATATATTTTCCCATTCACTTCATGACTGTAGTAGCTTCTTCATTATTTATATGACAATTCCGATGAACTTAACTACTAATCTATAGTACAAAACAAAACATGACACCCACCACACTCGAATACATGAAGTCTTAATACTTGCTAGCATACAATCACCATTAGACTTGGAATTCACCAATGACTCATCGAACATCAATACAGTATTGCGCTTATTCAATACGGAACATTAATAAAACAGAACAGTACAACAATGGATATAACTGCACTGGAATCAATCTCTAGACACACCGCCTAGATGCATAGTCTGTCAACGCCTCTGTCTCTCTTCCAATTGTGTCTTCTATTATCAAAAAAGATTACAACGATTGTGCGACATCCTTTCGATGCACGTGTGTTCCTAATTACATTTTCTACTAAATAGAATGACATTCCTTTCCGACGGCCTAACAATTCCAATGTCGCCAAAGAAAAAGGTAATTGGTTGCAGATGGGTGTATAAAGTTAAAAGAAATTCAGATTGATCAGTTTGCAGGTACAAGGCAAGATTAGTTTCCAAAGTATGCTCTCAAACTCATGGTATAGACTATGAGGAAACATTCTCACCAGTTGCAAAGATGACTACAATCTGGACATTGATAAGTGTAGGTGCTGCAACTTGATGTGAAAGATGCATTCTTAAATGGTTGGATAAGTGAAGAGGTATACATATCACAACCACTAGGTTTTGAAAACCCTAATCATGCATCTTATGTTTGTAGACTTAAGAAAGCATTATATGGATTGAAACAAGCTCCTAGAGCTTGGAATTACATGTTGGTTACATATCTTCAAGATTAAGGGTTCAAACCTAGCAGCTCAAATCCTTCTCTAATCATCAAAAGGGATCACAATGAGGTTATCTATCTATGCGTATATGTAGATGATATTATTGTGACAGGTGATGATCTAAATGGTATCCAAAGGATCAAGAGACACAAGCAAGAGGAGTTCAAAATCAATGACTTAGGTGAGCTCACATATTTCCTAGGTATGCAGGTGATATACATAGGTGAAGGAATGTATTTGACTCAGAGAAGATACCTTCAAGATCTACTTCTCAAGCTTGTTAATTCAAGACAGTCTATATAAAGACTTGAAATCAATTGTACAATACATAGAAGCAATATACATACACTTGTGACCATCATTGTCTTGCTCTTTCAATTTTTTGCATTATCTTCTTCGCCAATAGTACTCTTGGAGAGGCTATTGCTCTCTCTCGAGAGCTCCAAATTGTGTGCAAGATAAGTCCTTGGAAAGATATTAGTGTCTAGTTTATTCCTGAACATTTTCATCACATTTGGTTAAGTAGATTGGGAGAAATCTTAGTATTTATGCCTTGGGGTCAATCTCTATGTATTCCTAAAAAATAGGAGGTACTATCGTTGAGTGTCTGATTCATTCCTATAACAGATTTTGCTTATTCCTTATACGTTTGTGCATTATAGCACTCAACCATATGTGTATTACTCCCATAAAAGGATTTTTTCTAATTGTAATCACGTTGGTCGCTATGGGCATTTGAAGTTCATTGTCTCTTCCATAGATAGTAAGTTTTTTGAGCTAGTTGATGCATGAACCTATCTGTTTTGTATTGACTCCTTCTCCTTGATGTTCCAAAGTACATAGTCATTTCTTTGCACTTATTGCATGTCTATAATGTCTATTTGAGTCTTGATAAGCCCAAGAGCTGGTCTTGTTCCGGTTGGCTAGACCAAACTTCATCGCTTTGAAACACACTTTTCTACCTCCTACAAGCTTCTCCAAGTGCTTTCAAATATTTGGTCTTGAGCATAACAACTCGTACATGAGACTCCAAAATGTGAAGGAAACATGTGCTATCCTGGCTAATCTAAGCATGTCAGCTATGCCTATATCCAAGGCATCCAAAACACCATCATCAAGATCAACATGTCCTGACATATCTGTGTCAACATCTGGCATGAGAGAATCCAAGAATGACTGCATGATTGTTGACTCATCAACATCTAAATCAATCATCCTCTCAACCAAGGATGTGTGTAGTTGTGCATCCTAAGAGCTAGTACTAGCATACACTATGTATCATAAGAGTTATCATGCTCTACCACACCAAGTGTACCATCATGATCCACATGAGCTAGCTACACAACACAAAGATCAAACCGACGATCAAACTCTAACTGAGGATCATCACAATGCTCTACGTGAGCATCTAAAACATGCTCTACATGTGCATCCATCAGAGCATCTGAATCTTGCTATACATGTGCATCATGAATGTCAATAGACCTATGTGTAGGTAGACAAAACGAGACATGACAAGTCTCACATTGCACATAAGGTTGAACTCCTACTAAGATGAGACTATCTCACATGAAGTACCTATAGTGGATACCTGTGCCCAATCCTAGCACCTATGACAAGTATAAGTTGTCCCAACTGCAACTAAAAATTATGCTCATCAAGGAATGCATAACATCTACTCTCTTGTAATTGGCTAACTGAAATCAAGCTCGTAGGGAATGAAGGCACATAGCATACATGTTTGAGTATAAGTGATGCTCTACTAGGTAGCATGAGGCATATATCTCCTACGCCCTCAATGTCATATGTCATACCATCAGGCATGTGTACACATCCATGACTCTCACGTGAGAATGGATAAAACCACTCGCGATGTGGAGTAACATGAAAGCCGGCTAATACATCACACAACCAATCCATATGTGTGATATCCAATGAACAAGAGGAATCATGAGATGAACCATAGGAGAAAGTGATATCACCATCACTAGCATAATCAACTACAATAGACTCTCTTGAAATCACTACTTGACCTACATCACATGCATATCTCTGACGTCATCATCGCATCCACCTAAACCAAGATTGTCAAATATGGCCCGCATGAACACAATGCCAACATCAAGGCTTTCGATGTGATCTATGTCTCACATGAGTCAATGGACTCGTGTACATATCATGTAGTCTTTGCCATAATGCACCACTCGTCTCCTCATACATAACATACTCATATATAGAATCCATAAGTTGTAATCGGATAGTGGAGCTAGCCAATGCATCCATATCCATCCATATGTGGTCCAACATGTCCCGAGGCCTTTGTGCATCTCTATGCACATACATGTGTAACCCTACAGGAACCAATGTATGCCACATCTGATCTTTTCATCTCCGAAAGTCAATGCCATCAAATCGAGAAGACACCATGCTGGCAATCCACGAAACTAGCAATGTAACAAGATACTATAAATAATACTCTATCTTCAATAGGATCACACTTGTATATCCATATGCATAACTCACATCATAAATATCTCCCTGGAGAAGAAAACCATGTGAACCACATGTCATATAACCATGCATCTAGCATGCGCATAAAGCCATGAGCATAAGCTTGCTCACCAAGTCTCCAAAGTGACCAAGTAGATGTGAAAGAATCCTATCACCACCTATCATTGATCCAATCAAAGATAATGGCAAATACATATGCCAAAAAACTAATAGCAATACACACCAATACAATGGCGATACACCTCCCACTCAAGAATGAATCATGCAAAATGGACCAACCTATCATGAACAACCTGTGACAAGCTATCTCACAAGCATCAAGGATCTACTAGAGTACTCTTCTAGTATAAAAGCCAACAAAATTTTGACAGTATCTCCTCTATAAAATGGACTCTGAACCAAAATAACCATGTGGGAATCACCATCCATATATGCCAAGAATTGCATTGGCAAATAGATGTCAAATCAATGACCATATACTAATAGAATAGCCAATCAAGGTTACAAATGAATATGCAATTGAGGCGCGAATTTGGATAATGTACCTACAAAGAAAAAAAGATACAATTACCAATCGAGATCCAAAATCAACTCTCATAATATGTGCACAACTGACAAATAAATCCATAACCAAGAGGCATAAGCAAGATAGAGACCGACAATGCCACTACACATCCATTGACAATGCCATGATCAAACTCATGATGACATAAACCTCAAAAAGAAGGTATACCACAATGTCATCTCACATGCCAAACACATGACAAAATCATGCTCTACGCTCATATCGAGGAGATACCATAGTGATCGTACATGGACAATGCTTCCAAGCTCTAAAAATAAGACCTCACACACCAAAAAGTCTCTCTCAAAGAAGTTCCACAACAAAATGAACCTCCAAAAGCAATTAGGGTTCCTATGGTGAAAATATGTTGCTCTTTGTTTTGTTGTTTTAGAGATGATAACCTCTGAATTTGAACTTTTTCTGTCAGAAAACTTAAAGAAAATTCTCTTGTCTACGTAACAATGTACAGAATGCCTCAATCGGAGGTGTGTAGCTCAAGATATATACAAAACAAGCATTTGCTATCAATTTCACCTTCACCTATAGCATCATTGCTCTATATTTTACAATTTTGATTACCTAGCACTCCAATTTTGGATCCATATTCTTATAAAACTTTGTAGCTTTATTTTTAAGCTATGCACAACAAGTTAAATCACTCAAATACGACTTGTAAAACTCAAGTTATGGCTAACAAAGTGACCTGATATCCAAGTGATTGTAGATTTATCTTCTACATTAGTCTGCTTTTTTTTAATGTTCCACACTTTAGAACTCCAAATCAGGTTCTGTGACTACTTGTGAACTTATAGCTCTTTGCCTCATCTATGCACAAAACTTTAAAACGCATCAATTTGAGCTTCCTACCTTGAGTTATGGTAGAAACACTGAACAACTATTAAGAGGTGCAGACTTGCACTTTCACCTCTTGTGACCAAAGCTTCCATTGAAGCTTCTTGCACACTAGCATTCAACAAGCTTTGATACCAATGAAGGGGTTTGGTGTGTAGAACAAGACAAATAAGGAGGAGATGGAGGGAGAGAGAGGAGAGAAGATATGCGCACAAATGTGTGGGAGCCTCGAAACCCACATAGTGATCTCTCTTGAGGGAATGCTCTATATATGATGTGTATATATGAATATAGGGGTAAGGTCACATGATCCTTACATCTCCAATACTAATTAGGAAAAAGCTACTTAGTAATAGCTTATTACTAACAACTAGCTAAGAACCAGCTACTTAGTAACAGCTAACTAGTAACAAGCTATGTACTAATAGCTAATTAGTAATAACTAATTACAAACAACCAACCAAAGACTAGCTACTTAGTAATAACTAACTGGTAACTAGCTAAATAGTAATAGCTAATTACTAACAACTAACTAGGAACTAGCTACTTAATAATAGCTAATTGGTAACAAGATAATTAGTAATAACTAATTTCTAATAACTAACCAAGAACTAGCTATTTAATGAAAACTAATTAGTAACAAGCTAATAACTAACAATTAACTAAGAACCATCTACTTAGTAACAGCGAATTGGTAACAAGCTAATTATAAATAACTAATTACAAACAACTAACCAAGGACTATCTACTTAGTAATAACTAATTGCTAACAAGATAAATAATAATAGCTAATTACTAACAACTAACTAAGAACCAACTACTTAGAAATAGTTAATCGGTAACAAGATAACTAGTAATAACTAATTTCTAATAGCTAACCAAAAACTAGCTACTTCGTATAAGCTAATTAGTAACAAGTTAATTACTAATAGCTAATTACTAACAACTAACTAAGAACCAGCTACTTAGTAATAGTAAACTGAAAATAAGCTAATTAGTAATAACTAATTACAAAAAACTAACCAAGGATTAGCTACTTAATTATAACTAACTCGTAAGAAGCTAAATAGTAATAGCTAACTACTAACAACTAACTAGGAACCAGCTACTTAGTAATAGATAATTGGTAACAAGATAATTAGTAATAACTAATTACTAACAACTAACAAAGAACTAGCTATTTAGTATAAGATAATTAGTATAAGCTAATTAGTAATAAGCTAATTAGTAATACCTAGTTAGTAACAACTAACTAAGAGCTAGCTACTTGGTAATAGCTAACTGGTAACAACCTTATTAGTAATAACTAATTGCGAGCAACTAACCAAGGACTACCTACTTAGTAACAACTAACTAGTAATAAGCTAAATAGTAATAGCTAATTATTAACAAGTAACCTAGAATTAGCAACTTAGTAATAGCTAATTAGTTAAAAACAACTGTAACTGGTAACAAATGAATTAGTAATAGCTAATTCATAATAACTAATTACAAACAACTAACCAATGACTAGCTATTTAATAATAACTAAGTAGTAACAAGCTAAATAGTAATAGCTAATTACTAACAAGTAACCTAGAATCAACAACTAGTAACAAGTAACTAGCTAATTACTAACAAGTAACTAACTAGTAACAAGTTAATTAGTTATAAATAACTAACCAAGAATCATCTACTTAGTAATAGATAATTAGTAATAACTTATTACAAACAACTAACCAAGAATGAGCTACTTAGTAATAGCTAATTGGTACCAAGCTAATTAGTAATAGCTAATTAGTAATAACTAATTACAAACAGCTAACCAAGGAATGGCTACTTAGTAACAACTAACGGCTAATAAGCTAAATAGCAATAGGCAATTACTAATAAGTAACCCAGAATCAACAACTTAGTAATAGCTAACTAGTAACAAGCTAATTAGTTACAAATAACTAACCAAGAACCAACTACTTAGTAATAGCTAATTAGTAATAAGTTTATTTATTGATAGATAATTACTAACAACTAACTAAGAACTAATTGGTAACAAGATAATTAGTAATAACTAATTACAAACAACTAACCAAGGACTAGCTACTTAGTAATAACTAACTAGTAATAAGCTAAATAGTAATAGCTAATTACTAAAAGGTAACCCAAAATCAGCAACTAGTAACAAGTCACAAGCTAATTACTAACAAGTAACTAATTAGTGACAAGATAATTAGTTACAAACAACTAACAAAGAAACAAGTACTTAGTAATAGCTAATTAGTAACAAGCTAACTAGTAATAGCTAATTATGACCAACTAACCAAGAACCAGTTGCTTGGTAATAGCTAACTGGTAACACGATAATTAGTAATAGCTAATCAATAATAACTAATTACAAAAAATTAACCAAGGACTTGCTATTTAGTAATAATAATTATTAACAAGCTAAATGGTAATAGCTAATTACCTGAGGAAATCCTCATGCAATTTATATTCAGCCTATGCATGTAACAATCCAAGTAATCAGTATTCAACCTTTCAAAAATCCTCCAAAGAATGTAAATAAAGCTAAATATTACCTCTAATTCAAGAACTTTGACGTTTGCAACTGGTTCAACCCCTAACAACTCCAAATAAACAATATATATCTGAATTTGTGTCTCCAACTGAATCCTCCTCTTAAGAGACATTCCCACATCACATTTCAATTCCTCTAGGGATGCTTGTAATGTTTTTCTCATCTCAATGACTGTTGTAGTCACTTTAGACTTAGTTGCCTTCGATAGCTTGGCTTGATCCAAAGCAAGCTTGACCCTTTCCAACTTAATCTTTTCATTATCAATTAACGATTCTAAGGTACATATAATCGTAGTACCCTCCACTTGCCTAATGGTAGTAACTGTCGTACCCTATAGAACATGTAACGCAACATCTTGTTTTTGTTCCTACAAGTTGGCATCGAGAGGCTCTAAAACCATTGAAGCTTCACCATTTAAAAACTGTAAAACCTTTGCATCTTTAGTTGAAACATACCCATCTTCCTACATCTCTCAATCAATGCTTCTACAACTACAACCCATGCCACTTGGTACATAGCTAGATTCGTCGATGTCTGAGTAGTGGTGTAGTTTTCAAATGCAAAAGCTCTAGAAAACTATACAAAAAATTTGTAGTTTATCAGTATCTCCTGATAGACCTTCTGATGCAACACCATGAGTGCATCATAGAACTCTCGCCTGACATGTTTCACTTTCATTTTTCCCTTCACTCATGTTAGTTTAAACACTGGTAACCAATCTGCCTCACTAATCAATTTTTTTGATATAATTCTTGAATCTACACTAGCCACAGACAAACCATACACAGTGTTGAATTCCTCTTTTTTCTGGTAGAATATGCTAAGGTTTAGCACTTTTGGATATGTTGGATATATACATGTGCATCAACGAGGTAAGTTATTGGTCATAAATGCAACTAAGAATCTATAGGTTGACGAATGAGCTGAATAAATCGAATAAAAAAGGGCCTTACCTAGTTCATTGCTTCCGCTTCAACAATGGACTCCTAACGGATGATTCCTCTCCTTTGCTGAAAACATAAGCTCTTACATTAGAACCAAAGAAAATACTCCTAGCCATGTGAGCACCAAAATGATGCACGCATGCATGCCATGCTAGATGCAAAACCATGCTTTGCACTTTTTCATGCACATTTCGAGGAGTCTTATGGTTAGGTTTATGCTTGCAAAAGTAGGGATTTTTATGTTCAGGTGTGGCAACACTCTAACTTTAGAGCTTATTTCATGTAGCAGCACGAGGATGGCTGAGAGAGAGAGAGAGAGCAAGAAGATGATGTGGTGATGGGGGTTCTATAGGATTATATATATATATATATATATATATATATATATATATATATATATATATATATATATATATATATATATATATATATATATATATATATATATATATATATATATATATATATATATATATATATATATATATATATAAGCTCATAAGCCCATAAGCTCAAATAGAGCTTATAGGCGTGTGATAAGTGCAATAAAATACACTATGTACTTTGGAGCATCAAGGAGAAAAAGTCGATACAAAACAGATAGGTTTGTGCATTGGCTAGCTCAAAAAGCATACTATCTTTGGATGAGGCAATCAACTTCAAATGCTTATAGCAGCCAACATGATCTTTTGGAGGAGTGATACACATAGCTTTGAATGCACAAGGGTATAAGAAATAAGCAAAATATGCTTTTGGAATGATCTTGACTTTCAAGAGTGGTAACTTCTTTTTTTAAGGAATGCACAGAGATAGACCTTGAGATAGAAAAACTGCGAATTCTCCCAATCTAATAAACCAAATGCTTTGCAAATTTATGCACATAAACTAGATACTAAGATCTTTCCAATGAGTGAGGTGATTCATCTAATTTGGAGCTCTTTAGAGAGAACAATAGCCTCTGCAAGCTTACTCTTGTTGAAGAAGATGATGCAAAAAAATGAAGGAGAAAGACAATGATGGCCACAACTATATGTATATTTCTTCCATGTAATGCACAAGTGATTTGAAGTCTTTATATAGACTCTTGAAGTGCTCCACGACCTCTACAATGTTAAAAATAAAGAAGTAAGCTCGTATATATTTTTGCAAAAAGGATTTTCTTCAAGTAGAAGAAAAATACAAAAATGAAAAATAGAAGCATTTACTTCAGCAAGTAGTGGAGGTCAAAAGAGAATCATTCAAAAGAGAATCAAATCCAAAAACTGAACTGTAAGAGGAGTGGCTGTCCAAAGTAGTGGAGAAATGATGGAGAAGAGCTCTCAAACTCATCATGAGAGTTTTTGGTCATTTAGCTATAAAAGAGGCAAGGGAGGACACTCAAGTATAGAGGAAGAAGGCATGGAAGCCCCCTTGTAGCTACTTCATTTGTTTTGATTCATTTCATTCAGTTCACTCTCATAGAGTATGTCCAGCTGCACACCCATTTCTGGGTAGTCTACTTGTGAGAGTCATATCTCTCAACATATGTATCCAATTTTAGTGTTTAAACATTTGTTGGAAAGCTTATCTCAAGTACTTCCTCTATCTAGAACAGTTTTATGAAATTCTTTATGGTCTGTGAGTTATTCAGGTTTTACTGAAGTCCAGTTTTCAGCCTAACTGAGTGGACAGTTGGTACCAGTTTTCATTTGAAGGTTCTGCTGTTGGCAAGAGTCTTGATCCTGAGAAGGTCTTCTACACTTTCCACTGCAAGTAGGAGAGGAATTCTCCAACAATTGGTATTAGAGCCTTGGAGTTTGAAGAGGCAAAGCATTGGAACTGAACGGAAGCAAAGGGAAAGCTACAAATCAAGAGGGAGCTTCGTGAATTCAAGAGAGAGCGCCACAACATACTTGAGGTAAACTTCAATCTTGGAAGTTTTCAATGGCTGATTTAGGACAACAAGTTGAGAAGTTAGACAAAGATAATTATCAACCTTGGAGATATAGAATGATAAATTACCTTAAAGGTAAAGGTTTATGGAGTCTAGTTAGTGGAGACGATCCACAATCGGTGGACCTTGAAGATCCCAACATTACTCCGGCACAAAGGATATAATTTGCTGATTGGGAAGAGAGGAATCGAAGGGTGATGTTCCTCATCTCACAAGTTATTTCTAACACTATGATTGGTCATGTGCAAAGCTTAGAAACAGCCAAGGAAGTTTGGGAAGCATTGGAGAAGGTGTATGCTACCTCAACAAGGTCTCGAAGGATGCAACTCAAGAACGAGCTCAACAACATGAGGAAAAGCTCAAACCAAAGCATTAGTGAGTATACATTGAGGATCAAAGAGCTTCAAGATCAGCTAGCATCAGTTGGATGCAAGATAGAAGAGGAAGACATCGTCCAAACAGCCCTCAATGGCTTGAGAAGTGAAGAAAAGTGGAAGCCCCTCATCACAAACATCCTTTATAGAGATCCTCTACCAACATTGATGAGATTATACCAAATTTTGTGGCTGAAGAGGTTGCTCAATGTTGATATATTTAGGTAGTGATGTGTGTGAACACTCTAGGACCGCCGGGGCACTTTTTTCCCTCTTTAGGAGGTTTTTTCCCCCGGCTTGTATATACGCCTATTGCCCTAATGGGCTACTTATCTTTGTACATTCTCTAGTAATACATTCAGTCTTGTGTGTTGTGCTCCAAGCTTCTTCCTCTTCCTTGTGCTGTTCGCGTGCTTCCGCAGACGTCTAACTCCAACAATTGGTATTAGAGCAGGTCGTTGATTCTTCTAGGGCACCGTCGACACTCCTCCGTTTGCAGTCTCAGATTCCCACAAAATTTGGTGAGCATACTCAGGGTGTTTTCGAGATCAAAACAGCTTCGCTATGTGGTGCCGAAATCGCGATCTGAGCTCGTTTCGGCCTCCGAACGCACTATCGCAGTGCTTGTGCAGGCTATTTCGTCCTTTTGTGCCAAAGGTATATACCAGTTTCTGTTCGCCAGTTTAAGCGTCTCGAAGTCTGCTACAAGTCTAGCAGAACTCGTCTGGGCAGTTCTGTTCAACTTTTTGAGATACAGTCAATTTTCTACATCAAGGTATTTTAGTCACCAGCCATGGCTGAAAGCAGTGATGTATTCCGTATGTTGGCTGTTGAGGATAAGTTGGATGGTACCAACTACCCATTATGGGCTTATATGATGCGACATGTACTGGTTGCAAAAGGATTGTGGAACATTGTGCAGGGTGTTGAAAGACGTCCTGTTACACCTGTAACGATAGGTACTGCAAATACAGGTGTTGGAGCTGATGAAGATGGTGTCGAAGATGATATTCCGCAGATTCCTGTTCGTGCTGCTGTTTCTGTTGCACCTACTACAGAGCAGATTCGTTGGGATGGCAGAGATGCCCAGGCACATGCATTGATAGCTTTGTCCGTCAAACGTGCCATTATTCCTCACATTCGCTCTTGCAGAACAGCAAAGGATGCTTGGGATACACTTACCACTTTGTACCAGGCTAGGAATGAGGCTCGTGTTGCTTACCTCCGAAAACAGTTGGAGAGTGAGCACATGAATGAAGGTGATTCGATGGACAGTTTTCTTACAAAGATCAAAGACCTGAAGGAACAATTGATTTCTGCTGATGAGGTTATACCAGATAGCTCACTTGTGCAGACCATTCTGAATGGCCTTCCTGATTCATATCAGAGTTTTGCCTCTACTCTTCGATTGATGATGAAAGGCAATCCGAATGCCTTGTCATTTGAGGAATTAGTCTCTGTTCTGTTGCAGGAAGATCAGTCCAGGCAGAACAGGTCCATTATGCGTGTTGCAGATCAAGCTTTCCTGGCTAGTCAGAAGGGCAAAGGAAAATGGAGCTCTTCTACTAGTAAGCAGAAATCTGCAAATGCTGCACAATCGAAGAACCAGGATAAAGATGAGAAGAAATCAGAAAAGCAGAAATTGTTCTGCAAGTACTGTAAAGGAAATGATCATATTATAAAGAACTGTCCAAAACTGGCTGCTAAAGAGGCAAAGAAGAAAGAGGCTGGAATGGTTATTGCAGAGGCCTCTACACCAAAAACAGAGTCTGCAAATCTTGTGCAGGAAGAAGAATGGGCGTTTACTACTGTTTGCAGTTTTGACCCATCTTCTCATGATCAGTGCATGTCTGCAGTAGACTCAGATGTTTGGTACTTTGACAGTGGGGCAACCAAACATATTACCTCGCAGCGCAGTTTCTTCTCTTCACTCGAGCCTGCCCCTACAGGGAATACTGTCACATGCGCCAATAACTCCTCTTATCCTGTTATGGGAGTTGGTAAGATCATTCTGACTACTGCTGATGGTAGTTCTTTCACTTTGTCAGATGCTTTATTTGTGCCAGGGATCAAAAAGAACCTGTTATCAGTTTCTGCATTAGCCAAGATTGGCTTGGTTGTGAAATTCATTGATGACAGGTGTACAGTCCATGATCTCTCAAATGGCGATGTGATTATTACTTCTGGCATTTTATGTCGTGGGCTGTATAAGCTCATAGACTATGAAAAATCTGTGAATGATTCGGCATGTGCAGTTCATGATTCTCAGGCTATGTCAGATGCAAAGCTTTGGCATGCACGCTTTGGTCATCTGAATTTTGCTAGTTTGTTACGCCTGCAGAAATCTGAAATGGTGTCCTCTTTGCCCAAACTTGTGGCACCTGGAAAACATGTTTATGAAGGCTGTATTTTGGGCAAAATGCAGCGTTCTTCCTTTCCAAAAGATGGTTCAGTTCGGGCTATGCAGAAATTGCACCTTGTACATAGTGATGTCTGTGGTCCTATGCAGACACCCTCTTTTGGAAATTACCTTTACTTCGTGACTTTCATTGATGATTTTTCCAGGCATGCATGGGTATATCCACTCAAAGCAAAGTCCGAAGTGTTCATGTGCTTCAAACAGTTTTTGGTTTTGGCTGAAAATCTGTCAGCATGTAAAATGGGCACCCTCCGTTCTGATCGAGGGGGGGAATATATGTCTTCAGATTTTAATGCATTTCTGGCTGAACGTGGGATAAAACACCAGTGTACAGTGCCGTATACACCTCAACAGAATGGAGTTGCTGAACGAAAGAACAGGTCACTCATGGAGATGGCGAGGTGCATGGTCAAAAGTCAGGCTTTACCACATAGTTTCTGGCTTGAGGCTGTCATGTGTGCAGCATATGTACTGAACAGGTGTCCCACGAAAGCGTTGCAGTCTATCACTCCATATGAGGCTTGGCATGACCGCAAGCCATCTGTTGCTCATCTGCGTGTTTTTGGTTGTTTGGTATATGCATTAGTGCCTGAACAACATCGCAGAAAATTGGATGATAAGGCAGTAAAATGTATTTTTGTTGGGTACAGTTCTGAAAGTAAAGGCTATCGTCTGTATCATCCACAGACTAAACGCATTCTGGTTAGCCATGATGTTGTCTTTGTGGAAGATGTTATTCAGCCATTGCTTTCATGTACTAAGGAGACATCTGTTAGCTCCAAAGACATGTATGATACTTTGATGCCTCTTTTTACAGGTGGACAGGCTAGCGCTGGTCCTAATGAGGCAACTTCTCAGCCTTTGCAGGTTTCATATGATGATGCAGATCATGCCATTTCTGATGCAGATTTACATGATGCACTTGTTGATGAGAGAGCTGATATTGAACAGGCAAAAACTATGCCAAAATGGCTGGTGCAGACTTTGCGTGACAGCAAATTAGATGCACCTTTGTCATATCGTACTCGTTCAGGCTCTCATAGTACCTCCTTTGCATCAGATTGCTATGCTATGGCTGCATCTAGTCTCTGTGATGAGAATGAGCTTGTTTCTTTTGATGAAGCACAAAATTCAGAAAATTGGATGGCTGCTATGCAATCTGAATATGATGCTATAATGAAGAATGGTACATGGTCTTTATGTGACTTGCCTCCTGGCAAGAAGGCCATTGGCACTAAGTGGGTATACAAGCTGAAGCGTAAACCTGATGGTACAGTTGATAGGTATAAGGCTAGGCTTGTTGCAAAGGGTTATGCGCAGGAAAGAGGCATTGATTTTGATGAGACCTTTGCACCTACATGACGTATGACTACTGTTCGGAGCATTTGTGCACTTGCAGCCCATCATGGTTGGAATGTACATCAGTTGGACATTAAAACAGCATTTCTGAATGGTGACTTGCATGAAGAAGTGTATGTTTTTCAGCCCCGTGGCTTTGTGCAGAAAGGGCATGAAAACCAGGTGTGCAGGTTAAAGAAGGCGTTATATGGTTTAAAGCAAGCACCACGTGCTTGGTATGAGAAAATACATGCCTATCTGATTGCACATGGTTTTGAGAACAGTCCAACTGAAAGCACCTTATATGTTAAGCGTGCTAATGATGTGCTTTTAATCATTGTTGTCTATGTAGACGACATGCTGCTCACTGGTCCTCTTGAGAAGCATATTGCTGATTTCAAGGCTGATTTGCATGCCTCATTTGAGATGTCTGATTTGGGGCATTTGCATCACTATTTGGGAATTCAGTTTATGCAAGTTGATGGTGGAATGGCTTTGTGTCAAACGAAATATATTGACACATTATTGCAGCGTTTTGGCCTTGAAGACTGTAAGCCTATTGCCACTCCTATGGAGACAGGTTTACGATTGAGTCTTCATGATGCTGGAGATGCATTTGATGCTGTTCTCTATCAGCAGGCTGTTGGATGCTTGATTTACTTATGCATTACTCGGCCAGATATTCAGTTTGCTGTCTCACAGATGAGCAGGTTTATGCATTGCCCAGGAGTCACGCATTGGAAAGCGGTTAAGCGCATCTTTCGCTACTTGAGTGGTACTCGGCTACTTGGGTTGTTTTATCCCAAGGGGGGATCACTACCGCCAGATTTGCATGCTTTTTCTGACTCAGATTGGGCTGGTTGCTATGACACTCGTGTGTCCACCAGTGGTTTTTGCTTCATGCTTGGTAGCTCATGTATATCTTGGTTAAGCAAGAAGCAGCCTACTGTGGCCACTTCTAGTTGTGAGGCTGAGTATAGGGCAGCTTTCACAGCGACTGTTGAGTGTGTGTGGCTCAGACGCCTTATGGCTGATTTGGGTGTTGGCCAGTCTTCTGCCACCACCATCTTCACTGACAGTCAGAGCGCATTGGCAGTTGCGAGGAACCCTGTGTTCCATGCTCGCACTAAGCACATTGAGGTGCATTATCACTATGTCAGGGAGAGGTTCTCTGCTGGGGAGATCAGCTTGGCATATGTGCCCACGCAGGAGAACATTGCAGACCTTTTCACGAAGGCTCTGCCTAGGGAGAAGTTTGAAGCTTTCCGCAAAGCTTTGGGCTTACTTCCTTTTGTGGAGTGATTTCCACATAGCTCGGCACTTCCTTATACATGAGTGCCATCTCCTTGTTCACCGCATCACTCCCAGGGGGGATTTGTTGATATATTTAGGTAGTGATGTGTGTGAACACTCTAGGACCGCCGGGGCACTTTTTTCCCTCTTTAGGAGGTTTTTTTCCCCCGGCTTGTATATACGCCTATTGCCCTAATGGGCTACTTATCTTTGTACATTCTCTAGTAATACATTCAGTCTTGTGTGTTGTGCTCCAAGCTTCTTCCTCTTCCTTGTGCTGTTCGCCCATAAGGTATATGCTACATCAACAAGGTCTCGAAGGATGCAACTCAAGAACGAGCTCAACAACATGAGGAAAAGCCCAAACCAAAGCATTAGTGAGTATACATTGAGGATCAAAGAGCTTCAAGATCAGCTAGCATCAGTTGGATGCAAGATAGAAGAGGAAGACATCGTCCAAACAGCCCTCAATGGCTTGAGAAGTGAAGAAAAGTGGAAGCCCCTCATCACAAACATCCTTTATAGAGATCCTCTACCAACATTCCATGAGATTATACCAAATTTTGTGGCTGAAGAGGTTGCTCAACAAGGAGAAGGCAACAAAGGTAAGGACAGCCATAGTCAAATGTTATATGTAGGAAGAGGTAGAGGAAGGAACTCAAGAGGAGGCTCGAGAGGAAGAGGAAGAAGCTACAACAACACAAATTTCAGCCAACACAACTCGGAGGACAACAAGGACAACTCAAATGACAACACACATGGAAGACGTCGAGGAAGAAATAGAGGAAGAGGTCGAGGTTCATACAATCCTCATAAAGGTATAACATGTTATCATTGTGGTAAACTAGGACATTATGCAAATGATTGTTGGCAAAATAATGGAAGGCTGAATGGAGGCAACCAAAGGAGCCAAAATAACTATGCGAGTACATCAAGTGAAGGAGACAAGCAAACCATGCTTGCCATGAAGCATGACTACAACAACTCGAGAAGTGATGACCAAAAATGGTTCATAGATTCAGGTTGCAGCAACCATATGACATGCCAAGGAGATTTGTTCACAAAGCTACAAGCTCCAAGTGGAAAAGGATGTGTGGAGACCAGCGATGAAACTCAACACGCAATTGAGCATGTTGGAGATATCAAGCTTGGAGACAAGAAGGTATTGGCTGATGTTCTTCATGTTCCTACTATTGCAAAGAATTTGATTTCAGTAGGACAAATGGTAGAGAAAGGATATCATGTTATCTTCAATGAAAAAGGCTACCTTATAAAGAATCCAAAAGAAGGATTCAAGGTCATTGCTCAAGGAAGGAAAGAAGGAAGGATGTTCACTTTGGACATTCAACAACCGCATGGAAAGGTGATGTATATTCAGTTTGGAAACAAGAGGATTGCTGAAATCGATTTGTGGCACAAAAGGTTTGGACATATCAACATTCCCAAGCTCAAGGACATGAGCAACCATGAAGTGGTAAGAGGTCTTCCAAGATTCAATGATGCCGAACTACATGAGTTTTGTGAAGCATGCCAACTAGGAAAGAAAACTCGACAACCATTCAAGAAAAGCAACTATGTGGCAAGGAATGTCCTCGACTTGATACACACGGATGTATGGGGACCATCACAACAACCATCAGTGGCTGGTAATAGATATTTTTTCACTTTTATTGATGATCATTCAAGGAAAGTATGGATGTTTTGCATAAAACAAAAATCAGATGTGTTCTCCATGTTCAAGAGATTTAAAGCACAGGTACAAAAGGAAACAAGACGCTACATAAAGACCTTGAGGTCCGATGGAGGAGGAGAATATTTCTCCAAAGAATTTTCAGATTTTCTTTATGAAAATGGCATCAAGAGACAATTTACATGTAGGTACACACCTCAACAAAATGGAATAGCTGAAAGGAAAAATCGACATATCACAGAAGTTGCAAGATGCATGCTCAACGAGATGAAGATGCCACTAAACTATTGGGCTGAAGTAACTAGTACGGCTGTTTATTTGATGAACAAGTGCACAACGGCTAGAGTGCATAATCTAACTCCCGAGGAGGTTTATTCCGGTAAGAAGCCTGACCTTACACATCTCAAAGTTTTTGGATGTGTGTGTTATGTTCACATCCCTCAAGAACTAAGGACAAAGATGGAGGCAGAGTCCAAAAAATGTATTTTTATTGGATATTCATCAGAGCAAAAGGGATATAGGTGCTACAATCCGGTGACAAAGGAGCTAGGAGTCTCACGAGATGTGGTATTTGATGAGCTAAGACCATGGTTTGGAGACAAAGGGAATTTGAAGAAGATTGCGAAGATGATGGAGGTGTTGTCCAAGAAGAATTTCAACAAACAAGCACTCAAATGTCAGGTCTAGAAGCTTCTACATCACTTGGAGAAAGCTAAACATGGAAGGGGAGGCTAAGGAGTCATTCTTCATCACCAACATCAGCTTATGAAAGATCTAAAGCTGAAAGTGCTGCCCAAAATAGTGATTCAAATGCAAGTGAAGAAGAGTATGAAGAGGTGATCACACCAAATGTAAAGTTGAACCGGTTGAAGAAGCAATGTTCAAAAGGAAATGAAAGGAGGTCTTCAAGAGCAAGGTATCCAATTGAAAGGCTGAGCTATGATAGTTTTATTGCAAAGCATTTTGCATATATGACATAGGTGGTCAAAGACAAAGAACCGGATGCATATGAAGAAGCATGTACACAAAAAGAATGGCAAGAAGCTATGCAAGAAGAGATGAAAGCTCTCAAGGACAATCACACATGGGAGCTAGTTCCAAAGGCTGAAGGTATGAAGATTGTTCCAAATAAATGGGTGTTTAAAATAAAGAGAAATTCTGATGGTTCTCTAGCTAGGCATAAAGCTAGACTAGTAGCAAAAGGATTCAAGCAAACTCACGGCATCGATTATGAAGAGACTTTCAGCCCGGTTGCAAAGATGGGAACAATTAGAAACTTAATTGCAGTGAGTGCAGCAAGGAGATGGCCATTGTACCAACTTGACATAAAAAATGCTTTTCTCAATGGTGAACTTCAAGAAGAGGTATACATGAGTCAACCGATTGGATTTGAAGACAAAAAGCATCCAAATTTTGTTTGTAGATTGAAGAAAGCTTTGTATGGGCTGAAGCAAGCACCACGTGCTTGGAATCAAAGATTGGTCGAGTACCTCACAAGGTATGGGTATAGTCCAAGTAATGCAGATCCCTCTCTCTACATGAAGAAAGAAGAAGGCAAGCAGGTATATATTTGCATATACGTTGATGATCTCATCATAACAGGAAGTAATGTTACAGGAATACAAGAGATCAAAAGGAAACTTGGTGAGCTGAAATACTTTTTAGGCATTGAGATAGTTTATGGGAAAGATGGCATTTACTTAATGCAAAGAAAGTACATATTGGATGTTCTTTTCAGATTTGGAATGAGTGAATGCAAACCACTCACTCAACCTATGGACACAAATGTGAAGCTATGCTCAAATGATGGAGAGAAGTTACATGATGTAACTACATACAGGAGTATTATAGGTTCATTGATCTATGCTACGATCACAAGACCAGATTTGTGTTATATTGTTGGAGTTCTTTCTCAATTTATGCAAGCTCCAACAAGTGATAAATTCAGCCAAACGAGTGCTAAGATATGTGAAGCACACAGTTAATCATGCTTTGTTTTATGGATATGATGAAGAATTGCAGGTAAAAGGCTTTAGTGATGCTGATTGGGCTGGTTCGAAGGAAGACAAAAGATCCACTTCAGGTTATGTGTTCATGATAGGTAGCAAACCTATCACATGGAGCTCAAAGAAGCAACCTACTATTGCACTATCATCTAGAGAAGCTGAATATAGAGGTTTATCCTTTGCAACTTGTGAAGCTATGTGGATTAAGAAGCTCTTGGCTGATCTTGATGTGCAGGTGGAGACCATTCCAATTTATGGTGACAACATGTCAAGCATTCACTTGACAAACAATCCAATGTTTCATGCACGAAGCAAGCACATAGAAGTGCATTATCATTATGTTCGAGAAAAGGTTTTGAGCAAGGATGTGGAAATAAAGTTCATTGGAACTAATGACCAGGTTGCACACATGCTTACAAAGTCCCTAGATGCTTCTAAGCTCAAGAGTTTCAAGGATGACATCAACTTGCAGGATATGGCTGAAGGTGCAAGCTCACATGTGAGCTTGAGGGGGAGTGTTAAAAATAAAGAAGTAAGCTCGTATACATTTTTGCAAAAAGGATTTTCTTCAAGCAGAAGAAAAATACAAAAATGAAAAATAGAAGCATTTACTTCAGCAAGTAGTGGAGGTCAAAAGAGAATCATTCAAAAGAGAATCAAATCAAAAAACTGAAATGTAAGAGGAGTGGCTGTCCAAAGTAGTGGAGAAATGATGGAGAAGAGCTCTCAAACTCATCATGAGAGTTTTTGGTCATTTAGCTATAAAAGAGGCAAGGGAGGACACTCAAGTATAGAGGAAGAAGGCGTGGAAGCCCCCTTGTAGCTACTTCATTTGTTTTGAGTCATTTCGTTCAGTTCACTCTCATAGAGTATGTCCAGCCGCACACCCATTTCTGGGTAGTCTACTTGTGAGAGTCATATCTCTCAACATATGTATCCAATTTTAGTGTTTAAATATTCCTTGGAAAGCTTATCTGGAGTACTTCCTCTATCTAGAACAGTTTTATGAAATTCTTTATGGTCTGTGAGTTATTGAGGTTTTACTGAAGTCCAGTTTTTAGCATAACTGAGTGGACAGTTGGTACCAGTTTTCATTTGAAGGTTCTGCTGTTGGCAAGAGTCTTGATCCTGAGAAGGTCTTCTACACTTTCCGCTGCGAGTAGGAGAGGAATTCTCCAACATACAAGTGGATTTTGAATTCAAATGAAGGTGGCATTAGTTGTTCGAGGGAATCAATTCACTTTCCTACAATCTAGGAAAAGTGAACATCTAGTTTGATCTACTTTTAGATGATTGATTGATTCATTGATTGCAACTCAACCACCTCAAATTTGTGGAACTTTATCTCTCTTTCTCTACTTTTACATGTGTAAAGTCCTAGGTGGTCCCAAATCTATATACAATGCTTTTAACCATATTTCCTCTTCAGTTGCTATGGTGAAACCTTTGTAGTATGCTTTAGTTGAGGATAAAGCAATTGTTGGTTGCTTCTTAGAACTCCATGACACTAGCTTTGAACCTCCAAATGCTAAGTAACCAAAGGTCCTTTTTCTATCATCCTTAGCTCCTGCTCAATTTGCATCTTTTTATATCCAAATCTGAAGAGTAAGGATAATAGATACATTCATTAAGTGTCCCTTTGAGGTACTTGAGTACTCTCTTTGTAGCATCCATGTGTGGCCTTCTAGGTGAGTGCATGAACTGACTAAGCACTCCCACCCTATATGATATGTCTCATCCTATGTGAGTAGCATATATCAAGATACCAACTAAGCTTTAATACTCTTTACGATCATCAATCTACTCACCTTCATAAACATTTAGTTTATGGTTCAATTAAGACATGAATGGTTAGCCAAGCACTTAGGCTTGCTAATTGCACCAACAATTACTTATGGTCAAAGGTAGTATCAACAACTACTTCTTTGGTGAATAAACTTTCATCAAAGGCTCTAGATAGAATGACTACATATGAAACATGGAATAGAGGAAGACTACCCTTGATCATTATAGGATCTTTGGGTGCATTGCATATGCACACATAAATGTACATACCAGAGGTAATGTGGACCCTAAGATAGAGAAATGCATCTTCATTGGACATGACCTTAATTAGAAAGATTATAGGTTGTGCAATCCAAGAAACAAAGGATTTATTGTAAGTAAGGATCTTGTGTTTGATGAAAACAAATCATCATTTCAAGATTATTGCAGGAGAATCAAACTATCTTATCACCTAGAGGAGGACTTTATAACTTTATCAAAGAGGTATGAGCATACACATGAAACATCAAGTGATTCTAAAGATGATCAGAAGAATCCAAGGAGAGAAATCAATTCTTGGAAGTACAAAGGCAAATCCAAAGTATAGGAGGTCATATATGTGGTCAAATCCTCTCAACAGACAATTAAAAGGTCAACTAGAGAAAATAGGAAGTTTGAAATGTATGGGTATGATACCTTATTAGTTACAAAACACTCTATATATCTAGCAGAAGACACAAACTCTAAGGAGCCCTCATCATATGAGGAAGCAAAGAAGAAGCTTGAATTGATGCCTGCCATAGAGGAAGAGATTGATGCCTTACAAGAAAATCAAAATTAGGAATTACTACCTAAGGTCATCTATGAATCTTATAGGTATGCACAAACAAGGAGTTGATTATGGGAAACATTTTCACCACTTGCAAAGATGACAACCATCAATGTGCTTATGAATGTTTTAGCTTAAAAAAAAATTGGAAGATCTACCAAATGTATGTAAAGAATGTTGGAGCAAGTCTATGAAAAGCCTAAGTATTGGCTTGAGTCTCACAAGGCCATAGGAGAAGCTTTAAATTGAAGATAGTGGATCAGTTCACTTGTGAACTATTGCTTGTAATTTTTGAATTCTTAACTTGATGTAAAAGTAAGGGAATCTAAAGTGGTCATGCCCACTTGATGAAAACAAGAAAGAGAAACCATGAATTCATGATTGAAGTGGTTGGAGAACCAATCAATCACTAAAAGATAGAAGATTTGTTTTAGGTGAGCAAGATTCAAATTCAAATCTTGGCTCCAAAGATCACTATCTATACATGGCTTTTTAGTCGTGGTTTTAGACCTCCATGAGCAGAGCTTTATGCCATATCAAAGTGTGGGTTCAAGGCACACATATGTATCAGTAATTCCATTGTACTTTACAATCAATATACTTTCATTCATATCTTCATGCTTTTGTGAGTATACTATTCAATGCCATACCTCTTAGTTTTCTGAGTCACATTCCAAAGATGATTTCTCTAAGCTTAGTGCATCATTTTCATTGATTTAAGTTGGTAAAATTTTTTTCCTTAAGTCTAATACATACTGATAACATTTCATTGAAATTGGGTTTTTCAATCTTGAGATGTCTTTATTTGAAGCCGACTATATCTCTTCATACTTTACTTCTCTCTCAGCACTCCATCAAAATAGTCAATTTCTCACAGCTTTTTCTCAGTGTGTAGTTCATCGTTTTCCATGATTTAAAGCTTGATAGAATTGGTATATTGTCTAGAATATGCCTACAAAATTTCATGAGCACTGTGTCTTGGAATCTTGAGATATTAACATTTCTTTGCTTACGGGTCTGAGGACTGTTGTAACAAGTCTCCTAAACTTGAATCACAATCTCACACAGAATAATAGGTTTCGACACCACAAGATATAAAGAAGGAAAACAGAGTATACGCAGAACAAGAAGAGAGAGAATTTTATTATGTGTGCAGATTTACAAGTAGTTCTGATCTGCATTACCAAATCTATCAGATTGCTTCAATGTGAAGCCTCATCCACCCGACCAACCCCGAGCTGATCTCAATCCCAATCTCAATCACAATCACAATCTCAATCCCAATCTCAATCACAATCACAATCACAATCTCAATCTCAATCTCAATCTCAATCTCCAGAAGCCGAAAAACAATCGTAATGACTGTACGACCATCATCCCTTTCTATCTCTCAGTCTTCGTCTTTTTGGGATCTCTGCCTTTCGCCAGCGCACGACCAATCATGCCTTTCTAGACCCGCACTTTTAGAATCTGCATGCTCCAAGATAGTGTCTTTTCGCATGTCTCATGCAAGACTTCCAAACCACCCATGCATCTACTTTTTATGTCCACCATCAAGAATCGTACCTGCAAAAATAGAGGTGATCCCTGCAATGCGCTCACACACATGTCAATCACCCAAAAATAACCCATATACTCATGTGCGTTTTCTAAATCCACGAACATGAATAAGATGAATGAATGAAGGCTTCTCTTTTGTTTTTTTTTTTAAGTGTTGGAAAACGGCACTTTTTAAAACCCTGTAACTCGAAAACAGTGAGGAATCAGCTTGAGCTTGTGAGAGACAAAAATATTCGGTTCCTAAATCTGTACAATCATGTTAGAGATGCCTCAAGTCCAAATCTGCTTCCAGATATCACTTTTGGGCCCTACAAAATCGAAAATTCTAGAGAGAGATGAAAAAACATTAAAAATCTCTTCATTAACCTATCTTCATGGAACCAAATGAGACATAAAACATAGGAACTACAAAAAATTCAATCAGGTAAAGTTTTTCTACTAAGAGTACTCTACCTTTCTCTCATACAACACTTTTTCAGATTCCTTCATCTTCATGCTCGAAATTAACATACAATTTTCATGCGACAACTTTCTAGAGAGAGAATGTAAAAACTTATTGCTACAAAATTTTACAGACATGATTAGAATATCCTAACATAAAATTTCATTATTACCTACACATCTTTTTTTTTCTCGGGTGGAAAATCAATGTGGCATCTTACAATTCTCCCCCTCTTTAAAGAAATCTGTCCTCAGAGTTGGAAAGAAGGATAATGTTCCATAAACTCATCTAAACCAACCCATGTTGAATCTTCAATAGGATATGCAAACCACTTTACTAAAATTTCGACTATTTTACGATTCCTAAGATGTCTAATTCTCCTATCCATTATAACTTCTGGTTCAAGCTCAAAAGTGGCATCTTCCTTCAACTTAGATTTGTCCTGCAAAACATGATCAACATTACGAACATACTTTTTAAGTAATCCAACATGGAAGACTGGATGAATTTTCAAAGTATTAGGTAGGTCAAGTAAATATGCAACAGAACCAATTTTCTTTAAGATTTTGAAAGGACCAGCATAACGAGGAGTTTACAATCGACGATCTTTGCCTAAAACCAGATTTGATTTAGAAGGAATCACTTTCAAAAAAACCAGATCATTTGTTCTGAATTCCAAGGGTCTCTTTTTGAGATCATGATATAATTTCTGACCTTTCTGTGTATTTTTCATGTTTTTCCTTACCTTATTTAGCTCCAAATCCATGTTTTCAAGCATCTGTTTGGATATTTCAACCTGATTTTGTGAATTAAAAAGTGAATGCTGTGTCGACGAAAAATACGGCACACGCAGGGTGCTTGGAGCAAGCTCAGGTAATGTAAAGGAACTCAAAGAGTAGATGCATATATAGAAAAAAATATCAGGTCACAAACAAAGCTTGTAATATAATTAAGAGCTCTAAAAACTTGTACTTCTTGCAAGTCATAAATCAAACATGGACAAAGAACCACTCGATTCAAAGTTATCCAAGTCTTTATTAGTTTATATTTGTCTTCATAGTCACCATGTTTATTGAACAGATATTAATTTCTAGTTTCTCTTCGGAAGGTATCATAGAAAATGAATGCTCAAAAAAATAAAACTTCCCTAATGGATCAAAATATCGAATGCTGTATTTATGAGCTTTTGGTCGATAATTCAAAGTGAATCAAACCTAATCCTCAAAGTGCCATATATGTATTCTTTATCGTCGCAAATAGTGAACTACTGAATTTTCAATACCGTATGCCAAAGCTGCTATGTTCATATAAATACTTTTGTCAATATCTTTCTTTTCTTATGAAGATCACTATTTGCATCTGAATTCAGTTTTTGATATTACGAATGTAACAGATTTCGTTTTTCAGAGACCATAAATCGTCCAAAGATTTGAATCCATAGAGTTTACAACATTCATGATGAAGTTATGTTGTGTGAGAACTCATAATAGACGAAATTTTAAGCCAATAGTTTATAGAATAAGATTTTTCTGAAGCGATTCTATATCTATCAAGGTAAGAATTTGCAATGTTTCTCAGTACATAAGTTCAGACACCTAATTAAAAATTTCAACTTGATTTTAAAACTCATAAGCGTCAACACAGAATATACTAACCTTAACTAAGAACAAAAGAGCGCAAATTAGCTTTCCTTCCTTTCTTTCAAAAAAAATATCGAATGTGAACAGAGTTGAAACTCTATCAAATTTCTCTTCATGATTGCAAAGAGATTCATCAGTTGAGATAGTTATAGTTAACCTGACAACATATTCCAAATGGGTAAACAGTTTCACGTGCACTTTTCAATTGGGAAGATTCCACACGATCACAGAGTTGTTTCAAGACCTGGAGACAACTACTGATTCGTCTTTCGAACATGTAATTTTGTATATAAATATACTAGCAATTACGATCTTTACAAATTTAGAACAAATCCATCAAAAGAAACGCACCGATATTGCACAGAAACAGATGAGTCCCTCCAGCTTCCCAATTCATCAGTCAGCAGATTCTTATAATATCGCATATTTTAGCCTTTGAACTTTTGTGCATGTCCTCCGAGTGTTATCTCTCTATTACAGTTGTTTTATGTTTGATTTACTCGCTGCTAGCATATGAAGAGTCGTGACCTCAGTCTCTTATCAGAGTTACAGGACATAGTCCCTAGGAAGTGATCTTATCTTAGTAGCTGACAAAAATTCACTAGATGACCAACGCAGTATCGTCATTATTAGAGGTTCTTGAGCTCAGATATTTTATCATACTAAGCGATGCATCTGTTAAGATATACGATCAGAATGAAAATTTCTATAGATAAACGTATGATGCAAATCATTCATTCGGCTGATTTTAGCTTTGCACAAAAAGAAAAAAAAAACTCAGAACTACTCCATCTCGCACAGGTAAGCGTTCAATCAAATCATTTCTGGCATATAGATGAATATGAAAAGTGTTGCGCAAAGAAACTTATATCGATAGAAAACTCAGAAGATCGTCAATCATTGAATATGTAGAATCGTAAATATTTAGGCAGTTCAGTTTATCATGCACACTCAGAAAACATTTATGGAATCAATGTTACAACTATTATCATTAACTTGCCAGTAGAAAACGTGAATTTGGCCTCTTCTCAGATCCTTCTCCTCCTTACCCGTCGCATGCGCTACTCCTATTTTCCCGTCCTTCACCAGCCACGAGATCAAAGACCTTCTGTTTCAATATGTCATCCATAATTCATTCAGTATCAAGCTCTACATACGTAGAACCTCCAGATCGTGAGCCGACGGCCCCTTGAACTTCCGGCCCTTCTCCTTTTGTTCCTCCCTCTGATGTGCCTTTTGTGGCGAGTGCTGCCCAAGATCTCCGGCCTTCAAGTGACGACTCCCTCTGATCACTACCCAAAAAAACTTTTCCTCCCCTCAAATGAACACGAGAAAACCCTCTTCTTTCCCTGCGCAACCTTTGAAGCTCATGCGCATCATCCCAGAGAGCTGCCTCGCCAGATTTCAATATGTAATTGGCCTCCTCTGATTGCGTGTACAAAGACAGCCACGAAATCCTCTGCTAATCATTCTCAATGTCAAGATGAGGTCGTTCTTCTGTTGCTGAATCTCTTTCTCTGCGTCTCCGTCTCACTCTTTGTTGCGCCTGCAGAAGAAATATCTACGAGGATCCCCACATAAGACAAATCATTCATATATATACACTTGTTTGCATTCAGTCGTTTGATTAGATAACTAAGACACCTCACACATAGTACTACATGCATACTAAACACAAGTCTTCTCACGACACATTCTTCACATGCACACCACAAAGCTTTAGTTAACACACAATCATATATAGTTAAACTTAAACTTAAACCTAGACTTCACACGTATTTTGCTTTTCTTTGTTTTATTTTAATTCTTTTATAGCTTCAATATCATCATTAAATTATTACTTCAATAGATGTTTTATTACATTATAAACACATATGGGTAACACATCACAAACAATTATATTATTATTTAAAATAATCACTTAAAGTTTTCGCTTTACACAAACATAAAGAAAAGACACAAATTGATATATATATCACTTGAAGAAATATCAAGTTCGATCTTTTTGACCTTTCTAGCTATCGTTAGAATGTTTTCTTGAATCAAAACTAGAGTAAAGATACATCAAAACATTATATTCCTGTACATTTAGACCATTGCAAGATATATACTTATATATATAAAAAAAAAATCCTAATTTGATACGCCCATAACCCTTTACTCAAGGATTGGTTTAGTCAAATCAGAAGTTCATATTAAGCTTATTTGTTTAAGAATTTATATGTAACCATTGAAAGAAAACTCCTTAATAATTTTTTCCTTCATTTCTTATCAAAGAACGGAGAGAGGATCTCTCCGACAGCGGCAGCAAGCAATTATAACCATACATTGCTTCAAAAGGTGTCATCTTAATAGAGGAATGCCATGCACTATTATATGCATACTCAACCAAGGGCAAATATTCAGTCCAATTGTTTTGCTTATCATTCACATACATGCGTAACATATCCTCAAGCACCCTGTTAACCCTCTCGGTCTCACCATCGGTTTGAGGATGAAATGCAGTACTCATGCGCAATTCTGTTCCTATGGATTGAAATGTTGCTTTCCAAAAATTAGATGTGAACCTTGCATCCCTATCAAAAATTATACTTTTGGGTATACCATGTAACCTAAACATTTCTTTTATGAAAAGTTGAGCAACATGCGAAGCTGTATCAGTTTTCCTCATGGGAAGAAAATGTGCCATCTTTGTAAGACAGTCCATGACAACAAAGATGGTATCATGCCCACTTCTGGTCACAGGCAACTTTGTTATGAAATCCATAGAGATGGATTCCCATTTTTGATCAGGCACATCTTTGTAAGACGGTCCATGACAACAAAGATGTATCAGTTTTCCTCATGGGAAGAAAATGTGCCATCTTTGTAAGACGGTCCACGACAACAAAGATGGTATCATGCCCACTTCTGGTCATAGGCAACTTTTTTATGAAATCCATAGAGATGGATTCCCATTTTTGATCAGGCCAGTCAACTATGCTTTTAAATTTCTCAGGATCTATATGAATCCCTTCCTTAGAAACAAATCTCCCCAAATAAGTCACTTCCCCTTTTGCAAAAGAACATTTACTCATCTTACCATATAGTTTATGCTCTCTTAGTTTTTGTAAAGTCTTCGTGAGATGCAATGCATGTTCATCATCATCCTTAGAATACACAAAAATATCGTCAAGAAAAACTAATATAAATTCATCAAGATATTCATGAACCACATTATTCATCAAACACATAAATGTTGCAGGAGCATTTGTCAATCCAAAAGGCAAAACTGTGAACTCATAATGACCATATCGTGTTCTAAAAGCGGTTTTGGGTATGTCCTCAAACTTTACTCTAATTTGATGATATCCCGATCTTAAGTGAATTTTAGTGAATACTGTGGCACCACTCAATTGACTCAGCAGTTCATCTATGTGTGGCAGTGGATACTTGTTCTTAATGGTTTTCTTGTTCAATCCCCTATAGTCAATACAAAGTCTATATGAACCGTCTTTCTTTTTCTGAAACAAAACAGGTGCTCCCCAAGGTGAAACACTAGGTCTTATCAACTCCTTCTTCAATAGATCATCCAATTGGAGCTTCAACTCTTTCAATTCATCAATATTGAACCTATAAGGTGCTCTAGAATAAGGCTCACTTCCTGGATAAAGGTCTATAGCATGATCAATTTTCCTAGGAGGAGGCATGCCCGGTAGATCATCAGGAAATACATCTGCGTACTCATCTAAAAGTTTTTTAACATATTCTGGTATTTCCTCTTCTTTCTTCTTCTCCTAAAGGTCATGCACATAAACCAAATATGTCTCACAACCCTGTCGAATACCCCTAATCAACTTTATTGCAGAAATAGGAGAAAAACTTGAATTACACTTGCCTGCAAGACGATGTTCCTTCCCTTCTATTTTCAAAGTAAGGATCCCGCTTTCACAATCAATCACGATACTGTTATGAACTAACTGTTTGAATTTGGGGCCCCAAATTCCAACACTTGGTATCAGAGCTACATAATTGACATACACACTTAAGATAAGATGAGTGAGATTAGAATTGAGATTGAAGACAAGTTGGATGGATCTTCTAATTATCCCATGTGGAGTTTCATGATGATGAACTTGTTAGTGACAAAGGATTTATGGAGTATCGTAAATGGATCCTTAACAAGACCAAGACAAGAAGGCGAAGAAGGGTCTACAGCAGCTTCAACAGGTACTGGAATTGCTATTACAGAACCAACAGAAGAAGAGGTAACCACTTCGACATCCAGAGTCACTGCTAGGTCTTTACCTAGAGTTCCTCCTACTAAAGATCAGGCAAGATGGGATGCTAGAGATGCTTTAGCACTTTCATTCATAGCAATGAGCGTCAAAAAGCATATTCTACCACATATTAGATCTTACAGAAGTTCTAGTCAAGCTTGGTTAAAGCTCGAGAATCTTTTTCAGAGCAGAAATCCTGCTAGAAAAGCTCACTTGAGGAGACAACTAGCAAATACAAGGATGAAAGCTGGTGAGTCAATACAAACCCACATTACAAGACTCGTTGACTTGAGAGATCAACTTCTAAATGTAGGAGTTGAGATATCAGATGAAGAAATGGTAAATACGCTGATTAATTCACTTCCTATTTCATATCGATCTTTCATAACCACTCTTACCCTTACCACAAGAGATAGAGAGGTTACATTTGAAGAATTAGAGTTCTTACTGATTCAAGATGAAGATCAGTTGAAGGGAATGGAAGAGAATGAAGAAGCACTTTCATCTTCATCAAAGGGTAAGAAGAAGAAGGATAAGAAGAAGGAACAAAAATCCAAGAAGGAAAGTAGGTCCCTCTCACCTTCTACTTCAGATTCTGTATCTACGACATCTAAAGAGAATTCTTCTAAGAAGAAGGTAAAAATATGTTCTTTTTGCAAGAAAGGTGGACATATTCAGTCAGAATGTTATAAAAGGATTGCAGCAGAAAAGAAAAAGGCATCAGGTAATGTTGCAGAAGATGATAAAAAAGGGAAATCTCAAGATGATTCTTATGCCTGTATCACTATTGAGGAAGTAGCTTTTGATCAAGCAGCTTTACAAGCTCTTTCAGCAAGTCCTTGGATATTCGACTCAGGTTCTACAAAGCATATGACAGGTTGTAGAGATGTATTTTCTTCTCTCTCCTATTCTTCAGGTAGAAGAGTTACTATTGCAGATGGCAATGATTTGGATGTTGTGGGAATAGGTACAGTAACCCTAAAGTCAAGAGAAGGTGGTAATTTTCAAATTTCAGATGTCCTTTATGTACCTGAAATGAAGAAGAATCTGCTATCTATATCTGCATTTTTAAGTGATGGTTTTAAAGTTGTATTTGAGAAAGATCTTTGTAAGATCTTATCACATAAAGAAGACAAGTGTCTTTTACAAGGTAAGCAACAAGGAGGGGTCTTTGTTTTGTCAAAAATCAGTCAAGCATATGCAGTCAAATCTTCGTCACCGGTGGAAGATATGAAGCTATGGCATGAAAGATTTGGACATATCAGTTTTGGAGCTCTCAAGAATATCAAAGATAGAGGTATGGTTGAGAGTTTACCCTCATTCAAGCTACCTGATGATTCAGATATATGTAAAGGTTTTCTTGAAGGTAAGATGCATAAACTACCTTTCAAGAAACATGGTCATATTACAGCTACCAGGAAATTGCAGATTATTCATTCAGATGTGAATGGACCTATGAGAGCAGACTCTATTCAGGGTTTCAGGTATTTTGTCCTATTTGTGGATGATTTTACAAGATACTCATGGATCTATGGTCTTAAGTCGAAGTCAGAAGTCTTTCCTATGTTCAAGAAGTTTGTAGCTATGGTTGAAAATGAAAGTCAAGAAACTGTCCAGATTCTAAGAAGTGATAGAGGTGGAGAATACTTGTCAAATGAGTTCCAGACATTTCTCAATGAGAAAGGTATTACTCGACACCTTACTATTGCTTATACTCCTCAGCAAAATGGTGTTGCAGAAAGAAAGAATAGAGTGCTTGTTGAAATGATGCGGAGCATGATGGCGTCCAAGAAGCTTTCACCAAAATTCTGGTTTGATGCAGTACATACAGCTAATCACATTTTAAACAGGTCATCTACAAAAGCTTTAAAGGTAATCACACCGTATGAAGCTTATTATGGTAGAAAACCTAATGTGAGTTACTTCAGAGTGTTTGGATCACTTTCTTATGTACATGTTGAGAAAAAGGACAGAGGCCAACTAGATGTAAAGGCAAAGAAAGTTGTTTTTATTGGATATCCTGTTGAAAGCAAAGGATACAGGTTTTATGTTCCAGAGACAGGTGAAGTTATTCTTTCACGTAATGCTTATATTGCTGAAGATAAGGCTTATGATAAAGAAGCAGAAATTCCGGAGTTCATTAGTGAAAATGACTATGGAATTTTTAGAAAGATTCTGGATGTAGATGTTCAGCCATATCAGGAGGGAGTTAAACCTCAAATTCCTAGTATTCAAGAAAAAATTGAAGAAAGAGGAATTTCACAACCTTCTACAAATTCAGTTCCACAAGAGACTTTGATTCCAGAAATGGAAGAAGTTAAAGTTCCAGAAAGTCCTAGTACATCGACAGGACAAGTTCCAGAACCTGTGGAAGCTGAAAGTTCAGAAAGAGTTTCACCACTATTCAAGGATACACCTACGTGGTTATATCAGACTTGGAAAGATAGTGGTATAAAGACTTTTACTGGAAGAACAAGGAGTCAGACTAGACAACAACAACAAGATCATGTAAGAACAAGAAGTCAAACTAGACAGCAAAAAGATCATGTAAGTTTTGCTGAAGACTTTGAGATTCATGATATTTTGGCACTTATGACTGTTGAAGATGAACCTGCGTGTGTTAAAGATGCACTCAACATTCCTATTTGGAGAAAAGCTATGCAAGAAGAGATTGATTCTATTCATAAGAATCAAACTTGGCAGCTATGTGAGTTACCAGAAGGAACGAAGGCTATAGGTGTAAAATGGATCTTTAAAATCAAAAGGAAAGCAGATGGTACTATTGATAGATACAAGGCCAGGTTGGTTGTCAAAGGATATGCACAACAAAAAGGTATTGATTATGATGAGACATTTGCTCCTACGTCTAGGATGACTATTATTAGGTCAGTACTTGCTCTAGCAGCACATTTTGGTTGGCATATATATCAACTTGACATTAAGACTGCTTTTCTAAATGGTGATTTACACGAGGATGTGTATATTCAGCAGCCAGAAGGTTTTGAAGAGACAGGTAAAGAACACTTAGTGTGTAAGCTTATAAAAGCTTTGTATGGTTTAAAACAGGCACCTAGAGCATGGTATGAAAAGATACATACATATCTTTTATCCATTGGTTTCCATAACTCAGATGCGGCTCCAACTCTTTATGTCAAAGCTGAAACAGGTATGATGATTATAGCAATCATTTATGTGGATGATATTATAGTCACAGGTCCCAGAGATGAAGATTTGCAGATGTTCAAAGAAGAATTGAAGCAAACATTTGATGTGAATGATTTAGGCATTCTACATTATTATCTTGGGATTCAGTTTCTGTTTCGAGATGAGTGTATCTACATGACACAACAGAAGTACATTGAGAAACTTTTGGAAAGGTTTCAGATGGGTGATTCTAAACCTATGCAAACACCTATGGATCAGAACACGTCTTTACAAATGGTAGCAGATGCAGAGCCATTTGATGCTACTCTATATAGTCAAGCAGTTGGTTGCTTGATTTATCTTTGTAATACACGTCCTGATATACAATTTGCAGTTTCTCAAGTATCAAGGTTCATGCAGAATCCGACAGTGTTACATTGGAAAGCAGTAAAGCGGATCTTTCGTTATTTGAAGGGAACTTCAAATTATGCTATGGTATTTTCGAAATCTACACATTCGTTACTAAAAGGATTTTCAGATTCTGATTGGGCAGGTGATAGAGACACAAGAAGAAGTACTAGTGGATTTTGTTTTTATTTTGGAGATTGTCTTATCTCATGGTTTTCAAAAAGACAACCCATTATTGCCACTTCATCGTGTGAAGCTGAATATCGTGCAGCATTTACAGCTACTCTAGAGTCAGTATGGTTGCAGAAGATTTTCAGTTATCTTGATGTAAGAGTATATCAACCCATTCAGATATTTTCAGATAGCCAGAGTGCTATAGCTATAGCTAAAAATCCAGTGCATCATGCAAGGACAAAGCATATAGAGGTACACTACCACTATGTTCGAGAGTAGATAGCTAAGAAGCACATTGAGCTGGTTTATGTTCCTTCTAGTGAGAATGTTGCAGATATTTTTACCAAAGCATTGACTAGAGATAGTCATGAGAATATTTGCAGGTTACTGAAACTTGTATCATTGTGACATTGAAGGAGGGATTGTTGGAATCAATGTCCAATAATTCTTCGTCCATGCGAACCTGAAACTTCATAGTGTGAAACCATCTTTTAGAAAGCTAAAAGATAACAAAACCAAAAGCAAATATCAACGATGAGTTTTATTTAAAACTCATGAAAAGCCAACAAAAGTGATCATTACATATAAAGCAAAAGCATGCTTTATTGATCGCTAAATATCTTGCGCTACGTATTTTTTGAGGAAACTACGTTTTTGCTTTATTAAGTCATGCGCTATGTTTTATGCTTTATTGAAGAACCATCGCTATTGCTTTTGGTTTTGTTATCTTTTAGCTTTCTAAAAGATGGTTTCACACTATGAAGTTTCAGGTTCGCATGGACGAAGAATTATTGGACATTGATTCCAACACTAACCAGTCCATTCTGATGATTACATCACATTCTCTCCTTTCAATTACATGGAAGGTACCCAAAAACTTATGTTCTCCGAACATAAAATCAAGATTCTCAATACAGCCTCGAGTATAGTGTATCCTACCATTAGCCATCTGTATAGGTCTTTTAGTCTGCATCTCAATATGCAACCCTAAAGCTTCTGCCATCTTAAGTGAAAGGAAACAATTTGTACTACCCGAATCAATCAAGAAACTAACCTTACGTGAGGATATGTCCCCCATAATCCTAATCACCGATGCCCTTGAATGAGAAGATGTTTTCATGCATTGAAGTCTAGGGCTAGAACACTTACCTTGATCATCCGGTTCCTCAATTGTCATGTTTTCTTCTTGTAGATGAGCTATCTTTGCTTGCATAGAACGGTTGATGGCCTTGTTTGGACATTCAAAAGTGCGATGTCCTTGTTCTCCACATCAAAAACAAAGTCCCAGCCTCTTAGCCTGCTCCAAGAAATCAGAATCACGTTGCCAGTGCACAACTTCGTGCTTCTTAGGTGTATCCGTTTGCTTCGGCTTTGGTTTTCCTCCTTGACCGTTAATAGAGTTAGTTGATCTCTGTCCATTTTGATTTATTGAAATAGGTCTTGGGGGTCGATGTTCTGTTGAGATAAACCTTGATTTGAATGCCTTTTTTGTGGTAAACTTCTCCATCTTCTCAAAGTTTTCTGCTTTTGCAACCGCATCAAGAAAATCTACACATCCAGACCCATTTACTTGATAGCGAAGCTCTTCCCGCAAACCCTCAATAAACTTGCTTTTCAACGCATCTCCAAAAACTTCTAGTGCATACTTATGTAAACACAAAAATTTCTCCTTATATTCTTCAACAAACAAGTTATATCTATCATCCTCATACTGCTTGAAAGAGTAGAATTCCATTTTCTTTTCCATCCGATAATGTGGAGAACAATAACGATTCTCTGCTTGCTCTCGAAATTCTTAAATTCTTTCGAGAGGATCAGACCTTCACGTGTTCTTGTCTATATGTAAGATTTCCACCACAGTTTTGCGACTCCTCACAGATGCAGAATTGCCACCTTTGCTTTTGATTCCTCACTAAATACGCGCAGGTCAAAGAAATCTTCAAGTTCCTCAATCCATGCTTCAAGATCCTCTCCAGTTTTCTTCTCACCATCAAATTCATTTAATTTTGCTCTTTTGAACACTTGCTTGAGTGCAGATTCACCTGCATCATTGTCCTCTTCAGGTTCACGTTGTCGTCTAGCTCTACCTGCATTTGATGTGCCCGCACCGTTACCACCTTCAGCATTGAGGTCCATGAAAGCATTTTTAGTAGCCTCTTTTTGTTTTTTGGATCTTTCTTTATGTAATTTTGCATTCAATCTACAGATAAGCTCCTCTTGTTCTTCTATCTTCTTCTTCAAAGCATGCACCTTGTCCAGGAATCCAACTCTGCTCTGATACCACTTGTAACAAGTCTCCTAAACTTGAATCACAATCTCACACAGAATAATAGTTTTCGACATCACAAGATATAAAGAAGGAAAATAGAGTATACGCAGAACAAGAAGAGAGAGAATTTTATTATCTGTGCAGATTTACAAGTAGTTCTGATCTGCATTACCAAATCTATCAGATTGCTTCAATGTGAAGCCTCATCCACCCGACCACCCCCGAGCTGATCTCAATCCCAATCTCAATCACAATCACAATCTCAATCCCAATCTCAATCACAATCACAATCTCAATCTCAATCTCAATCTCAATCTCTAGAAGCCGAAAAACGATCGTAATGACTGTACGACCATCATCCCTTTCTACCTCTCAATCTTCGTCTTTTTGGGATCTCCGCCTTTCGCCAGCGCACGACCAATCACGCCTTCCTAGACCTGCACTTTTAGAATCTGCATGCTCCAAGATAGCGTCTTTTCGCATGTCTCATGCAAGACTTCCAGACCACCCATGCATCTACTTTTCATGTCCACCATCAAGAATCGTACCTCCAAAAATAGAGGTGATCCCTGCAATGCACTCACACACACGTCAATCACCCAAAAATAACCCATATACCCATGTGTGTTTTCTAAATCCGCGAACATGAATAAGATGAATGAATGAAGGCTTCTCTTTTTTTTTTTTAGAAGTGTTGGAAAATGGCACTTTCCAAAACCTTGTAACTCAAAAACAATGAGGAATTAGCTTGAGCTTGTGAGAGACAAAAATATTCGGTTCTTAAATTTGTACAATCATGTTAGAGACGCCTCAGGTCCAAATCTGCTTCTAGATATCACTTTTGGGCCCTACAAAATCAAAAATTCTAGAGAGAGATGAAAAAACATGAAAAATCTCTTCATTAACCTATCTTCATGGAACTAAATGAGACATAAAACATAGGAACTACAAAAAATTCAATCAGGTAAAGTTTTTCTACTAAGAGTACTCTACCTTTCTCTCATACAACACTTTTTCAGATTCCTTCATCTTCATGCTCGAAATTAACATACAAATTTCATGCGACAACTTTCTAGAGAGAGAATATAAAAACTTATTGCTACAAAATTTTGCAAACATGATCAGAATATCCTAAACATAAAATTTCATTATTACCTACACATCTTTTTTTTTCTCGGGTGGAAAATCAATGTGGCATCTTACAACTGCTACAACCTGTGAAAATCGGGATGGTGCTATAACTTGCTAAACTCTTTTCTCTTTATGTAGTCCATCATTTTTTATGAAATCACTCTTGATTGTTAGCTTACTAAGTTAACAAGATTTCCTCAAAAGGTATTAAGTTAATTGCTGCTATGAGTAGAGAATTGTTCAAAACACTAAATAGGTGTATGAACCAAAATAGCAAGTTTTTTATCCTTGATTCAACTTCTATCTATCTGTTTTGATTTATCTTTTGGAGAGTGATCTTCCAAGGTATATAGGGTGTCTAATACATCCTTTGGAAAGCTAAAAGGCTCCACTAGATATCCCTAGAGTTTATTTGGATGATATAGTGGAAGATTTTTGTAGCACCACTTCATCTTCTCCAAGTTCAAATCCATCTCTTCACAGTGGTGTTAGAGCAAGGTTGGACAAACATGGCAGATGGATTTCCCTCATCAATTGACAAATTGGATAGAGGTAACTACTCAGTCTGGTAATTAAGCACGGAAGTTTATCTTCAAGGCAGGAATTTATATGGTTATATGGCTGAAGATGAAGTTATGCCAAGTTTTAGGAACAAAGGTCAACCAACACAAGAAGAGCAAGAAAGATTTAGCACATGGTGCTCCAAGGATGCACTTGCAAGGTCTTATCTCCTCAACTCTATCTCAGTTTTTTTGTTTCCTCACATTAGAAGTTGTCATACATCTCAGGAAGTGTGGAATGCACTTGAAGCCTTCTTCTCTTCAAGTACAAAGGCTAGGAAGCATCAACTATGGCTGGACTTCACAACTCTCAAGAAAGCTCCCAAACAAAATGTGACTGATTTTGTCACAAAACTCAAGGATATAGTAGATCACTTGGGAAGCATTGGAGAAGTAATAGATGAAGAACAAATTTTAAGACAGGTCATCAATGGCTTGAAGGCAGATGACAAGTAGGAAGCATTCACCACAGCTATGGATCTATACATAAATATGCATGCACCAGATTCAATACACTCATAGGACAACTACTTACTCAAGAGGCCAAGCTTATCAAGAATGGAGAGAGCTCCAAAGGTAATCAATCTTCTGCTTTGTAGATTGATAAAGGAAAGTCCAAAGAAAACAAAGGAAAAGGAAAGAAAGTGGATGATGAAGTAGGTACACATCAAGCTAACTATGCAAGTAGAGGAAGACATGGTAGAGGTAGAGGCATAGGAGGAAGACAAGGTAGGGGAGATCCCAAGACTCTAATTCATGCTCTATTTGTGGATTAACTAATCATATAACTAAAAATTTCTTTAGGAATTCTAGGAATCAAAGAGGTAGAGGCTACAACAGAGGAAGTTATAGCTACTCAAGAGGAAGGTTCAACAATTACCATGCCAACCACAACAATTACAACCATTCAAACTATCAAGGAGGTCATAGGGGAAGAAGAGACTTCAATAACTACACAAAAGACTCAAATCAAGAGGACTCATTGCTAATCATGAATATGCCATGTCACAAGGTAAATCTGATGAGCATGTTTTCTACATAGATTCAGGTTGCTCCTATCATGTGGCATGAAATGTGGCACTTCTATCAGATTTAGAAGATCCAAGGAACAAGCATGAAGTACAGACAAGTGGTGATACAAGACATTTGGTGGAAAAGATAGGAAATGTGAAAGCACCTGATGGAAATATCAACCTACTCAGTAAGGTACTCTATGTCCCTACCATTACAAGGAATTTGATAAGTGCAAATAGTAGAGAAAAGGTTGCAAGTCAGGTTCACAAGAGGAGAAGCATTTGTTGAGGATCCAAGCCAAGGATTTAGGAGAATTGTAAAAGGTGAAAAGATAGGTAGATTGTTCACATTTGAATTACAAGACACTAAAAACATTGCTCTTTTTAATTATGGTAGTCAGACACTCATAGAATTGGAAGTATTTCACAAGAGGTTAGCACATATTGGTGAAAGATCACTAAAGTAGATATGTAGAGACCAAAGTGTACTTGGACTCCCTAATTTTTCAAAGCAGCATATGATTTATAAATGCAGTGCATGTCAATTTGGAAAGTCTCATAGGTTATCCTTCATAAAGAAAGGGTATGTGCATGGAGATCTCTTGGATTTGGTTCATACAGATGTATGGGGAACTAACAAGGATGCTTCAATATCTGGATCAAGGTATTATGTCTCCTTGATTGATGATTGCAGTAGATGGACTATATTATACTTTATGAAACACCAAGATGAAGTCTTTTCATGCATCAAAAGATATTTGGCTCTTGTGGAGAATCAAACAGGCAAAACATTAAAAAGGCTAAGGTCAGATGGAGGGGGAGAGCTTCTCCCATGAATTTGATTCCTTTCTTCAAGAAAGGGGAATGGCTCCATTAACAAGTATAAGGCAAGGCTTGTGGCAAAAGGCTTTGCACAAACTCAGGGAATTGATTATGAGTAGACCTTCTCTCCTGTGGCAAAGATGCCTATTATTAGGGTTTTGCTTAGTATTGGCTCTTCCAAGAATTGGAAGATACTTCAATTGGATGTAAAAAATGCATTTCTTAATGGATGGATAACAGATGAGGTATATATGGCACAACCACCTAGTTTTGAGAATCATATATATCCTGATTATGTGTGTAAACTTAATAAAGCTTTATATGGACTCAAACAGGCCCCAAGGGCTTGGAATCATAGGCTTGTCTCATTCTTGCAAGATAAAGGATTTCAACCTAGCAAGGCAGATCCATCGTTATTCATAAAAAGGAGTAATTCTGAAGTCATCAATTTGTGTGTGTATGTAGATGATATTATAGTTATAGGAAATGATACACATGGCATGAAGAGAATCAAAGAACAAATGAGAGAAGAATTCAAGATAAGTGATTTTTTGGGTTCACTTACCTACTTCCTAGGATTGGAAGTTGTCTACAAGGATCATGGTTCGTTTCTCACTCAAAGAAAGTACATTAAGGACATGTTGGCAAAATTCAAGATGCAAGATTGCAAGATTGGAGGTACTCCAATGGAGGTTAATCATAAATTGAGCTCACATGAAGGTGAACGCATAGAAGATGTGACAGGTTATCAAAGCTTTGTGGGTAGCTTGAACTATGCCACATTGACAAGGGTTGATATATGTTATAGTGTGAGTGTGCTAAGTCAATTTATGCACACACCCAGGAAACCTCACATGGAGGCTACCAAAAGGATGCTCAGATATCTCAAAGGGACCATGAATGAAGGGTTATACTACCCTTATGTTTCTTATTTAAGTTTGAAATTGTTCTCTGATGCAAATTGGGTTGGCTCCAAGGAAGACAGAAGGAGCACCTCAGGATATCTTACCCTTGCAGGCTCAAAACTTGTTTCATGGTCATCCAAGAAGCAATCCACAGTCGCACTCTCTTCCACTTAAGCTAAATACAGAGGTCTTGCCATAGCTACTCAAGAAGCAATGTGGACAGAGACACTATTCATAGATCTTGGATTGGAGATTGAAACTCCAACTATTTTTGGTGACAATATGAACTCCATTCACTTGGTTGCCAATCAAATTTTTCACACAAGGACTAAACATATTTAAGTACATTATCACTATGTAAGAGAGAAGATTGTGAGCAAGGAAATTCAGTTAACTTATGTGTCCACTCATCAACAATGTGCAGATATTCTAACCAAAGCATTGGATGGTACAAAGTTTTGCAAATTCAAGGCTATGATTGGGTTGTAGGTAATTCTTGAAGATTGAAGACCTCAAGCATACTTGGCTTGAGGGGGAGCTATTGGAGCAAGTCTATGACAAGCCTAAGTATTGGCTTGAGTCTCACAAGGTCATAGGAGAAGCTTTAAAGTGAAGGCAATGTATAAGTTCACTTGTGAACTATCTCTTGTAATTTTTGAAGTCTTTACTTGATGTAAAAGTAAAGGAATCTAAAGTGGTTGGGTTCACTTGATGAAAAAAGGAAAGAGAAGCCACGAATTCATGATTGAACTGGTTGGAGAATCAATCAATCACTAAAAGATACGAGATTTGTTTTAGGTGAGCAAGATTCAAATTCAAATCTTGGCTCCAAAGATCACTATATATACATGGCTTTTTAGTCGTGGTTTTAGACCTCCATGAGCAGAGATTTATGCCATATAAAAGTGTGGGTTCAAGGCACACATATGTATCAGTAAGTCAATTGTACTTTACAATCAATATACTTTCATTTTCATGATCATTTGAGTTCATATCTTCAGGCTTTTGTGAGTATTATATTCACTGCCATACCTCTCAGTTTTCATTGTCAGATTGCAGAGATGATTTCTCTGATCTTGGTGCATCATTTTCATTGGCTTAAGTCGGTAATGCTCCTTAAGTCTACTACATACAGATAAAAGTTCATTGCAATTGGATTTTTTAATCTTGAGATATGTTTATTTGAAGTCGACTATATCTCTTCATACTTTACTTCTCTACCAGCACTCCATCAAAACAGTCATCTCCTTAGAGCTTGTTCTCACTTTGTAGTTCATCATTTTCCATGATTTAAATCTTGATATAAACAATATACTATCTAGTATATGCGTACAAAATTTCATAAGCACCACATTTTGGAATCTTGAGATATTAACATTTCTTTGCTTACAAGTTTGAGGACTGCTACAATCTGTGAAAATTGGGATGGTGCTATAACTTGCTAAACTCTTTTCTCTTTATGTATTCCATCATTTTTTATGAAATCACTCTTGATTTTTATCTTACTAAGTTAATAAGAGTTCTCCAAAAGGAATTAAATTAATTGTTATTATGGCCAGAGAAGTGTTCAAAATACTGAACACATGTATCAACCAAAATAGCAAGTTTTTTAACCCTTGATTCAACTTCTACCTTTTTGTTTTTATTTATCTTTTTGAGAGTGATCTTCCAAGGTACATAGGGTGTCTAATATATCCTTTGGCAATCTAAAGGGTCCACTACAGATCTATGGAGTTTATTTGGCTGGTGTAGTGCAAAGTTTTTGTAGCACCACTTCATCTTCTCCAAGTTCAAATCCGTCTCTTCACAAAGAATGCTTTTCAAAATGGATGGATATCTTGATCTATTGTTTTTGAAGACTAATCATGTCCCGAGTATGTATGTAGATTACCAAAGGCTTTGTATAGATTGAATCAAGCCCCTAGGGCTTTGAATCATAGGCTTGTTACCTATTTGCAAGATAGAGGATTCAATGGGAGCAAAGGGGATCCTTCCCTCTTCATCAAAAGGAATCAATTTGAAGGCATATAGTTAGTATGTCAAAGACATACTTGTCCAATTCAAAATGGAGAATTCAAAGATTGTAGGTACCTCTAATGAGTTTGAATTTAAGTTCTCATAAAGGAGATACAATAGAGAATATAACTAGCTATTAGAGTCTAGTAGGTAGTTTGAACTATGCCACCTTGACAAGGGTTGACATTTGCTATGGAGTAAGTGTCTTAAGTAAGTTCCTGCATACTCCAAGAAAACTTCACATGGAAGCAGCAAAAGGAATACACAAATACCTGAAGGGAGCTATCAATGATGTTTTGTATTACCCTTATACCTCTGATATAGATATGAAGCTATTTTCTGATGCAAATTGGGCAGGCCCTAAAGATGATAGAAGAAGTTGATCTAAATATCTCACTTTTGCATGTACAAAGTTAATTTTATGGTACTCAAAGAAGCAACCCAATGTTGCACTTTCATCGATTGAGGCTGAATATATAGGACTTAATAATGCAACTCACAAAGCAATGTAGATTAAGACATTGAACTCTGACTTAGGTCTTAAGTCATCTATTCCTCACATCTTTGGGGATAATATAAGTTCATTGCATCTTTTTTCCAACCTAATATATCATGCTAGGACTAAACACATAGCAGTGCATTATCATTATGTCACAAAAATTATTACAAGCAATGAGATTCAATTATCATTTGTATCAACTCATCAACAATGTGCAGACATCATAACAAAGGCATTGGATGGTGATAAATCCTTGGACTTAGAAAGGGAGCCAAAATACATGAATTTCTTTGGATTTTAATTCGAACCACTCCTAAATTTTAGGTGCACTTTTAGGTGAATTATGCATAAAGATTTAAATTCGAAATCATGTATAAATGGACCCCCTTCTAGTCACGGGGAAGAGTGAGTTTTTGTGAAGGTTTTGAGCTGAGATTTTTAGCATACATTGTATTCACGTCAAGTGAGAGTCATCCTTCACAACTTCCTTGTATCATATGTGCAATATCAATACACAATATGATTCATATATCTTGAGTATTCATTCCCTGTGTACTACTACAATAAGTTGAGGTAGAGACTCAACTTGTATGGTTCATTTCTTTGTATCTAAGTATCCAATTTCCATTTGAGCCTAAATATGAAGTTTCATTATCTTTGGTTAAGTAGATCTTGATCTATGAAGATTTGAATGTGACTATGTCTGTACTTCATCTTCTTCCTAGAAAGTTGAAGTGACCCCCTATACTTGTTATAATTATTGCTACTTGTATAGTGAGGAAAAATTAATGAAGTAACTTTATTGAGTTAGGTTGATAGCTAATCGAATGTGTGCAAAAGCTCTTTGGTCAATTTATATGAGGCTTTGAGCTTTTTAGCATTTTACTATGAACTTCACTTCCCAAAATAAAAGGTTTTTCAAGTCTTGTGAAGTACAAACTTATCTTTTTTATGCAATAATTTGAGAATGTTGTTCAAAATGATTTAGTGGTTCTTTATGCGTACTTTGGAAGCTTGAGGAGCATATGAGACATTCTAGGAGTTATCTTGGCTAATGTTGAGCACGTTTTTTCCAACACCCACTCATCTTTGTCTACACCCCATCAACTCTTCACACCAGTAGCCAAGGAGGTAATAGAACAAATATTGGCACCAATCATATTATAGACCATAAAAATAGTATCATCCATAATATGAGGCACAACCTAGACTGCCACCACTACTAGGTCAGCAACCTCCAATGTAATCTCAGCCAAGCATGTAGCAACAAAAGATACAATGATAAAATACCATCTAAATAGGGCATTAGTGCGAGTATCCCTATTGATCTCAAAAAGTGATCCTAATACTCAAATTTTTGATTCAACACATGAGGATATCCCACTATCATATTACACTGAATCACAAGAGCATATTGAGGCATATACATATGATGCACCATTGATGGAACCTAGTTGGGAGCCTCACTACACTCAAGTGATGTACACAAATCCTAGACCTAGAACTCAATTGGATTAATATAGGCCTCAAGGACCAAGAGGACCATGGACCATGATATGTATATTGAGAGATCAAGCTCAACACATGATGATCTAGGATGGCACGTATCACTTTTTTCATTTCTTTGACATGTATAGTGGTTACACCGGTATATGTTAGGGAACTTCATTAAGCATTACTAGATTTATCTACTAAGAGTGATGGCACAATTGTTTTCTTGCTAGATCACTCATTCGTGGACATTAGGATTTTCCTTATGTACTGTTCTTTATATATTTCACTTGTGTTGTATTGTTGTTTTAGGTCATGCTTGCATTCCTTTTATGTAATAGAAGAAGAAGAAGAAGAAGATCATTATTCCTTGCCTCAATCTTTGTGTGTGCTCCTCTTTGATTGTGAGAGTGTGTGTGTGAACTCTCTTCCTTAACCCCTTCCTTGTAACATGGTATCAGAGCCATCTCGACCTACATTTTGAGCCGGCAAGGTGACATCCATAGAAAAATTAAGTCAACTTGCAAAACTCTAACTTGGGTCCTACTAAAAAACACTCAAATATTCCAAGCCTTGAATTTCAAGTGACTTGGTGTACTGTTGATACATGAAAACTATGCTTTTCTAAGATTGAACTATCACATCATAATGCAATAGCATTGAAGCAGTAGTGCTTGTAGTGTTTTTGCACTATTTTGAATTGCTATAGAAATGGAAAACACAGATGGAATGAGTGACCTTATGAGTGATAAGCTAGGCAAGAAGAACTTCCATGCTTGGAGATTTAGAATAATGAGTTTGCTGATGGGAAAAGGCAATTGGAAGTACATCAAAGGAGAGAACGAAAATGCTCTACAATTACCAGAGAGAAATTGGATTGTAGGTCAGCTAAGAGTGTATGAAGAATGGAATCAAGGAGCACAAAAGGTAATGTATTAGCTATCTATGGGCATACACAATAGCATGATTGGGAAAATACAGGATGACAAGACTCTAAAAGAGGCTTAGAATAGTTTGGTCACATTGTATGAGACCAATACAAAGGCATAGAAATTGCAACTAGAGAATGATTTGCATACACTAGAGAAAAAGGGCATGTTGGTAAGTGACTATACCCTAAAAATCAAAAGCATATGTGAGTCACTCTCATCTATTGAAGTGAATGTAGATGATGATGATAAGGTGGAAGTGTGCCTTTGTGGTTTAGGATTTGCATATAAGTAGTTAAGAACATCTATTTAGACCAACAAAAATATTTTGAATTTTGATGATGTGGTATCCATGCTGATTATTGAAGAAAAGAATGTTAGTCAGGATTCAAAATCCCAAGGAAAACCTATTTTGTAGTAGGTATTCTACTCTAGCAAAGGTAGAGGCTTCAGAAGTGGAAGATGACACAATAACCAAGACTAAGGTCAACAACAGAATCATGTAGGAGGTAGACGAAAATTTCAATGTAGGGGGAGCCAAAGAGGCCATAGAAATTTCCAAACAAATGATTCAAGTAATGAAACTAAAGGATGTTGGAATTGTGGTAAAGCTAAACACTTTGAATGTGATTGTAGGTTGAAGAGTCAAAATAACAGAATACAACAAAACAACTATGCATCCACAAGTGTAGATGATTTTGAGAAGTTATTCATAGTCCAACATCAAATGATGAATAATGATGTATACTAATGTTTCAAAATCGAGTGGTAATGTCTAGTATGTTGATTCGCGTGCTTCGAATCACATGAAGAGTCATGTAGAATGGTTTAGTAGTTTGAAAAAATTATCAGTTCTTGGATATGTTGAAACACATGATGACACATCACATCCTATCAAGCATACAAGAAACATATCACTGTGTATGGAGGATGGAAAGGTAAAACATCTTGTTGATGTGTTGCATGTTCCAAATATAACAAAGAATTTGGTTTCTATTGGACAAATGGTTGACCAAGGATTAGAAGTCAGGTTCAATGCTGATGGGTTATATGTAGAAGAGTACAAAAAGGATGGAAGATTGATTGCCAAAGGAAAGAAAGTGGATAGCATGTTCACCTTAAATGTAAAAATTCATGAAATGAATGTAGCCATGTTTGCAAAAGGTGCAAGAGTTATTGCTGATATCGAGATCTGGCATAAATAAGTTGGACATGCAAATTTGGAGAGGCTAAAACTGATGCAATTAAAGGAGATTGTCAATGGAATACCAAATTTTAAGCTTGCAAAAATGCATAGGTATGTGCAACATGTCAATTTTGTAAACAATCAAGAGCATCATTTTTGCATGACAAGCATGTTAGTGAGAATCTGCTAGAAATAGTACATAAAGATGTTTTGGGTCCTACAAAGACCACATCTATGGGTGGTTGCAGGTTTTATGTTACTTTCATTGACGACCATACACGGAAAGTATGTGTATATTTCATGAAAGAGAAGAGTGAGGTGTTCAATCACTTCCAAAATTTTAAAGCTATGGTGGAAAAGTAGACAGGAAAGTATATTCAAACATTAATATCTGATGGAGGAGGTGAATACATGTCAAATGAATTCAACAACATTCTAAAAAGTCATGGAATTCGATATCAGTTTTCATTCAGATACACACCACAATAGAATGGTATTGTTGAATGCAAAAATAGACATATTGCAGAAATAGCAAGAGCCTTGATGGTTGAGAAGAATATGTCTCATTATTACTGGGCATAAGTTGTGAACACTATTGTATACATCATGAACAAACCTGTGATTGCTATTGTACATCAAGTTACACATGAAGAGAAGTTGAAAGGTAAAAAGACAAACTTATCAAATCATTAGGACCACTACATCATACCCAATGGTGTGCACAAAGTGTCCATGAGGGTTTTGCTTGGAAATAGTTTATCTAGTCCCACCATACATTATTTCTTATCAAAACTTGATTATCAAGGTTTTTAAGATTCCTTTCTCATCAAATAATTTTTCAATTCTTTCCAACATATCATTCTTAGTTTTTTTGTTACTATTAGTTTTAATTGTTTTCTTATATTATGTTATTGGTTTTTAATGAATTTTTGTACATTTAAATGTGCACAAGACAAACCTTAAATGAAAGTCTTTAAATAAAGGTGGCCTTATTCATTTTAGCACTTTAGAGCCTGAGGGAATGGCACGCATGAAGTAGTCTACCAGGAAGGATCATTTCATCTACTATAGCCATGTGCATGGTACTCACTGCCCATCATGAATGGCCAATGATGACTCACTAAAATAGTTTCAATTTCATTGTTGGGAAATTTAAGCTTTATTTCAAATGAATGTAAAGATCCCATAGAACTTTGAAACGGTATCCATTGGACAAGTTTTCACATCCAATGATCATAGTATAATCTAATGTGATGAAGAAATGAGATAGTGGAAATCAATCAGATGACAACCATCACACCTAATTTTCTAGTTGCCTTAAGGATGTGTATGCAACATTTTGCCTTCCCAGGGCAGGATCAGCTCATACAACCACATAAGGAAATATGGCTTAGTTTATAGTTGGTAGAGTTGACAAGGATCACTATGCATTTGCCACAAATCATTTATCAACTACACACAACAATGGCAAGATGTCTTTGCAAACAAGTGCTCAAAGGGTGTTGCACTATCACCTAAATTTTATATAGATCTTTTTCATATGATGTCTCTATAGAGAGAGCTCTTACAAGAATGAAACTACAATTTTTAAGCAAAGGAAATCTTCTGCTCCACAACCAAAGAGTATGTGAGGCACCATTCCCTATATGTAATGAATGGGTGTGGTCATGACACCGGACATATCACCAACGGGGGAACTAACTCTGTTTCCTTTTACAATTTGACTCCCTTGACTCACAAAAGTTTCAACAATAGCCAGTACCAATACAACTACCATAGCACAACAATTAGCCCCAGCCCTTCCAACTAATTTCAAATTTCCAATGATTGAAGGACTAGATGACATAAAAAATTTTTATTTTGACCAAAGTCTTTGAGAAGTCTCATTGGCAAATGCAAAATTTGGATTGGAAATCGAACATGAGTTAGAATGGTAGTCAGGAAGACATGATGAAGAACAAAACAATGAAAGAGAGCACCATGTCCACTAGAAGAAGAACAACACTCACAACCGTCCCAGGAAGAGGATAGATAGGAAACCAATGAAGAAGAAAATAAGAGCTTGCATATGCCACAACTCTGAAGAGATTAAGAAAGATCATGAAAGATGTTCATGCCCATTGTTGCCTATTTGATCAAGGAATTCAATTCATCATGGAACAATTGTTAGAGGCAAACAATATGGACCAACAATTTATCGATTCTTTGCATGCACTATCCAATAGAATAATATTAGTGGAATCCATGTACCAGATGCTGAAGAAATCGAGCGTAAAGTATGATGAAGGATGAGTTAGAATCCTCTCTAGATTAGGTAAGAATATACAAATACTTGTGATATCCATCCCCATTAATACATCAACTCAAATTTCTTCTATCCAGTTGGCCACTCTAGAAGCCATTATTCATACCACAGAAACGACATTTTAGACTTCTCCCCATACACCCCTCCCTATACCATCACCAATGAGAACCCCTAAGCCCAGTCCAACCACAACCATGGATGTATAGATAGCGAGAGGACTTGTAACTACCACTATAACCTTTTTTATTTTTGCATTTCATAGCCTCATATCATATACCCAACTCTTTTCATCTCATGATAACCTCTTGTATCATGCTTATGGATCTTGAACCACAAATTTCTTATTGGAAGTTATAATCGATCATACTGCCACCACCATAGCCTACCCTATTCTCCAACCCTCTTTTGCTCCATTCCCATGTATCCAATGTTGCTCCATCCCTCTCCAATTCACCTAGATGTTCTCCTCCACATTCCAATTGAAGTAGACATGCCCTTCGTTTTGGGACTCCATTGTTGCTTCATACACACAATGAGGTCCATCTTATTTATTACTAGGTCCCCAACCAATTTTCACATCATTATTTCTAGCACCATGAGCATGCCACCACACATAACAACCATTGTGCCAATATTCATGATTGATGCCACAAACACCAACACGTTCGACCCCATGGAGATTTTGCCTCCACTCACTACACATCCCCCTTCGCACACAACCCCACAATCCCCAATCCCCCCTCCATCAACATCACCTCCACCCATCGTGGCATTTTCCACTACAACCACTCTCCCCCTTCCTATTCCCATTCCCCTTGCATCATACCATCTTCAAAATACATTGACTATGCATGCATCGAGAGTCGATTCTACTCTCGCAACAATGGTAAATTGTTCCAACCACCTATGATAGGAGTACACTTTTCTCATGTTATATTTTATGGAATATTGGAATGTTAAATGGATTTTAATGCCTTGAGGTTTTTACTGTGTTTTGTGTTTTGCTTTAGTAGGTGAAGATCCATGAGGGTGAAGATCCATGAGTGTGGAGTAAGCCGTGTTTGCCACGTAGCCCTGCATCGAACATCATATATGGGATAAAGCAACCATAGGCACATGACAGAGCATTACTAATCACTAGACACTCCCGCGTAGCTTGTCAACACTCGAGGAGGCCAGAGAGAGAGTGCTTTGCACATTTGTTCTTGTTTGAAGAACTTTGAAGCCATCGGTTGCATATATAGTGGATGTTGCTGTAACACAACATGTGGGATAAGAGTAACTCAAGCGTGCACATTGTCCTTGAAGGGAGGTTTTTAGAGGAGGAAAAATCAAAGAATTCTCTTGTGCCATAGTCAAGAGCTTGTATCATTCAGCCAATTTACCCTACCTCCTTCTAGTTCTTTGGCCATATCTTGGTCCTCCAATATCCCATTTTGGAGATTTCTTTTGCTATGAAAAGCTCTCTCAACATAGAGTGGCTGGAAGCCATATCTTGGTTTCAAATTCCCATCATCTTTAGAGTTTTAAATTTTCTATTCATCTTCAATTACTTGTTTCGAGTAATGTTTTGAAGCATTGACTATTGGAAGAGTCTTGGGAAGATTTTGGAAGGCATGTGGACCATCTTCAACACCTACACACACACACATACCTGTAAATGATCTTTTGAACCTCTGGATAAGTCTTTTTTTTCAATTTATATGCATTGTTTCTTTCTTTTTGTATCATATTGCATATAGGACATGCAAGTTTCGCATCATATCTAGAGTATACGCATAGTTTAGACATGGTTTGTCTTGTACGGTGCATGTATTATTCTTGCATGGATAGGTAAGTATTTTCTTGCAGGTTAGTGAGGAGAATAATATAAAATTGTCAGGTTGTGTACTCCCCTTTTGGTGTATTTGTAGATAGATTGTGCTTATCAGCACCAATATCATCCAAGTTTCTTATCGTAATTTTTTTGGTTTTCAAAATCACGCCATTATGTTGTCAAAATTTTAAGCAAATTAGTAGGCATATGCATTCAAGTATATAGAATATACTAAAAGTTTCTTTCTTATTTATGTTCCATTGAGTAAAGGCTTGTCGGTAGTCTACTTTTTGCCACCATTTACTTGTTTTGAGTATACATAGAATATCCAAATTATATAATGATCAAGATGAACCATAAGATATCACTATTCATCTGATTTCTACTTATCATTCACAATCACATTAAATTCTAGTTTTCCAGTTCCATGCATGTGTTTTTACATGGAACATGCTTATGATTGTTCAGTGATGGGACATGTGACTGGCCATCCATGTCTATTTTATTCCTATGAACTGAGGTCAGTTGCTTGTCAACTGGGAGGCATGTTATACTTTATGGAATATTGGAATGTTAAATGTATTTTAATGCCTTGAGGTTGTTAATGTGTTTTGTGTTTTGATTTAGCAGGTGAAGATTCATGAGGGTGTGAACGCACATGGACTTATTCAAATATTTTTGGAGATATTTAGAAGAATACTTTTAGAAGATAGTTATTTTTAGAAGATAGTATTTTCTGGTTATTTTTGTAAAAATAATAGATCGATTTAGGAAGCGATGTTTTTGTAAAAACAAAAAATTATGATTTTTGTAAATAAAGCAAAATCATGCTTTTTAAGCGCCGCCCTGATGTATCTTCTATTTAGGATGTAATAAGAAATACCTATAAATACATATGATCTGATAGACCCATCCATCAGAGTATGTGGGGGGAGATTGTACCCAATCTGGTGTCGTCTCTTGTCTCTCTCTATTCTCTGAGTACTTTTGTGTCATTTCATTTCTTTACTATCCCTCTACGTACGTATCCTCTACGTACGTGTGTCTACAAAATCTGAAGGGCAACATCTCGCATAGAGGAATCTTACACGTTAAGCTCAATCGACTCATATACAAGAGATAATTTCACACCTGGTGGTGGCTAATGTTGTGTTACAAGACCAATATGCCACCCTACAATTATCTCACAACTAGCTAGAGTCACAAGTATGAGACATGGATAGTAGGCAGAATGACTTGGAGGATCACATGCACATGCAAATGTAAAGGAATGCCAAGCTTAAGAATAATATGGCATTCTGAAGATGGCATCTAGTAGTAGTGAAAGAGGGGAGCCAAAGGCTTCAATAGTGAAATCAAGAGAATCTAGAGGTGGCCATTGAAAACATAGTAGAAGCTCCCAATAGCCTCTCCAAATTTCAATTGGTTCCTCAAAAAAACATCAGAATCATCTTGGAAGACTATGACAATCGATTAGAATATCAAAATAAATTAATGAAAGAGGTCAATCAACTCCAGAATCAACAACAACAAAAACCACTTGGACCACCACCACCACCCACAATAGTTCTTGAACCTCCTACATCTACCTCGACCACATCTAAACTTGCTAATTTACAAATTCAAATCATTGAGCTATAGGCTAGACTACAATAGTATGAATGGCCTCCTTCATCACTTGATGCACCTAAAGTAGATAAAATAGTTCTCATTTTGGTTGATTAGAATTTTGAAGAAGAATACGAGCCCGAACCAAAACTAGGTAGTAGGATCACAAAATAAGGGCATGATACATTCGAACTACCCAGACCACCATGGTTGAAGCAAGCAAAAGAAAGTGGAAGATCTAAAGAGAAATGAGTCGAAATACAACTTCTTGCAATGGAAGCCATTGAAGAAGAAGTACTAAAGTCAGAATATTTTCAAAATCTCACAAAGGCTCATAACACTTTTTGAACAACAGTATAAACCATAATCCATGATACTTGTAGATTAGAATGCCAAAGTAACAAGGACCATTCTCAAAGCACCAAAGTTTGTCACTTAGTTCACAGTAGAGGAGCTACTAGAGATAGCTCAAAAAGGCACCATCTTTTAGCCTAATTGGACGGAAAATCTATTGGAGGAATAACAAGAGATGCTATGCAAGTGGTCTCATGCTCCACTCCATATCTTATATAACCCTTGCTATGCACCACTCCCTAGGGGATGCTCATTGAAAGCATTCACAATCAAAGTAAAGAACAATGCATGCTACATAGATTGGGTTAACTACATGCTGGGAAAGATGGATGGACACTCCAAGAAATGAGCAGGTACTGCCAATCCCTCCTTTGTACCAACCCCCTTTTGCTTCAAAGTTGCATTTTAGACCCTCTTAGCTTTTGAACGACACTAAACAAGTGCCTATGTACTTTGGAAATGATATGAGAAATGATTGATTCAAAACATATTACTTTCAAGTTGAAGGATCAATGGAAACCTTCTATTTTTGTTCACACACATGCTGCTTGTTAAGCTCAGTGCTTCTAGTACAGTAGGAATTAGAAAACTTCCTTTTGGAGATATCAAACTACCTTAATGAGCTAATGATTCCAAGTCAAATCACTTAAAATGATGCACTATACATAGAGCAATCAATTTAAAAATCAAATGATTACCCCCGATTTTTTAGGACCTCTGCAGAGTTTGACCAGTACATACTTCAACATGATTTTCTCCAACTATGCTGAATGGATTATCTTCAAAATTTGTGAGTGTATAGGGGACTTAGAGATGATTCCAACAAGCTATAGAACATTGAAAATGCTAAAGAAGTGGATGAGATATGAGCAATACAAAATGACTATTCTGAGCAGCTATGACAAAGAGGCCATCAATGAAAGTATTGAACTATTGTATTAATAGACAATGTTGTACATGATCATTGGCTTGGTAAAAAACGCCTAATGATACTGAGTAGTGTAGGCTATGAAGTGAGCCTCACTCTCTTACAATGTAATCAATAAGAACTGAGAATTGAAGTGATCTATCCCGCGCGTTTTTACACCCATCTTATATAGATGGTTCATTTGAATTTTGAATTTGAATTTGCTATTGGCTCTCACTAAAAAGTGATCCTCTAATCTAGGAGATATTCTCTTCAAATAAAGTCATGGCTGTTCTATCTAAAAAACTCCACAAGCTTGGTGGTATTTACAAATATCCCTCCAAGTGAAATAGACTTTTACAAATAGTAAAAAGTAATGACTTCATAGCAATGGTTCCCATGGAACTTCAATTAGTTGCACATAAACTCTAGCAAAATGTGTAGGCTTGTTATTTGCACCAACAGCTCCCCCTCACGCTAAACATCTTGTCTTGGTCTTCTTCTTCAATCTTCTTGAATATCTTTCAATCCAATCATAGACTTAGACCTACAAAGTTTTGTACCATCTAATGCTTTAGTCAATAAATCTGCACATTGCATATTAGTTGATACATATGCCAACTGAATTTCCTTGCTCAATAGTTTTTCTCTCACATAATGATAGTGGACCTCTATATGCTTGGTCCTAGCATGATAACTAGGATTTGTTGCAAGATGTAGTGAGCTTGTATTATCTCCAAAAATCATTGGAGACGTAGTATGCAAACCTAAATATGTATATAACAATCGGATCCATATGGCCTCTTGAGTAGCATTGACCAATCCTTTATACTCTGCCTTTGTAGAAGATAAAGCTGTTGGAAGTGAGGTAGGCCCTTAGGCTCATGTCACAGGTCCATGGTTCCATAGTTCCAGTTATGTACAACATTAATTCCAGCAATCTTCCATATTGACAAAACATGAACATACCACAACTTAATACTACAAATGATGAGATAAAGATAGAGAAAGAATAGACGTCATGTGTAAGGTGTTACGTAAGCCAGCGCTTACTCATAGTATCATATATACCAATGTTCAATGTACAATGTGGGAGCATATCTCTCAACCACTCTATGTGATGAGAAATGGATGAATGAGTGAATGTACAATGTAACAAACATATTCAGATGTGTGGGCAGTAATCTGAATATACATGAGATGTGTGATGATGAAGAGTGTTAATCTCCAAAAGAACAACCTACTCATGAATTTAGAACACCTCTATATCAAGAGTAAGTCAAAACCTTCACTAAATTAGAGGTCCAATCTCCAAATTGTCAAATTTGAGAAAATATGTGAAGAAGATGAAACACAGAAAAGTCTGCTGCAGAATTTCTTCACATTGACTTATCAAACGTGCAAAGTTTTTGATGAAACTTTGTACATATCTTCTCCTAAAGATTGCGCATCACCTCCAAGTTGAATTACTTCAAAAACTTTAGTATAACTTGAGAAATTGACTTCACAAGTTACCTATGTCTGAATCTGCACTTCTGAGAAGTCGATCTAGACACCCCTAACTTCTTAACTTTGGTTCTCACAATATCTAACCCGTTTTGTCAAATGCTTTTAGCCACGAGTAGATCACCTTCCAACTTAAAGATTAAGTGCTTGCTTGCACAAAACTTTAAACTATGGAGTGAGCACTGACCAAAAGATTAAACTCGAAATTTGCGCCTGTTTCAGAGAACTGTAGACACTCAACACATATGAATGTTCCTACTAACAATTCTCCTAGCCTGTTTACAATTAGACTCTGAAATTCAGGTCACAGGCTCATTAACTAACAACTTAGATATCCTCAAAAGGATTTCACAATTGATCAAACACAGAAGGAGCAGACACGAAAAGATCGGGCGCAATATTTCTTCATTAACTCAGAAAATTACAACTGAGTGATGAGAGCTAACTCAACTAACTTTTCTCTATCTCTTGACTTCTAACTTCCTCAATCTTGGCTTCTACATATGCTCTCATACATGCCCCGACTTTTCTCAAAGTATTTATAGATGATTTGTACAAGATTCTTACTCAAACAAAGATCTGAGTCACCTATGACTATACTAATGTACATATGTGTACACTTCTCTTATCCTCTGAATATGTCTTTCTTCCAAGCTTCAATGGTTGATCCTTCTTTCACTCTTTAACCTTCCAAGTCTTCAATTGGTGATTGGTCTGCACCAACAGCTCCCCCTCAATCATCAATTGAGGTCTTCACTATCTTCTTTATTCCTGCCATATCTTTGAACCTTTGTAACTTTGGTCCATCCAAGCCTTTTGTAAGCATATCAGCTATCTGATCTTTTGTTGAAGTATGAACTACTTCAATCTCTTTATCCATCACCTTCTCTCTTAGAAAGTGATACTGAATCTCAATGTGTTTGGTCCTGGCATGAAAAACAGGATTAGCAGCTAAGTACAATGAACTCATATTATCTCCATATATAATTGGTACCCCATGCATGATATCAAGACTCTTCATTAAGGTCTTGAGCCAAATTACTTCCTTTGCAGCTTCAACCATGCCTTTATACTCAGCTTCTGTAGAAGACAAAGCAACTGTATGTTGCTTCTTGGAACACCATGAGATAAGTTTATCTCCCACATAACACATATATCCAAATGTAGATCTTCTATCATCTGGATTACCTGCCCAATCTGCATCACTATAAATTTTGATATTTGTATCTGAGGTAAACCCATAATACAAACCTTCATTGAGTGTACCCTTAATGTACCTCAACACTCTTTGTCCTGCAATCCAATGTTCTTTCCTTGGGCAATGCATAAATTGAGACAAAACTCCTACTGCATATGATAAATCAGGTCTAGTTAGAGTAGCATAGATAAGGCTACCAACCAAACTCTGATATTGTCTCATGTCCTTGAGTTCTTCACCTCCATACTTACTCAATTTGTGATTCACCTCCATTGGTGTAGGTGCTACCCTGCAATCATCCATTTTAAACTTGATTAACAAGTTCTTCAAATACCTTTCTTGGGTCACAAATACTCCATGTTGAGTATATGTTATCTCCATGCCCAAGAAGTATGATAAGTCTCCCAAGTCACTTATCTTGAACTCCTTTTCTATTTGCCTCTTGAGCCTTTGTATTCCTTCTTCATCTGTACCTGTAAGAATTATATCATCAACATATATGCACATGTATATGAAACCATTTTCACTTGCCTTGACAAGTAAACTACTATCTGCTTTAGACACCTGAAAACCAAGTTCTTTTAGGAACTTCACAAGTCTATAGTTCCATGCCCTTGGGGCCTGCTTCAAACCATACAAAGCTCTCTTGAGCTTGCACACATGATCTGGATACCTTTTATCTCTGAACCCTTGAGGTTGCTCCATGAATACATCATCTGAAATATAACCATTCAAAAAAGCATTTTTCACATCAAGTTGACATAGCTTCCAACCTTTACATGCAGCAATAGCAATAAGTGTCCTTATGGTTGTCATCTTTGCCACAGGACTATAGGTCTCATCATAATCAATACCATATGTCTGAGCAAAGCCTTTGACAACAAGTCTAGCTTTGTATCTAGACACACTTCCATCTGCAAACCTTTTTGTCTTGTAGACCCACTTGCATCCAATAATCTTCTGACTATTTGGTTTAGGAACCAAATCCCAAGTTTGATTTTCCAATAGTGCATCATATTCCTCCTGCATAGCACTCTCCCATTTTTCCTTACCCTTTGCCTCTTCATATGTAGAAGGGTCTTCATCTGTATTCACCATATAAGCATAATCTTTTGTGGCTAGAAATGAAGTATCATAACTATACCTTGTAGGTTGCCACCTATTTCTTGTTGACCTTCTGAGTTCTCCACTCCTTGAGGTTTCTGGCTCTTCACATTCAGGATCAAATCTTGGTGTCTCTTCCACTTCAACCTGCACTTCATTATTCTCTTGCTCATCAAATATCTGAACTTTTGATTTACCTTTTCTTTGACTCACTTCTTCTTCATCACTTGTATTGATGTTGATTGTACCTGCATACCAAGTGCTTTGTTCATCAAATGTAACATCCTTAGAAACCATAAATTGCTTTGTTGATGGACTCCACAATCTATAGCCCATCTGCTTGTCATCATAGCCAATGAAAACATACTTTTCAGCTTTGGGTTCCAATTTGTGTCTCAATTGTGATGGCACATATGCATATGCCACACACCCAAAAACTCTGCAATGATCCAAGGTAGGTCTTTTACCCCACCAAGCCTCATATGGTGTCATACCCTGCAAGGCTTTACATGGTAACCTATTGACCAAATAAGTGGCTGTATTTACAGCCTCAGCCCACAAATAATTAGGGCAATTTTTCTCCTTCATCATGGATCTTGCAAACTCAACAAGAGTTCTATTTCTCCTTTCTGCAACACCATTTTGTTGAGGAGAGTACCTGCAAGTAATTTCCCTTTTTATACCTGCATTCCATAAGTAATCACTGAACTCATTTGAAAAATACTCTCCCCCTCCATCTGACCTTAGTCTTTTCAACTTATGACCTGTAATTCTTTCTGCATATGCATGATAGTGCTTAAATGTATTAAACACTTCTGACTTATCTTTGATCACATAGATAGTGATCCACCTAGTAGCATCATCAACATAAATCACATAATACCTTGATCCATTTATACTGAAATCTTTTGATGGTCCCCACACATCTGTGTGTACCAACTCAAGCTTCTCTGAGTGCATAAAACCATGCTTGGAATAGGAATGTTTATGAGCCTTACCTAATTGACATGCCTCACATTTGTATGTCATATGTTGACCTGCAACATTAGGCAATCCAAGCACTGAACCATTGTTAACCATATCTTTAATACCTCTTTCATTGAAATGTCCAAGCCTCTTGTGCCAAAGATCTAACTCAGAGATCTTATGTCCTCCATATGTGAACATAGCATGACCAATGTTGCCTTGAATCTTCAATGTAAATAATCTTCCTTCCTTTTTCCCTGAAACAATCTGTTTATACCCTTGGCTAGGGTCTTCCACATATACTCCATCATTAGTGAACCTTACTTCATATCCCTTTTCAACAATTTCACCTACACTTATCAAATTCTTAGGGATTGTAGGAACATACAAAACCTTACTCAATAAGGTGCTTCCATCCTTGGCCTTCACTGATCCAATTGACTTCACATTGTGCTTTGTGTTGTCACCTGTTTGAACAACATGATTAAAAACTTTACTTTCCAAATCAGTCATCAAAGATATGTTACCACTCAAGTGATTGCTACACCCTGAGTCAATGTAGAAGACTCTTTGATCTTCACTCTGCCTTTCACAAGTTGCATTCATTATCAATGTTGAATCTTCCTTTTGATCTGAAGCATAATTGTAGTAGGTGTTGTTGTATTGTTGACTTTGGAATCCTCTACCTGCATTTCTTCCAAAGTAATTCCTTCCACCTCTACCTCTGTAATTACCTCTTTGATTTCTGCCACCTCTTCCTCTTGAATTATAATTTTGATTGTATCCACCATTATTCTGATTATTATGCCAACAATCATTAGCTAAGTGATTTGTCTTACCACAAATCCAGCAAGCTTTGCCTCCATCTTTGTTGTTCCTGCCTCTTCCTCTACCTTTGCCACCTCCTCTTCCTCTTAAGAAGTTGGCTTGAGTAGTTGTTCCTTCATCTTCACCTGCTTGTTGTTTTCCTTTGCTATTCTTCTTCTTGTCCTTTGAGTACATTGCATGTCCTGTACTCTTGTCACCATCTCCTTTAACATCGTGCTCAAATGTTAACATATGACCTAGTAATTGATTTAAATCAGGAGTGAAATGGTCAAGTGATAGTTCTGTAGACAAAATAAATGGCTTCCATTTGTCATCACCTCTCAACCCTGTAAGGATTTGCCTTACCAATTTATCCTCCTCAATGTCCTCATCAACAGCTCCTAATGCATCTGCAATATCTTTCATCCTTGTTACATAGTCTGAGATGGTTTGAGAGGCCTTCTTCTTGAAGGTAGTAAACTCTGCCCATAAGGATGCCTTCCTTGACTTTGTAGTGTTCTGGAAATGCTCCTCCAAAGCATTCCATATGTCAGTTGCACTTTCAAGACCTCTAATATGAGGTAACAAGTAATCATTGACTCCCATATATATAATGCTCCTGGCTTGAGCATCTTTCTTCATCCAATTTTTCAGATCTGCTAACTCTTCCCTAGTTGGAACACTAGGATCTCTGAACTCTGGCTTCTCTTCTTCTCCTGTGATGTAACCAATCAAATCTTTGCTCATAAGATGAGCTTCCATCCTCATTGACCATGCAGGATAGTTTTCCCTATCCAATTTCTCTATCTGTAGAGAATCTCCCATCTTGTGTCCACCTGTGTATTGAAAACTTCAAGCTTTACAAGTAATATATGTACCTTTACTTCGAATTAGACTCCTTTTGCCTTTCTTGATGTCGTATGATCTCCTCTTCAGGCTTTTGACTCCAAGCTTTCACTTCTTAGTTCTTCAAATGTTGAACTTCTTGAATCTGCAGCAGTCGGGACCTTCTTTTCCTTGATTTGATGTCTCCTGCTCTGATACCACTGATGAAGAGTGTTAATCTCCAAAAGAACAACCTACTCTTGAATTTAGAACACCTCTATATCAAGAGTAAGTCAAAACCTTCACTAAATTAGAGGTCCAATCTCCAAATTGTCAAATTTGAGAAAATATGTGAAGAAGATGAAACACAGAAAAGTCTGCTGCAGAATTTCTTCACATTGACTTATCAAACGTGCAAAGTTTTTGATGAAACTTTGTACATATCTTCTCCTAAAGATTGCGCATCACCTCCAAGTTGAATTACTTCAAAAACTTTAGTATAACTTGAGAAATTGACTTCACAAGTTACCTATGCCTGAATCTGCACTTCTGAGAAGTCGATCTAGACACCCCTTACTTCTTAACTTTGGTTCTCACAATATCTAACCCGTTTTGTCAAATGCTTTTAGCCACGAGTAGATCACCTTCCAACTTAAAGATTAAGTGCTTGCTTGCACAAAACTTTAAACTATGGAGTGAGCACTGACCAAAAGATTAAACTCGAAATTTGCGCCTGTTTCAGAGAACTGTAGACACTCAACACATATGAATGTTCCTACTAACAATTCTCCTAGCCTGTTTACAATTAGACTCTGAAATTCAGGTCACAGGCTCATTAACTAACAACTTAGATATCCTCAAAAGGATTTCACAATTGATCAAACACAGAAGGAGAAGACACGAAAAGATCGGGCGCAATATTTCTTCATTAACTCAGAAAATTACAACTGAGTGATGAGAGCTAACTCAACTAACTTTTCTCTATCTCTTGACTTCTAACTTCCTCAATCTTGGCTTCTACATATGCTCTCATACATGCCCCGACTTTTCTCAAAGTATTTATAGATGATTTGTACAAGATTCTTACTCAAACAAAGATCTGAGTCACCTATGACTATACTAATGTACATATGTGTACACTTCTCTTATCCTCTGAATATGTCTTTCTTCCAAGCTTCAATGGTTGATCCTTCTTTCACTCTTTAACCTTCCAAGTCTTCAATTGGTGATTGGTCTGCACCAACATGTGACCTTATAGGTTATAGAAGAGTGAATATGAGTGACTGAAAGAGGAAGGATCAGTGTGAACGGAAATCTTCAAACTCATGTGAACACACCTTCTTAAACACCTCATAAAATATGCATAAAGCATATAAGTACTGATTCTCTTGTACCTATGCCAAATAGGACTCCTCCTGATATGAACGCCACGACCTCCATAAACTTCAAGTAGTACCTGTGTGCATAAAGAGAATATGTACTTGAATACTTTAACATAAGATGTGAATCTTATGTTAAACTCCATCCAATTTCTTTGAAGTAGCTAGACATCTTCTTGTAGAAGACAATCTTCAACCTAACATCTTCGTGTAGAAGATGATCTTCAAATACGCCATGTAGATGGTCCCATCCAATGTCTTTGAAGTAGCCAGACATCTTCTTGTAGAAGATAATCTTCAAAATCATGTAGATGGTCGATCCTCACCATCAAGCTGCTAATAATCAAGTCTTCTTGCCATGAACAAGAGATAACCTCCTCTCCATGAGGTAGAGTGTGAGCACACCCTTCATCTTCTCCAAGAAGAATCACCAAGAAGAACTCCATAGCTGCTCCTCAACATGCTTCAAGTTAGCACCATGGCTGCCCCATGTGCTAGAAGAAACACCACCTCTACTGAGGTCCAAGCTCTAGAAAGCTTGTGTTGATCCTAGGTGAAGGATGAATACAATGAGCATGAGGCTCTTCTTATATAGTCTGCTTCTACTTTGAAAAGCTCATGAATAAAGCATCCCAAAAAGAACACGATCACAATAATAAACAAACGCGTTCGCGTTTTGTTCACGAATTGACCACCGTCCACGTTCGCTGTTGACTTGTGTAAAGCTGAAAAGCTTTTATTAAAAATTTCTCTTACGCTGCCGCCGGCGGGGATCGAACCCACGCGGCCTGGGATGGAAGGATGATTGTTTAACCATGATGCCCACGCGCTTTGTTGTTGGAGAATCTACTAAAGAGCGCTATACATACTGTAGACTTCTGGACAAAGTGGACTAATTTGATCATGGATAATGTCCTATATGACATTGTATTCCAACAAAAGCAATAGTAGGTTTCTTCTTTGAAGACCATGATATAGTTTTACAATAATTAGCCATAATCTTTGATCAATTATTTTCTTTAAAAAGTTGAAAATAAGAATATCAAGATGTAGAGAACTTGCAAAAGATAGGTAACTTGAGGTACTCCTTCTATCGTCTTTGCAACCTGCCCAATCTACATCTGAATATATCTTGATGTCAAAATCTGAGGTATAAGGAAGGTATAATCCTTGATTTTGAGTGCCCTTAAGGTACTTCAAAATCCTCTTTGCAACTTCCAAGTGAGGTGCCCTAGGTTTGTGTATCAATTGACTTAAGACACTTACTCCATAAGAAACATCAATCCTTGTCAATGTAACATAGTTCAAGCTTCCCACTATGCTTTTGTAACCTGCAATATTCTCAAGCACATCACCTGCATAAGCACTTAACTTTTGGTTTACCTCCATTGGAGTGCTTGTTACCTTGGCATCCTGCGAATGAAACTTCTTTAACATGTCCTGCATATAGTTTCTCTGAGTAATATAAATTCTAGAGTTAGTATAGACTAACTCAAGTCCAAGAAAATACTTTGGTGATCCAAGGTCACTAAATTTGAACTCCTGCATCATTTGATTCTTAATCTGCTTGATGCCATTAGCATCATTACCTATGAGTATAATATCATCAACATATGCACATAGGCATATTACCTCTGAATTACTCCTCTTAACAAATAGAGAAATATCTGCTTTACTCATGATGAATCCTTAATCTTGTAGGTATGTACTCAGCCTATGGTTCCATGCCCTAGGTGCCTGCTTCAATCCATAAAGAGCTTTGTTCAATTTACACACATATGTTACCTTGCTTGGATCCTCATAGCCAGGAGGTTGAGACATATACACCTCCTCTGAAATCCAACCATTAAGAAATGCATTTTTTACATCCAATTGGTACATGTTCCAATTCTTTAATGCAACCACACTTACCAATACCCTGATGGTTGGCATTTTGGCCATCAACTCCTTGGGTTTGTGCAAAACCCTTAGCCACAAGTCTAGCTTTATACTTTCTTATTGATCCATCACAATTCCTCTTGATCTTATAGATCCATCTAGAACAAATTACCTTCATAGACTCCTTCTTTGGCATTAGTTCCCAAGTATCATTCTCCTTGAGTTCTTCAATTTCCTCATCCATAGCTTCCTTCCATTGTGCATTGGTCTTTGCTTCTTCGTATGATGATGGCTCTTCAAATGACAAGTCCTTTGCAAGATAAACAAAGTTCTTAGTAACTAAAGAAGTGTCATACCCATATCTGATTGGCTTCTTGCTCTCCCTTTGTGATCTTGTGATTGCTTGGTTGGATGATTCAGATATATCTTCAAATTTCTTCATCTTGATTTTGCCTTTGGACTTCCATGCCTTGAATTCTTCTAAGTTGATGATGCCCTCATCATCTAAGTTGATGTTGTCAATCTGATTTGGTTCCTCCTTAGTGAGGCTTGGAAATCCTTCTTCCAAGTCATAAGGTAGCTTTACTTTCTTGCATTCACTTTCAAACCAAGAGTCATTCTCATCAAAGACAACATCTCTACTGACCATGAATCCCTTATTGGAAGGATTGTAGAACCTGTATCCTTTCTGATTGAAGTTATACCCTATGAAGATGCACTTTTCTGCCTTAGGGTCTAGCTTACCTCTTATTTGAGAATGGATATGCACATAAGCAACACATCCAAAGATCCTGCAATGATCAAGTGAAGGTCTTCTACCATGCCATGCTCCATATGGGGTCATCGCATCAAGAGATTTGGATGGTAACCTATTTATAAGGTAAGTAGCAGTAGATACACTCTCTGCCCAGAAGTAATTAGGTAATTTTTTCTCATTTAACATTGACCTAGCTATTTCAACAATTGGTCTATTTCTCCTCTCTGCCACCCCCTTTTGCTCAGGGGCACACCTTGTTGTAATTTCTCTCTTGATTCCTCTATCCTGCAAGAATGCATCAAACTCATTTGAGAAGTACTCACCTCCTCCATCTAACCTTAGTCTCTTAAGGCTTCTTCCGGTTTGGTTCTCAACAAGTGCAATATACTTTTTAAAGCAACTGAATACTTCATCCTTGTGCCTCATAAAGTACAAGATAGTCCACTTACTGAAATCATCAATGCAAGATACATAATACCTTGATCCACATGGTTTGAGCATCTTGAGTCAATGTAGAAGACATGGTCATCATTTATACCTAGTTTTAAGTCATATTCATAATCAAAAGAGAATCCTCTTGCTCCTCTGTATAGTTTTTGTAGTCTTTCCTTTCTTTGCAGCCTCCTTGGTAGTTGTTATTGTAGTTGTTGTTGTAATTGTTATTGTAGCCTTGATGGTGATTGAATCTTCCTCTTGATTGTGTATTTCCACCTCTTTGAAATCCTCTACCTCTCTGATTCTTGAAGTTCTTGTAACACTCATCTGTAGTATGATTTGACAATCCATAAATATTACATGGTGAGGAGTAATAAGGTCTCCCCCTACCTTGCTTACCTCCTCTGCCCCTTCCTCTAGAGGTTCTACCTCTCGCTGCATAGTTGGCTTGGGAGGTAGCTCCTTCATCCTCAATGTTCTTGTTCTTCCCTTTCTCTTTGGGCTTACTTTAATCAGTGTATAGGTTAGAAGAGCTATTACCTCTTGATGAATCTCCATTCTTGTTGAGCTTGGCTTCATGGGTGAAGAGTTGCCCCATGAGTGTGGTAAGTTCTAGAATATGCATGTCCATGTGCAAGTCCATGGCAGTTGTGAAGCTCTCCCATTTGTCATCTGCTTTAATGCCATTGATTACCTGTCTTACAATCTTCTCCTCTTCAATTTCTTCTCCTCTGCTTACCGATTGATCACCTATATCCTTGGCTTTGGTCACATACTCTGAGATGCCTTGCTTGGGTTGCTTTCTTTGAGTGGTAAACTCAATCCACAAGTTCTTAATGTGTGGAAGAAGAAAATCAGAGATTTAGTTAAGTAAGTATGACCTTGCTAATGCATCCTTGGCACACGATGGATTGAGTCTTTCATGCTCCTCTCTTGTAGGTTGTCCTTTGCTTTTGAAAATGGGCATCTCCTCATCTCCTGAGATGTATCCATAGAGACTCCTTCCTTGCAAGTATGTCTTCATCCTCAAGGACCATGCTTTGTAGTTGTTATCAATGAAAGAAAGAAAACCATCTCCCATTTTACCTTAGCTTTGCTCTCATACCACTGTTGGGAAAGATCAATGGACACTCCAAGAAATGATTAGGTACTGCCAATCCCTGCTTTGTACCAGCCCCTTTTTTCTTTAGAGCGTTGTAGGACCTCTTAGCTTTCCAATGACACTAAAAAATGATGTGAGAAATGATTGATTCAAAACACACTACTTTCAAGTTGAAGGATCAATGAAAATCTTCTATTTTTGTTCACACACCTGCTCCTTCTTAAGCTCAGTGCTTCCAGTATAGTGGGAATTGATGGAGGGTGTTAATCTCCAAAAGAACAAGTTACTCTTGTAATTAGAGCACCTCTATAACAAGAGTAACTCAAACCTTCACCAATTTTAGAGGATCAATGATCAATTATGAAGATTTTGAAAAATCTGTGAAGGAGATGACTACACAGAAAGTTTGCTGCACATATCTCTCTCATTACCTTATCAATTGTGTAAAGTTTTTTATGAAACTTTGCACAAGGTGTCGCCTACAGTTCGGGCACCTTCTCCGAGTTGAATCACTCCAAAAGATTTAGTATAACTTGAGAAATGATCTCAACAAGTTACCTATGCCTAAAACTGCTCTTTTGAGAAGTCGATTTAGACACCTATAACTTTTAACACTTGGTTGTCTCAATCTAGAGCCCGTTTATGAAAATGCTTTTAGCCACAGATAGCTTACCTTCCAACTTAAAGATTGAGTGCTTGCTTGCTCAAAACTTTGATGGAGAGTGTTTAATCTCCAAAAGAACAACCTACTCTTGAAATTAGAGCACCTCTATATCAAGAGTAAGTCAAAACCTTCACCAATTTAGAGGATCAATACTCAATTATAAGGATTTTGGAAAATCTGTGAAGAGGATGATTCAACAGAAAGTCTACTGCACATATCTCTCTCATTGACTTATCAAACATGTAAAGTTTTTGATAAAACTTTGCACAAGGTGTCGCCTAAAGATTGCGCACCTCCTCCAAGATGCATTACTCCAAAAGATTCAGTATAACTTGAGAAGTGAACTCAACAAGTTACCTATGTCCAAAACTGTCTCCCTGTAGAGTCGACTTTGACACTTGTAACTTCTAAGACATGGTTCTCCAAAACTAGAACCTGTTTAAGCAAATGCTTTTAGCCACAAGTAGCTTACCTTCCAACTTAAAGATTAAGTGCTTACTTGCTCAAAACTTTAAACTGTGGAAGGAGAACTGATCAAAACATTGACTTCGAATTTTGCACCTGTTTCAGGAACCAGTGAACACTTCTTCACATATGAATGATCCTACACATAATTTGTTGATATATTTAGGTAGTGATGTGTGTGAACACTCTAGGACCGTCGGGGCATTTTTTTCCCTCTTTAGGAGGTTTTTTTCCCCCGGCTTGTATATACGCCTATTGCCCTAATGGGCTACTTATCTTTGTACATTCTCTAGTAATACATTCAGTCTTGTGTGTTATGCTCCAAGCTTCTTCTTCTTCCTTGTGCTGTTCGCGTGCTTCCGCAGACGTCTAACTCCAACAATTGGTATCAGAGCAGGTCGTTGCTTCTTCTAGGGCGCCGTCGACACTCCTCCGTTTGCAGTCTCAGATTCGCACAAAATTTGGTGAGCATACTCAGGGTGTTTCCGAGATCGCGATCTGAGCTCGTTTCGGCCTCCGAACGCACTATCGCAGTGCTTGTGCAGGCTATTTCGTCCTTTTGTGCCAAAGGTATATACCAGTTTCTGTTCGCCAGTTTAAGCGTCTCGAAGTCTGCTACAGGTCTAGCAGAACTCGTGTGGGCAGTTCTGTTCAACTTTTTGAGATACAGTCAATTTTCTGCATCAAGGTATTTTAGTCACCGGCCATGGCTGAAAGCAGTGATGTATTCCGTATGTTGGCTGTTGAGGATAAGTTGGATGGTACCAACTACCCATTATGGGCTTATATGATGTGACATGTACTGGTTGCAAAAGGATTGTGGAACATTGTGCAGGGTGTTGAAAGACGTCCTGTTACACCTGTAACGACAGGTACTGCAAATACAGGTGTTGGAGCTGATGAAGATGGTGTCGAAGATGATATTCCGCAGATTCCTGTTCGTGCTGCTGTTTCTGTTGCACCTACTGCAGAGCAGATTCGTTGGGATGGCAGAGATGCCCAGGCACATGCATTGATAGCTTTGTCTGTCAAACGTCCATTATTCCTCACATTCGCTCTTGCAGAACAGCAAAGGATGCTTGGGATACACTTACCACTTTGTACCAGGCTAGGAATGAGGCTCGTGTTGCTTACCTCCGAAAACAGTTGGAGAGTGAGCACATGAATGAAGGTGATTCGATGGACAGTTTTCTTACAAAGATCAAAGACCTGAAGGAACAATTGATTTCTGCTGATGAGGTTATACCAGATAGCTCACTTGTGCAGACCGTTCTGAATGGCCTTCCTGATTCATATCAGAGTTTTGCCTCTACTCTTCGATTGATGATGAAAGGCAATCCGAATGCCTTGTCATTTGAGGAATTAGTCTCTGTTCTGTTGCAGGAAGATCAGTCCAGGCAGAACAGGTCCATTATGCGTGTTGCAGATCAAGCTTTCCTGGCTAGTCAGAAGGGCAAAGGAAAATGGAGCTCTTCTACTAGTAAGCAGAAATCTGCAAATGCTGCACAATCGAAGAACCAGGATAAAGATGAGAAGAAATCAGAAAAGCAGAAATTGTTCTGCAAGTACTGTAAAGGAAATGATCATATTATAAAGAACTGTCCAAAACTGGCTGCTAAAGAGGCAAAGAAGAAAGAGGCTGGAATGGTTGTTGCAGAGGCCTCTACACCAAAAACAGAGTCTGCAAATCTTGTGCAGGAAGAAGAATGGGCGTTTACTATTGTCTGCAGTTTTGACCCATCTTCTCATGATCAGTGCATGTCTGCAGTAGACTCAGATGTTTGGTACTTTGACAGTGGGGCGACCAAACATATTACCTCGCAGCGCAGTTTCTTCTCTTCACTCGAGCCTGCCCCTACAGGGAATACTGTCACATGCGCCAATAACTCCTCTTATCCTGTTATGGGAGTTGGTAAGATCATTCTGACTACTGCTGATGGTAGTTCTTTCACTTTGTCAGATGCTTTATTTGTGCTAGGGATCAAAAAGAACCTGTTATCAGTTTCTGCATTAGCCAAGATTGGCTTGGTTGTGAAATTCGTTGATGACAGGTGTACAGTCCATGATCTCTCAAATGGCGATGTGATTATTGCTTCTGGCATTTTATGTCGTGGGCTGTATAAGCTCATAGACTATGAAAGATCTGTGAATGATTCGGCATGTGCAGTTCATGATTCTCAGGCTATGTCAGATGCAAAGCTTTGGCATGCACGCTTTGGTCATCTGAATTTTGCTAGCTTGTTACGCCTGCAGAAATCTGAAATGGTGTCCTCTTTGCCCAAACTTGAGGCACCTGGAAAACATGTTTGTGAAGGCTGTATTTTGGGCAAAATGCAGCGTTCTTCCTTTCCAAAAGATGGTTCAGTTCGGGCTATGTAGAAATTGCAGCTTGTACATAGTGATGTCTGTGGTCCTATGCAGACACCCTCTTTTGGAAATTACCTTTACTTCGTGACTTTCATTGATGATTTTTCCAGGCATGCATGGGTATATCCACTCAAAGCAAAGTCCGAAGTGTTCATGTGCTTCAAATAGTTTTTGGTTTTGGCTGAAAATCTGTCAGCATGTAAAATGGGCACCCTCCGTTCTGATCGAGGGGGGGAATATATGTCTTCAGATTTTAATGCATTTCTGGCTGAACGTGGGATAAAACACCAGTGTACAGTGCCGTATACACCTCAACAGAATGGAGTTGCTGAACGAAAGAACAGGTCACTCATGGAGATGGCGAGGTGCATGGTCAAAAGTCAGGCTTTACCACATAGTTTCTGGCTTGAGGCTGTCATGTGTGCAACATATGTACTGAACAGGTGTCCCACCAAAGCGTTGCAGTCTATCACTCCATATGAGGCTTGGCATGACCGCAAGCCATCTGTTGCTCATCTGCGTGTTTTTGGTTGTTTGGCATATGCATTAGTGCCTGAACAACATCGCAGAAAATTGGATGATAAGGCAGTAAAATGTATTTTTGTTGGGTACAGTTCTGAAAGTAAAGGCTATCGTCTGTATCATCCACAGAATAAACGCATTCTGGTTAGCCGTGATGTTGTCTTTGTGGAAGATGCTATTCAGCCATTGCTTTCATGTACTAAGGAGACATCTGTTAGCTCCAAAGACATGTATGATACTTTGATGCCTCTTTTTACAGGTGGACAGGCTAGCGCTGGTCCCAATGAGGCAACTTCTCAGCCTTTGCAGGTTTCATATGATGATGCAGATCATTCCATTTCTGATGCAGATTTACATGATGCACTTGTTGATGAGAGAGCTGATATTGAACAGGCAAAAACTATGCCAAAATGGCTGGTGCAGACTTTGCGTGACAGCAAATTAGATGCACCTTTCTCATATCGTACTCGTTCAGGCTCTCATAGTACCTCCTTTGCATCAGATTGCTATGCTATGGCTGCATCTAGTCTCTGTGATGAGAATGAGCCTATTTCTTTTGATGAAGCACAAAATTCAAAAAATTGGAAGGCTGATATGCAATCTGAATATGATGCTATAATGAAGAATGGTACATGGTCTTTATGTGACTTGCCTCCTGGCAAGAAGGCCATTGGCACTAAGTGGGTATACAAGCTGAAGCGTAAACCTGATGGTACAGTTGACAGGTATAAGGCTAGGCTTGTTGCAAAGGGTTATGCACAGGAAAGAGGCATTGATTTTGATGAGACCTTTGCACCTACATGCCGTATGACTACTGTTCGAAGCATTTGTGCACTTGCAGCCCATCATGGTTGGAATGTACATCAGTTGGACATTAAAACAGCATTTCTGAATGGTGACTTGCATGAAGAAGTGTATGTTTTTCAGCCCCGTGGCTTTGTGCAGAAAGGGCATGAAAACCAGGTGTGCAGGTTAAAGAAGGCATTATATGGTTTAAAGCAAGCACCACGTGCTTGGTATGAGAAAATACATGCCTATCTGATTGCACATGGTTTTGAGAACAGTCCAACTGAAAGCACCTTATATGTTAAGCGTGCTAATGATGTGCTTCTGATCATTGTTGTCTATGTAGACGACATGCTGCTCACTGGTCCTCTTGAGAAGCATATTGCTGATTTCAAGGCTGATTTGCATGCCTCATTTGAGATGTCTGATTTGGGGCATTTGCATCACTATTTGGGCATTCAGTTTATGCAAGTTGATGGTGGAATGGCTTTGTGTCAAACGAAATATATTGACACATTATTGCAGCGTTTTGGCCTTGAAGACTGTAAGCCTATTGCCACTCCTATGGAGACAGGTTTACGATTGAGTCTTCATGATGCTGGAGATGCATTTGATGCTGTTCTCTATCAGCAGGCTGTTGGATGCTTGATTTACTTATGCATTACTCGGCCAGATATTCAGTTTGCTGTCTCACAGATGAGCAGGTTTATGCATTGCCCAGGAGTCACGCATTGGAAAGCGGTTAAGCGCATCTTTCGCTACTTGAGTGGTACTCGGCTACTTGGGTTGTTTTATCCCAAGGGGGGATCACTACCGCCAGATTTGCATGCTTTTTCTGACTCAGATTTGGCTGGTTGCTATGACACTCGTGTGTCCACCAGTGGTTTTTGCTTCATGCTTGGTAGCTCATGTATATCTTGGTTGAGCAAGAAGCAGCCTACTGTGGCCACTTCCAGTTGTGAGGCTGAGTATAGGGCAGCTTTCACAGCGACTGTTGAGTGTGTGTGGCTCAGACGCCTTATGGCTGATTTGGGTGTTGGCCAGTCTTCTGCCACCACCATCTTCACTGACAGTCAGAGCGCATTGGCAGTTGCGAGGAACCCTGTGTTCCATGCTCGCACTAAGCACATTGAGGTGCATTATCACTATGTCAGGGAGAGGTTCTCTGTTGGGGAGATCAGCTTGGCATATGTGCCCACGCAGGAGAACATTGCAGACCTTTTCACGAAGGCTCTGCCTAGGGAGAAGTTTGAAGCTTTCCGCAAAGCTTTGGGCTTACTTCCTTTTGTGGAGTGATTTCCACATAGCTCGGCACTTCCTTATACATGAGTGCCAGCTCCTTGTTCACCGCATCACTCCCAGGGGGGATTTGTTGATATATTTAGGTAGTGATGTGTGTGAACACTCTAGGACCGTCGGGGCATTTTTTTCCCTCTTTAGGAGGTTTTTTTCCCCGGGCTTGTATATACGCCTATTGCCCTAATGGGCTACTTATCTTTGTACATTCTCTAGTAATACATTCAGTCTTGTGTGTTGTGCTCCAAGCTTCTTCTTCTTCCTTGTGCTGTTCGCGTGCTTCCGCAGACGTCTAACTCCAACATAATTCTCACAGCCTGATCACAATTAAGCTCTCAAACTTTAACCATAGACTCATTAACTATGAACTTAGTTATTTACAAAAGGATTCTTGAAATGATCAAGCACAGACGGAGAATGCACAGAAATATCAGGCGCAACTTCTCTTCATTTCTGACAGAAATTACATCTGGATGAGAGAACTATTCTAATCTCTTCATATGACTTCTAAATCTTCTCAATTCTCATGCTCTACATTCTCTCATCTCGTGTCCCGACATTTTCCAAGTATATATATAGACAAAAATTTACAAACTTATGACTATTCAAAAGTATAAGTGACCTATATATGAACTAATGTACATATGTGTACATATCTTTCAACTCCTGAATGTAAAATTCTTCCATGCTTCATAACTTGATCTTGTCTTCATTCTTAAACTTCCAAAACTTCAATTGTTGATTGCTCTGCACCAACAGCTCCCCCTCAATCATCAATTGAGGTTTTCTCTATCTTCTTTATGCCTGCCATGTCTTTGAATCTCTGTAGCTTTGGTCCATCCAAGCTTTTGGTAAACATATCAGCTATCTGATCTTTAGTTGAAGTATGTATGACTTCAATCTCTTTGTCCATCACCTTCTCTCTTAGAAAGTGATACTGAATCTCAATGTGTTCAGTCCTTGCATGAAACACAGGATTAGCAGCTAAATACAATGAACTCATGTTATCTCCACAAATGATAGGTGTACTATGTATGGTGTCAAAACTCTTCATCAGAGTCTTAAGCCATATCACTTCCTTTGCAGCTTCAACCATGCTTTTGCACTCAACTTCTGTAGATGATAAAGCAACTGTGTGTTGCTTCTTTGAACACCAAGATGTTAATTTATCTCCCACATAACACAAGTATCCATATGTTGATCTCCTATCATTAGGATTACCTGCCCAATCTGCATCACTATATATTTTGATGTTTGTATCTGATGTAAAACCATAATACAAACCCTCTTTGAGTGTACCCTTAATGTACCTCAACACTCTTTGACCTGCAATCCAATGTTCTTTCCTAGGACAATGCATGAATTGGGACAAAACTCCAACTGCATATGATAAATCACGCCTAGATAATGTAGCATAGATAAGACTACCAACCAAACTCTGATATAGCTTCATATCCTTGAATTCTTCTCCACCATATCTGCTCAATTTGTGTTTTACCTCCATTGGATTAGGTGCTACCTTGCAATCATTCATTTTAAACTTGATTAACAAGTTTCTCAAGTACCTTTCTTGAGTCACATACACTCCATGTTGAGTGTATGAGATCTCCATGCCCAAGAAATATGACAAGTCTCCCAAATCACTGATTTTGAACTCTTTCTCCGTTTGCTTCTTTAGGCTTTGAATGCCTTTCTCATCTGTACCTGTAAGAATTATATCATCAGCATATATGCACATGTATATGAACCCATCATCACTTGCTTTCACAAGCAAGCTACTATCTGCTTTAGATACATGAAATTCAAGTTCTTTCAAGAACTTTACAAGTCTATAATTCCATGCCCTTGGGGCCTGCTTCAACCCATACAAAGCTCTCTTGAGCTTACATACATGATCTGGATACCTTCTATCTCTGAATCCTTAAGGTTGCTCCATGAAAACATCATCTGAAATGTAACCATTTAAAAAAGCATTTTTCACATCTAATTGACATAATCTCCAACCTTTACATGTAGCAATGGCTATGAGTGTCTTGATGGTTGTCATCTTTGCCACAAGACTATAGGTCTCATCATAATCAATACCATATGTTTGAGCAAACCCTTTGACAACAAGTCTAGCTTTGTACCTAGACACACTTCCATCTGCAAACCTCTTAGTCTTGTAGACCCACTTGCATCTAATGATCTTCTGACTATTTGGTTTAGGAACCAAATCCCATGTTTGATTCTCCATTAATGCATCATATTCTTCCTGCATAGCTCTCTCCCAATTTTCCTTACCTTTTGCCTCTTCATATGTGGAAGGGTCTTCATCTGCCTTTATCATGTAAGCATAATCTTTGGTAGCCAAAAAAGAAGTATCATAGCTATACCTTGTAGGTTGCCACTTGTGTCTTGATGACCTTCTAAGTTCTCCACTCCTTGAGGTTTTGGTTCTTCACATTCTGGATCAAATCTTGGCATTTATGCCACTTCAACCTGCAGTTCATTATTCTCCTCTTCATCAAATATCTGAACCTTTGATTTACCTTTCCTTTGACTCTCAACTTCTTCATCACCTATATTAATATTGATTGTACCTGCATACCAAGTACCTTGCTCATCAAATGTAACATCTTTTGATACAAGAAATTGTTTTGTGGATGGATTCCACAACCTATATCCCATCTGCTTATCATCATAACCAATCAACACAAACTTTTCAGCTTTAGGTTCCAATTTGTGCCTTAATTGTGAGGGCACATATGCATATGCCAAACACCCAAATACTTTGCAATGATCCAAGGTAGGTCTCTTACCCCACCATGCCTCATATGGTGTCATACCCTGCAAGGCTTTACATGGTAACCTATTGACCAAATAAGTAGCTATATTTACAGCCTCAACCCACAAATAATTAGGGCAATTTTTCTCCTTCATCATGGATCTTGCAAACTCAACAAGAGTTCTATTCCTCCTTTCTGCTACACCATTTTGTTGAGGAGAGTACTTGCAAGTAATTTCCTTTTTTATACCTACATTCCACAAGTAATCACTGAACTCATTAGAGAAATAATCTCCCCCTCCATCTGACCTTAGTCTCTTCAATTTATGAACTGTAATTCTTTCTGCATATGCATGATAGTGTTTAAATGTATTAAACACTTCTGAATTATCTTTGATCACATAGATAGTGATCCATCTGGTCGCATCATCAACATAAATTACATAGTATCTTGAACCATTGATACTGAAATCCTTTGAAGGTCCCCACACATCTGTGTGTACCAACTCAAGCTTCTCTGAATACATAAAACCATGCTTAGAATAAGATTGCTTATGAGCCTTACCTAATTGACATGCCTCACATCTGTATGTCATATGTTGACCTGCAACATTAGGCAATCCAAGCACTGAACCATTATTAATCATATCTTTGATACCTCTTTCATTGAAGTGTCCAAGCCTCTTGTGCCAAAGATCTAACTCAGAGATCTTATGTCTCCATAAGTGAACAAGGCATGACCAACATTACCTTGAATCTTCAATGTCAACAATCTTCCTTCTTTCTTCCCTGAAACAATTTGTTTATACCCATTGCTAGGGTCTTCCACAAACACTCCTTCATTGGTGAACCTGACTTCATAAGCTTTTTCAACAATTTGTCCTACACTTATCAGATTCTTAGGAATTGTAGGAACATACAAGACCTTACTCAAAAGAGTACTTCCATCCTTGGCCTTAACTGATCCAATTGACTTCACTTTGTGCTTTGTATTGTCACCTATTTGAACAACATCATTAGATACCTTATTTTCCAAATCATTCATCAATGCTATGTTACCACTCAGGTGATTGCTACACCCTGAGTCAATGTAGAAGACTCTTTGGTCTTCACTTTGCCTTTCACAAGTTGCATTCATTATCAATGTTGAATCCTCCTTCTGATCTGAAGCATAACTGTAGTAGGTATTGTTGTATTGTTGACTTTGGAATCCTCTACCTGCATTTCTTCCAAAGTAACCCCTACTACCTCTTCCTCTGAAGTTACCTCTTTGATTTCTGCCACCTCTTTCTCTTGAATTAAAATTCTGATTATATCCACCATTACTCTGACTATTATGCCAACAATCATTAGCTAAATGATTTGTCTTACCACAAATCCAACAAGCTTTGACTCCATCTTTATTATTCCTGCCTCTTCCTCTAGCTTTGCCACCTCCTCTTCCTCTTAGGAAGTTGGCTTGACTAGTTGTGCCTTCATCTTCATTTGCTTGTTGCTTCCCTTTGCTATTTTTCTTCTTGTCCTTTGAGTACATTGCATGACCTGCACTCTTGTCACCTTCACCTTTGACATCCTGCTCAAAGGTTAACATATGTCCTAGCAACTGATTTAAGTCAGGAGTAGAATGATCAAGTGATAATTCTATAGATAGAATGAACGGCTTCCATTTGTCATCACCTCTCAAACCTATGAGGATCTGCCTTACCAATTTATCCTCCTCAATGTCTTCATCAACAACTCCTAATGCATCTGCAATGTCCTTCATTCTTGTTACATAATCTGAGATGGATTGAGAGGCCTTCTTCTTGAATGTAGTAAATTCTGCCCACAAGGATGCCTTTCTAGACTTTGTGGTATTTTGGAAATGCTCCTCCAAAGCATTCCATATATCACTTGCACTTTCAAGACCTCTAATGTGAGGTAGCAAGTAATCATAGACTGCCATATAGATAATGCTCCTAGCTTGAGCATCTCTCTTCATCCAATTCTTCAAATCTGACAATTCCTCCCTAGTTGGAACACTAGGATCTCTTAATTGAGGCTTTTCTTCTTCACCTGTAATATAACCTATCAAGTCTTTGCTCATTAGATGAGCTTCCATCCTCATTGACCATGCTGGATAGTTCTCTCTATCCAATTTCTCTATCTGAAGAGAATCTCCCATCTTTTCTTCACCTGTATATTGAATTCTTCAATCTTTATAAAGTATAAGGTTACATTTACTTCGAATGACACTCCTTTTGACTTCCTTGATATCGTATGATCTCCTTCTCAAGCTTTATCCTCAAGCTTTCACCTTTTGAACCTTTAAATGTTGAATTCTTTGCATCTGCATGAGTCGGGATCCTCCTTCCTTCAATTCTGATGTTTCTGGCTCTGATACCACTGGTGGAGAGTGCTTAATCTCCAAAAGAACAACCTACTCTTGAAATTAGAGCACCTCTATATCAAGAGTAAGTCAAAACCTTCACCAATTTAGAGGATCAATACTCCATTATAAGAATTTTGGAAAATCTGTGAAGAGGATGATTCTACAGAAAGTCTACTGCACATATGTCTCTCATTGACTTATCAAACGTGTAAAGTTTTTGATAAAACTTTGCACAAGGTGTCTGCTAAAGATTGCACACCTCCTCCAAGTTGAGTTACTCCAAAAGATTCAGTATAACCTGAGAAGTGATCTCAACAAGTTACCTATGTCCAAAAGTGTCTCCCTGTAGAGTCAACTTTGACACATGTAACTTCTAAGACATGGTTCTTCAAAACTAGAAGCCGTTTAAGCAAATGCTTTTAGCCACAAGTAGCTTACCTTCCAACTTAAAGATTAAGTGCTTACTTGCTCAAAACTTTAAACTGTGGAAGGAGAACTAATCAAAACATTGACTTCAAATTTTACGCCTGTTTCAGGAACTAGTGAACACTTCTTCACATATGAATGTTCCTACACATAATTCTCACAGCCTGATCACAATTAGGCTCTCAAACTTTAACCATAGAATCATTAACTATGAATTTAGATGTTTACAAAAGGATTCTTGAAATGATCAAGCACAGAGGGAGAATGCACAGAAATATCGGGCGCAACTTCTCTTCATTTCTGACAGAAATTACATCTGGATGAGAGAACTATTCTAATCTCTTCATAGGTGTCTAATGACTTCTAAATCTTCTCAATTCTCATGCTCTACATTCTCTCATCTCGTGTCCCGACATTTTCCAAGTATATATATAGACAAAAATTTACAAACTTATGACTATTAAAAAGTATAAGTGACCTATATATGAACTAATGTACATATGTGTACATATCTTTCAACTCCTGAATGTAAACTTCTTCCATGCTTCATAACTTGATCTTGTCTTCATTCTTTAACTTCCAAAACTTCAATTGTTGATTGCTATGCACCAACAAACTTTACACTATGGAAGGAGAACTGACCAAAACATTAACATCGAATTTTGCGCCTGTTTTAGGAACTAGTGAACACTTCTTCACATATGAATGTTCCTACACATAATTCTCACAGCTTGTTTACAATTAGGCTCTCAAACTTTAACCATAGACTCATTAACTATGGACTTAGCAATCTACAAAAGATTTCTTGAAATGATCAAGCATAGAAGGAGAATGCTCAGAAACATCGGGCACAACTTTTCTTCCATTCCTGAAGAAATTTACAACTGAGTGATGAGAGAGACTCAACTCACTTCTAAGATGTCTAATGACTCATACAACTACTGATTTCTCTATTCTCATGCTCTCTCATATTTGCCCCGACTTTTTACTTGTATATATAGGCAAATATTTACAATATCATGACTATATAAAAGTATAAGTGAAAGATCTCTGTATTAATGTACATATGTGTACACCTCTTCATCTTCTCGATGTATTCTTCCTTCATGCTTCACAACTTGAATTTCCCTTCAGTCCTTGACTTCCAAACCTTCATTAAAATTCAATGGTTGATGGCCCTGCACCAACAGCTCCCCCTCAATCATCAATTGAGGTGTTCTCTATCTTCTTTATACCTGCCATGTCTTTGAATCTCTGTAGCTTTGGTCCATCCAAGCTTTTGGTTAGCATATCAGCTATCTGATCTTTTGTTGAAGTATGTATGACTTCAGTCTCTTTATCCATCACCTTCTCTCTCAAGAAATGGTACTGAATCTCAATGTGTTTAGTCCGGGCATGAAAAACAGGATTAGCAGCTAAATACAATGAACTCATGTTATCTCCATGAATAGTAGGTGTACTCTGAATGATATCAAAACTCTTCATCAGAGTCTTACGCCATATCACTTCCTTTGCAGCTTCAACCATCCCTTTGTACTCTGCTTTTGTAGATGATAAAGCAACTTTGTGTTGCTTCTTTGAACACGAAGAAATTAACTTATCTCCCACATAACACAAGTATCCATAACTTGATCTCCTATCATCTGGATTACCTGCCCAATCTGCATCACTATATATCTTGATGTTTGTATCTGATGTAAAACCATAATACAAAACTTCTTTGAGTGTACCCTTAATGTACCTCAACACTCTGACCTGCAATCCAATGTTCTTTCCTAGGACAATGCATGAATTGAGACAAAACTCCAACTGCATATGACAAATCAGGCCTAATTAATGTAGCATAGATCAGACTACCAACCAAACTCTGATATAGTTTCATGTCCTTGAACTCTTCACCTCCATATCTGCTCAATTTATGATTCAACTCCATTGGAGTAGGTGCTACCCTGCAATCATTCATCTTAAACTTGATCAACAAGTTTCTCAAATACCTTTCTTGAGTCACATACACTCCATGTTGAGTGTATGAAATCTCCATGCCGAAGAAATATGACAAGTCTCCCAAATCACTGATTTTGAACTCTTTCTCCATTTGCTTCTTTAGGCTTTGAATACCTTTCTCATCTGTACCTGTAAGAATTATATCATCAACATATATGCACATGGTATATGAACCCATCATCACTCGCTTTGACAAGCAAGCTACTATATGCTTTAGATACTTGAAATCCAAGTTCCTTCAAGAACTTCACAAGTCTATAATTCCATGCCCTTGGGGCCTGCTTCAAACCATATAAAGCTCTCTTGAGCTTGCACACATGATCTGGATACCTTCCATCTCTGAATCCTTGTGGTTGCTCCATGAAAACATCATCTGAAATATAACCATTTAAAAAAGCATTGTTCACATCTAATTGACATAATTTCCAAACTTTACATGCAGCAATAGCTATGAGTATCCTGATGGTTGTCATCTTTGCCAGAGGACTATAGGTCTCATCATAATCTATACCATAAGTCTGAGCAAAACCATTCACAACAAGTCTAGATTTATACCTAAACACACTTCCATCTGCATACCTTTTTATCTTATAGACCCACTTGCATCCAATGATCTTCTGACTATTTGGTGTTGGTGCATTTCAAGCCTTCACACTTGGCTTGGAACCTTGGAAGATTTGGCTTGGAACCCTTGAAGGATATCTCTACATGAAGCAAGAGTCATAAGAACCTATGCTTATAGACTATTACCATTTTACTCATTTGTAAAAGTCTAAGTGACTTGGCATCTCATGTAATCACTCACCTACCTGATTAATTGTGGAAAAGAGAATAGTTTAGTGGAGAGAATATCTCCCTACTTTTAGAGGAGATATTCTAGGGAGCCTACATTTGAATTTCAAATTCAAACGATGACTCAACTCATATAAAAATGGAGAGAAAAAACTCGCGGTTAGTCCTGTCACTCCAGCTCACTCCCCGAGGCATTTTGTCATTGTAACTGTGTGTGTGTTAGTGCTTCTCCATAGCCTACACCACCACACCTCAATTAGCTATGCTTGTCATGCTAATGAGCTTGTATAATCATATCAATCAATAGATATATACACATTCATCATATCTGGTTCTCTGTGTTTTCTACTTCAAGTCTGTCAACTTCCAAGGAGCATTTCTCAGTGCTCACTGAACCAAATCAAGAGCTTAATAGCTCGTTGGAACCAGCTCAAGGTCTTCTACAAGCAAACAAAATTTCAGAAGATTTCATTCAGCCATTTTCGAGAAATCGGCTTCGAAGTCACCTCTGGTCTATCTCTACAACTCTCCTAAAAAGTCGAGGGTAATCATAATTTTGCTAAATCAATTTCTCTCGATGTGGTTTATCATTTCTTCTCATTCCACTTGCAAATGGTAGCTTATTAAGGTACTTTAATACTCCCAAAAGGAATTGTTTCAATTGCAAGTGTGCTGGTCACACTGAGCATAACACTGAGCAGGTATCATTACAGAAATAGCAAGTTTTCTAGAATTTGTGAAGTGCAAGTTGTCTGTTTTGATTTGGTCATTACACAAATCATTTACAAAGCACATATATGCTTTCTTGGTATCATTTGAAAGCTCAAGGTGTGTACTAAGCATTTCTGGAATCAAAGGAGGGCTGGTGTGAAGCAGGTATAGCAGCACCAACTCATTTCTTGAGTGCATCCAACCATCACTCCCAACAGTGGTATGAGAGCAAATAAGGTAAACATGGGAGATGGATTTCCTTCATTCATTGACAAATTGGACAGGAACAACTACCAAGCTTGGTCATTGAGAATGAAGACCTATCTACAAGGAAGGAGTTTATTTGGATACATATCAGGAGATGAGGAATTGCCCTCATTCAAAACTAGAGGACTACCCACAAAGGATGAACATGAAAGACTCAACCAATGGTGTGCAAAGGATGCTTTGGCAAGGTCTTACCTTCTTAACTCTATATCTGACTTTCTTTTACCTCATGTAAGGAATTGTAAGACTGACTTGGGAAACCTTGTCAAACTACTTTTCTTCCAACACAAGGGCCAGGAAGAATCAACTGTGGATTGAATTCACAACCCTTAGGAAGCAGCCCAAGCAATCAGTCTCAGAGTATGTGACAAAGATTAAAGATGTGGCAGACCAATTAGGAAGTATTGGAGAGGAAATTGAAGAGGAGCAAATAGTCAGGCAAGTAACTAATGGACTCAAGGCTGATGATAAGTGGGAAAGTTTCACCACTGCAATGGACCTCTATATGGACATGCATACCCCAGATCTCACAACACTCATGGGCCAACTATTCACACATGAAGCAAAGTTTACAAAGGCAGGAGATCAATCAAAAGGTAACAACCCCTCTGCTCTTTATACTGATAAGAAAGCTAAAGATAAAGGTAAAGGAAAGAAACAGGATGAAGAAGGATCTACCTCCCAAGCTAATTATGTAGGGAGAGGTAGATCATCAAGAGGAAGAGGCAGAGGAGGTAAGTCAGGTAGGGGGAGATCCTACAACTCATCACCATGCAACATTTGTGGATTGTCCAATCATACCATAGATGAATGCTACAAGAACTACAAGAATCAGAGAGGAAGAGGCTACTCAAGAGGTGGATACTCTCAAGGGAGAGGCAGATTCAACCAACATCAAAGCTACAATGGATACAACAATCAATACAACAACAATTACAACCACAACCACAATGGTAACTACCAAGGTGGATTCAGAAATAGGAGAGACTACAACAATTACACAGAGGAGCAAGATGACTCCCTATTGATAATGAATATGACCTCCAAGGCAGGTACAAATGATGATCATTTATTCTATATTGACTCAGGATGTTCTAACCATGTAGCTGGCAATGTGGCACTACTTTCTGATTTGGAAGAGCCCAAGGGCAAACATCAGGTACAAACAGGTGATGACACTAAACATTCTGTTGTTAAGATTGGAAATGTGAAGACATGTGATGGTAACCAGAACCTATTGAGGAGGGTACTCTATGTACCAACCATCACCAAGAATCTAATGAGTGTTGGTCAGATTGTGGAGAAAGGTTTGCAGGTCAGATTCACACAACATGGAGCATATGTGGAGGACCCAAGACATGGATTCAGAAGGATAGCCAAAGGGGAGAAATCAGGTAGATTGTTTACTTTTGAGCTAGAAGACACCAAGAACATTGCTTTGTATAATTACAAGGATCAAACACTTTCAGAGTTAGAAATATGGCACAAGAGATTAGGTCACATAGGTGAAAGAACTCTCAAGCAAATATGCAGGGATCAATGTGTGCTTGGGATACCTGATGTATCCAAGAAACACATGATTTACAAGTGTGGAGCATGTCAATTTGGTAAGTCTCACAGGTTGCCCTATTCAAGGAAAGGTTTCATGCATGAAGACTACCTAGACTTGGTACACACAGATGTTTGGGGACCTAGCAAGGACCCTTCCATTTCAGGTTCAAGGTATTATGTGTCCTTCATTGATGATTATAGCAGATGGACCATCTTATACTTTATGAAACATAAAGATGAAGTGTTTAATTGTTTCAAGAGATATCTTGCACTTGTTGAAAATCAAACAGGAAGAAGCTTGAAGAGGCTAAGGTCAGATGGTGGAGGAGAGTACTTCTCCAATGAGTTTGAAGATTTCTTGCAGGAAAGAGGCATCAAGAGGGAGATTACTACAAGGTACTCACCTGAACAAAATGGGGTAGCTGAAAGAAGGAATAGACTCATAGTAGAAATAGCTAGGTCTATGCTTAATGAAAAGAAGTTGCCAAATTATCTTTGGGCAGAGAGTGTATCCACTGCCACCTATCTTATTAACAGGTTGCCATCCAAATCACTTGATGGCATGACACCATATGAAGCTTGGCATGGTAAGAGACCCTCTCTGGATCATTGCAAAATTTTTGGTTGTGTAGCATATGTGCATATTCCCTCACAGGTAAGGGGAAAGCTAGATCCTAAAGCTGAAAAATGTATCTTCATTGGTTATGATTTGAACCAAAAGGGATACAGATTCTACAACCCAACAAACAAAGGCTTCAAGGTAAGCAGAGATGTCATCTTTGATGAGAATGACTCATGGTATGAGAATGAATGCAGGAAGATCAGTCTACCCTATGACATGGAAGAGGATTTCCCAAAGCTCACCAAGGAGGAATGAATTCAGAAAGAAGATTCAAGCTCAGATGATGATGATACAATAAATCTTGAGGAGTTCAAGGCTTGGAAATCCAAAGGGAAGATGAAGATGAAGCAACTAGAAGATAAACCAGAATCCTCAACTCAAGCAATGAGGAGATCTTAGAGAGAAAAGAAGAAGCCTATCAGATTTGGGTATGACACATCACTTTTAACTAAACATTCTGTATATCTTGCAAAGGACTTGTTGAATGAAGAACCAGGTACCTATGAAGAAGCAATTACCAAACCAGAATGGAAAGAAGCCATGGATGAAGAGATGGAAGCTCTCAAGGAAAGTGATACTTGGGACTTGGTACCCAAGAAAGACTCTATGAAGGTAATAGGATCCAGATGGATCTACAAACTAAAGAAGAATTCAGATGGAACAATAAACAGGTACAAAGCTAGGTTGGTAGCCAAGGGTTTTGCACAAACCCAAGGCATTGATTATGAGGAGACATTTTCTCCTGTGGCTAAGATGCCAACTATCAAAATATTGGTGAGTGTAGTTGCATCCAAAAATTGGAACATGTACCAATTAGATGTCAAGAATGCTTTCTTGAATGGATGGATATCTGAAGAAGTCTACATGTCACAACCACCTGGCTATGAAGACCCCAAGAAGGTAAATTATGTTTGTAAATTGAAGAAGGCTCTATATGGTTTGAAGCAGGCACCTAGAGCATGGAATTACAGGTTGACAACCTATCTCCAAGACCAAGGATTTGTGATGAGTAAAGCAGACACTTCTCTATTCATAAAGAGAAGTAGTACAGAGGTAATCTACTTATGTGTTTATGTTGATGACATCATTATTACAGGCAATGATGTCAATGGGATTAGACACATCAAAGGACAGATGATGAAAGAGTTCAAGATTAATGATCTTGGATTGTTGAAGTACTTCTTAGGTCTTGAGTTAGTCTACACCAACTCAGGTATATATATCACTCAAAAGAAGTATGTACAGGATATGGTCAAGAAGTTTGGCTTGCAGGATGCTAAAATCTCAACTACTCCAATGGAGGTCAACCTAAAGCTTAGTGCTCATGAAGGGGATGAATACAAGACATTACAGGATATCAAAGTATGGTAGGTAGTTTGAACTATGCTACCTTGACAAGAATTGACATAGCATATGGAGTTAGTGTGCTTAGTCAATTCATGCACAAACCAAGGGTACCTCACCTAGAGGCAGCAAAGAAGATCTTGAAGTACTTGAAGGGAACTCAAAGCCATGGTTTGTACTTTCCCTATACATCAGATATTGACATTAAAGTGTATTCAGAAAAAACTCACGGTTAGTCCTGTCACTCTAGCTCACTCCCCGAGGCATTTTGTCATTGTAAGTGTGTGTGTGTTAGTGCTTCTCCATAGCCTACACCACCACACCTCAATTAGCTATGCTTTTCATGCTGATGAGCTTGTATAATCATATCAATCAATAGATATATACACATTCATCATATCTGGTTCTCTGTGTTTTCTACTTCAAGTCTGTCAACTTCCAAGGAGCATTTCTCAGTGCTCACTGAACCAAATCAAGAGCTTAATAGCTCGTTGGAACCAGCTCAAGGTCTTCTACAAGCAAACAAAATTTCAGAAGATTTCATTCAGCCATTTTCGAGAAATCGGCTTCGAAGTCACCTCTGGTCTATCTCTGCAACTCTCCTAAAAAGTCGGGGGTAATCATAATTTTGCTAAATCAATTTCTCTGGATGTGGTTTATCATTTCTTCTCATTCCACTTGCAAATGGTAGCTTATTAAGGTAATTTAATACTCCCAAAAGGAATTGTTTCAATTGCAAGTGTGCTGGTCACACTGAGCATAACACTGAGCAGGTATCATTACAGAAATAGCAAGTTTTCTAGAATTTGTGAAGTGCAAGTTGTCTGTTTTGATTTGGTCATTACACAAATCATTTGCAAAGCACATATATGCTTTCTTGGTATCATTTGAAAGCTCAAGGTGTGTACTAAGCATTTCTGGAATCAAAGGAGGGCTGGTGTGAAGCAGGTATAGCAGCACCAACTCATTTCTTGAGTGCATCCAACCATCACTCCCAACATTTGGTTTAGGAACCAACTCCCATGTCTGATTCTCCATCAATGCATCATATTCTTCCTGCATAGCTTTCTCCCAATTCTCCTTACCTTTTGCCTCTTCATATTTAGAAGGATCTTCATCTGCCTTTATCATATAAGCATAATCTTTTGTAGCCAAAAAAGAAGTGTCATAGCTATACCTTGTAGGTTGCCACTTGTGTCTTGATGACCTTCTAAGTTCTCCACTCCTTGAGGTTTCTGGTTCATCACACTCAGGATCAAATCCTGGCATTTCTTCAACTTCAACCTGTACTTCATTATTCTCCTCTTCATCAAATATCTGAACCTTTGATTTACCTTTCTTTTGATTCACAACTTCTTCATCACCTGCATTAATATTGATTGTACCTGCATACCAAGTACCTTGCTCATCAAATGTAACATCCTTTGATACAAGGAATTGTTTTGTGGATGGACTCCACAACTTATATCCCATCTGCTTATCATCATAACCAATGAATACATACTTTTCAGCTTTAGGTTCCAATTTTTGCCTTAATTGTGATGGCACATATGCATATGCCGAACATCCAAATACTTTGCAATGGTCTAATGTAGGTCTCTCACCCCACCATGCCTCACATGGTGTCATACCCTCCAAAGCTTTACATGGAAACCTATTAACCAAATAAGTAGCTGTGTTTACAGCCTCAGCCCACAAGTAATTTGGGCAATTTTTCTCCTTCATCATGGATCTTGCAAACTCAACAAGAGTTCTATTTCTCCTTTCTGCTACACCATTTTGTTGAGGAGAGTACCTGCAAGTAACCTCTCTCTTAATACCTGCATTCCACAAGTAATCACTGAACTCATTAGAGAAATACTCTCACCCTCCATCTGACCTTAGTCTCTTCAACTTATGACCTGTAATTCTCTCTGCATACACATGATATTGTTTAAATGTATTGAATACTTCTGATTTATTGAATACTTCTGATTTATCTTTGATCACATAGATAGTGATCCATCTGGTAGCATCATCAACATAAATCACATAATACCTTGAACCATTGATACTGAAAACTTTTGATGGCCCCACACATCTGTGTGTACCAATTCAAGCTTCTCTGAATACATAAAACCATGCTTGGAATAAGATTGCTTATGAGCCTTACCTAATTGACATGCCTCACATCTGTATGTCATATGTTGACCTGCAACATTAGGTAATCCAAGCACTGAACCATTGTTAACCATATCTTTGATACCTCTTTCATTGAAATGTCCAAGCCTCTTGTGCCAAAGATCTAACTCAGAGATCTTATGGCCTCCATAAGTAAACAAGGCATGACCAACATTACCTTGAATCTTCAATGTGAAAAATCTTCCTTCTTGCTTACCTGAAACAATCTGTTTATACCCATTGCTAGGGTCTTCCACAAACACTCCTTCATTAGTGAATCTAACTTCATAAACCTTTTCAACAATTCCTCCTACACTTATCAAATTCTTAGGAATTGTAGGAACATACAAGACTTTACTCAAGAGGGTGCTACCATCCTTGGCCTTCACTGATCCAATTGACTTCACATTGTGCTTTGTATTGTCACCTGTTTGAACTACATGATTAGTTATATTATTCTCGAAATCAGTCATCAATGCTATGTTACCACTCAGGTGATTGCTACACCCTGAGTCAATGTAGAAGACTCTTTGGTCTTCACTTTGCCTTTCACAAGCTGCATTCATTATCAATGTTGAATCCTCCTTCTGATCTGAAGCATAATTGTAGTAGGTATTGTTGTATTGTTGACTTTAGAATCCTCTACGTGCATTTCTTCCAAAGTAACCTCTACCTTTGAAATTACCTCTTTGATTTCTGCCACCTCTTCCTCTTGAATTAAAATTCTGATTATATCCACCATTACTCTGAGTATTATGTCAACAATCATTAGCTAAGTGATTTGTCTTACCACAAATCCAGCAAGCCTTGACTCCATCTTTATTGCTCCTGCCTCTTCCTCTACCTTTGCCACCTCCTTTTCCTCTTAGGAAGTTGGCTTGACTAGTTGTGCCTTCATCTTCATTTGCTTGTTGCTTCCCTTTGCTATTTTTCTTCTTATCCTTTGAATACATTGCATGACCTGCACTTTTGTCACCTTCACCTTTGACATCCTGCTCAAAGGTTAACATATGTCCTAGCAACTGATTTAAATCAGGAGTAAAATGATCAAGTGATAATTCAGTAGACAAAATGAATGGCTTCCATTTTTCATCACCTCTCAACCCTGTGAGGATTTGCCTTACCAATTTATCCTCCTCCATGTCTTCATCAACTGCTCCTAATGCATCTACAATGTCCTTCATCGTTGTTACATAGTCTGAGATGGATTGAGAAGCCTTCTTCTTGAAAGTGGTAAATTCTGCCCACAAAGATGCCTTCCTTGACTTTGTGGTGTTTTGAAAATGCTCCTCCAAAGCATTCCATATATCACTTGCACTTTCAAGACCTCTAATGCAAGGTAGCAAGTAGTCATTGACTGCCATATAGATAATGCTCCTAGCTTGAGCATCTCTCTTCATCCAATTCTTCAAATCTAATAATTCTTCCCTAGTTGGAACACTAGGATCTCTGAACTGAGGCTTTTCTTCTTCACCTGTAATATAAGCTATCAAATCTTTGCTCATAAGATGAGCTTCCATCCTCATTGACCATGCTGGATAGTTCTCTCTATCCAACTTCTCTATTTGAAGAGAATCTCCCATCCTTTCTTCACCTGTATATTGAATTCTTCAATCTTTATGAGTAATAGATGTACCTTTACTTCGAATAATGTTCCTTTTGTCTTCCTTGATGTTGTATAACCTCCTTCTCAAGCTTTGCCCTCAAGCTTTCTCCTTTTGAACCTTCAGATGTTGAATTCTTTGCACCTGCAGCAATCGGGGTCCTCCTTCCTTCAATTCTGATGCTTCCTGCTCTGATACCACTGATGGAGAGTGTTAATCTCCAAAAGAACAAGTTACTCTTGTAATTAGAGCACCTCTATAACAAGATTAACTCAAACCTTCACCAATTTTAGAGGATCAATGATCAATTATGAAGATTTTGAAAAATCTCTGAAGGAGATGACTACACAGTAAGTCTGCTGCACATATCTCTCTCATTACCTTATCAATTGTGTAAAGTTTTTTATGAAAATTTGTACAAGGTGTCGCCTACAGCTTGTGCACCTTCTCCAAGTTGAATCACTCCAAAAGATTCAGTATATCTTGAGAAATGATCTCAACAAGTTACCTATGCCTAAAACTGCTCTTCTGAGAAGTCGATTTAGACACCTATAACTTTTAACACTTGGTTCTCTCAATCTAGAACCCGTTTATGAAAATGCTTTTAGCCACAGATAGCTTACCTTCCAACTTAAAGATTGAGTGCTTGCTTGCTCAAAACTTTACACGGTGGAAGGAGAACTGACCAAAACATTAACATCGAATTTCGCACCTGTTTCAAGAACCAGTGAACACTTCTTCACATATGAATGTTCCTACACATAATTCTCACAGACTGTTTACAATTAGGCTCTCAAACTTTAACCATGGACTTAGACATCTACAAAAGATTTCTTGAAATGATCAAGCACAGAAGGAGAATTCTCAGAAACATCGGGTGCAATTTTTCTTCCATTCCTGAAGAAATTTACAACTGAGTGATGAGAGAGACTCAAATCACTTCTAAGATGTCTAATGACTCATACAACTACTGATTTCTCTATTCTCATGCTCTCTCATATTTGGGCCGACTTTTTACTTGTATATATAGGCAAACATTTACAATATCATGACTATACAAAAGTATAAGTGAACTATCTCTGTATTAATGTACATCTGTGTACACCTCTTCATCTTCTGGATGTATTCTTCCTTCATGCTTCACAACTTGAATTTCCCTTCAGTCCTTGACTTCCAAACCTTCATTAAAACTTCAATTGTTGATTTCCCTGCAGCAACAGGAATTAGATAAATTCCTTTTGGATATATCAAACTAGCTTAATGAGCTAATGATTCGAAGTGGATTCACTTAAAACGATGCACTACACATAGAGCAATCAATTTACAAATCAAATCATTACCCCTAATTTTTTAGGACCTCTGTAGAGTTTGACTAGTAGGTACTTCGATGCGCTTTTCTCCACATCTCCTAAATGGATTGTTTTCAAAATTTATGAGTATGTAGGGGATGTGGAAGGATTCCAAGAAGCTATAGAACATTGAAAATGGTTAAGAAATGACTGAGATATGAGCAATACAAAATGATTGTTCTGAGTAGCTATGACAGAGAGACCATAGATGAAAGTATTGAACTATTGTATTAATAGACATTGTTGTACATGATCATTGGCTTGGTAAAAAATGCCTAATGATACTAATTAGTGTAGGAAATGAAGTGAGCCTCACTCTCTTACAACGTAATCAACAAGAACTCGGAATTGAAGTGATCTATCTCGCGAGTTTTTACACCCATCTTATATAGATGGTTCATTTGAATTCTGAATTTGAATTTGCTATTGGATCTCACTGAAAAAGATGATCCCCTAATCTAGGAGATATTCTCTCCAAATAAAGTCATGGTTGTACTATCTAACAAACTCCACGAGTTTGGTGGTAGTTACAAATATTCTTCCAAGTCAAATAGACTTTTACAAATGTTAAAAAGTAATGACTTCATAGCAATGGTTCCCATGGAACTTCAATTAGTTGAACATAAACTCTAGCCAAATGTGTAGGCTTGATATTTGCACCAACACTACCCATATCTTACACATCCATAGGGACCTCCTACGGTAGCTTATATGATCATAACTATTCACCATTGGATGCCTTGCTCAAAGCCCCTGCCTCACATCATAGCACAAGTGCTCATAAAAGTATTTGATCTCATACTTGTATTCTTCAAGAGATTTCAAAATATCTATGCTCTTCATGTTTCCACATCGGGATTCAAACATGGAAATCCTGATCTGATTTATGCCCTAAGCACAACTCTTCCCTCAAGATTATGCATGCATGGCACTGTCAAGTACCTTCCTCCTTGTTACAAAAAGAACTTTGAAGAAATGTTCACGATAGGATTTTGGGAGTACCATTCTGAAGTCTTTATCTCAAGAACCAATAACCTACTCTAGTTCTTTGCATGCAAAGAGGCACTATATCCCATGCACTCTAGATTGTTGCATCCTAGAGGTTTCACGAGTAGTTGATTGGCAACATCCCAAACTAGATCTTGTGAAATGACTGTAAAGAAGAGAGCAAGAGCCAGCCATTGTATTATTTGGTATTACATTGATCACCCCATATGACAAGGATCTATTGGGGATGATAGAATCAAGAGGGGGGAGTTTTAGTGGTAGGAGTGGACAAGGCATCTTGAGCAAACAAGGGAGCTTGAGGGAAGAGGGCCAAAGAGAAGGAAGAGGCTTAGATACTAGCTTGAGTAGATAGGAAAATTAGAGGAGCACTGTTGAGGTTATGTGATGTCACGACAAAAGCTTGTTTACTAACAACACTACGGAAAATTGCCATGCCTCAACTAGAACTAAGCTAGAGTGATGTTAGAACACCTCTATAATCATCAGTAGCTTAGAAACCTGAAAACTTTACTACTGTTTTAGTGAACTTCGAAAAATCACTTTACAGAAAGCTTTGCATTTTCCTTCAATTTTTAATTTTGAACTAATTTACTTCAAACTTTACACTACTATGTTTGCTTACTGTTACATAATCTTTCCATCACTTAACTGGGCCAAAACTGTGTTTTGAACTCACCGAAACATCACCGGAACTTCACCGGACTATTACTAGATTGTCACCGTAATCTTACCGGAATCTTATCGGAATCAACTACAATTTTGTTTGTAATTACTTCAACTATGTATACATGAAATAAGGAACTAATACCTGAGCTTCCTTCAGTGAATGAACTTTATCTAAAGTTTGAAGAAAAACCTTTGCCAGTTCTGGATGCCTTTACGGTCAGACTTTGTACTGTGTACATGTCCCGTTTCATAAAACTCTTTTGATCAGTTTGTAGTTCAGACTCCTAGCTTCAAGATGAGCTATCACTCATGAAAATCTTTACACTGTACTACGAGATCTAACTCTCAGAAGTATCGGAAAATGTTTACTGAGAAAAAACTGTAACTGTTAACTAACTTTCACAGTAACATGAAATCACTCAGATTTCTTCACATACGAAGAATGCGCTCAAACATCCACATGAACATGTTAGAGAAGATGTGTACAAAAATATCTTGGCCTCACTTTGCTCATAGCTATGGAAAACTCTCCTACTCTAAGTACTTATTCCTTACCATCTCTCTCAGATGAATACCCGACATTTGAGGTTCTATTATTCATCTCTACATACGCAATCTCTGACGTCTTCTATATCACTATCCTCAGTTTCTATATGCACTATTCTATTTCGATTCTATGCCCATATATATTCTGCTCCCTTCTTCGCTCATATATATACATTTTGTTCCGAGATTCAAAACTCGTATTTTTGGAAGTTTCTATAAACTATATTATAGTCGTGAATTTATCCCTTCACTAAGGTTTGATTACTTGAATGCTTTATTTCTGCTTCTCTTTGTCTTTCTTTGTCTTTATGTCTGTCTGTATGTCAAATTTGTGAGTGATTCTTCAATAGCTAACCCTCAATCACTAATTTGCATTCTCTAATCTTTCATATATTTTTCTTTTCTTTTATACCTACCATTTCTTTGAATCTGCTTGTCTTTACTCCATCTAAGCTCTTTGTCAGAATATCTGCAATCTGATCTTTTGTAGATGTGTATATTATTTCAATCTCTTTTTCCATTACCTTTTGCCTCAGGAAATGATATTGAATCTCTATGGGTCTTGTTCTTGCATGAAATACTAGATTTGCTGCAAGATACAATGAACTCATATTATCTCCATGTATGATAGGTATACCTTGATCAATACCCATGCTTTTGAACAGGGTCTTTATCCATATCACTTCTTTAGCTACTTCCAAAAGTCCTTTATATTCTGCTTCAGTTGACGATAAAGCCACTGTTTGCTGCTTCTTTGAACACCAGCTTACAAGCTTATCTCCCAGGTATATCATTACCCATGTGTTGACCTTCTGTCATCTTGACTTCCTGCCCAGTCTGAGTCACTGTATGCTCTCAGTTTTATATCTGACGTAAAAGGATAATATAATCCTTCTTTTATAGTTCTTTTGATAAATCTAAGAACTCTTTGTCTTGCAACCCAATGTTGATCCTTCAGACAATGCATGAACTGTGAGAGAACTCCTACTACATAACTAAGATCTGGTCTTGTTAGCGTAGCATAAATCAAACTTCCCACTAAAGATTAATACTTTCTCACATCTTTAAACTCTGCACCATCATATTTGTTGAGTTTATGATTTACTTCAAGCGGTGTTGAAGCTTCCCTGCAATTCCCCATGTTAAACTTCTTCACTAAGTTTAGGAGATACCTTTCTTGTGAAAGATATACACCATGATCTATATATGTAACTTGCATACCAAGAAAGTATGATAAGTTTCCTAGATCACTGATCTTGAACTCTTTTTCAAGCAATCTCTTTACCTCCTTGATTCCTTCATCTGAGGTACTTGTGATTATAATGTCATCTACATAAATACAAAATGTAGATCATACCTTCATCTGTTCTCTTAACGAGTAGACTTGCATCAGCCTTTGAGCTTTGGTATCCAAGGTCATTGAGATACTTCACAAGTCTGTAATTCCAAGCTCTTGGAGCTTGCTTCAATCCATAGAGTGCTCTTCTTAATCTGCAAACATGATCTAGGTATATGGAACTTACAAACCCTTCAGGTTGTTCCATGTATACTTCATCTGATATATATCCATTCAAAAACACATTCTTTATATCCAGCTGACTTAGCTTCCATCCTTTTGATGCTGCTATACCAATCAATGTCCTTTTGGTTGACATCTTTGCCACCGGACTAAATGTCTCATCATAATCTATGCCATGCATCTGAGCATAGCCTTTGACTACCAGTCTAGCTTTGTATCTGGCTATCCTTCCATCAGCAATCTTCTTAACTTTGTAAACCCATTTATTTCCAATTACTTTCTTACCATTTGGTTTTGGAACAAGTTCCCAAGTCTTGTTCTCTTCTAGCGCATCGAACTCCTCCTTCATTGCTTCTTCCCATTTTTTCTTACCTTTTGCTTCACTGTAATTCTGAGGTTCTTCATCATCCTTTACTAAGTAAGCATAGTTTTTTTGAGTCAAATAAGAAGTATCATAGGAATACCTTGTCGGTTGTTTTAACTCTGTTTGACCTTCTTGGTTCAAACTGTTCATGTGTATCTGAATACACACCTTCATCAAATCTCGGTCCATCTTCATTTCTCATACCTGATCCGATCCTGGACGTACTTGCCTGCATATGATCTTCATCTCCATTTACCTTCATATGTGATTTACCTTTTCAATTCTTCTCATCTCTTCTTCAAGTGTTTCAACACTATGCTCTTTATCTGTATACCAGCTCTTTCCTTCATCAAATGTCACATCTCTGGAAACAATAAACTGTTTGGTTAGAGGACTCCATAACCTATAACCCATCTATTTTTCATCATATCAGATGAACATGTATTTTTCAGCTTTTGGTTCAAGCTTATGTCTAAGTTGTGATGGTACATAAGCATAAGCTACTGCTCCAAACACTTTGTAGTGATCAAGTTTTGGCTTCTTACCCCACCAAGCTTCATAAGGGGTCATCCCATTTAAAGCTGTACATGGTAATATATTTACCAAATATGTTGCTGTGTTTACAGCTTTAGCCCAAAGATAATTTGGACAATTCTTCTCCTTTAGCATTGCTCTTGCAAACTCAACTAGAGTTCAGTTTCTTCTTTCTACTCCATTTTGTTGCGGTGTATACATGCAAGTTATTTCTCTTCTGATACCTGCATTCCATAGATAATCATTGAACTCTCGAGAAAAATATTCTCCTCCTCCATCAGACCTTAGTCTTTTGAGTTTCTGTCCTGTAAGTCTTTCAGCATATGCATGAGAATGCCTGAAAGCTTTAAATACTTCTGACTTCTCTTTCAAAACATAGAGAGTTATCCATCTTGTTGCATCATCAATAAAAAGAACGTAATACCTTGATCCGCTGATAGATCCTTCTTTTGTCAGTCCCCATACATCTGTATGTATGAGCTCTAGCACACCATCGTGTTTGTAACCAATTTTTTGAAATGGTAGCCTGTGGGCTTTTCCCATCTGACAAGCTTCACATTTGTGAATCATATGTTGATTCTTCATATTCGGCAATCCTTTCACAAACTGTTTCTCCACCATAGTTTTGATTCCTGTTTCATTAAAATGTCCTAACCTCTTATGCCAGAGGTCTAACTCTGTAAATACCTCATCACCATGTGTGATCAAGGCTTGACCAACATTCCCTTGTACTTTAAGAGTAAAAAGTCTACCTTCTTTTTTTCCATGGACAATTTGTTTGTATCCATTCTCTAGATCTTCAACAAATACTCCTTCATTTGTAAACCTGACTTGAAAACCATTTTCTACTATCTAATCCACACTGATCAGATTCTTTGGGATTGTTGGAACATACAAAACATTTGTTAGTAGGTCAGCTCCATTCTTACACTTTACCTTTCTAATTGACCTTACATTATGTTTTATGTTATCACCTGTTTGTACTGTATGATTTGACATACCTCCTTCCAATTCTGATAACAATTCTATATTTCCTGAAAAATGATTTGAACAACCAGAGTCAATATAAAATACCTTGAGATCTTCATTTTTTGATGTACTTATCGAACTCATCATCAATGTTGTATGACTGTCATTTTGCATACCATTCGCATAGTTGTAGTAGGTAGTGTTGTGAGACTGATTTTGTCCCCAACTTCTTGCTCCACCTCTATCATATCCACCTCTTTGACTTTGTCTGCCTCTTTGATATCTTCCACTTCTACCTCTGCTTTTGTTATTTTGATTCTGACTTGATCCTTGAGAATTATGCGAGCAATCATGAGCCAAATGATTGCTTAATCCACAGATCCAACAAGACTTCTTCTCATTACCTCTTCCTTTTGTATTTCCTCTTTTTCTGACGTTACCTCTTCCTCTTGCATAATTTGCTTGGGTAGTCATCTCTTCTTCATCCTTTTCTTTACCTTTATCACCTTTCTTCTTATTCTTTGCATACATAGTAGAACTATGTCCTTTATCTCCATCTGTCTTCAAATCTTGCTCAAGTGTTAGCATTAGTCCAAGCAACTTATTTAAATCTGGTACAAAATGATTTAAAGAAAGTTCAGTTGAGAGTACCAAAGGTTTCCACCTTTCATCTCCTCTTAGTCCTGCAAGCACTTGTGCTATCAACCTGTGATCTTCGATATCTTCATCAATAGATCCAAGACTGTCCGCCAAGTCTTTCATCTTAGTGACATAATCATTAATGCTTTGACTTTGCTTTTTCTTGAACGTTGTAAACTCTGACCATAAACTAGCCTTCCTAGCTTTTGTCATATTTTGGAAATGATCTTCCAATGCACTCCATATGTCTTCCGCTTTCTCCAGACCTCTAATTGTTGGAACATCAAGCTTACACTATGCTTGAGGTGGATTTGATCTACATCAAAGGCTATTGCGTTGAAAGAATATCCGTTGGAGAGTTCTTTTTCATATGCTCATTTATTGTATTTTTTTTTTGAGAGATTTTTGATGGCTCATTTACCGTTGTAAAAGCCTTGAGCTTTACACATGTAAAGGTACAAATATAGAGCCCAAATCCCACGAATTTGTGGTGGTTGAAGTTGCATTCAATCAAGCAATCAATCACCTAAAAGTAGATCAATCAAGATCTTCACTTTTCCTAGATTGTAGGAAAGTGAATTGATTCCCTCCAACAACCATTCCCACCTTCATTTGAATTCAAATTCAAGTTGTAAAAGTCGTGGAACACTCCTAGAGGCTATATAAGGAGTTGAAATCACTTGTATTATACATGGAAGCAATATACATACACTTGTGACCATCATTGTCTTACTCCTTCAATTTTCTGCATCATCTTCTTCGCCAACAGTAATCTTGGAGAGGCTGCTGCTCTCTCCTCAGAGCTCCAAATTGAGTGCAAGAGGACTCATTGGAAAGGTACATAGTGCATTTCTTTGCACTTATAGCATGCCTATAAGGTCTATTTGAGTCTCCATAAGCTCAAGGGCTGGTCTTGTGCCGGTTGGCTTGACCAAACTTCATCGCTTCGAAACGCACTTTTCTACCTTCGACAAGCTTCTCCAAGTTCTTTCAGTGGTATCAGAGCTAGTTCAAGATGGGTGACGGCTTTCCCTCAATGATCTAGAAGCTTGATCGACACAACTACGCGGCTTGGCAAATCAGAATGGAGGCCTATTTGCAAGGTAGAAATCTTTTTGGAATTGTAGTAGGTGATGAAGCTATGCCTATTCCAAGATCCAAAGGAGGACCTACACAAGAGGAGACAGATAAGCTCACACTTTGGTGCGCAAGGGATGCTCAAGCAAGGTCGTACATACTAAACTCTATCTCGTACATATTAGAGGATGCAAGACATCTCAAGAGACTTGGGATGCCCTAGAGACTTTCTTTTCTGCTAGTACCAAAGCAAGAAAGAATCATCTTTGGAACGAGTTCAACCAAATGAAGAAGACACCTAAACAAACCATCACAGAGTTTGTTACCAAAGTCAAGGAGGTTGCGGATTAGTTAGCATCCATTGGAGAGCTGATTGAAGAAGAGGTCATCATGAGGCAAATTCTCAACGGCATTCGAAGTGATAAGCAATGGCAATCCTTCACGACGGCTTACGATCTCATCATGGATGTGCAGACTCCAGACTTCAACATCTTTCTTGGACAACTCTTCAATCAAGAAGCCAACAATAGCATAAAGGAAGATAACTCAACTCTTATCATGGTAGTTCAACTAGTGCTCTATATGCAGATAAGAAGGATAAGAAGGAGAAAGGCAAGAAGAAGGAAGAAGATGAAGAAGAGACTTCCCAAGCCAACTTCGCAAGCAAGAGCAAGTGGAAAGGGAAGTAGAAAGGACCAAAGCAAGACAAAGCCAAAGGTCAGAATGTTCAACCTTGTGCCATATGCGATAAGACCAACCACACCACTCAGAATTGCTGGTTCAATGGGAAGACCCAGAAAGGAAGTGGAAGAGGTGGATATGGCGGCAATAGAGGCAGAGGTGGACACAACTTCAACAATAACAATAGAGCTATAATAGAAGGGACTACAACAATTATTCAGAAGATCAACCACATGAAGACTCATTACTTCTTATGAATCTAAGCCACAAAGAATGTAAAGAAGATGATCATTTGTTCTACATAGATTCAGGATGCTCGAATCATGTTGCAGGCAACATTGCTCTTCTATCTGACTTGGAAAGTCCAAAGCATAGACATGAAGTGCAAACAAGGGATGACACGAAGCACAATGTGGAGAAGATTGGTAATGTCAAAGCTTCCAATGGCGGGCAAACATTCTGAGTAAGGTTCTCTATGTACCCACTATCACTAAAAACCTAATAAGTGTAGGCCAAATAGTTGAAAAAGGCTTGCAAGTTAGGTTCACCCAACATGGAGCTTTTGTGGAAGATCCATGTCAAGGCTTCAAGAAGATAGCCCGAGGTGAGAAGCATGGTAGGCTCTTTACTTTTGAAGTAGGAGATACCAGGAACATAGCTCTATTCAACTTTGGGTCTCAAACCCTAAATGAGCTTGAAGTGTGGCATAAGAGACTTGCTCATGTGAATGAAAGAACCTTGAAGGATATATGCAGGGATCAAAGTGTTCTAGGACTGTCGAACATATCAAAGCAACACATGATCAACAGGTGTGATGCATGTCAGATTGGGAAGGCACAAAGAAAACCATTCAACCACAAAGGCTACATCCACAACAACTTATTGGACTTAGTACATACAGATGTATGGGGACCAAGTCAAGAACCTTCATTGGCAAGATCAAGGTATTATGTCTCATTTATTGACGACCATAGTAGATGGACTGTTCTATACTTTATCAAGAGTAAGAATGAAGTATTTGATTGCTTCAAGAAGTATCTTGCACATGTGGAGAATCATACAGGTAGATCACTAAAGAAGCTCAGATCTGATGGAGGGGGAGAATACTTCTCCAAAGAGTTTGATGAGTTCTTGCAGGACAAAGGTATCAAAAGGGAAGTGACTACTAGGTACTCTCCTCAACTAAATGGAATTGCAGAGAGGAGAAACAAGACATTGGTTGGATCAGCCCGAACAATGCTTGAAGAGAAGAAGTTGCCACATTATCTTTGGGCAGAAGCTATTTCAACTGCAGTGTACCTTGTCAATCGACTACCATCCAAATCACTTCAAGGTATGACTCCTTATGAAGCATGGCATGGAAGAAAACCTAGTCTTGGATATTGCAAGGTTTTTGGTTGTTTAGCTTATGTTCATGTACCATCACAAATAAGAGGTAAGCTAGATGAAAGGGCAACAAAGGCAATGTTTATTGGATATGATTCAACTCAGATGGGTTACAGGTTCTTCAATCCTTCAACCAAGAAATCCACTACAAGTAGAGATGTTGTGTTTGAAGAACACAGGTCTTGGTATGATGAAGATAAACAAAAGGTAACACTACCATATGATCTTGATTCTGACTCACATCAATTAGGAAGCAAGCATGATACACATGTCTAGGATCCAAGAAGTGATACAGACGATGACCAAGATGAAAGAGAAAGGGATTACAAGCTATGGAAGTCAAGAGGCAAAGCAAAGATGCAAGAGGTTGGAGAATGCTCCAAACAAGCACCTAGAAGATCAGCAAGAGAGAAGAAACAACCAGAAAGGTATGGATATGATTCCACATTTGTTACAAAGCATTTAATCTAGTTGGCAAAAGACTCTATTTCAGAGGAACCCTCAACCTATGAAGAGGCAAAGGGAAACCCTAATTGGGAAAAGGCCATGAACGAACAGATAGATGCATTGAAGGAGATGGACACTTGGGATTTGATTCCAATGTCGAATCAAAAGGTAATTGGTTACAAATGGGTATATAAAGTTAAAAGAAATTCAGATGGATCAGTTTACAGGTACAAGGCAAGATTAGTTGCCAAAGGATGCTCACAAACTCATGGTATAGCCTATGAGGAAACATTCTCACCAGTTGCAAAGATGACTACAATCAGGACATTGATAAGTGTAGCTGCTGCAAGGAATTGGAGACTCCTCCAACTTGATGTGAAAAATGCATTCTTAAATGGTTGGATAACTGAAGAGGTATACATGTAACAACCACAAGGTTTTGAAAACCCTAATCATCCATCTTATGTTTGCAGACTTAAGAAAGCATTGTATGGATTGAAACAAGCTCCAAGAGCTTGGAATTACAGGTTGGTTACATATCTTCAAGATCAAGGGTTCAAAGCTAGCAGCTCAGATCCTTCTCTATTCATCAAAAGGGATCACAATGAGGTTATCTATCTATGTGTATATGTAGATGATATTATTGTGACAGGTGATTATCTAAATGGCATTCAAAGGATCAAGAGACACATGCAAGAGGAGTTCAAAATCAGTGACCTAGGTGAGCTCACATATTTCCTAGGTATGCAGGTGATATACACAGATGAAGGAATGTATTTGACTCAAAGAAGATACATTCAGGATCTTCTTCTCAAGTTCAAAATGGAGAACACTAAACCTGCAGGTACACCTTTGGAGATGAATCATAAACTTAGTGTTTATGAAGGTGAGAAAATTGAAGACATTAAAGAGTATCAAAGCTTGGTAGGTAGCTTGATATATGCTACTCACACAAGGGCAGACATCTCATATAGTGTGGGAGTACTTAGTTAGTTCATGCACTCACCAAGAAGACCACACATGGATGCGGCTAAGAGAGTACTTAAGTATCTCAAAGGTACAATCAACGAAGGTATATTCTATCCTTACTCTTCAGAGTTGGATATCAAAATCTACTCAGATGCAGATTGGGCAAGAGCTAAGGATGATAGAAAAAGTAGATCTGGTTACTTAGCATTTGCAGGTTCAAAGCTAGTGTCATGGAGTTCCAAGAAGCAACCAACAGTTGCTTTATCTTCAACTGAAGCAGAGTACAGAGGCTTGACCATAGCAACTCAAGAGGCAATATGGTTAAAAGCATTGTATACAGATTTGGGACTTGTGAGTTCCAAACCTCACATATTTGGAGATAATGTAAGTTCCATGCATCTAGCGGCAAATCCTACTTTCCATGCAAGAACCAAGCACATAGAAGTCCATTACCACTTCATCAGGGAGAAGCTCATGGCAAAGGAGATTGACATTTCTTTTGTTCCTACTGAAAAGCAAGTAGCAGATATGATGACGAAGGCACTTGATGGAATAAAGCTTTGTAGATTCAAAGCTATGGCAGGTATTCAACCTATCAGAGAATGAAGACTCAAGCATACTTTAGCTCGAGGGGGAGCTGTTGGAACATCAAGCTTACACTATGCTTGAGGTGGATTTGATCTACATCAAAGGCTATTGCGTTGAAAGAATATCGTTTGGAGAGTTCTTTTTCATATGCTCATTTATTGTATTTTTTTTTGAGAGATTTTTGATGGCTCATTTACCGTTGTAAAAGCCTTGAGCTTTACACATGTAAAGGTACAAATATAGAGCCCAAATCCCACGAATTTGTGGTGGTTGAAGTTGCATTCAATCAAGCAATCAATCACCTAAAAGTAGATCAATCAAGATCTTCACTTTTCCTAGATTGTAGGAAAGTGAATTGATTCCCTCCAACAACCATTCCCACCTTCATTTGAATTCAAATTCAAGTTGTAAAAGTTGTGGAACACTCCTAGAGGCTATATAAGGAGTTGAAATCACTTGTATTATACACGGAAGCAATATACATACACTTGTGACCATCACTGTCTTGCTCCTTCAATTTTCTGCATCATCTTCTTCGCCAACAGTAATCTTGCAGAGGCTGCTGCTCTCTCCTCAGAGCTCCAAATTGAGTGCAAGAGGAATCATTGGAAAGGTACATAGTGCATTTCTTTGCACTTATTATAGCATGCCTATAAGGTCTATTTGAGTCTCCATAAGCTCAAGGGCTGGTCTTGTGCCGGTTGGCTTGACCAAACTTCATCGCTTTGAAACGCACTTTTCTACCTTCGACAAGCTTCTCCAAGTTCTTTCACTAATGTGCGGTAGTAGATGATCTGTAATGGTATTGTAGATATAAGCTCTTGCCGTTGCATCTTTCTTCCGCCACAGCTTCAAGGCTTCTAGCTCCTCTTTCTTTGGTTGACTGTCGTCTTTGAAAGTCGGCTTCTTTTCTTCTCCTATCGCATATATCATTAAGTCCTTACTCATAAGTAAGGCTTCCATGCGCATTACCCATGCGGGATAATTATCTCTGTCCAATTTGTCAATAGAGATATGATCTGCCATAATCTTCTTGTTTTTGTTACTTTTGGTGAGTATAATGTTAAAAGGTTTTACCTTTTACAAACCTTTACCCTTGAGAATTACTTTGGAACATTTCTTGATGTCCTTTGTTGTTGATCATCTCAACTTTCATCTTTCTTAAGAAGAATTCTTCACTTTCTCTTGTATCTTTACTTCCATTTACTCTTTGAAAACCTTTCTATTCTTCAGAAGCTTTTTTGCTCTGATACCACTTGTTGAGGTTATGTGATGTCGCAACAAAATCTTGCTTACTAACAAGACTGCGGAAAATTGCCATGCCTCAACTAGAACTAAGCTAGAGTGATGTTAGAACACCTCTATAATCATTAGTAGCTTAGCAACCTAAAAACTTTACTACTGTTTTAGTGAACTTCGAGAAATCACTTTACAGAAAGCTTTGCATTTTCCTTCAAGCTTTAATTCTGAACTGATTTACTTCAACATTTACACTACTATGTTTGCTTACACTTAGATAATCTTTTCGTCACTTAACTCTGCCAAAACTGTGTTTTGAACTCACCGAAACATCAACGGAACTTCACCGGACTGTTACTTGATTGTCACCGTAATCTTACCGGAATCAAATGCAATTCTTTTGTAATTACTTCAACTGTGCATACATGAAATAAGGAAGTAATACCTGAGCTTCCTTTAGTGAATGAAATTTATCTGAAGTTTAAAGAAAAACCTTCGCCAGTTCTGGATGCCTTTACGGTCAGACTTTGTACTGTGTACATGTCCCGTTTCATAAAACTCTTTTGATCAGTTTGTAGTTCAGACTCCTAGCATCAAGATGAGCTATCACTCATGAGAATATTTACACTGTGCTGCCAATCTAACTCTCAGAAGTACCGGAAAATGTTTACTGAGAAAAAAATGTAACTGTTAACTAACTTTCACAGTAACATGAAATCACTCAGATTTCTTCACATACGAAGAATGCGCTCAAACTCCACATGAACATGTGTTTTCTATTGGAGAAGATGTGTAGAAAAATAGCTTGGCCTCACTTTGCTCATAGCTATGGAAAACTCTCCTACTCTAACTAGTTATTCCTTACCATCTCTCTCAGATGAGTACCAGACATTTCAAGTTTTATTATTCATCTCTACATACGCAATCTCTGACGTCTTCTATATCACTATCCTCAGTTTCTATATGCGCTATTCTATTCTGGTTCTATGCCCATATATATTCTGCTCCCTTCTTTGCTCATATATATACATTTTTTTCCGAGATTCAAAACTCGTATTTCTGGAAGTTTCTATAAACTATATTACAGTCGTGAATTTATCCCTTCACTAAGGTTTGATTTCTTGAATGCTTTGTTTCTACTTCTCTTTGTCTTTCTTCGTCTTTATGTCTGTCTGTATGTCAAATTTGTAAGTGATTCTTCAACAAGCACAACTTGAAAGTAGAGCCTCAGAGATTTCAAAACTTTTTTTGTAAATCAGTGATGTGAGGAGTCCTCAATCTTGAGGAGTATCACTATAACCTATGTTTCAAAATTCACAATTTTTGGATCCCATTTGAGAACCCAAAATAGTTTAGGAACCTAATTTTTATCTAGGATGGCCAATAGGTCTGCACTAGGCCTCTAGCCAATCAAAAACTATAAAACAGGCTCAAGAGCTCATTTTTGGGGTTAGATAGTACAAGATTGAGATTTTCTTTGAGTGTTGTATACATTCCTTGAGTACTTGAATAGAAGATTCCATTATGCTATTCTTTTTCTTATTTATGTGCACATGTGTGTGCATGTCATCATGCTCCTCACTCACTCACTTGTGCACTCCTATCCCTCTCATCATAGCATCCTCACATCTCCATGGAATGAAATTTACAAGGTGTATCCTCACAAGAGTGGTACTTCCATTGTGCGAAAGTGACAATATGTCTTGGGATCCCATATGTCCGAAGATCTTAGGGATCCCATATGCCCCATGCACCATGGATCCCATATGCCCATGGAACCAAAACCAGTGGATGAGCATGTCACGAGGACTTTGTGCATCTCTATGCACATACATGTGTAACCCTACACGAACTAGTGTATGTCACATCTGAGCTTTCCATCTTGAAAAGTTAGTGCCATCAAACCGAGAAGACACATGCTAGCAATCCAAAAGACTAAAAATGTAACAAGAGACTAGAGACAATACTCTATTAGCAATAGGATAACACTTGCATATCCATATGCATAACTCACATTACAAATACCTCATTGGAGAAGAAACCATGTGAACCACCTCTCACATAACCATAAATCTACCATGCATATAAACCAACAGCATAAGCCTACTCACCAAGTCCCAAAGTGACTATGTAGATGTGGAAGTATCCTGGAAAAACTTTGACAGAGTATCCCCTGTAAAGTGAGCAATCAAACAAGATAACCAATAGCAAAAGAACAATGAGTAATTTGTCACCACCTATCACTGATCCAACCAAAGATAAAATACATATTCCAAAAACTAATGACAATACATGCCAATATAATGGCTATACATCTCCCACTTAAGAATGAATCCTACAAGATGGTCCAACCTGCCACAAACAACCTGTGACCAAGTCCAAGTGAATGGAGATACGCAATGATCCAAAGCTATCACACAAGCTTCAAGATCCACTAGAGTTCTCTTCTAGCATAAAATCTATCAAAATTTTGGTAGCATCTCCTTTGTAAATAGGACTCTGAACCAAATAAACCATGTGGGAATCACCATTCACATATGCCAAGAATCAGACTGGCAAATCGATATCAATAATTACCATATGCTAATAGAATAGACAATCAAGATGACAAACGGATGTGCAACTGAGGCTCCAATTTGGATCATGTACCTGCAAAGAAAAACAAGGATACAAGTACTAACCAAGATCCACAATCAACTCTCAAAAAATTATGTGCAACCGGCAAGCCAAGCCATATCCAAGTGGCATAAATGAGATAGAGACCACAATGCCACTATCCATCCACTGACAATGCCATGATGACACTCATGATGACATACACCTCAAAAAGGAGTATAGCACAATGTCATCTTACATGCCAAACACATGACAAGATTATTCTCTACTCTCATATGGAGGAGCTACCATAGTGATCATACATGGCCATCAAGCTCTAAAAATAAGAGGTTGCACAACCAAAAAATCTCTCTCAAAGAAGTTCTTTTGGTGAAAATATTCTGCTCCATGTTTTGTTGTTTTAGAGGTGATAACCTCTGATCTAAAATTTTGCTTTTCAACAAAATTCAAGAACTTTTTCTTGGCTACGTAATGATATAAAGAACACCTTAATTAGAGGTGGCTAGCTCAAGATATGCACAAAACAAGCATCATCTGTCAATTTCACCTTCACCTCTAGCACTATTGCTCTGTATTCTGCAATTTCGGTGACCTATCACTCAGAATTTGGACCTATGTTCTTCTACAAATTTATAGTCTCTCGTCCAAGATACACATAGCAAGTTGAATTGCATGAGTTGGAATACTAACCTATTGTCCAAGTGATTGTAGATTTGTCTTCTACATCAGTATGCATTTTTTGAATTTTTGGCACTTTAGAACTTCAAATTAGATTGTGCAGCCTTCCGTCAACTTGTAGCCCTCTGTGTTAGCTATGCAAACTTTAAAACACATCCATCCAAGCTTGGTAGCTTGAGTTATGGCCAAAATACTGAACTATTATCAAAAAGTGATGACCTGCACTTTCACCTCGTGTGACCTAAGCTTCAATTGGAGCTTCTTGCACACAAGCCTTAAGCAAGCTTTGATACCAATGAAGGGTTTTGGTGTGCAGAACAACAAGAGCAAGGAGGAGAATGAAGTGGGACCTATCCTCATACGTGTGACATTCGGTTGAACTGTCATGGTGAGAGGGTCGTGTAGACCACCTTTGACAAGTAGAATGCTTAGCTTGACGTTTCACAACATTCATGTATATGTTTGTCATAACGATATATTCTAATTCATGTCTCATGTCTCTTATCTCTTTGTCTCTTATATGTTTTTACATGTCACCTTCTATCTCTTTCTATGTGTGAGAAGGCTCCGTAGTATTGCATTGAACGAGTGAGGATGATCCATTAAGGTTGAGAGAATAATTTTCTATTCATTTTTTACATCATGACCCACATGCATTCATACCACCCACAAATTTGTTCTCATCATGCATACATCCATATGTTCCCCTTTCATAATTAAATCTTGACATCTCTCCTCCCCATACCCAACTTCATCTTCACCTTCATATTTTTATCACAAAGACCTTCCAACACTCACTAGCTTCATACACTCTGCGTGTGCCGCGACTGGACCCAATCCACCCGGATTGTGATCACCTCCATAACGAGGGTATTTCAGGTGTTGAAAAAGTGGCAAAAAACACACCGATTCGATGCGTGACATCAAATTCTTGTTGCAAGTTGATGCTAAGTTGAAAACTTTTATTTTTAGATAGGAAATTTTACTAAAACATGTAGGGTTTCTAGTTTTGAAAGCTCATATAGGGTCATCTTGTGAAGGCCATAACTTGGTGTGTAGCGCAAAGTTTTTAGCAAGTAATAGCTTATTGGAAATCTCTTCTCTTCTACTTTCATCCGTAAAAAGATCTTGGCAGAATAATATTTTTGCTAAGAGAAATAAATATTGAAGGTGTGTCATTTTAGTGACTAGAAATTTCTATAGAAGCAAAGTCCTCAGTTTAAGCAATCTTTTCTCAATGTTTAGAGAAGCATTGAGTTAATGGTGACCATATAGTTTGTCTAGTGTCATATTAATTCATTTCTTATGATGTTTCATGAAAGAACTTGGAGAAGCTTGTAGAAGGTAGAAAAATGCGTTTCGAAGCGACGAAGTTTGGTCTAGCCAACCGGCACAAGACCAACCCTTGAGCTTATGGAGACTCAAATAGACCTTATAGGCATGCGATAAGTGCAAAGAAACACACTATGTACTTTGGAGCATCAAGGAGAATGAGTCGATACAAAACAGATAGGTTCGCGGGTCGACTAGCTCAAAAAACTTACTATCTATGGAAGAGACAATGAACTTCAAATGCCCATAGCGACCAACGTGATTACAATTAGAAAAAATCCTTTTATGGGAGTGATACAATTAGGGTTGAGTGTATAGAATGCACAAAAGTATAAGCAAAATATGCTATAGGAATGAATGAGACATTCACCGGTGGTACTTCCTATTTTTCAGGAATATGCAGAGATTGACGGTGGGACAGAAAAACTCAGATTTCTCCTAATCTCCTGAACCAAATGCTTTGAAAATATATAGGCATAAACTAAACACTTATAGCTTTCCAATGAGCCATTGTGCACTCAATTTGGAGCTCTGGGGAGAGAGAAGTAGCCTCTGCAAGATTACTGTTGGTGAAGAAGATGATGTAGAGAATTGAAGGAGCAAGACAATGATGGTCACAAGTGTATGTATATTGCTTCCATGTAATGTACAAGTGATTTCAAGTCTTTATATAGACTCTAGGTGTGTTCCACAACTTCTACAAGTGAAATTTGAATTCAAATGAAGGTGGGAATGGCTGTTGGAGGAAATCAATTCACTTTCCTACAATCTAGGAAAAGTGAAGATCTAGTTTGATCTACTTTTAGGTGATTGATTGCTTGATTGAATGCAACTTCAACCACCACAAATTCGTGGGATTTGGGATCTATCTTTCTACCTTTACATGTGTAAATCTCAAGGCTTTTACAGTAAATGAACCATCAAAAATCTCTCAAAGAAATACAATAAATGAGCATAAGAAAAAGAATTCTCCAACGGATATTCTTTCGAGGCGATAGCCTTTGATGTAGATCAAATCCACCTCAAGCATAATGTAAGCTTGATGTTCCAATAGCTCCCCCTCAAGGTAAAGTATGCTTGAGTCTTCATTCTCCGATAGGTTGAATACCTGCCATAGCTTTGAATCTATAAAGCTTTATTCCATCAAGTGCCTTCGTCATCATATACTGCTAAAACCTGCTTTGTACCAACCCTCTTTAGCTTCAGACTTGATTAGTAGACTCCCTTAGCTTTCCAATGACACCAATAATTGGCCTATGTCCTTTGGAAATGATGTGTGCAATGATTGAATCAAAACAGATAACTTTGGAAGTCACAAACTCAAGAAAACCTTCTATTTTGGTCTTGACACCTGCTGAATGTTTTGCTCAGTGTGACCAGCACAGTAGCAAATGATAAAATTCCTTCTAGGGGTATTCAATTAACTTAGTAAGCTTACATTTTCAAGTGGAATGATGTAAAATAATGAACTATGCTAAGAGAAATTAATTTCGCAAGATTTGGTATACCCCCGACTTTTTAGGACTCTAGCAGAGATAGACCAGTGAGCACCTCGACAACGATTTCTCGGAATTGGCTGAATGAAATCACTTCAAACTTTGTCAGCACGTAGATGACTTTAAGCTGAATCCAAAAAGCTTTGAATCACATAATTTGGTGGAGTATTGACTGAGATATGCCCTTGACAAGTTGACAGACTTTTGAGTAGACTAGCAGAGAACATAAAGATGAATGATGTAAATGTATCTATTGATTAACAATTGTGTACAATCCCATTGGCATGGATAGCATTGCCAAATTGTGTAGAGAGGTGTAGGCTATGGTATAGTCCTTACACACACTCAAACTCAGTAGAGTAAGCCTCGGGAAATGAAGAGATGTACCCGCGACTTTTCCAAGTACATTTTTATAGGATATGTGCAAAAATTTGAATTCAAATTCAAATTTTGGCTTCCTATGATCAAGGTCCTAAAAGCTTGGAGATATTCTCTCAATCAAATAGGCTACTTTTACCACGACTCACTTTGGTAGGTGATTACAAAAGATTCCAAGTCATTTTGACTTTTACAAATGAGATAAAGTGGTAATTAACCACTAGCATATGTTCCTATGGTTCTTCATGTATGTAGAGTCTTCATGATAACTTCCAAGCCAAATGTGTAGGCTTGTGATTTACACCAACAGCTCCTCCTCAAGCCAAGCATTTTGGCTTAAGTCTTCATCTTCAATCTTCAAGTATATCTTGCAATCCAATCATAGATTTGAACCTGCAAAGCTTGGTCCCATCCAAAGCTTTAGTCAACAAATCTGCACATTGCATGTTGGTTGACACATAGGTCAGCTGAATGTCCTTGCTTAGCAACTTCTCTCTCACATAATGATAATGAACTTCTATGTGTTTGGTCCTAGCAATGATAGATAGGATTAGCTGCAAGGTGAAGAGAACTTGTATTATCTCCAAAGATAATTGGAGGCCTAGTATATAAGCCCAATTCTAAATGCAAAAGCTTAATCCAAATTGCTTCTTGAGTGGCATTAGCTAGCCCTCTATACTCTGCTTCTGTAGAAGACAATGCAACCGTTGGTTGCTTCTTTGCAGACCATGAAATTGGTTTGTCACCTGCAAAAGAAATGTATCCAGAAGTGCTTCTCCTATCATCCTTGCATCCTGCCCAATCTGCATCTGAATAAACTTTTATATCAATATCTAAAGTGTAAGGAAAGTACAAACCATGGTTCTGTGTACCCTTGAGATACTTCAAGATTCTTTTGGCAGCCTCTAAGTGAGGTATCCTTGGCTTGTGCATAAATTGACTTAGCACACTAAATCCATATGCAATATCAATTCTTGTAAGAGCAGCATAGTTCAAGCTACCTACCATACTTTGATAACCTGTAATGTCTTGGACTTCATCACCTTCATGGGCACTTAGCTTTAGGTTCACCTCCATTGGAGTACTAGCTGCTTTAGCATCCTGCAAGTCAAATTTCTTCAACATGTCCTGTACATACTTCTTCTGATTAATGTATATTCCTGAATTAGTGTAAACTAATTCAAGTCCCAAAAAATACTTCAATAGCCCAAGATCATTGATCTTGAACTCCTTCATCATTTGGCTTTTGATGCTTCTGATTCCATTGACATCATTACATGTAATGATGATGTCATCAACATAGACACAGAGATAGATTATCTCTGAATTACTTCTCTTAATGAACAGAGAAGTGTCAGCCTTACTCATGACAAAACCTTGGTCTTGGAGGTATGTAGTTAGCCTATAACTCCATGCCAGGTGCCTACTTCAATCCATATAAAGCCTTCTTTAATTTGCAAAAATAAGTTACCTTCTTAGGGTCTTCATAGCCAGGAGGTTGTGACATATAAACCTCTTCTCAAATCCATCCATTCAAGAGAGCATTCTTGACATCCAATTGGTACATGTTCCAATTCTTTGATGCAGCCACACTCACCAACACTCTGATTGTTGGCATCTTGGCCACAGGAGAAAATGTCTCTTCATAGTCAATGCCTTGGGTTTGTGCAAAACCCTTGGCTACCAATCTGGCCTTGTACCTGTTAATTGTGCCATCAGAATTTCTTTTCAATTTATAGATCCATCTGGATCCTATTACCTTCATGGAGTCCTTCTTGGGTACTAACTCCCATGTATCACTCTCCTTGAGTGCTTCAATCTCCTCATCCATAGCTTCCTTCCATTCTAACTTTGTGATTGCTTCTTCATATGATCCTGGTTCTTCATTTAGCAAATCCTTTGCAAGATAAATTGAATGTCTAGTAACAAGAGATGTATCATACCCATATCTGATAGGTTTTTTGCTTTCTCTCTGCGATCTCCTGATTGATTGAGTTGAAGATTCAGGTATGTCTTCAAGCTTCTTCATCTTCATTTTGCCTTTGGACTTCCATGCCTTGAACTCTTCAAGGTTGATTGTATCTTCATCATCTGAACTTGACTCTCCATCCTGAGTAGGTTCCTCCTTTGTAAGTTTTGGAAATTCTTCTTCCAAATCATAGGGTAGTTTGACCTTCCTGCATTTATTCTCATACCAAGAATCATTCTCATCAAAGATCACATCTCTGCTTACCATAAATCCCTTATTGGTAGGGTTATAAAACCTGTAACCTTTTTTTACTTAAATCCTATCCAATGAAAATACATTTTTCAGCCTTTGGATCTAGCTTTCCTCTTACCTGTGAAGGAATGTGTACATATGCTACACATCCAAAAATTTTGCAGTGATCCAATGATGGTCTCTTACCATGCCATGCTTCATATGGTGTCATACCATCAAGTGACTTTGATGGTAACCTGTTTATGAGATAGGTGGCAGTAGAAACACTCTCTGCCCATAGATAGTTAGGTAATTTCTTCTCATTAAGCATAGATCTAGCTGTCTCAGCAATTAACCTATTTCTTCTTTCAGCTACCCCATTCTGTTCAGGAGAGTACCTTGTGGTTATTTCCCTTTTGATGCCTCTGTCCTGCAAGAAGTCCTCAAATTCATTGGAGAAGTACTCACCTCCTCCATCTGACCTTAGCCTCTTCAAATTTCTTCCTGTCTGATTTTCAACTAGTGCAAGATATTTCTTAAAACAATTAAATACCTCATCCATGTGCTTCATAAAGTATAATACAGTCCATCTGCTATAATCATCAATAAAAGACACATAGTACCTTGAACATGAAACTGAGGGATCTTTGCTAGGTCCCCATACATCTGTGCGTACAAGCTCTAGATAGTCTTCATGCATATATCCTTTCTTGGAGAAGGGTAACCTGTGAGACTTACCAAATTGACAAGCACCACACTTGTAAATCATATGTTGCTTGGATACATTAGGTATCCCAAGCACACATTGGTCCCTGCACATTTGCTTCAAGGTCCTTTCTCCTATGTGCCCTAATCTCTTGTGCCAAATCTCAAGCTCTGAAAGTGATTGATCTTTATAACTGTATAATGCAATGTTCTTTGTATCTTCCAACTCAGAAGTGAAAAGTCTACCTGATTTTTCTCCTTTAGCTATCCTTTTGAATCCATATCTTGGGTCCTCCACAAATGCTCCATACTGATTGAATCTGACCTGCAACCCTTTCTCTACAATCTGACCAACACTCATTAAGTTCTTTGTAATGGTTGGTACATAGAGTACCCTGCTTAACAAATTCTGATTACCATCACAAGTCTTCACATTTCCAACTTTAACTACAGAATGCTTTGTATCATCACCTGTTTGGACTTGGTGTTTACCTTTTGGTTCCTCAAGATCAGAGAGTAGTGCAACATTACCAACCACATGATTTGAACACCCTAAATCAATATAAAATAAGTGATCATCATTTGTACCTGACTTTGAACTCATGTTCATGATCAAGAGAGAGTCATCCTGCTCCTCTGTGTAGTTGTTGTAGTCCTTTCTGTTTCTAAATCCTCCTTGGTAGTTGCTATTGTAATTGTTGTTGTAGTTTTTGTTATAATTGTTGTTGTGGCCTTGGTGATGGTTGAACCTTCCTCTATACTAAGAGTATCCTCCTCTTTGGTAGCCTCTTCCTCTCTGATTTTTGTAATTCCTGTAACACTCATCTGTGGTGTGATTTGATAAACCACAAATGTTACATGGTGATGAGTTATAGGGTCTCCCCCTACCTTGCTTACCTCCTCTGCCCCTTCCTCTTGAAGATCTACCTCTCCCTGCATAGTTGGCTTGGGAGGTAGAGCCTTCATCTTCCACCTTCTTACTCTTGCCTTTATCCTTAGATTTCTTATCAGTGTATAGGGCAGAAGAGTTGTTACCTTTGGTAGTATCTCCACTCTTGGTAAGCTTTGCTTCATGTGTGAATAGTTGACCCATGAGAGTTGTAAGATCTGGAGTGTGCATGTCCATGTAGAGATCCATTGCAGTGGTGAAGCTTTCCCACTTGTCATCAGCCTTGATTCCATTGATTACCTGCCTTACAATTTGTTCTTCTTCAATCTCTTCTCCTATGCTTGCTAACTGATCTGCAACATCTTTGATCTTGGTCACAAATTCTGAAACAACTTGCTTAGGTTGCTTCCTTAGTGTTGCGAATTCAATCCACAACTGGTTTTTTCTAGCCCTTGTATTGGAGGAAAAATATGATGACAAGGTTTCCCAAGTCTCTTGTGAAGTCTTACAATTTTTGATATGAGGTAAAAGAAAGTCAGATATAGAATTGAGTAAATAAGACCTTGCCAATGCATCCCTTGCACACCATGTGTTGAGTTTTTCTTGCTCCTCCTTGGTTGGCAAACCTCTTGATTTGAATGAGGGCAATTCCTCATCTCCTGAGATGTATCCATAGAGACTCCTTCCTTGTAAGTAGGTCTTCATCCTTAGAGACCAAGCTTGATAATTGTTCCTGTCCAATTTGTCAATAAATGAAGGAAAATAATCTCCCATTTTACCTTATTTGCTCTGATACCACTATTGGGAAAGATGGATGGATGATCCAAGAGATTGAGTAGGTACTGTTAAAACCTGCTTTGTACCAGCCCTCTTTAGCTTCAGACTTGATTAGTAGACTCCTTTAGCTTTCCAACGACACCGAGAATTGGCCTATGTCCTTTGGAAATGATGTGTGCAATGATTGAATCAAAACAGATAACTTTGGAAGTCACAAACTCAAGAAAACCTTCTATTTTGGTCTTGACACCTGCTGAATGTTTTGCTCAATGTGACCAGCACAGTAGCAATTGATAAAATTACTTCTAGGGGTATTCAATAAGCTTAGTAAGCTAACATTTTCAAGTGTAATGATGTAAAATAATGAACTATGCTAAGAGAAATTAATTTAGCAAGATTTGGTATACCCCCGACTTTTTAGGACTGTGGCAGAGATAGACGAGTGAGCACCTCGACGACGATTTCTCTGAATTGGCTGAATGAAATCGCTTCAAACTTTGTCGGCATGTAGATGACTTTGAGTTGAATCCAACAAGCTTTGAATCACTGAATTTGGTGGAGTATTGGCTGAGATATGCCCTTGACAAGTTGACAGACTTTTGAGTAGACTAGCAGAGAACATAAAGATGAATGATGTAAATGTATCTATTGATTAACAATTGTGTACAATCCCATTGGCATGGATAGCATTGCCAAATGGTGTAGATAGGTGTAGGATATGGTATAGTCCTTACACACACTGAAACTCAGTAGAGTAAGCCTAGGGAAATGAAGAGATGTACCCGCAACTTTTCCAAGTACATTTTTATAGGATATGTGCAAAAATTTGAATTCAAATTCAAATTTTGGCTTCCTATGATCAAGGTCCTAAAAGCTTGGAGATATTCTCTCAATCAAATAGGCTACTTTTTCCACGACTCAATTTGGTAGGTGATTACAAAAGATTCCAAGTCATTTTGACTTTTACAAATGAGATAAAGTGGTAATTAACCACTAGCATATGTTCCTATGGTTCTTCATGTATGTAGAGTCTTCATGATAACTTCCAAGCCAAATGTGTAGGCTTGTGATTTACACCAACACTACTCTAAATGGTCTTCTTGATTCATACTAGAGTTTTGCTTCTACTCTTCGTTTGATGATGAAAGGCAATTCAAATGCTTAACATTTGAGGAGTTGGTCTCTGTTCTCTTGCAAGAAGATCACTCTAGTTAGAATAGGTCCATTATGCATGTTGCAAATCAAGCCTTCTTTGCTAGTCAGAAGGGCAAAGGTAAATGGAGCTCTTTTACTAATAAGTAGAAATCTGCTAGTTCTACACAATAAAAAAAGGAAGATAGAGAAGAGAAGAAAATAGAAACACAGAAATTGTTTTCCAAGTACTATAAATCAAATGATAATGTCATAAAGAATTGTCCAAAATTGGCTTCAAAAGAGGCCAAGAAAAAAGAGGCTAGAGTGGTTGTTGTAGAGGCCTCTACAACAAAAAGAGAGTCTGCTAATTTAGTGCAGAATGAAGAATGGGTGTTTACTATTGTTTGTAGTTTTAACCCATCCTCTCCTGAACAATGTATGTTTGCAGTAGACTCAGATGTTTGGTACTTTGATAGTAGGGCAACCAAACATATTACCTTGTAATGTAGTTTCTTCACTTCAGTCGAGCCTCTCCCTGAAAGGAATACTTTCACATGCTCCAACAACTCCTCTTATCCTATCATGGGAGTTGGTAAGATCATTTTGACTACTGCTGATGGAAGTTGGTTCACATTGTTGGATGCTCTATTTGTGTTAGGGATCAAGAAGAATTTGTTATTAGTTTTAGCTTTAGCCAAGATTGGCTTGGTTGTGAATTTTTTTGATGAAAAATGTATAGTTCATGATCTGTCAAATGGCGATGTGATTATTGCTTCTTGCATTTTATGTCGTGGGTTGTATGAGCTCATAGACCATGAAAAATCTGTGAATGATTCAGCATGTGGAGTACATGATTCTCAGGCTATGTCAGATGCAAAGCTTTGACGTGCATGATTTGGTCATCTGAATTTTGCTAGTTTTCCACACTTGCAAAAATCTGAAATAGTGTCCTCTTTGCATAAAATTGAGGCACCTGGTAAACATGATTTTGAAGGTTGTATTTTAGGAAAAATGCAGTGTTCATCCTTCCCAAAGATGGTTCAGTTCTAGCTACTCAAAAATTATAGCTTGTACATAGTGATGTCTGTGGTCCTATGCATACATCTTCTTTTGGAAACTATCTTTCCTTCATGACCTTCATTAATTATTTTTCCCGGAATGCATGGGTGTGTCCATTGAAAGAAAAGTCCAAATAGTTTATGTGCTTCAAACAGTTTTTGTTTCTGGCTGAAAATCTATCAACATGTAAAATGGGCACCCTCCATTCTAATCGAGGGGGGGAATATATATCTTCTGACTTTAATGCATTTCTAGCTGAACATGCGATAAAACATCACTGTACAGTGCCATATTCACCTCAAGAAAATAGAGTTGTTGAATAGAAGAATAGGTCGCTCATGGAGATGGTGAGGTGTATGGTCAAGAGTCAGGCTTTACCACATAGTTTCTGGCTTGAGGTTGTCATGTGTGCAACATATGTACTTAACAGGTGTCCCACTAAAGCATCGTAATGTATCACTCCATATGAGGCTTGGAATGGTCATAAGGCATCTGTTGCTCACCTGCGTGTTTTTGGTTGTCTGGCATATGTGTTAGTGCGTCAAGAACGCAAGAAATTGCATGATAAAGTAGTGAAACGTTTTTTTGTTGGGTACAATTATGAAAGCAAAGTCTATTGTTTGTATCATCCACAGACAAAACACATTTTGCTTAGCTGTGATGTTGTTTTTTGAGGAAGATGCTATTCAACCGCTACTTTCATGTACTAAGGAGACATCAATTAGCTCCTAAAGACATGTATGATACTTTGCTTCCTCTCTTTATAGGTGGGTAGTCTAGTGTTGGTCCTAATGAGGCAATTTCTTATCCTTTATAGGTTTCATGTGATGATGTAGATCATTCTATTTCTAATGCAGATTTACATGATGCACTTGTTGATGAGAGAGGTGATATTGAGGAGGCAAAAACTATGCCAAAATGGTTGGTATAGACTTTGCGTGACAAAAAATTAGATGCACCTCTATCATATCATACTCATTTAAGCTCTCATAGTGCCTCTTTTGCATCAGATTGCTATGTTATGGCTGCCTCTAGTCTTTGTGATGAGAATGAGCCTGTTTTGTTTGATGAAGCACCAAATTCTAAAAATTGGATGGGAGCTATGCAATTAGAATATGATGCTATGATGAAAAATGGTACTTGGACTTTATGTGACTTGCCTCATGGCAAGAAGGCCATTCGCACCAAGTGAGTATACAAGTTCAAGCATTAGCCTGATGGAACAGTCGAATGACTACTGTTCATAGTATCTGTGCACTTGTAAGTCGTCATGGTTGGAATGTACATCAGTTGGACATTAAGACCGCATTTCTGAATGGTGACTTCCATGAAGAAGTGTATGTTTTTAGCCCCGTGACTTTGTGCAAAAAGGGCATGAAAACCAAGTGTGCAGATTGAAAAAGGCATTATATGGTTTGAAGCAAGCACCACATGTTGGTATGAAAAGATACTTGCCTATCGGATTGCACATGGTTTTGAGAACAATCCAACTAAGAGCACCTTATACATTAAGTGTGCTAATGATGTGCTTTTGATCATTGTTGTTTATGTTGACAACATGCCGCTTATTGGTCCTCATGAGAAGCATATTGCTGATTTTAAGGTTGATCTGCATGCCTCATTTTAGATGTATGATTTGGGGCATTTGCATCATTATTTTCACATTCAATTTATGCAAGTTGATGGCGGAATAGCTTTGTGTGAAACAAAGTATATTCACATATTATTGTAGCATTTTAGCCTTGAAGATTGTAAACCTATTGCCAATCCTATGGAGATAGGTAACGATTGAGTCTTCATGATGTTGGAGATGCATTTGATGTTGTTCCCTATGAGTAGGTTGTTGGATGCTTGATTTACTTATGCATTACTCGACCAGATATTTAGTTTGTTGTCTCACAGATGAGAAGATTGCCTAGGTGTCAAGCATTGGTAGGTGGTTAAGGATACTTGGATTGTTTTATCCCAATGGGGGATCACTACAGCCATATTTACATGCTGTTTTTGACTCAGACTTGGCTGGTTGCAATGACATTGGTGTGTCTACTAGTGGCTTTTGCTTCATGCTTCGTATTTCATGCATACCTTGTTTTAGCAAGAAGAAGCCCACTGTGGCCACTTCCATTTGTGAGGTTGAGTATAGGGAAGCTTTCATAGCTACTGTTGAGTATGTATGGCTCTGCCTAGGGAGATGTTTGAATCTTTCCACAAAGCTTTGGGCTGACTTCCTTTTGGATTGATTTCACATAGCTTGACACTTCCTTATACATGAGTGCCAGCTCCTTGTTCACTGCATCACTCCTAAGGGGGGATTTGCTGATATATTTAGGTAATGATGTGTGTGAACACACTAAGATCATTGGGGCACTTTTTTCCCTCTTTATGAGGTTTTTTCCCCAGCTTGTATATATGCCTATTGCCCTAATGGGTCATATATCTTTGTACATTCTAGTGGTAATACATTTAGTATTGTGTGTTCTGCTCCAAGCTTCTTCTTCTTCCTTGTGTTGTTTGCATGCTTCCAGAGACCTCAAATTCCAACAACTAGCTCAAGAAGCTTACTATGTTTGAATGAGACAATAAACTTCAAATGCTCATAGCAGCCAACATGCTTACAATTGGAAACAATCCTTTTGGAGGAGTGATACACATAAGTTTGAGTGCACAGAATGCACAAGAGTACAAGAAATAAACCAAATATGCTTTTGGAATGATCCTGACACTCAATAGTGGTACCTCCTTTTTTTCACGAATGCATAGAGATAGACCTCCAGACAGAAAAATTGAGATTCCCCCTAATGTATTAAACCAAATGATTTGCAAAATTTATACACATAAACTAGACACTAATACATTTCCAATGAGTTCTCACTCATCCAAGTTGAAGCTTTGTAAGATTACTACTGTTGAAGTAGAAAAAATGAAGGAGCAAGACAATGATGGCCATAAGTGTATGTATATTTAGTAGCAACGTCTACAAGCTTACTATTGTTGAAGAAGATGATGTAGAAAAAATGAAGGAGCAAGACAATGATGGCCACAAGTGTATGTATATTGCTTCCATGTAATGTACAAGGGATTTGAAGTCTTTATATAGACTCTTCAAGTGCTCCATGAATTCTACAAGTGGATTTTGAATTCAAATGAAGGTGGGATTAGATGTTGGATGGAATCAATTCACTTTCCTACAATCTAGGAAAAATGAAGATCTAGTTTGATCTACTTTTAGGTGATTGATTGATTCATTGGTTGCAACTCAACCAACTCAAATTCATGGAGGTCTAGCTCTCTTTTTCTAATTTTACATGTGTAAAGCTCTAGTCTTTTACAATGGTAAATGTCCCATAAAAAATATTTTTTTTAAAAAATACAATAAATGAGCATAGGTAAAAGAATGCTTCAATGGATAGTTTGGCATAATCCAAACCATATCTTTTTTTATGTAGATCAAATACACCTCAAGAATAGTATAAGATTGATGTTCCAAAAGCCTCCTCAAGCTAAAGTATGCTTAAGTCTTCATTCTCTAATAGGCTGAATAGTTGCCATTGATTTGAATCTGCAAAGCTTTATTCCATTAAGTGTCTTTGTCATCATTTCTGCTACTTGCTTTTCAGTTGGAACAAAAGAAATGTCAATCTCCTTTGCCATGAGCTTCTCCCTGATGAAGTGGTAATGAGCCTCTATGTGTTTGGTTCTTGCATCGAAAATAGGGTTTGTTGTTAGATGCATGGAACTTACATTATCTCCAAATATGTGAGGTTTGGAACTCACAAGTCCCAAATTTGTATACAATGCTTTTAACCATATTGCCACTTGAGTTGTTATGGTCAAACCTCTATAATCTACTTCAATTGAGGATAAAGTAATTGTTGGTTGATTCTTGGAGCTCCATGACACTAGCTTTGAGCCTGCAAATGCTAAGTAACTAGAGGTACTTCTTCTATCATCCTTAGCTCCTACCTAATATGCATTTGAATAGATTTTGATCTAAAGAGTAAGGATAGAATATACCTTCATTGGTTGTACCTTTGAGATACTTAAGTACTCTCTTAGCTGCATCCATGTGTGTTCTTCTAAGTGAGTGCATGAATTGACTAAGCACTCCAACAATATATGAGATGTCTACCCTTGTATGAGTAGCATATATCAAGCTACCTACCTAAACACTAACTTTATGATTAATATCCAAAGGTGTACCTGCATGTTTAGTGGTCTCCATTTTGAACTTAAGGAGAAGATCCTAAATGTATCTTCTCTGAGTCAAACACATTCCTTCATCTATGTATATGACTTGCATACCTAGGAAATATGTGAGCTCACCTAGGTCACTGATTTTGAACTCCTCTTGCATGTGTCTCTTGATCCTTTGAATGCCATTCAAATCATCACCTATCATAGTAATATCATCTACAAATACACATAGATAGATAACCTCATTGAGATCCCTTTTGATGAATAGAGAAGGATCTGAGTTGCTAGGTTTGAATCCTTGATCTTGAAGATCTGTAACCAACCTATAATTTCAAGCTCTAAGAGCTTGTTTCAATCCATACAATGCATGATAAGGGTTTAGGTTCTTTCTTCTCTCTTTTTTATCTTCTAAGAGCTTGCTTAGAGCATCCTCCAAACTCCTACATCTTTGTTTTGCCTCTTGACTTCCATAGTTTGTAATCCTTTTCCCTTTCATCTTGGTCATCATCTGCATCACTTCTTGGATCCTAGACTTGTGTATCATACTGGCTTCCTAATTGATGAGAATCAAAATCAAGATCATAAGGTACAATTGCCTTTTGTTTGTCTTCATCATACCTAGACATGTGTTCTTCAAACACAACATCTCTACTTGTAGTGCATTGCTTAGTTTAAGGATTATAGAACCTCTAACCCATCTTAGTTGAGTCATACCAAATAAACACTACCCCTATTTCCCTTTCATCTAGCTTACCTCTTATTTGTGGTGGTACATCAACATAAGCTAAACAACCAAACACCTTACAATGTCCAAGACTAGGTTTTCTTCCATGCCATGCTTCATAAGGAGTCATACCTTGAAGTGATTTGGATGGCATTCTATTGACAAGGTACACAATAGTTTAAATAGCCTCTCCCCATAGATAATGTGGCAACCTCTTCTCTTCAAGCATTGCTCTGGTTGATTCAACCAATGACTTGTTTCTTCTCTCTGCAATTCTGTTTAGTTGAGGAGAGTACCTAGTAGTCACTTCCCTTTTGATACCTTTATCCTGCAAGAACTCATCAAACTCTTTGGAGAAGTATTCTCCCTCTGCATCAGATCTGAGCTTCTTGAGTGATCCACCTATATGATTCTCCAAATATGATAGATACGTTTTGAAGCAATCAAAAACTTCATTCTTACTCTTGATAAAGTATATAATAGTCCATCTACTATGGTCATCAATAAATGAGACATAATACCTTGATCCTGCCAGTGAAGGTTCTTAACTTGGTCCCCATACATTTTTATGTACTAAGTCCAATAAGCTGTTATGGATGTAGCCTTTGTGGTTAAATGGTTGTCTTTGTGCCTTCCCAATTTGACATGCATCACATTTGTTGATCATGTGTTGCTTTGATATCTTTGACAGTCCTAGAACACTTTGATCCCTGCATATATAGTTCAAGGTTCTTTCATTCACATGAGCAAGTCTCTTATGCCACACTCCACGCTCACTCAGGGTTTGAGACCCAAAAGTGAATAGAGCTATGTTCCTGGTTTCTCCTACTTCAAAAGTAAAGAGCCTTCCATGCTTCTCACCTTTGGCTATCTTCTTTACGCCTTGACATGGATTTTTCCACAAAAGCTCCATGTTAGGTGAACCTAACTTGCAAGCCTTTTTCAACTATTTGGCCTACTCTTATTAGTGATGGTGGGTACATAGAGAACCTTACTTAGAATGTTTTTCTTGCAATTGAAAGCTTTGACATTACCAATCTTCTCCACATTGTGCTTTGTTTCATCCCTTGTTTGAACTTCATGTCTATGCTTTGGACTTTCCGAACCAGATAGAAGAGCAATGTTGCCAGCAACATTATTTGAACATCTAGGATCTATGTAGAACAAATGATCATCTTCTTTACCTTTTTTTGTGGCTTATAATCAAATACATCGAACAAAGGCAAAGAAAAGCTTTCTACTAGTAGTAAAACATGTGTAGGTTTGATGAGGAACTTGGATTGTCCTCTGTGAAGACTCCAAGAGTAAGAAAAGCGCATGCAGATGATACAAGGAGAAGTGACCCAAGACCAAGAAGATATAGGAGGATGCAAAATTCAGTGCAATGATTGACATATGATAGTTACATGGCTCGTCATTGTGCCTACATGACCAAGGTAATACAAGATGCTGAACCTTCTTGTTTCGAAGATCCAATTGGAAATGGAGATTGGAAAAAAGCTATGGATTAGGAGATGGCTACAGTTTATGGAAATGAAACATGGAAGCTGGTTCCATTGCCACAAGGAAAGAAATCCATAGGCTACAAGTGGGTTTACAAGGTAAATCACAATGCTGATGGTAGCATAAGAAGGTACAAAGCATGATTGGTAGCAAAAGGATATGCACAAACATATGGAATTGATTATGAGGAAACATTCAGCTCTGTAGCTAAAATATCTACCGTCAAAACCCTTGTTGCATTAGGTGCAACAAAAGGATGGAATTTGCATCAGATGGATGTGAACAATGCGTTCCTACATGGTGAGTTACAAGAAGAAGTATACATGGACTAGCCACAAGGATATGAAGATTCAAAGCATTCAGAGTATGTTTGTAGGTTGCAAAAGGCTTTGTATGGGCTGAAGCAAGTTCCTCATGCATGGCATGCGAGGACTACTGATTACTTAACCAGCATTGGGTTTTCTATGTGTGATGCAGATCATTCACTATATGAAAGCAAGGGTGATAATGGCATCACGATTGTGGCTATTTATGTTGATGACTTGATTGTAGGTGGTGATAATGAAGAAAGCATCAAAGAGGTAAAGCAACTTCTTATGCAGGAATTTGACATGAAAGATCTTGGTGTGCTACGCTATTTCTTGGGCATTGAGTTTATACATGCAGAAATAGGTATATGGATGTCACAAAGGCAATATGCCTTGAATATGCTGCAAAAGTATGGTATGGCTAATTGTAAGCCAATTTCTATGCCATGAGATCAGAATTTGAAGTTGGATACTACATCACGTGAAGCATTGGAAAATGATACTATGTGCAGGAAAATTGTGGGAAGCTTGATATATCTCACAATTACAAGGCCTGATCTAAGCTACACTATTGGACTTGAAAGTCAATTTATGCAGGTTCCCAGGAAGCCACATTTGGATGTGTTGAGGCACACTCTACATTATGTGAGTGTTGCTTTGGATTATGCATTGTTTTATGAAGCTGGTGTAGGTTTGTAGGTTCATAAATACACTGATGCAAATCGGGTTGGTAGCATTCCAGATAGAAGATCTATTAGTGGTTTTCTATTCTCTCTTGGAAGTGCAATTATTAGATGGAGAAGTAAGAAGCAACCCACTATTTCTTTGTTGAGCATAGAGGCTGAGTATATAGGTGCTGCAATGGCATCATGTGAGGCATCATGGCTAGAGATGCTACTTGCAAATTTAGGTGTGGAAGTGCAAAAGCCTATCACCATCTATTGTGATAATCTTAGTAGCATATCGAGATACATTATCACTTGATCAAAGAGAAGGTATTAGCAAGTGATATCGATCTTGTTTATGTGAGGGCAGATGAGTAGGTTGCTGATATTTTCACCAAAGCACTTGCACCTAAGAAGTTGAAGAAGTTTCGGGAGATGCTTGGATTACATGATACGATGTGGAGCTTGAGGGGGAGTGTTGAGATATCAAGCTCAACATGTGATAATCCAGGATAACATGTATCACTTTTTCATTTCTCTGACATGTATAGTGGTCATGCCGATATATGTCAGGGATAGTTCATTGAGTTTTATTAGATTTATCTACTGAGAGTGATGGCACATTTGTTTCTTGTCAGTTCACTCAATGAAGGCTTTAGGTTTTTCCTTATGTACCGGTCTTTATATATTGCACTTGTTGTATTCTTGTTTTTAGGTCTTTCTTGTACATTCCTTTTATGTAATAGAAGAAAAAGAAGAAGAAGATCATTCTTCATTGCCTCAATTTGTGCTTCTCCTTGATTGTGAGATTGTGTGTGTGAGCTCTCTTCCTTATCTCCTTCCTCTCGACACAAGTAACATAGCAACTAGCCCAATCACTATTAGAAAAACATGAAAATCTGGCACAAATGATCCCCCCTTAGGATAAAACAATCCAAGTAGTTAGGTACCAGTCAAGTAGTGAAATATGGGCTTACGCGCCTACCAATGCTTAACACTTGGGCAATGCATAAACTTGCTCATCTATGAGACAACAAGCTAAATATCTGGCCGAGTAATGCATAAGTAAATCAAGCATCCAACAACCTACTGATAGAGAACAACATCAAATGCATCTCCAGCATCATGAAGACTCAATGTCAAACGTGTCTCCATAGGAGTGGCAATTGGCTCACAGTCTTCAAGGCCAAAATGCTACAATAATGTGTGAATATATTTTGTTTGACACAAAGCTATTCCACCATCACCTTGCATAAACTAAATGCCCAAATAATGATGCAAATGCCCCAAATCAGAAACCTCAAATGAGTCATGCAAATCAACCTTAAAATCAAGAATATGCTTGTCATGAGGATCAGTGAGCAGCATGTCATCAAGATACACAACAATGATCAGAGGCACATCATTAGAATGCTTAACATATAAGGTGCTCTCTCTTGGACTGTTCTCAAAACCATGTGCAATCAAATAGGTATGTATCTTTTCATACCAAGCACATGGTGCTTGCTTTAAACCATATAATGCCTTCTTTAACTTGCACACCTGGTTTTCATGCCCTTTCTGCACAAAGCCATGGGGCTGAAAAACATACACTTCTTTATGCAAGTCACCATTTTGAAAAGTTTTTTTAATGTCCAACTAATGTACATTCCAACTATGATGAGTGACAAGTGCATTGATGCTACAAATAGTAGTCATTTGGCATGTAGGTGAAAAGGTCGCATCAAAATCAATACCTCTTTCCTATGCATAACCCTTTGCAACAAGCCTATCCCTATACCTGTCAACTATTTCATCAGGCTTATGCTTCAGCTTGTATAGCCACTTACTAGCAATGGCCTTCTTGCTAGAAGGCAAGTCACATGAAGACTAGGTACCATTCTTCATTATAGCATCATATTCAAATTGCATAGCTCCCATCCAATTTTTAGAATTTTATGCTTCATTAAACAAAGCAGGCTCATGCTCATCACAAAGACTAGAGGAAGCCATAGCATAGCAATCTGATGCAAAAGAGGCACTATGAGAGCTTGAATGAGTATGCTATGACAGAGGTGCATCTAATTTGTTGTCACACAAATTATGCACCAGCCATTTTGGCATAGTTTCTACCTCCTCAATATCATCTCTCTTATCAACAAGTGCATCATGTAAATCTTCATAAAAAATGGAATGATCTACATCATCATATGAAACTTGCAAAGGCTGAGAAGTTGCCTCATTAGGACCAGTACTAGACAATCCACCTATAAAAAGAGGTAGCAAAGTATTATACATGTGTTAGTCAGCTGCCGGATTGGCAACTGTATAACTGAATCTTGTTTCACACGCGCGAAAAGTTGTTACGTAGACACCTTGTAATCTTTATATAAAGCAATGAAAAAGAGACGCGCGGGTAACGATTCGGGGAATCACCAGACTGTCTGTCTGGGTGATTGAGTGAACGTTATTGTGTTGTTTGTTGAGCACTCTTGAGTATAGTGTCCTTGTTTTTGTTTTGTTATTTGTCGATACCTATTTGTTGGTGAGTTCAGTAACGTTCGTGGAATCACCAGACTGTCTGTCTGGGTGATTTTCTGTGTTGTTACTATAGTGTTGTTTGTCTAATTCCAAGTATTCTGAGTATACTATAGTGTATGGTTCTTGATTCTATCTGTTGTCTATCGAGACCTGTTTGTTGTGAGTTTTCTCGACATCCAGTAGTTTGCCGGGTTGTTGTCTGAGTGAGTAGTTTGTGAATCCCTAATGCGATTGTTGTGTTAATTATGCGTATCGTGGTACTCTTTCTTGGAATGTTATGCCAATCGTTGAAGAAGTCTGTGTAGTTGTGGTAGTGTTTCTAAGATTTTGATCTGTAGTGTGTTGTCTCAGTGTTGAGGTCTATCTTCATATGGCAAAGATTAAGCTACAGTCAGGGTCTTCCCAAGTTGTGCACTGAATCTGCAGTACTGTGTATCTGAAACTATTGAGTTCTCTGTCTCTTCGGTGTCGTCTGATTGTTTGTACCTATTCGGTAAAGGTTGGAATAATGCTAGTCTCTCGTATTCAGTAAGTTTATGTGCAGAATAGTGTAGCAATTTAGTGTATTCGGTACACTTTGGATGGATTTTGATCAAGAACTATAAGGCTCCTAAGCATAACAGACTCTTAATAGAGTTCTGCGCATCTGTATATGCTGTATGGAATGGTTAGTTTGGGAACCAAGTATAGGGCCTCTGTCTTTACAGACCCCTTCCACTCCCAAGAACCCAATACTTGTTTAAACGCGCTTCTGACAGTTAGAACAAGCGTTTAACACTGGTGCTGTCTGTGGGAAGGTGGCAACAGATCAGATTGTTGCAAAATCGATTGTGGTAAGGCGACTCTAGATTGTAAATCAACAGTAATAGTACGCGATTAGTACAAAAGATGATACATGCAGGTTACTAGATCCGGTGAAACGTATCCGAAGAACCGACAGCCTTGGGTACCTAATTTGCTAAGGACGCCTCTAGGAGGTAGAAGCGCAGATAGGTTTAACCCAGCTGCCAAGAAAGTGAAGAACCTTAGTAGTGATTCCGGCCATATTTCGGAGGAACGCACTACATTTCTGGCAGATTCCGGTGCGATTTCGACACAGTCTGTCGAAGGTATAGTAACTCCAGAATCTACTGAGACGCAGCATGAAGTTAATGTAGCACCATTGGGTCAAGATTCGAATTTGTATACGAAAAGAAACGCCTTAGCCAAAGAAATCTGTGAAGGAGAAAAAGCACCTTCTTTTGGTGAAAAATCGACACCTTCCGGTGTTATTCCAGTACCAGTTGTTGAAAGTTCACAATTTTTTGGTGACGATTTGCCCTTTCTTGGTGAATCTTCAGTCCAGTCACCATTATTGGGAGTAAGCTTTCCTACATTTAACATCAAGAAGGAAGGTAGCTTGTTCGAAACCGAGATTCGAAACATACTGAACAAGATTATCGAACCGGAAAGTGCACAGGCTGACAATACAGATTCTGACGATCCAGATATTCAGCCTCAGGATACAGAAGATAGTCACAATACAACTATCAGCACAATGAACGGGCAACAACAACAACAACAACAACAACAACAACAACAACAACAACAACAACAACTATGCCCACCAAGGCCGACTCCAACAGGAGTAACGTACACTAAATTTGGTGGATTTCCAGGGGATGACCCAGATGCTCATGTACGCACATTTGAGATAAGCTATGCAGTGCTCAACCATCCACCTGATCCGGCGTATAAAGCTATTGTCTTCCAGTCTACATTGGTTAACGAAGCAGCCAGATGGCTTACAGAATATGATATTAACCACTTCGGCACCTATGAAGGAGTAAGGGATGCATTTTTGCAAAGATTCAGGCTAAAGAAGAATCCAGCCGAAATTTTTGACTACCTGCAAAACAATAGACAGAAGATAAATCAAACGGTGCAGGAATACGCCACCCTATTCAGGACTCATTTGAGGCAGTTACCACCAGCACATGCCAACCTACTGGATGACGTTATAACTCAATGGTTTATCAATGGATTGACTCCGCAACTCAAACAGATTATGATCATACGTTGTGTAGGAGCTATGACACTAGATGCGGTGATAGCAATGGCTTTGCAGCTTGAAAACAAGGTTGGAGGATTTACAGAAGACTTGGAATGGTTAAAAGCAAATAAAAATGTTGCAGAAGATCCGGCCAGACAAATGTTCTGCACCACATGCAAGAATTCAGGGCACACTAATGCCACTTGTGCACTTAATCAGTTGTTTTGCGCTATCTGCAACACGACCGGACATACCACCGAAAACTGTGCATACAATGCCAAAGTGCAGGGAACCGCAACTGTCAATGCTATTATACAGGAACCAGGATAGCCAGCCAATCATTATGTACCTCCGTAAATGAGAAACAACTAGCAACAAGGCTATCGAAATTACAGAGGACAGAGAAATAATAATTACAATGCAAATCGCTGGCAGGCCGGACCAGCACAAGAAAATACTAATTTTCCACCACCGCACTGTCATTTTTGTGGTGAATTTGGTCACATTAGAAGATTTTGTAAGGATGCAGCTGAGTATGATCAGAGGAAGAAAGAACGTCAAAATCCAATGACTAATATGGTACAAATCACACCAGTAGAAACACACGCTGTAGTAGTTCAGACCAAATCTGGTAGAGCGTTACAACCAGCAGCTGAATTATTTGAACCAGGCATCCGAGAATAGCAAAGGACATATGATAAGGCCAGTCAATGGACCACCGCCGAACCTCCAATGTTTCCAGATCCTATTCCAGTGACCCAGGCTCCGTTAACCAAGGAAGGAACACAAAAACAAGATTCTAATTCAGTAGTAGGCACATCATCTTCAACAGAAACATCGTCTTCAGTCGGGGCATCATCTTCAGAATCGACGAAAAACACAATTCAATCACATAAGGCCTGGGAAATTTTATCTAAAGCGTCCATTACTCTTCCTCTTGGCCAATTACTTGCACTAGTACCAGGAGTTCGACAACAATTCCAACAACAGTTTAGTCTTGTACCTTCTTGCATTCCAGCAACAGCGACAGTGCAACCGGAACCTGATTCTACGGTCGATCATTCGGTTCCTTTAATTACGGTATGGTATAAAAACCATAAAATTACACAGGTACTAATTGATGGAGGATCTGGTGTCAACATTGCTACTGCCGCGCTGTGTAAAAAGCTAGGATGGACCGAAATCGAAGCAGTTCAGTTTTTTGTCAGAATGGCCGACCAATCAAGAGTCCATCCAATAGGTCTCGTTCGAAATGTACCAATAACTTTGCAGGGTACCACATTTAAGATGACCTTTGTCGTCCTAGAATTACCAGAATCCACCCTTGATTATAATCTTCTTTTTGGTTGTCCTTGGCTGAAGCAAGCTAAGGTCATACAAGATTGGTCTGCACAGGAACTCACTTTCAAAGATAATAATCGTAAATATGTTGTAAAATTAGATGCTGTATAGCCTTGTGAATTGCATGCTAGACCGTATTTTGCAGAACCAGTTCATATGTTAGATGGTTTGTCAAATGATGAAGAAGAAGAGTTTTTGAAGAATAACATTGATTTGATCTCTTTAGGAACTGCTGATCTACAATCTATTGTAGAAAATTGGAATCCCTTAGTTTGTGCGGTGATGCCTGTAACGGAAGAAGAAAAGAAGGAATATACTGCTGCTGTAAACGACGCTGATCTGCAACCACTTTTTAAGATAGCTGATGATACAGAGAAGCCCCGATAATTTTATGTCCCAAAGGACCAATTGATCACCTATAATTTAGGAGATGAGGACCATCTGCATCGTGTCAAGATAAGGGAAAGCCTACTGGAATTATTTCAAGCAGACTTAATCCAGCTACTCCGAGAGTTCTTTGACGTCTTTGCATGGGATTACAAAGATATGAAAGGTTTGGACCCGCGCATCTATCAACACAGGGTCATGCTGAAGGCGGAAGCAAAACCCATCAAGCAACCCAGCTACCGGATGAATCCGAACTATGCATCACAGGTAAAAGCAAAGCTTGATAGGCTACTCAAAGTTGGATTCATTGTGCCAGTAGAGCATGCTGAATGGATCTCACCAATTGTTATTGTTCCTAAAAAGAATAAGCAACTGCGAATTTGTGTGGACTACCAGAAACTGAACGCGGCTACGGTGCCTGATCCATTTCCGCTACCTTTTCTTGACACTATGCTTGATAGAGTAGTAGGACATGAAATGTATTCATTCCTAGATGGATATAGTGGGTATAATCAAGTTAGAATGGCTGAATAGGATATACCAAAGATCGCCCTCATTACCAATTGGGGTGTTTTTGCTTGTACCGTAATGTGGTTTGGATTAAGAAATGCCCCAAGTACTTTTCAGAGGTGTATGCAGGAAATATTCTCCCCTTACCTTACCTCGTTTATGCAAGTATATCTTGATGATTTTTCGTTATTTGGAAAAATGGTAGCACACTTGTTCCATTTACGGTGTTGCTTTGAGAAGTGCAGAGAATACAGACTCTGTTTGAACCCAAACAAATCTGTGTTTGCGGTTTCATGTGGAAAGCTACTTGGCCACATCGTATCTGCACAAGATATACAGGTGGATCCAGATAAAATTACAGCTGTGTTAGAAGCACCTGTGCCCACTACACCTAAGGAAGTGATGTGCTTCATGGGCCAAGTAAGATGGCATGGTCGGCACTTACGGTGGCTTGCTCATTTGGCAATACCACTGAACAGGTTAATAACCAAGACTCCTCGACAATTTGAGTGGAATCAGGAATGCCAAATTGCTTTTGATCGTCTAAAGGGATTACTAACACAGGTTCCAATCTTACAGCCTCCTGACTGGGATCGCCCATTTCATGTATTTGTTGATGCTTCAAATATAGCAATTGGGAGCGTTCCAATGCAACAAACAGATAAGTGGTTTCGGCCTGTGTACTATGCCAGCCGAAGGCTTGCTCCTGCTGAGAAGAATTACTCTGTAACTGAAAGGGAATGTCTGGGTTTAGTATACTATGTCAAGAAATTTAGGCATTATTTACTTGGCCGAAAATTTACTTTTCATGTAGATCATGCTGCACTTGTCTACCTGGTACGGCAACAACATCTAGGTGGCCGATTAGCGCGATGGGTTCTGCTCTTACAAGAATTTGATTACGAAGTGATTCATAGGCCCGACAGTTCACATGCCTTAGCAGATTTCCTTTCTCGCTTAGATTCCAGTGAAGCTCCGGTTGGTGTAGATGACACAACACCAGCGATTTATGTTTCTGAACCAACTAATGATGAAATTGCAGACCCACCTATGCCATCTACTTATTATGATAAGTTATTGACATTCCTTACTGATGGATGCCTTCCCTCTCAGACTTCTCCTGCAATACATAGGAAGATTGCAGTTTTTGGTCGCCGATTTCGGTTAATTGCTGGGGAATTATACTATATGGATCACACTAGAATTTTACTTCGTTGTATCCCTCCACACGAAGTTGATTTAGTTATTACTTTGAGTCACTCAATTCCTTTCGGTGGCCATTTTGCCGCAGATTTAACACACCGAAAAATTCTGCAGAGCGGACTGTGGTGGCCTACTATGCACAGGGATGTATTGCAGTTTGTCAAAAATTGTGATGATTGTCAGAGGTCTGGACAGCCACTACAACGTCATTTTCTCCCTCTACAAGCTATCTTGCCATTGGAGCCTTTTTAGAAGTGGGGTCTAGACTTTATCGGACCTATTACACCACCAACAATACTCAGCAATAATCGCTATATTCTAACCTATACAGAGAACAGGACTACCTATAAGGTAGCAACAGGTCTAACACCCTTCAAACTAGCTTATGGATTGGAAGCCATAGCACCCATGGAAATTATTGTGCCGAAATTATCTAGCACCCAGAAGATTCTTTATCATTTCGGCTAGATACACTCAGAGAACTGGATGAGCACCGATGGCAAAGTTTTCTGACTATGCAGGAAGTACAACTAAGACAAGCTCGAACACATGATCACTATCTAAAGACCCAAGTTTTTACGGTGGGACAACTTGTACTATTTTACAATGCAAAGTCGAATCACTCTACTGGCAAATTCAAGTTACGATGGTTTGGCCCCTACTGGATTTTTGAACAGGTGGGCCCAGCCACTTTTTGGTTGACTACTTTGACTGGAATTCCTCTTCCAAAGGTGATAAATGGTTCAAAGCTGCGGCCGTATCAACAAACATCTGATCCACACTGAACGATCCGCGGATTTGCCGTGTATTTTGCGTTCCTTTTCTTTTCTTTTTTTATTTTTTCGTAAAATAATATAAGTATCTAAATATCCGCGTTTTGATACCTAATTATATCAACAGCCGCCCTGCCCTTTCCAGCTACTCATACATGCACACCGAAGTTAAGAAGTTATCATTTCAACGTCCCACGATGATTAGTGATTTTGATTGCTCTCCACTAAAGTGCATCTACTTAACCTTCTCCGTTTCGTCGAAAATCGCTATTGTGCTTGCGTGATTTGTGTGACTGTGTATACCCTGTGCATATTGCATTTTGTGCTTGCTGTCATCGTTTGCGCCATGGAAGCTTTGGCAAACTATGCCGCTTTCCGTGACGGACTCCCTACCGATGTAGCAGAGTTCCTGCGCATCCGTGGGTTATCCAATTTCGCTGAACTACCGTGGCATTCAGTGGAATCCCACCCATTTTTTGCCCAGATTATCGCCGCCATCGCTAAAACACCTGCCAACGAGCAAAGTTGGGCTATCACATCCCTACCCTCTCGAACCGTTATCACCTTCCAAGCTTTTGCTGAGGCGTTTAGACTCCCTCAGCAAGGTCAGGAAAATGGCCCGAATCTGCCAATAGCCACCATGAACCGATTATTCCCTAGGAGTTCCTCTAACGAATAGGCCATCCTCTGCCGCCCTGAACCTGAGAGATCCGCACTACAATTCTTAGTAGCCATCCTCAATCTCCAAAAGCGCACATACGGAATATCTCGCCCCTTCTACTCCGCCATAGACTTAGCTACCCGAGAACCGATAAATTTTGCATCCTACTTCTTCCACCGCATTCACAAGGAATGCGTTTCAATAATCAAACAGGTAAACAAGGGAGGAATGCCGAGGTCGAGACTGCCACACATCATTTCTTTCCTTTTTCCGGCCATACTTGCAGCACAACCACCACCCAGAGGCCCGGTCCTGCACCATGAAGAATCGGCCCAATTATTGGAAGATGATGAAGAAGACGAAGAGGAACTCAATCAACTCTTCCGCCGGAAAAGAATTAGAATCAGTTCATCCGAAAGTGAAGCACAGGGTTCAGTCGAAGGAAATGACAAAAAAGAAGAAAAACAAGACGAAGAAACTTTCCATGACACCGCAACGTCTATGCAGCATGACTCATCGGCATATTCTTCATCAGATAGACAACAAGAACAGGAAGATCACACTGAATCAGAAACAAGCTCGTCACAAGACACATCCCAGCAGCAATCTGAGCAGGAACGACAAGAGGAAGAAGAACAGGTCATTAAAGAAGTTTTCGAAGAGCTACTGAAAGCAGTCGAGTCCACAGCTACTGACACCACACAACAAACCACAGAACAGGTAACAGAACCTAACCCTACCCTTCCCATTCCTCCACCGGAACCGCCACTCAACCCCATCGTCCCTATTCCACCCATTGTCCCCGACGAACCCGCATCCTCTTCTTCCTCATCCCCAAACTACTCTCCACCGAACTCCCAGGAGCTACTCACCGCATCCTCATCCCAACCTCGTCATCATCTTCCACTCCCCTCCATATCCGTATTTTTTGAGTTAGCATCAATGGGTCAACTACTGATCAATTTATCACAACAACTACTTGCACAAATGAAGCAAGTAACAGAGGATATTCGCAATGAATTTCAACATAAAGTAGATGTACTGGAGGCCGACATTAGCCCCCTACAGGAAGAATTACTAGTAGCCAAAGCAGAAAATCAAGCCTTACAAGAACAGCTGAAGGAGTTACAAGCCCGGATGGCCGAGCAGGTAGAAGTTACAGCACAAAGGGATGCAGCACTGACAGAGCTCCGAAAGAAGAACGAATTGTTAAATAATGCAAATGCCGAAATCAGTCAAATGAAGCAAGAGCTACAGGATAAAGAAGATGCCAGAGTAGCCTTAGGCAATTTATTAGAAGAAACCAGAGTTCAGCTACATGAAGTAGTACAGCAGAGCCAAGAATAGCATAAGCAGGCTATGAAAACAGAAGAAGAACTACATAGAACAAACGAAACTTTATCAGATGTCAACAAAATGCTTAAACACTATTTGACCAAGGAAGCTCAAACACAGAAGCTAATAACAGATCTCCGAAGGGAAAGGGATGCATACTGCAGAACCATAAATTTTCAGAATCAAGAGATCGAAAGAAGGGAGAATCAGCTGGAAAATCAGAAAGAAAGAGTAAGCAAGATGGAGAAACAAGTGGCAGAAATGAAAGTTTCCAGAGATGCGGCCTTATCAAACGATTTCTACCTACAAGAAGTCTTTCTGGAGATGCAAGCAGAAATTTTGCTGACCGAAGCTATTTCATTAAGTTCTGTAAGAGTAGATGCACAATTAGTAGAACCGGATACTCTTAAATAGATGTTAGAAACTTTAAAAAAGAAGATTGCCCGAACCTTTAGATTAGCCAGAAGCATGTATTTAGAAGGCATTATAGACGAACAGTAATTTTGTTAAAACCTGTGGGTTCGAGTCCACCGTGCGTGCCAGAGTGTTAGTCGGCCGCCGGATTGGCAACTGTATAACTGAATCTTGTTTCGCATGCACGAAAAGTTGTTACGCAAACACCTTGTAATCTTTATATAAAGCAATGAAAAAGAGACGCGCGGGTAATGATTCGGGGAATCACTAGACTGTCTGTCTGGGTGATTGAGTGAACGTTACTGTGTTGTTTGTTGAGCACTCCTGAGTATAGTGTCCTTGTTTTTGTTTTGTTATTTGTTGATACCTATATGTTGGTGAGTTCGGTAACGTTCGTGGAATCACCAGACTGTATGTCTGGGTGATTGTCTGTGTCGTTACTGTAGTGTTGTTTGTCTAATTCCAAGTATTCTGAGTATACTGTAGTGTATGGTTCTTGATTCTGTCTGTTGTCTATCGAGACCTGTTTGTTGTCAGTTTTCTCGACATCCAGTAGTTCGCCGGGTTGTTGTCTGAGTGAGTAGTTTGCGAATCCCTAATGCGATTGTTGTGTTAATTACGCGTATCGTGGTACTCTTTCTTGGAATGTTATGCCAGTCGTTGAAGAAGTTTGTGTAGTTGTGGTAGTGTTTCTAAGATTCTGATCTATAGTGTGTTGTCTCAGTGTTGAGGTCTATCTTCATACGGCAAAGATTAAGCTACAGTCAGGGTCTTCCCAAGTTGCGCACTGAATCTGCAGTATTGTGTATCGGAAACTATTGAGTTCTCTGTCTCTTCGGTGTCGTCTGATTGTTTGTACCTATTCGGTAAAGGTTGGAATATTGCTATTGTCTCTGGTATTCAGTAAGTTTATGTGCAGAATAGTGTAGCAATTTAGTGTATTGGGTACACTTTGGACGGATTTTGCTCGAGAACTGTAAGGCTCCTAAGCATAACAGAGTCTTAATAGAGTTCTGCGCATCTGTATATGCTGTATGGAATGGTTAGTTTGGGAACCAAGTATAGGGCCTCTGTCTTTACAGACCCCTTCCACTCCCAAGAACCCAATACTCGTTTAAATGCACTTCTGACAGTTAGAACAAGTGTTTAACACATGTCTTTGGAGCTAACAGATGTCTCATTAGTACATGAAAGTAATGGCTGAATAACATCTTCATAAAAAACAACATCACGACTAATCAAAATGCATTTAGTCTATGGATGATACAGATAATAGCCTTTGTTTTCAAAACTATACCCAACAAAAATACACTTTACTGCTTTATCATCCAATTTCCTATGATGTTGTTCAGGCACTAATGCATATGCTAGACAACCAAAAACATGTAGGTGAGCAACAGATGGCTTATGACCATGCCATGCCTCGTATGGAGTGATAGACTCCAATGGTTTAGTGGGGCACCTGTTAAGTACATATGTTGCATACATGATAGCCTCAAGCTAGGAACTATGTGGTAAAGCTTGTCTCATGACCATGCACCTCGCCATCTCCATGAGTGACGTGTTCTTCTGTTCAACAACTCCGTTCTATTGAGGTATGTATGACACTAGACACTAATGTTTTATCTCACGTTTAGCCAAAAATGCATTAAAGTCAAAAGACATACATTCCCCCCCTCAATCAGAACAGAATGTGCCCATTTTAGATGCTAATAGACTTTTAGCCAAAACCAAAAATTGTTTGAAGCACATAAACACTTCGGACTTTGCCTTCAATGGATATACCCATGCATGCCTAAAAAAATCATCGATGAAAGTTACAAAGTCAAGATAGTTTCCAAAAGACGGTGTCTGCATAGGACCATAGAAATCACTGTGAACAAGATGCAATTTTTTAGTAGCTCGAATTGAACCATCTTTTGGAAAGGAGGAACACTACATTTTGCCCAAAATACAAGGTTCATAGACATGTTAACTGGGTGCCTCAAGTTTGGGCAAAGAGGACATGATTTTAGATTTTTGTTGGCATAGCAAACTAGCAAAATTCAGATGACCAAAGCGTGCATGCCAAAGATTTGCATCTGACATAGCTTAAGTATCATGTACTACACATGTTGAATCATTCTCAAATTTTTCATAGTCAATGCGCTTATACAGCCGACAACACAAAATGCCAAAAGCAATAATCATGTCCCCATTTGACAATAATGAACTATACAGATGTCGTCAACAAATTTCACAACCAAGCCAATCTTGGCTAAAGATGAAACTGATAACAGATTCTTCTTGATTCCTAGCACAAATAAAGCATCTAACCAAGTGAGCAGTAGTCAAAATGATCTTCCCAACTCCCATGACAAGATAAGATGAGTTGTTGGCACATGTGACAATATTCCCTATAGGGGTAGGCTCGATTGAAGTGAAGAAACTGCATTGTGAGGTAATATGTTTGGTTGCCCCACTATCAAAATACCAAACATCTGAGTCTACTATAGACATACACTGCTCATGAGAAGATGGTTCAAAACTCCAAATAGTAGTAAATGCATCTCTTCATTCTACACAAGATTAGCAGACTCTATTTTTGGTGTAGAGGCCTCTGCAACAACCATTCTGGCCTCTTTCTTCTTTGCCTCTTTAGCAACCAGTTTTGGACAGCTCTTATTGACATGATCATTTACTTTAGAGTATTTGCAAAACAATTTTTGCTGTTCTAATTTCTTCTCATCTTTGTCTTCCTTCTTTGAATGTGGAGCATTTGCAGATTTCTGTTACTAGTAGATGAGCTCCATTTACCTTTGCCCTTTTGACTAGCCAGGAAATGTTGATCTGCAACATGCATAACAGACATGTTCTACCTAGACTAGCCTTCCTGCAACATAACAAAAACTAACTCTTCAAATGTTAAGGCATTTGGATTGCCTTTCATCATCAAACAAAGAGTAGAAGCAAAACTCTGATATCACTCAAGAAGACCATTCAAAAAAATTTGCACAAGTGAACTGTCAGGAAGGACTTCATCAGCAGAAATCAACTGTTCCTTTAAATCCTTGATCTTTGTCAGAAAACTATCCATAGAATCACCTTCATTCATATGCTCACTCTCCAACTATTTTCAGAGGTAAGCAACACGAGCCTCATTCCTAGCCTGGTACAATGTGGTAAGTGTATCCCAAGCATACTTAGTTGTTCTGCAAGAGCGAATGTGAGGAATAATAGCATGTTTGATAGACAACACTATCAATGCAAGTGCCTGAGCATCTCTTCCATCCCAAAGAATTTTCTCTTTAATAGGTGCAACAAGAACTACAACATGAGCAAGAATTTGTAGAATATCACCATCTTCGATGCCATGAGCATCAGCTTTAGTACCTGTATTTATAGGTGTAATAGGATGTTTTTCAACACCTTGCACAATATTCCACAGCCCTTTTGGGACCAATACATAATGGATCATATACACCCATAAGGGATAATTCGTAGCATCCAACTTGTCCTCAACAACCAACATACATAATACATCACTCCTTTCATCCATGTCAATTGACTAAAATACCTTGATGTAGAAAATTGATTGTATCTCAGAAAGTTGAGCAAAACTACCCTCTCAAATTCTGTTAAACCTGTAAGAGACTTTGAGATGCTTATACTAATGAACCAACACATGTATATATCTTTGGCACAAAAAGATGAAATAGCCTACACAAGCACTGCGATAGTGCATTTGCAGGCCGAAACGAGCTCAGATCGCAATTTTGCCACCACACAACAAAGCTATTTTGGTCTCCTAACCACCCTGAGTATGCACATCAAATTTTGTTTGATTTTGAGGCTATGATTAGAGGGGTGTTGATGATGCCCTAAATTAAGTGGCAAGCTACTCTGATAGCAATCGTTGGAGTTAGATTGTGGAAGCATGCAAACAACACAAGGAAGAAGAGGAAGCTTGGAGCACATCACACAATATTGAATGTATTACCACGAGAATGTACAAAGATAAGTAACCCATTAGGGCTATAGGCATATATACAAGTTGGGGGAAAAAACCTCCCAAAGAGGAAAAAAGTGCCCCGACGGTCCTAGTGTGTTCACACACATCACTACCTAAATATATCAACAGACACATGACAAGCCCTTGAGCTTATGGAGACTCAAATAGACCTTATAGGCATGTGATAAGTGCACTAAAATGCACTATTTACTTTGGAGCATTAAGGAGAAAGAGTCGATACAAGACAGATAGGTTTGTGCATTGATTAGCTAAAAAAACTTACTATCTTTGGATGAGATAATCAACTTCAAATGCTCATAGCATCAAAAATGCTTACAATTGGAAAAAATCATTTTGGAGGTGTGATACACATAGGGCTGAGTTTATAGAATGCACAAGACTACAAGAAATAAGCAAAATATGCTTTTGGAATGATCCTAACACTCAATGGTGGTAACTCCTATTTTTCAGGAATGCACAAAGATAGACCCCCAGACAGAAAAAATATGATTTCTCCCAATCTCCGAAAACCCAATTCTTTCAAAATTTATACAAATAAATTAGACAGTAACTTCTTGCCAATGAGTGATCACACATCCAATTTGGAGCTTTGTAGAGAGAGCACTAGCCTCTGCAAGCTTATTATTGTTGAAGAAGATGATGTAGAAAAATGGAGCAAGACAATGATGGTCACAAGTGTATGTATATTGCTTCCATGTATTGTACAAGTGATTTGAAGTCTTTATGTAGAATCCTCAAGTTCTCCAAGACTTCTAAAAGTGGATTTTGAATTCAAATAAAGGCAGGATCAGTTGTTGGAGGGAATCAATTCACTTTCTTATAATCTAGGAAAAGCGAAGATCTAATTTGATCTACTTTTAAGTGATTGATTGATTCATTGATTGCAACTCAACCACCTCAAATTTGTGGAATTTTAGCTCTCTTTTTCTAGTTTTACATGTGTAAACATCTAGGCTTTTATAATGGTAAATGATCCATAAAAAATATTTTTAAAAACCTATAGTGAATGATCATAGGTAAAAGAATGCTTCAATGGGTATTTTGGCATAATCCAAACCATAGATTTTTTTCATGTAGATCAAATCCACCCCAGGCATAGTGTAAGCTTGATGTTCGAACAATTTATGGACTAGAGTGTTTACAATCAACGGAAGTAAATTTTATAAGCAAGAAAGAGAGAAAATCAGCACCAGAACACTTCTCTAATACACTTGAAGCTTTCCAAAGAAAAAATCAAGTGATCTTGGAAGCCTCGAGGCTCAGATTTGCAATCCTCAGGGGGGAAAATGAAAATTCAAAATATTCCTTTGGTCCGAGAGCGACCTTAGCACCAAAACCAATGAAACAAACCTGATGAAGCTTGTTCCTTTTACGCAATGATCTACAAAAACTTTGAAGATGAGATAGGGTCTAGATATGACAATAACACATAGAGACCTCGATAAACTTAGCCACCCAACCATGTACTACTCCTATAAGGATTCTCTCTCTCTCTCTCTCTAGCCATACTAGGAAGCGTTGTCGTCGGGTTCTTGCGCGCTTAGGGGTGCACACAGAGTGCCAAGAAAGTACCTTAGCTTGAAAGATGTCAGCAGCTAGGAGATCTTCCGTTTTTGGTTCTGCTAGGTCTTAGGTCCTCGGCTACATAAATCACTCACCCCCCCTTCCTTTCACATCGATTTTGAAAGGTATGTCGCGGAGTTTCGTGTAAAAAATGGTGAAAGGAGAGCATAGAAATTTCCTTACAATAGGCTAACTTTGCTTCTCTCTCTTTTCTATTTATCACACTTCAAGAATCTTGGCTATAGTTAAAACAATTAGATTCTTGGATTCAACCATATAGCCACCATCATGGTCAAAACATGGTCAAAATCAAAGTTCTAGTCAAACTCCATAATCGAGCACTCAAACTTACCACGAATATGTTGCCCTTTCAAGTTCAAACATGCATCTCACTTTGTAAGTTGAAGGATCTTGATCCAAATCCCTATGTTTAATAAATTTTTAACTGCTTGGGAAGGCAGTTAGAGAAAAAAAACTCTTTTGAGTCCTTGACTTGCTTCGACGAAGTAAGAAGTAAACGACTTATTTGATACGTTTTCCAAAGAGAAACGAATTTCTCTTATGAACTCGGAAACTTCTAATAAGGTTTAATAGTAATATAGGTTGGCAAAGCGCGGGTTTAAGGGACCATTTATTCTTTCAAACCTTTGCATGATTACAAATATGCATTCTCAATGCACACGTTCTCCTGTAAAATTGCTTTACTCTGAATTTCATCAACAGACGCACATGTACATGCCTTAAAAAAAAAAACACTTCACGTCGAAGGCATCAAAAGATTTTCGCATGAACGCAGAGCTCATATATAGAATGCATTATGTTGATTTTAACAATTTTTTTTTATGTCTCCTACTCGATGTGCACAAAGGTTTTAGACAGAGTTTGTGTGGAAAGATTCTACATATTCATTGAATATTATGTAACATTTCCATTATCATTCATGCTTCGACAAAGCTATTTATTGAGAATGAGCTTCTGACTACGTGAGCATCTGTTAGATTACATCCACAATGACAATGCACCCAAAGAGGATATCTACATGGACTACGTAGTAGTTGGATCGATACGACAAACCCTCTACCTATATATCTATCTAACCATCTATGTTTCAATCTATTTCTCCACATGTCTACACATCTGCGTGAAGATTTTAGACGCAGAACTTCTAGCTTTCCGTTGCTATTGTTGATGTAGTCGTTGAGGTCAAGGCTCATCTGGATTACATTTCCATTTTCGTCTTTGGAGTTAGCAACAACAGTATGACCACCCCTAAGCCCAATATTGGAGCACGAGGCATCGCATGCACTATTAACGCATTAACACACAATTTGCTAAATCATATGATCTTTTTTTTTGTAATGTTTAAATTTCTGATCTCTTTGCACATATAAGTCATACATGTCCTTGGCCTCACCGTTGTAGCCTGCACCCTAATGAAAAATTTAAGGGGTAACTCATCATTGCATACATAACCCCTTTTTTCTAACTTTCAACAACCACGTCAAAAGTTAATAGTTTCAACACAAAATCAGACACAACTAGTGAACGAAGCTAATTTCCATGATTCACAGAATCCATAAATTTACATGTTCTTGATACAAACATCACCGCGCAGCATTAAATTATCTCGAGAACAATAATAAGACAATTACCTATCATGTTTAATCGCATCATCTCATCAACTACCATGGATTATATGCATCTGGTTTCCTCAGGTAGAAACTCGTGCGTAGCAAACCTCTTGCATTCGAAGCTGCCAAGTTTTGTCTGCTCCTTATTCGCAACATCTGTTTTCAGTGAATTCTTCACATCTCCTCGCCTTTCCCACACTTTTCCCCTCATCAGTTTTTTAATGTGATGCAGCACCCAATCGATTCACAAGTCTTAATGAAAGCATTCCCAGCAAGAACCTTACCCTGCACGAGTCGCACAAAGGCCAATCTTCTTAAGAAATTAGTTGTTCCTGGAAGGCTTCATTGCATGTATTCGAACTGCACCCAATTCAAATATAGCTTTTCACACATAAGAGACCAGTACGTCAGAACCGTGTTTCAAGCAGGTAACCGGCATGCAGTTTTTAACGTATTTTGCACACTATGATCATTTTTGTTTCTCAAAGACAACTGCACATCACTCTGAAGCATGAAATTAAAGGTGTTCGCCTTCTTCAAGGTGATGCTCCTTCTACATTGGGCTCCCAGCTCCAGAACCTATGCTCAGATATTCAAGCTATGTGGTCCGGCAACAGTACTCCAGCACCGATCATCGTTGTCGGCAGGGATTAAGATCTGACCTTCATAGCAGCAATCCTCTGAGAGTATTATTGTCATCATTCCTTCCTCTGATCTTCCTACTATGCGATCACGCTCTGCCCACTTTCCTGCCAAGCTTGTCACGTTGATATATCCTCGTCTCTTGCAGGTATTCAGGTGCAAAATCTGCTCTCCCTCAAACCTCCCACATCATATGCCTCTGTCCCAGGGAAAAACCAGCCTCTCCTCCTGTATGCGATCTCTCCCCCAGAAAAAAACCGAAGAAAAAACTCCATAAGCTACGCCCTCCCTTTTCTAGAAATCGGGCCATCCCCCCTTCCTCTTCTCTCCATTTGGAATCTCTGTATGCACCATATGCTAAAAGCCACATATGCCTTTCCTTTTCTGCCTCTGAAATGCCAAAATGCACACCTTCCACCTATCCAGCTGAGAGACAAAATGCAAGAGCCAAAGAAATTGCCAAGTCACCAAAGGAGCATGAGGCAATTTTATGATCAAGCTTCAAAAACAAATCCCAATCAGGCTCCCTTTTTCCATATGAAAAAAATGGTGAGTCATGACAATGTGATCGTGGAGAAAGAATCTCCACGACAACACCCAAATGGCATCACACATCAGTGCCACATGGCACTCATGTGTGTGCCCATCTAAGTAAGTCTTAAAGAAGGTTCATGCCATTCTCTAAGGTGAGATGCTCCCATGTAACAATATTGATTCTCAAATTTAGGTAGAATGAAGATCTAGAATTGAAAGTAAAAGATAAAAAATTATTAAATTGCAATACAAAAGGAAACCATGAACATAGGCCATGAAAAATTATTGGGAATCTTGAATTAATGTGAACATATGTACAAAATCATGAGACAAACTAAGAAATATATTCATAATCCATGAATACTAAAGTTAATGGACATGTGCTTAAAAAGGTTAAATTAGGGATTTCTAACACATCTATTTTTGAAATGTAGGGTGGAGGTTATGAACCCATGGCCTCCTCTTCACAAGGAATTTTCTCTATCTAAGAAACCCATTCAAATTGATGATTGAAAATTATTTTTTATACATATTTTTTGCTTCTTTTTCTACATTTTTAGGGTGAAATGAGATATATTGGGCATGTGCTACATATATGACTAGAATTATCTATTTTATTAATTTAAGAATATATGAAATATTCTTCGTGATCTAGATCATTATTTTTTACCAATTTTTGAGCTACTTTGGCTTCTATGAATTTCCATGGAGTTCAAATCTTTATGCCAATGGACATGCTCAAAGGAAACACATCTTATCCAAGGGGTAGCCACCATGCAAACATTTCCCAAGGCAAGAGATCACTAGACATGTGATTGTCCAAAATGAAAAGGACTTGGCATTCATATGATCCAGGTAAACCCAATAAAAGGTACTAATCCCAAACATCTAGATGTGTCTCCTAGTTGACACACACCTATCCTAACGAGGTCTAGGAGGAAAATAAAATCAAGGAATCTAGGACCTCAAGCAACTAAAATGAAGATAAGAAAACAAGGACTGAAATCATAGATGACATTGAAGATTCTTGTAGCATGGTAGTAGCAAATCTTCATGGGAAAGCACCTAACCATCCACCTACATCTTCCACCAACATGGAGATATTCCTAGGGAATAATTATTAAAAAGTAAGCTAGCTTCTATTTATCAACCCAAGGATAAGGAGTCAAGTTTCAAGAATTATACATGCATAAATTAATCATTCCTCATGCCTTGATGGACTTTTAATGGAATATTCCCCATCAAAAGGGATTGATTACAAGAACTCCAAACTAACCATGGAAATAAAGACAATTGAATTATATGAGCTACTATTTATGGCACATTTGACATCAACTTGATGTCTGAATTTAACTTGAAGAATTTAGGCCTCTCCATCACCAAGATCGTGCCATTCACAATAAATCTTTTTTATCAACACAAGGTCAAATTTTTCTGAGTGGTGGAGAAGGCAATCATGTCCATACAAGGCTTCTCATTTGTTTTTGAATGTGTGGTCATAATGTTGCCAGAAGAAAGCTCCTCTATCCTCTTGCTAGGAAGATGATTTCTAAGACAAGCTCAAGCACTTCACTATTGGGGAGAAAACGTCACCAAGGGGTAATTTCATACACATCCATGTTTGGTTGAATCATCTTTAAGGCCACTCCCCACCACTCTTTTTTCCATTGTTGGGTAACTCTCTCTTTTGCCCCTAGTGCAACCTATCGTGTGAAAAATTACAAAATGCATACAATCACATCCTTCCACTCCTTCATTGACATGGTGGAGAGCCACAAGAATAGTCTAAAAAGCTTACATGTACATAGTGATAGAAACGCCTATATAAAGGGGAAGCATAAGTGAAGAAGGCTCAAAGTTGAATGTAATTCCACTATGAAGCTTGTTTCCGAAAGGGTGAAGCTTGTCCTCATGAGGAATGTTTATGTTGGTGGCTTGTGTGTAGCTATTGGAAGTGGAACCTTCATGCTTTCCTTGTGCAAGCAATAAGATTCTTCTCTCAAGAATTTGATCTAATCTCTTTATTGTGAGAAAGAGTTGCATTCGACCAAATTATCAAAGGAATACTTATAGGATCATGATCCATGTAATCCTTGCTACACCGATTGGGTGAGCTCTTGGACCATTTGCTTTGTTAATTCACTAGACCATTTGTTGAACCAATTTTCTATACCATTTGGTGGACCAACCAACTACACCAATTTGTTGGATTGATTTGCTAGATGAATTTGTTGGAACAATTTACTGGACCATTTTGTTGGACTAATTTTTTGGACGAAATTGTTTGAGCAACGCACTATATGGGCAGTTATAGAAATTCAATCTAGACTCAATAATTAGTCTATCTCAATTCAGCCTTTGTGAAGGAGCTGCTTGGCAAGGAATTTCCTTGGTATATAGATGATTTTAATCATGTTTGTAGTTCGTTTGGCCATCTAATTGTAGGCCACTAATGCTTTATTACTATTGAAAAGGGTATTCAATGCTATAACTTCAAGACCTACCACTCTCTTTGTGTGTTGTGGCCGAATATTCTTTGTCATTTGTAACGTCTTTATAATTATGAGAGATCATATATTCTAATATCAAAGTTTATTTTGATTTTCCATTCCATTAAACAAAGTAAAACAGCCCCAAACTTGTGCATAGTCCCACTTATGTGATACAAGGACACCTCATCCTAAGCCAATACCAACCCCCCCCCCCCCCCCCCCCCACACACACACACACTCTCCAACACCACTATGGCTGCCTGGGTTGTCCAACTACAATAATCATAGTAGACATCTCTATATTATGCATGAAGTGCAAAAGTACGTATATAACATGATTCTCTTATTTAGAACTCTATCTTATCCCTAAAGTGGAAGGCTAGATCTCTAACGTAATATAGATAAAAGATATTTTCAGTTACACTTAAATATTCTTTAATACATGAAGCTAGGTTTTAAACAAAAATACAGACAAGGGATGATTAAATCTTTATCTATAAATTATCTCTCAAGCATGAGGCTTGGATTCAAAAAGAGAAAATATAAGATAATAATTTAGAATGAAATGTATAACTATGACTATTATCTAAAGTGTGGTATCCAAAAGTCTCTAATAGGAGAATCTTTGGAGATAATCCAAACTCTTTGATTCTTTGAAGTGTCTCTAAAGTGCAAGACCAAGTCCATCTCACAATAGAGACTAAGAATATTCTAATATGTCTAAAATAATATATTTTCCTAAACCTATTATATATCTTTGAAGTGTGTATGAAGTCTTAGACCAAGTCTCTCATAAGGACTAAAGATAACCCAATATATATAAAATCTCTAAATTGTATCTACAATGTGAGCCCAAACGATTAACACATATAAAGAGTAAAGATAATCTAACCGATCATACATCTCGCAATTGTCTATAGTGTAAGAGTAACAAAATAGATGTAAAAGATTATTTACCTATTATAGTATGTTAAATTGCGTTTCAAGTGTATGACCATGTACATCACCCAAAAAAAAATAAAAAAAATGAACTAAATGATATATATTAATTCTTTTTGAAGTGTGAGAGCAATTATTAAGCATTAAAAAATATTAGAGTCAATCTAGTATACCTCATGTCTCTATAATAGTCTCTTAAGCATGAGACTAATTCACTAAATCAAGAGACATAATCAAGCATTTTACCCATATTTTATCTATCAACTATCTCTAGATTGTCAAACGTAGTCCCAAAAAAAAAGCAAACACTAGAATTAAATATAAACTATCAAACGCTTTCAACTGTGATACTAGTTCTCTAACATATTAGTTATAGATAGCTTACTGTTTCTAACGTGTGATACTAAATCTATATGAAGAAAAGATGGAAGTCATTGAGTTTGTATTTATGTATCTTTGTCCCTCTACATGCGCACACACATATATATTTATACATACATGCATACGTAGACACATACATACATACATAAATAAATATAAATATATATATATATATATATATATATATATATATATATATATATATATATATATATATATATATAGATATATATATATATGTGTGTGTGTGTCTACGTATGCATGTATGTATAAATATATGTGCGTGTGTGCGTGTGTATATATATATATATATATATATATATATATATATATATATATATATATATATATATATATATATATATATATATATATATATATATATATATATATATATATGTATATATATGAGTTAGTATGTATGTATGTATGCATGCATGTATATATGTATGTGTGCGCGCATGCTTGTGTGCATGTGATCTTTAATATTTGAAACGAAAGGTAAACAATTTATACAAATGAATCAAAATTAGTCTTAGCATTTATATAAAATAATGTTTTGATCAAATGTCAATCCAAATGTATTCTGAAAAATTAAATTCTGTCGATGTTTGATTATTCGTGTATTTTAAGTAAAATATTTTTATTTATAGTTATTAGATCATATAAATACAGCATAGCGATATGGAGAGAGACTCCTCATACATGTGTTGGAGGTCTATGATGAAATTTATGTCAAGGCCTCCGTTCAAGCAGGATCTATGAGATTTGGAACAGTTTAACTCATGAAGTGGTCAAAGAGTCATTGATAAAATATTTGTTTATATAAAATCAAAATATAGTAGAGCGAAGACATCAATATATGATAGGATGAAAAAAGAAATAAAATATATGGTGCACACACTACAATATATGAGGGGTATACTGATACTGTTCATACCGACGGTCCACCCTCGACATCGGTATTAACATTTGAAATCCATCATTGGTATATGTTGCCGTCGATGGTATGAGTGTCAATATAAGCGTCAGTATAAGGATCGGTATGAGCATTGGTATGAGCATCGGTAATTTCTTGGAAATTATAGATGATCATACCGATGCTTATACCGATGCCTATAACAGTGCAATGTTTAAAACATATCGGAACCCGAGAGCCAAAAATCTGCATTTTGCATGTGTTTTGAACTGAGTAGGGCTTTTGTCGAACTTGCACGCACGACCTGAATGGTGACCTGCATTGTCTTGTGCACACACACACATAGATCTCTCTCTATACACACACACTCTCTCTCTAGATCTCGGATCTTGGTAAGTGATGCCTGTATTTCTTCACCCTTTCTCTTTCTCTATGTTTTGTGTTGTGTAATTTCTCTTCTGTTTGGTTTCATAGGATTTGTTTGGCATTACTTCTTTGGAATTTGACAAGAGATTATATTCATTAGGGTTTGATGAGAGCAATCCAAAAGATTACATCGATGTAAGTGATTGTTTTGCTCTCTATTGATAGAGAGAGAGGGAGGGAGAGAGAGAGAGATGAAAGAGAGAGAGAGAAACAAAAAGAAAGAGATCTAGAGAAAAATTAAGTGAGAGACAAATGAAAGGGAGATAGAGAGATTAAAGAGAGAGAGATATGAAAGAGAGAGAGAAAGAGAGAGAGAGATAAAGAAAAAGAACAAGAGAGATAACGAAAAAGAAAGAGAGAGATAGAGATACATACACACACATAGTATGTATATGCATGCATAGATACACACATATATGCACACATGCATACATACACACACATACACATGCATACACATACATATGCATACATACATTCACACACATACATACACACACATACATACACATATGCATACACATATACATACACAAACATATGCATACATACATTCACACACATATGTACACCCAGATACATACACATATACATACACAAACATATGCTTACATACATTCACACACATACATACACACACATACATAGGCATACATTCACACACATATCTACACACACATACGCACACATTCACACACATACATACACACACATACAATATTACATACACACATGCAAATATTACATACACACATGCATATTACATACTCACATATATACATACACACTCACACCTATACACACACACAATCACATACATATACATACGCTCACATATATACATACAGACTCACATATATGTAGATTCACACCTATATACATACATTCACACACATATGTACACACACATACATACACATATACATACACATATACATACATTCACATACATATGTACACACACATACATACACATATACATACATGAACATATGCATACCTACATTCACACACATACGTACACATACATACATACATGTATACATACACAAACATATGCATACATATGTGCACACACATACGTACACACACATACATAAACACACATACATACAGACACATACATACACACACATTCACACACATTCACACACATACACACACATTCACACACATACATACACACATATACACACACATTCACACATACACACATGCATATCACACACTCGCATATATACATACACACTCACACCTATACACACACAGTCACATACATATACAGACACTCACATATATACATACACACTTACACCTATACACACAGACTCACATTCATGCAAACACACATATACATGTTTTAGATCTAGGTCTTTAGGATTAAGCTTTTAGGTTTTCTACATACATACAATAAAATTAAATATATATAATTAAATATATAAAAAATAAGTTTTTAATATTTTTAGGTTTTTTACATATATAAATCAAATATATAAAAAATAGCATTTTAGGTTTTTTAAATTAAATTAAATATATATAAGAAAAAATTAAGAAATAAAATTAGAATATATAAATAAATATATATAAAAAATAGGATTTTAGTATAGATAAAGAAATATGAAAAGAGCTAGTGTTTAAAATATATAAATTATATATATATATATATATATATATATATATATATATATAATTAAATATATAAAAAATAGAGTTTTAGGGCTTTTTAATTAAATTAAATATATATAAGGAAAATTTTTAAGAAACAAAGTAAGAAAAAAAAGTATGATTTTAGTATAGATAAATAAATATGAAAAGAGCTAGTGTATTAAATATATAAATTAAGTATATGAAAATAGGATTTTAGGGTTTTTTTTAATTAAATATATAAAAAATAGAAGTTTAGGTTTAATATTAACATATATAATCATATATTTATAAAAAATAGGAAAAAAGTACAATATATAATCAAATATATATAAAAAATAGGATTAGGGTTTTAGGCTTTTTACACATGTATATACCCATGTACACATACATAGAATATTTAGGCTTTTTGCACATATACACACATCTTTAGGATTAGGCTTTTAGGTTTTTTACATACATACAATAAAAATAAATATATACAATTAAATATATAAAAAAAAGGTCTTTAGGATTTTTAGGTTTTTTACATATATATAATCAAATATATGAAAAATAGGGTTTGAGGGTTTTTTAATTAAATTAAACATATATAAGAAAAAAATTTAAGAAAAAAAGAAAAGAGCTAGTGTTTTAAATATATAAATTAAATACATATAGTTAGATATATAAAAATAGGGTTTTAGAGTTTTCTAGACTGCATGGAAAAGAAAACAGGCATCTTAGACCGAACATTCGAGAGAAGAAGGTGCTAGAGAAAGAAGAATCCAAAGGAGGACAAAAGAAGCCTCAGAGACTAGATCAATTATAGGGATTTCCTTCTCATGTTTTCTCATAAAAAAGATAGCACTTCCCATATCAGGCTGGAGGAGTGGAACGGTTGGCAATTTCCTGTGCGCCAGGGAGCCAACAAGGAGGAGAGCCTTAAGAGGGCTTGAGGGAGAGATCTGAATGTGGAAAAGGAGGGTGTTGATGACTACGATGGGTAGAAAGAGGGGCAGATCCCTCTATGTTTTTGCAGTCACTCATGCATAAACACAAGGATTCTTGTGAATTGGCAAAAAGGAGGAGAAAACAGAGTCAGCTGCTGTAGAAGAAGGGGAGAAGAATGATGGGTTGTGCAAGCGTTTGAAGAAGGAAGGAACAAAAGCTTTAGTTCTTAATTTCATGAAGCAAAAAAGGGTTGTTATCCTAGTGGAAGGAGATCCCATGGAAGGGGGGTTCTGTCACGAGGAAGGAGATAAGAGAGCTCACGCACACACTCTCACTCTCAAGGAGAAGCACACACACAGATTGACGCAAGGAAGAATGATCTTCTTCTTCTTCTTCTATTACATAAAAGGAATGTACAAGAATGACCTAAAAACAAGAATAAAACAAGTGCAATATATAAAGACCAGTACATAAGGAAAAACCTAATGTCCGTGAATGAGTGAGCTAGCAAGAAACAAATGTGCCATCACTCTCGGTAGATAAATCTAATAAAGCTCAATAAAGTATCCCTCACATATACCGGTGTGACCACTATACATGTCAGAGAAATGAAAAACTGGTACGTGTCATCCTGGATCATCACATGTTGAGCTTGATATCTCAACACTCCCCCTCAAGCTCAACGCCATATCTTGTAATCCAAGCATTTTCCGAAACTTCTTCAACTTCTCAGCTCCAAGTGCTTTGGTGAAAATATCAGCAACCTGCTCATCTGTTCTCACATAAACAAGATCAATATCACCTGCTAATACCTTCTCTCTGATGAAGTGATAATGTACCTCGATATGCTTTGTTCTAGCATGGAAAACAGGGTTCCGTGCTAACTGTATGCTGCTAAGATTATCACAATAGATAGTGATAGGCTTTTGCACTTCCACACCTAAATCTGCAAGTAACATCTCCAGCCATGATGCCTCACATGCTGCCATTGCAGCACCTCTATACTCAGCCTCTGTACTCGACAAAGCAACACTGGGTTGCTTCTTATTGCTCCATGTAATAGCTGCACCTCCAAGTGAGAAAAGAAAGCCACTAGTAGATCTTCTATTTGGAGTACTACCAGCCCAATCTGCATCAGTGTATCCATGAACCTACAAATCTACACCAGCTTCATAAAACAATGCATAATCCAAAGTAGCACTCACATAACGTAGAGTGCGCCTCGGAGCATCCAAATATGGCTTCTTGGGAACCTACATAAACTGACTTTCAAGTCCAACAATATAACTTAGATCAGGCCTTGTAATTGTGAGATATATAAGACTTCCCACAATTTTCCTGTACATAGTAGCATTTTCCAATGCTTCACCTGATGTAGTATCCAATTTCAAATTCTGATCTAATGGCATAGAAATTGGCTTACAATCAGCCATGCCATACTTTTGCAGCATATTCAAGGCATACTGCCTTTGCGACATCCATATACCTGTTTTTGTATGTATAAACTCAATGCCCAAGAAATAGCGCAGCACACCAAGATGTTTCATGTCAAATTCCTGCATAAGAAGTTTCTTTACCTCTTTGATGCTTTTTTCATTATCACCACCTACAATCAGGTCATCAACATAAATAGCCACAATAGTGATGCCATCATCAGCCTTCCTTGCATATAGTGAGTGATCTGCATCACACATAGAGAACCCAATGTTGGTTAAGTAATCAACAATCCTTGCATGCCATGCACGAGGGGCTTGCTTCAGCCCATACAAAGCCTTTTGCAACCTGCAAACATATTCTGGATGCTTTGAATCTTCATATCCTTGTGGCTGGTCCGTATATACTTCTTCCTGTAACTCACCATGTAGGAAAGCATTCTTCACATCCATCTGATGCAAAGTTCATCCTTTTGCTGGAGCTAATGCAACAAGTGTTCTGACAGTAGACATTTTAGCTACAGGGCTGAATGTTTCCTCATAATCAATGCCCTATGTCTGTGCATAACCTTTAGCTACCAATCATGCTTTATACCTGCTTATGCTACCATCAACATTATGCTTTACCTTGTAAACCCATTTGTAGCCTATGGATTTCTTTCCTTGCGGCAATGGAACCAGCTTCCATGTATCATTTCCATAAAGTGCATCCATCTCCTCATCCATAGCTTTTTCCCAATCTGCATTACCAATTGCATCTTCAAAACAAGAAGGTTCAGCATCTTGTATTACCTTTGTCATGTAGGCACAATGGCGAGCCATGTAACTATCATATGTCAATCCTTGCACTGAATTACGCATCCTCCCAGACCTTCTTGGTCATGGGTCACTTCTTCTTGTATCATCTGCATGTGCCCTTCTTACTCCTGGAGTCTTCACAGAGGGCAATCCAAGTTCCTCATCACGACTCTTTTCTGAACCGCTTGAATCTCCATCAACGTCTTCAAAACCTGCACCTGTTTTACTACCAGCAGAAAGCTTTTCTTTACCTTTCTTGGATGTATTTGATGAATTTGCTGGACTGAAATTTCCACGCAATCTTCCACTCCATGGATTTGAGTTGGAACTATTGCTTGGTGATGCATTTGGTCCACTCAAAACTTGAGATTCTGCACTAAATTTTTCAGCATTTTCTTTGTCATTTGGTTCAAGATTTAGTCCTTCTTTGGCATCTGCATAGAAGCTTGACATTTCATCAAATACCACATCTCTGCTCACCTTCACCTATCGTGTTAGTGGGTTATAACATTTGTACCCCTTTTGCTCAAGGGAATATCCAATGAAGACACATTTTTTTGCTTTCGGATCAAGCTTCGTCCTCGACTCATCTGGAACATGTACATATGCAATACAGCCAAAAACTTTCAGATGTGATAAGTTTGGCTTTTTACTTGTAAACTTCTCTTCAGGTGTAACTTGATGTACAGCAGCAGTCGGAGTTCTGTTCATGATGTATACAACAGTATGCACAACTTCTGCCCAATAACAATGAGGCATATTCTTCTCAGCCATCAAGGCTCTTGATATTTCTGCAATATGTCTATTTTTGCGTTCAGCAACACCATTCTGTTGTGGTGTGTACCTGCATGAAAACTGACGCCGAATTCCATGATTTTTTAGAAAACTGCTGAACTCATTTGAAATGTATTCACCTCCTCCATCAGATCTTAATGTTTGAATGTACTTCCCTGTCTACTTTTCCACCATAACTTTAAAATTCTGGAAGTGAGTAAACACCTCACTCTTCTCTTTCATGAAATATACCCATACTTTGCGTGTATGGTCATCAATGAAAATAACATAAAACCTGCAACCGCCCATAGATGTGGTCTTTGCTAGACCCCAAACATCTGTATGTACTACTTCTAGTACATTCTCACTAACATGCTTGTCATGTGGAAATGATGCTCTTGATTGTTTACCAAAACATGCTGCACATACCTTTTGCATTTCTGCAACTTTGAAATTCGGTAGTCCATGGACAATCTCCTTTGAGTGCATCAGTTTCAGCCTTTGCAAGTTTGCATGTCCAATCCGTTTGTGCCATATCTCTATATCTGCAATAACTCCTGCACCTTTTGCAAACATGGCTGCATTCATTTCAGGAATCTTCACATTTAAGGTGAACATCCTACCCACTTTGTTTCCTTTGGCAACCAATCATCCATCCTGCTTGTACTCTTCTACATATAATCCATCAGCATTGAACCTGACTTGTAATCCCTGGTCAACCATTTGTCCAACAGAAACCAGATTCTTCGTTATATTTGGAACATGCAGCACATCAGCGAGATGTTTTACCTTTCCGTCCTCCATAGACAATGCTATGTTTCCTGTATGCTCAATAGGATGCAATGTATCATCACCTGTTTCAACATATCCAAGAACTGGCATTTTCTGCAAACTACTAAACCATTCTGCATGACTGGTCATGTGATTTGAAGCACCTGAATCAACATACCAGACATTATCATTGGATTTTGAAACACCAGCAGACATCGTATTCATCATGTGATGTTGAACCATAAACAGCTTCTCAGAATCATCTGCACTTGTGGATGCATAGTTGTTTTGCTGCCTTCTGTTATTTTGATTCTTTAACTTGCAATCACGTTCAAAGTGTCCAGGTTTACCATAATTCCAGCATCCTTTACTATCATTACCTGAATCATTTCTTTGGAAATTTCTGCGACCTCTTTGGTTGCCCCTGCCTCGAAACTGTCCTCTTCCTCCTACATGATTCTGTTGTTGACCTTGGTCTTGGTTATTGTTTCCTCTTCCATTTCCAAAACCTCTACCTCTGCCTCTTCCTATGCCAGAGTAGAATACCTGCTCAGAACTGGGCTTTCCTTGGGAGTTTGAATCCTCACCAAGATTCTTTTCTTCAATAATCAGCATAGATACCAAATTAGCAAAATTCAGAATATTTTTCCTGGTCTGTATAGAAGTTCTGAAGTGCTTATATGCAGCTCCTAAACCACGAAGGCACACTTCCACCTTATCATCATCATCTACATTCACGCCAATAGATGCAAGTGACTCACATATGCTTTTGATTTTTAGAGTGTAGTCACTTACCGACATGCTCTTTTTCTCCAATGTATGCAGCTCGTTCTTGAGTTGCAATTTCCGTGCCTTTGTATTGGTCTCGTACAAAGTCACCAAACTGTTCCAAGCCTCTCTTGGAGTCTTGGCATCCTGTATGTGTCCAATCATGCTATCCTGTATGCTAACGGATAGCCAATACATTACCTTTCGTGCTCCTTGATTCCATTCCTCATATGCTCTTAACTGTTTTGCAGTCCGATTCCTTTCTAGTAACTGCGGAGCATTTTCATTCTCTCCTTCGATGTACTTCCAGTAGCCTTTTCCCATCAGGAAATTCATCATTCTGAATCTCCAAGCATGGAAGTTGTTCTTATCCAGCTTATCGCTCCTAAGCTGACTCATTCCATCTGCGTTTTCCATCTCTGCAACAATTCACAACACCGCAACACACTACAAGCAGCACTTCGCTTGAACATTGTCGCACTATGATGTGACAGTTCGATCTCAGAAAAACACAATTTTTGTGTATCAACAGTACACGAAATCGATTGAAATTCTGAATCTGGAATATATGAGTGTCGCCGAACACAACGCAAGTTACAGTTTCTGAAACTGACCTGCTTTTTCTGTGGGCCCCACCTTGCAGGCTCAAAACGGAGGTCAAGATGGCTCCGAAACTTTGATCTGACAAAAACAAGTGATCCTAAAGGGATAACTCTCGAAAATATTTTGAGGTCTTCTACCTTCACGGCGATTTTCGTAGCAAATGGAGGCCGTTTGTGAAATCACGTTTTCTCCACGCCTTGCCGTGTAGTCTTCACCGTCGCCTTCTCCAGGAGCTCTCTACAGCCATGCTGGCTCTGATACCATGTCATGAGGAAGGAGATAAGGAAGAGAGCTCACACACACACTCTCACTCTCAAGGAGAAGCACACACACAGATTGAGGCAAGGAAGAATGATCTTCTTCTTCTTCTTCTATTACATAAAAGGAATGTACAAGAATGACCTAAAAACAAGAATACAACAAGTGCAATATATAAAGACCAGTACATAAGGAAAAACCTAATGTCCGCAAATGAGTGAGCTGGCAAGAAACAAATGTGCCATCACTCTCGGTAGATAAATCTAATAAAGCTCAATAAAGTATCCCTGACATATACCGGTGTGACCACTATACATGTCAGAGAAACGAAAAACTGGTACGTGTCATCCTGGATCATCACATGTTGAGCTTGATATCTCAACAGGCTCGAAGGAAAAGGCAAAGAAAGCTCCTCTAATAGCTAAAGGAGCTGGAATTTTTTTTCAAGAAAAATGTTGTAGAAGGAGAGGAATGGTAGTGACTACTACATGGGAAGGAGGTGTCTTCTTGCTCGAATGATGTTGGACCTTTCTCCAAAGCTCACACACAAGATGGTCGAGGCCGTAGACTGTATGATACTTGCAATAAAATTTGTACTAAGGTATCATCATTGAAAAAGTAGTTGGAGGATCCCGACTTATGCAAAGCGGCAGATGTCTGAAGAATTGGTAGAAGTTCCTCAGCTAGCTCTTTTGAGATTTGGATCTTTATTTTGAACTGAAGAATGGACAATAGGGAGAATGGGGAATTTTGAAGATCATGTAGCAGCTCCAAGCATCTGTCCTGGTTTTCTCATCGAGATTAGACTCCAACAACAAAGATGTCTATGATCATCATTGATCGAGAATAAGGGCCCTTTAGATTGCACTCTTAAAATACTATGAGAGGATGGTGTACTAGGTATGCGGGCAGGTGCAGCTCCAACTGTTATGCACAACGGGATCAATCTAACTACCATGTTTACAACAAAAAAAAAATCTCATTTGATCTTCTTTTATGGAGGAAATATTGCTGATAGGACCATCCTTTTATAAAAACATTCAATTGACGTGCTTGAGAAGCATAAGGTGCAATCAAAGGTTTCAAAGAAGTAGAGGTGAAGTTCTACTATTCTTAGTCTTCTATGTAGATGTGATGATACACTTGGGGTTTCTTTTATTCAGAGATTTTCAATGGATTTTGCATATGATTTTGCTTGTTACAACGTTATCTTTCTCCATAATAATGATGTGTATATTAGTCTCAACGTTTGTCCGCATTAAAATATTTGCCCATTAGTTTAAGTTATCAGCACATACGTTTTAGTGTAGATATTCTTGAACGTTATTATTTGAAAATAATAATAAAAAAGAAAATCGTACGCATCAAATGAGAGTGTCAAATTATGCTTCTCTTTTGTGAATGGTGAAAATACTGTTGTATCGGTGTTGCCTAGTGCAAAGACATTGGATTTCAACACCAGAATGTGGTAAGTTCACAAGGCCCATTTCAGTGTGCTACTGGCAATTTCAGGACAAAGCAATAGTAGAGATCAAACTAGGCATGAAGAAAAACAACCTAAGATAAAGAATATGTAATTCCAAGAGGGAAGAGAGCAATTAATGCTGATGTGAAGGTAGGCAGTGAAGTGGGTATACACTAGTTGGTTCCATGATCCATCTTCCATGGTTGGAGACGATCTACCCACCTGAATTGTGTTTATTATGGGAAGTTGATACACTAGGATAAAGAATCGCAAGTTTGCAACAATCCAAAAAAGGAATCCACGAAATGCATGGAGGACTACGAGATGAAGAGATGAATCAAGCAACTGCAAATGTGCTTTTTAATTATTCTTGTTTTGCCATAACTTGCATAGGATAAGGTGTACATTCTTCTCGCTTGCGAATGCATCTTATGAAGGAAATTTTAGAGTTGAAGAGCGTGCATGATGTAGAAGAATCTATGGTGTCTAGCTATCTATAGATACCAAGTAGAGGGAATCTGCGAGTTCTAGAATACTTGTGAAAATTCAAGTAGAACCATGCAAATTTTTAGGTTGTCAGAGTGACAAGGTGATTCAATCTCTCTATTGGAAGTGACTTGTGGCTTTAAGTAAAGCCCTGCACATTTTTATTAGTATGCTAAATGTATTGTGTGGAAAAAGCAAGATCATAGAAAATATGCAGGAGAATGCATTTGTATGCGTATATGAGATTTGACTCATATGTTTCAGAAGTGTATATAAGTATGCACAACTAGATACGAATGTGTTTGCCTTTAAGTAACACAAAAGAAGATTAATTTCTTTCCTACTTCACAAAGAAGTTTAAATTTATTTTCTTTAATCATATAGAAGTGGTGTTTCACTCATATGATGTGGTTAAGATAATTGTCAGAGTATTGAAAGGAAAGCTTGTTTGAATATGGTAGCATGATTTGGTTCCATGGAATGTATGAGTTCTTTGCTTAGTCGGTGTATGAAGTAGTTGGCCTTGACTTCTCATGAGATGATATGCTTGCAATATGTAGTCATCATGAAAATGATAGAGAAGCCTCTTGTCTATGAATGAACATACATTCATTCAAATTTAATCTCGCATTCATCCTTTCCCCTCCTTGCCACAAACCCCATTATAACATCTCCTCACTTTATGACTCTACCATGATCGCCTTCTCAGCCATCTCCTAGTGGCTCTAGTAGTCGACATATGCATTTGACACCTTAGCGCGATATAGGTGCATGCCCGTCTTGTCAGTCGAGGTAATGCTTTGGAGGAGGAGGTTTGAAGAGTGGATCTATAGGTGGCTTTGGAGGAGACGAATGTTGTGGACGCAATTTGATAGAAGTTGTGTCTCCCACTTTTGCTCTGAGAGTGAGTACCTCAGATGTAGGTATGCCACATGGTACACCACACACACATTGGGGTGCTCATGACCATGATAAATCCAAGGCGTATTGTATACATGATGGAGCTTTAGTGATGGATGCGGCCAAAAAGGCCATGTGTCAGTGCATACAAGATCTTTGCTCCATACAGCTTGGATTCTTTGTCCTGTTGAAATGGAGTGAATAGGATAGAGATCATAAAAATTATATCATAGAGAGGATCTATCAAGAGTAGGGGCCAGCGCATGGGCATCCTATTGTCATCTTAGAGTGGATTCAACACACCGCATATGACGTTATTTCATCAACGATATGAGGCTCCTGATGGTTTCAGAGCATGCTTATCGAAGTCTGTATGGTTAGACGCTGAGGAGTGGGATATGATTCACGATGAGCACCAATAGACTCCTGATCGATATTGCCAGCAATGAGATGCAGCAACCACACATCTAGTACAGTTGTACCATCACATTTGGGTAGTGATGGATATGATACTATGTGTCACAAGTTTTTTAAGTATTATTTTGATTATTGAATTTTTTTTGTGTTAAGCACGTCAGGTATGTTCATTTAATGTTTTGCATATTTATTGCAGGAGTTCACAGTAGGTCATCCTCCGACACGAACCAAGGATGCTTATGGATATCGTCATGGATTGGTTGCATAGTTGGAGGACTTGGAGGGATGCGGTGTAGTCTTTTCATGGAAGCATCTATGATGAGATGAGCTTATAAACTTGATTTGGTGTTTCTAGTTGTTCTTTGTAAATTAATTTGTCTCATTTCATGAATGTTCTTTGTTGCAGGACTGTGCATATAGATGTTTTAATCCCTCTAGGCATGTGTATCACAGTCATGTGCCACAATTTTGTATTTGGCTCATATATGGCATTGGTGCACCATAATTTTGTATTTGGTTTCTATATGGTAGTGTCTTGCCACATTTTGTATTTGGTTCATATCTAGCAGTGTTTTGCCACACTTTTTTACATGCTTCATTTATGGAATATATATCTCTTTTGTACATGTTTCATGGTTCATGTTGGTGCAACCAATCAATAATTGGTGATTATGAAGTGATTGAAGGAGTTCAAATATCAAAAGAAAGTCAAGAAGTTCAAGAAAGACATAGTTTGTACACATATGTATATAATGAGTGAAAATCCTTGTAATATAACCATGAATACTTATAAGAATGATAGAGAGTCATGTAATAGATATAGGACAAGTATAAATGTATATATAAGGCAATGATGTCAAGAAAATAATAAATGAGAACCAATAGAGTTCAAGTCTATGAGTGATAGATGTGTAGAGAGTGTTCTTCTTAGAATAGCATCGAATCTATCTTAGATTTCTCTCAGCCTGATCACGTGGATCAAGAAATCTTTAGTACACATCTGACTCAGAAGCTAACCAAGCTGTGATCAAAGTTTCGTGATCTAATTCTCTTCAGGTTGTGTGTATGACAAGTAGGAACATTCATCCGTAGAAGTCTACAAGTGAAGTTCTTAGAATCGTGCATTTTTCTGTTCAAAGATTTACTTGGATCTCAGTGCTCAGTGTAAAGTCTTTTACGATTAAGCATTCAAAATTTAAGTCAGAAGATAAGGAAGCTATGGCTAAAAGCATTTAGCAAAATTGGTTATACTTTGAAAGAAATCAGCTTATGAAGTTGATCATGTCAAAGTTTCCATGTAAGGAAGACAGTTTCTGATATACATATGATCTAATTGATCAAATCAAAGATTTAATAGTTCTTTTGGAGAACTACGGATTATTATAGATGTACAAAGCTAGCACAAACTATTTTGAAGCAAACTACGGATTATTATAGATGTACAAAGCTAGCACAAATTATAGATATTGAAGTCTATTTCTAAAGCAAACTTTCTGAAACTTGAAGAAACATCACAGAGAGAAGTATTTTTTAATGATCTTGAAGATCAATGCAAAGTTTGTGTAAAGTTTGGTTTATTCTTGATGCAGAGAAGTTCTTAAATCAAGGTAAATCAAACATTTGGAGATTTAAAGGTCTCTAGCAGTGATATGAGAGCTGGAAGATCAAATTATGGTAAAAGAGAAGTAAGGAAAATCCTGAATCTTGTAGACATCAAAGATCTTGTCAATTGGAGTGCCAAAGGTTAATGTCCAAGGTACATTGTATCTCCACAAATCTCAATAATTGTAGACACAAAGATCAAAGAGATGGGACAAAGCTCACAGATTGACAAGCTTGATAGAAAGAACTATCCAACATGATTCATGAGGATAGATGCACACCTTATGAGCAAAGATTTGATGACATTTATTACAAGAGAAGAAGAAAAGCTAGAGTTTAAGGATCCTAACATTCCAAAAAGAGAGGAACTTGCAAATTTGAAGAATTGGATGAAGAAAGATGATCAAGCTAGGAGCATCATTTACATGGTTGTAAATGATAATCTTCTACCACATATTAGACGATTAGAAAGTGTTGTAGATGTATGGAACGCTTTGAAAGAAAACTTCCAAAATACAACCAAATCAATGAAGGCTTCACTATGGGCTGAGTTCACAACTTTCAAGAAGAAAGGTTCTCACTCAATTTCTGATTATGTTACAAGGATGAAGGGTATTGCAGATAGTTTGCGAGCAATAGATGAAGATATTGAAGAAGACAAGTTGGTAAGGCAAATACTCACAAGTCTAACAGGAGATGAAAAGTGGAAGCCTTTTATATTGTCTATAAAATTATCATTAGATCACTTTACTCCTGATCTTAATCAAGTGCTAGGACATATGCTAACATTTGAGCACCACATTAAAGGAGAGAATGACAGAATCACAAGTCAAGCAATGTACTCAAAAGATAAGAAGACGAATGCTAAAGGCATGAAATCAAATGATGAATAAGGATATTCAAGTTAAGTAAATTTCATGAAAGAGAAGATGAATTACAGAGGTAGGTAGAGGAGGTAGGAATAAAGAAAATGCTTAATGTTGTTGGATTTGTGGAAGAACAAATCATTTGTCAAATGATTGTTGGTATTATAGTCAAAATGGTGGAAATTATAATCAAAATTTCAGCCAAAGAGTAAGAGGAGGTAGAAATCAAAGAGGCAATTTCAAAGGAAGAGGTGTTAGGACTTCATTTGCTAGAGGAGGTGGAAAGAGTTTCCAAACTCTGTCCTACAACAATACTTATTACAATTATGCATCACTCTCATCTTGAATGCAACACATGAAGGAATTAATGAAGATCAAATGGTGATTTATATTGACTCAGGATGTAGCAATCATCTTAGTGGTAATATCTCCTTAATGACTGATATGGAAGCTAGAGTGAATGGACATACAATTCAAATGGGAGACAACACCAAACGGAAGGTTGAAAGCATTGAATTAGTGAAGAAAAAGGGTGGAAGCACACTTCTAAGCAAAGTACTTTATGTTCCAACAATCCCCAAGAATTTGATAAGTGTAGGGAAAATTGTTGAGAAGGGATATGAAGTCAGATTCACAAATGATGGTGTCTGTGTTGAAGATCAAGTAAGGGATATAAAAGAATTGTTACAAGAAAAAACAAAGGAAGGATATTCACTCTCAAAGTCCAAGGTAATTTGGGACTTGCAATTTTCACTTATGGAAGCCAAAGGATGTGTGAATTGGACCTATGGCATAAGAAGTTAGAACATTTCAATGAAAGAGGGATAAAGGAAATGACAAAGAATGGTGTAGTGCATGGTCTAGCAAATATTGAAGCTCTACATATGATATACGAATGTGAGGCTTTTCATCTAGATAAAGCTCACAAGAAGTCATACAATAAGCAAGGATACAAGTATTCAAATATGCTTGAAGTGGTTCATATAGATGTGTGGGGTCCTTCAAAGGAGTATACCATAAATGAATCTAGGTATTATGTGTTGTTTGTTGATGATGCAACAAGGTGGATTACTCTATATGTAATCAAGGATAAATCTGAAGTGTTTGAGACATTTAAACATTAGCATGCTTATGTAGAAAGAATTATAGGACAAAAGCTTAAGAGATTGAGATCAGATGGAAGAGGAGAATATTTTCCTAAAGAATTTAATGATTATATACGGAATGTAGGTATAAAAAGAGAAGTGACTTGCAGGTACTCCCCACAACAAAATGGAGTTGCAGAAAGAAGAAATAGAACTCTTCTAGAGTTTGCAAGATCAATGATGAAGGAAAAGAATTTCCCCAATTACATGTGGGCGGAAGCAATCAACACTGCAACGTATCTTGTGAATAGGCTACCTTGTAAAGCTTTGGATGGAATGACTCCTTATGAAGCATAGTGGGTGAGATACCTACTCTTGATCATTGCAAAATATTTGGATGTTTGGCATATGCTTATGTTCCATCTCAATTGAGACATAAGATACAACCCAAGGCAGAAAAGTATGTGTTTATTGGGTATGATGATAGATAGATGGGATACAGGTTGTGGAATCTATCCACAAAACAATTTCTATATGGTAGTGCTTTGCCACATTTTGTATTTGGCTCATATCTTGTAGTGTTTTTCTACACTTCTGTACATGCTTCATTTATGGAATATATATCTCTTTTGTACATGGTTCATGATTCATGTTGGTGCGAACCAATCAATAATTGGTGATTATGAAGTGATTGAAGCAGTTCAAAGATCAAAAGAAAGTCAAGAAGTTCAAGGAATACATAGCCTATACACATATGTGTATTATGAGTGAAAATCCTTTTAATATAAACATGAGTACTTATAAGAATGATAGAGAGTCATGTAATAAATACGAGACAAGTATAAATGTATATATAAGGTGATGATGTCAAGAAAATAATATATGAGAACCAATAGAGTTCAAGTCTATGAGTGATAGATGTGTAGAGAGTGTTCTTCTTAGAATAGCATTGAGTCTATCTTATATTTCTCTTAGCCTGATCATGTGGATCAAGAAATATTTTGTACACATCTGTTCAGAAGCTAACCAAGCTATGACCAAAGTTTCATGATCTAATTCTCTTTAGTGTTGATTTCGTGACAAAAGCTTGTTCACTAACAAGACTGTGGAAAATTGCCACGCCTCAACTAGAACTAAGCTAGAGTGATGTTAGAATACCTCTATAATCATCATTAGCTTAGCAACCTTTTGAAACTGAAAACTTTATAACTGTATTTAGTGAAAACTAAAAAATTCACTTTACAGAAAGCTTTGCATTTCTTTCAAGCTTTAATTCTGAACTGATTTACTTCAACTTTACACTACTGTGTTTGCTTACAGTTAGATAATCTTTCCGTTACTTAACTGTGCAAAAAAATGTGTTTTGGACTTGGAAACTTCTACACTGTATATTACAAACGTGAATTTGTCCCTTCGCTAAGGCTTGATTTTCTGAATGCTTTGTTTCTGCTTCTCTTTTGTCTTTCTTCGTCTTTATGTGTGTCTATATGTCAAATTTGTGAGTGATTCTTCAACAGCTCCCCCTCAATCACTAATTTGCATTCTCTAATCTTTCATATATTCTTCTTTTCTTTTATACTTGCCATTTCTTTGAATCTGCTTGTCTTTACTCCATCTAAGCTCTGTGTCAGAATATCTGCTATCTGATCCTTTGTAGATGTGCATACTATTTCAATCTCTTTTTCCATTACCTTTTCCCTTAGGAAATGATATTGAATCTCTATGTGTTTTGTTCTTGCATGAAATACTGGATTTGCTGCAAGATACAAACGAGCTCATATTATTTCCATGTATGATAGGTATACCTTGATCAATACCCATGCTTTTGAACAAGGTCTGCATCCATATCACTTCTTTAGCTGCTTCCACAATTCCTTTATATTCTGCTTTTGGTGATGATAAAGCCACTGTGTGTTGCTTCTTTGAACACCAGCTTACAAGCTTATCTCCTAGGTATATCATATACCCATGTGTTGACCTTCTGTCATCTTGACTTCCTACCCAGTCTGAGTCACTGTATGCTCTCAGCTTTATATCTGACGTAAAAGGATAATATAATCCTTCTTTTATAGTTCTTTTGATATATCTAAGAACTCTTTGTCCTGCAATCCAATGTTGATCCTTCGGACAATGCATGAACTGTGAGAGAACTCCCACTACATAACTCAGATCCGGTCTTGTTAGTGTAGCATAAATTAAGCTTCCCACTAACGACAGATATTTCCTCATATCTTTAAACTCTGCACCACCATATTTGCTTAGTTTATGATTTACTTCAAGTGGTGTTGAAGCTTCTGTGCAATTCTCCATGTTAAACTTCTTCAGTAAGTTTAGGAGATACCTTTCTTGCGAAACATATATGCCATGATCTGTATATGTAACTTCCATTCTAAGAAAGTATGATAACTTTCCTAGATCACTGATCTTGAACTCTTTTTCAAGTAATCTTTTGACTTCCTTGATTCCTTCATCGAGGTTCCTGTGATTATTATGTCATCTACATAAATACAAATGTAGATCATACCTTCATCTGCTCTCTTAACGAGTAGACTTGCATCAGCCTTTGAGCTTTGGTATCCAAGGTCATTGAGATACTTCACAAGCCTGTAATTCCAAGCTCTTGGAGCTTGCTTCAATCCATAGAGAGCTCTTCTTAATCTGCAAACATGATCTGGGTAACTGGAACTTACAAACCCTTCAGGCTGTTCCATGTAGACTTCATCTAATATATATCCATTCAGAAATGCATTCTTTATATCCAACTGACTTAGCTTCCATCCTTTTGATGCTGCTATAGCAATCAATGTCCTTATGGTTGACATCTTTTCCACCGGACTAAACGTCTCATCATAATCTATGCCATGTGTCTGAGTATAGCCTTTGACCACCAGTCTAGCTTTGTATCTGGCTATCCTTCCATCAACAAGTTTCTTAACTTTGTAAACCCATTTAATTCCAATCCCTTTCTTACCATTTGGTTTTGGAACAAGTTCCCAAGTCTTGTTCTCTTCAAGAGCATTGAACTCCTCCTTCATTGCTTCTTCCCATTGTTTCTTACCTTTTGCTTCATCGTAATTCTGAGGTTCTTCATCTTCCTTTACTAAGTAAGCATAGTTCTTCGAGTCAAATAAGAAGTGTCATAGGAATACCTTGTTGGTTTTTTCCTTACTCTGTTTGACCTTCTTAGCTCATATTCTTCATGTGTATCTGAATACACATCTTCATCAAACCTTGGTTCATCTTCGTTTCTCATACCTGATCCGATCTTGGACGTACTTGTCTGCATATGATCTTCATCTCCATTCACCTGCATATGTGATTTTCCTTTTTCTTTTCTTCTTACATGTTCTTCAAGTGTTTCAACACTATGCTCTTTATCTGTATACCAGCTCTTTCCTTCATCAAATGTCACATCTCTGGAAACAGTAAACTGTTTGGTTAGAGGACTCCATAACCTATAACCTATTTGTTTTTCATCATATCCGATGAACACATATTTTTCAGCTTTTGGTTCAAGCTTATGTCTCAGTTGTGATGGTACATAAGCATAAGCAACTGATCCAAAAACTCTACAATGATCAAGTGTTGGTTTCTTGCCCCACCAAGCTTCATAAGGGGTCATCCCATTTAAAGCTGTACATGGTAATCTATTTACCAGATATGTTGCTGTATTTACAGCCTCAGCCCAAAGATAATTTGGACAATTCTTCTCCTTTAGCATTGCTCTTGCAAACTCAACTAGAGTTCGGTTTCTTCTTTCTGCTACTCCATTTTGTTGCGGTGTATACCTACAAGTTATTTCTCTTTTGATACCTGCATTCCACAGATAATCATTCAACTCTCGAGAAAAATATTCTCCTCCTCCATCAAACCTTAGTCTTTTGAGTTTCTGTCTTGTAAGTCTTTCAGCATATGCATGAAAATGGCTGAAAGCTTTAGATACTTCTGACTTCTCTTTCAAAACATAAAGAGTTATCCATCTTGTTGCATCATCAATAAAAAGAACATAATACCTTGAGCCGCTGATAGATCCTTCTTTTGTTGGTCCCCATACATATGTATGTATGAGTTCTAACACATCATCCTGTTTGTACCCTTTCTTCTGAAATGGTAACCTGTGGGCTTTTCCCATCTGACAGGCTTCGCACTTATGAATCATATGTTGATTCTTCATATTTGGTAATCCTCTCACGGATTGTTTCTCCACCATAGTTTTGATTCCTATTTCATTAAAATGTCCTAACCTCTTATGCTAGAGGTCTAACTCTGTGAATACTTCATCACCATGTGTGATCAAGGCTTGACCAACATTCCCTTGTACTTTAAGAGTAAAAAGTCTACCTTCCTTTTTACCATGGACAATCTGATTGTATCCATTCTCTAGATCTTCAACAAATACTCCTTCATTTGTAAACCTGACTTGAAAACCTTTTTCTACTACTGACCCATGCTGATTAGATTCCTCGGGATTGTTGGAACATACAAAATAGTTGTTAGTAGGTCAGCTCCATTCTTACACTTTACTTTTCCAATTGACCTTACATTATGTTTTGTGTTGTCACCTGTCTGTACTGTATGATTTAAAATACCTCCTTCAAGTTCTGATAACAATTCTATATTTTCTGACAAATGATTTGAACAACCAGAGTCAATATAGAATACCTTGAGGTCTTCATTCTCTGACATACTTATTGAGTTCACCATCAACGTTGTATGAATGTCATTCTGCGTATCATTTGCATAGTTGTAGTAGGTAGTGTTGTGAGACTGATTCTGTCCCCAACTTCTTGCTCCACCTCTACCATATCCGCCTCTTTGACTTTGTCTTCCTCTTTGATATCTTCTGCTTCTGCCTCTACTGTTATTGTTCTGATTCTGACTTGATCCTTGAGAATTATGCCAGCAATCATGAGCCAAATGATTGCTTAATCCACAGATCCAACAAGTCTTCTTGTTGTTAGTCTGATTACCTCTTCCTTTACCTCTTTTACTTCTTACGTTACCTCTTCCTCGTGCAAAATTTGCCTGAGTAGACATCTCTTCTTCATCTTTCTCTTTTACTTTGTCACCTTTCTTCTTATTCTTTGCATACATAGCCGAACTATGTCCTTTATCTCCATCTGTCTTCAAATCTTGCTCAAAGGTTAGCATTAGTCCAAGCAACTGATTTAAATCTGGTACAAAATGATTTAAAGATAGTTCAGTTAGAGTACGAAAGGTTTCCACCTTTCATCTCCTCTCAATCCTACAAGCACTTGTGCTATCAACCTTTGATCTTCGATATCTTCATGAATAGATCGAAGACTATTTGCCAAATCTTTCATCTTAGTGACATAATCACTAATGCTTTGACTTTGCTTTTTCTTGAACGTTGTAAACTCTGAACATAAGCTAGCCTTCCTAGCTCTCGTCGTATTTTGGAAATGATCTTCCAATGCACTCCATATGTCTTCGGCTTTCTCCAGACCTCTAATGTGCGGTAGTAGATGATCTGTAATTGTATTGTAGATAATAGCTCTTGCCGTTGCATCTTTCTTCTGCCACATCTTCAAGGCTTCTAACTCTTCTTTCTTTGGTTGACTGTCGTCTTCAAGATTCGGCTTCTTTTCTTCTCCTGTCACATATATCATTAAGTCTTTACTCATAAGTAAAGCTTCCATGTGCATTACCAATGCGGGATAATTATCTCTGTCCAATTTGTCAATAGAAATATGATCTGCCATAATCTTCTTGTTTCTATTACTTCCGGTGAGTGTAATGTTAAAAGGTTTTACCTTCTACAAACCTTTACCCTTGAGAATTACTTCAGAATGTTTCTTGACGCCGTTTGTTGTTTATCATCTCAGCTTTCACCTTTCTTGTGAAAGTTCTTCCAATTCTCTTGTATCTTTACTTCCGTTTCTACTTCTGTGAAACCTTTTCTGCTCTTGAGAACCTTTTGCTCTGATGCCACTATTGATTTCGTGACAAAAGCTTGTTCACTAACAAGACTGCGGAAAATTGCCACACCTCAACTAGAACTAAGCTAGAGTGATATTAGAACACCTCTATAATCATCAGTAGTTTAGCAACCTTCTGAAACTGAAAACTTTATAACTGTATTTAGTGAAAACTGAAAAATTCACTTTACAGAAAGCTTTGCGTTTCTTTCAAGCTTTAATTCTGAACTGATCTACTTCAACTTTACATTACTGTGTTTGCTTATAGTTAGATAATCTTTTCGTTACTTAACTGTGCAAAAAACTGTATTTTGAACTCACCAGAATTTCATCGAAACTTCACCGAACTGTTACCGGAATGTCACCGTAATCTTACCGGAATCAACTAGAATTCTGTTTGTGATTACTTCAAATGATTGTAGATGAAGTAAGGAAGTAATACCTGAGCTTTCTTCAATAATTGAACTCTTTCTGAAGTTTAAGGAAAAACTTCATCAGTTCTGGATGTCCTTTAAGGTCAGACACATTACTGCATACTTGTCTCATTTTACATAAGTCTTTTGATCAACTTATAGTTGAGACTACTAGCTTCAAGATAAGCTATCTCTCATGAAAAACTTTACACTGTGTTGTGAGATCTAACTCTCAGAAGTACCGGAAAATATTTACTGAGAAAACTATAATTGTTAACTAACTTTCACAGTAACATGAAATCACTCAGATTTCTTCACATACGAAGAATGAGCTCAATCTTCCACATGAACATGTGTTTTCTATTAGAGAAGATGTGTACAAAATATCTTGGCCTCACTTTGCTCATAGCTATGGAAAACTCTCCTGCTCTGAGTAGTTATTCCTTACCATCTCTCTTAGATGAATACCCGACAATTCAGGTTCTATTATTCATCTCTACATACGCAATCTCTGGCATCTTCTATATCACTATCCTTGTCTCTAACGGGACTCTTATTTCCTCTCTGTATATACTCTATATGTCTCAGCTCTCTTATATACAATTTTTGATCGGGGTTTCAAAAAACTCGTAATTTTGGAAACTTCTACACTGTATATTACAAACGTGAATTTGTCCCTTCACTAAGGCTTGATTTTCTGAATGCTTTGTTTCTGCTTCTCTTTTGTCTTTCTTTGTCTTTAGTTCTGTCTGTATGTCAAATTTGTGAGTGATTCTTCAACATTCAGGTTGTGTATGACAAGTAGGGACATTCATAGGTAGAAGTTTGCAAGTGAAGTTCTCATAACCATGCATTTTGATGTTCAAAGAATTACTTGGATCTCAGTGTCCAGTGTAAAATCTTTTATGATTGACCATTCAAAATTTAAGTTACAAGATAAGGAAGATATGGCTAAAAGCATTTAGCAAAATGGGTTATACTTTGAGAGAAATCAGCTTATGAAGTTGATCATGTCAAAGTCACCATGTCAGGAAGATAGTTTCTGATATACATATGATCTAAGTGATCAAATCAAAGATTTAATAGTTCTTTTGGAGAACAACGGATTATTATACCTGGAGAAAGCTAGCACAAATGTGTGTGTATCATTTGAATTATTAAACTTGAAGCTATGTGTAGATATTGAAGAGAAGCAAGGAAAATCCGGACTCTTGTAGACATCAACAATCTTGTCTATTGGAGGTGCCAAAGGTTTATATCGAAGGTACATTGTATCTTCATAAATCTAGATATATGTAGAGATAGAGATCAAAGAGATGGGACAAAGCTTGCTGATTGACAAGCTTGAGATAAAGAACTATCCAACATGGTCCATGAGGATGGAGGCACACCTTATGAGCAAAGATTTGATGACATTTATTATAGGAGAAGAAGAAAAGCCAAAGTTTAAGGATCCTAGCATTCCAACAAGAGAGGAACTTGCAAATTTGAAGAATTGGATGAAGAAAGATTCTCAAGCTAGGAGCATCATTTACATGGCTATAAATGATTATCTTCTACCACATATTAGAGGATTAGAAAGTGAAGCAGATGTATGGAATGCTTTGATAGAACACTTCCAAAATACAACCAAATCAATGAAGGCTTCACTTTGGGCTGAGTTCACAAATTTCAAGAAGAAAGGTTCTCAGTCAATTTCTCATTATGTTACAAGAATGAAGGATATTGCAGATAGTTTGGGAGCAATAGATGAAGATATTGAAGAAGACAAGTTGGTAAGGCAAATACTCACAAGTCTTAGAGGATATGAAAAGTGGAAGCCTTTTATATTGTCTACAAAATTATCATTAGATCACTTTATTCCTAATCTTAATTAATTGCTAGGAAATATGCTAACATTTGAGCAACACATTAAAAGAGAGAATGACAGAATCACAAGTTAAGCAATGTATTCAAAAGACAAGAAGAAGAATGCTAAAGGAAAGCAATCAAATGATGAAGAAGGATCTTCAAGTCAAGTAAATTTCACAAAAGAGAAGATGAATTATAGAGGTAAAGGTAGAGGAGGTAAGAATAAAGAAAAAATCTTGTTGGATTTGTGGAAGAACAAATCATTTGTCAAATGATTGTTGGTATAATACTCAAAATGGTGGAAATTATAATCAAAATTTCAGCCAAAGAGGAAGAGGAGGTAGAAACCAAAGATGCAATTTTAAAGGAAGAGGTGGTAGGACTTCATTTGCTAGAGGAGGTGGAAGGAGTTTCCAAACTCAGTCCTACAACAATACTTATTACAATTATGCATCACATCATAAGGAAGACTTGACTCTCATCTTGAATGCAACACATGAAGGAATTAATGAAGATCAAATGGTGTCTTATATTAACTCAAGATGTAGCAATCATCTGAGTGGTAATATCTCCTTAATGACTGATATGGAAGCTAGAGTGAATGGACATATAGTTCAAATGGGAGACAACACCAAACACAAGGTTGAGAGCATTGGATTAGTGAAGAAAAAGAGTGGAAGCACACTTCTAAGCAAAGTACATTATGTTCCAACAATCCCCAAGAATTTGATAAGTGAAGGGCAAATTGTTGAGAAGGGATATGCAGTCAGATTCACAAATGATGGTGTCTATGTTGAAGATCAAAGTAAGGGATATAAAAGAATTATTACAAGAAAAAAGGAAGGAAGGCTATTCACTCTCATGCATTGTTCACTTATGGAAGCCAAAGGATGTCTAAATTGGACCTATGGCATAAGAGGTTAGGACATTTCAATGAAAGAGGGATAAAGGAGATGACAAAGAATAGTGTAGTGCATGGTCTAGCAAATATTGAAGGTCAACATATGATATAGAAATGTGAGTCTTTTCAACTAGGTAAAGCTCATAAGAAGTCATACAATAAGCAAGGATACAAGTATTCAAATATGCTTGAAGTGGTTCATACACATGTGTGGGGTCCTTCAAAGGACTATAGCATAAATGGATCTAGGTATTATGTGTTGTTTGTTGATGATGCAACAAGGTGGATTACTCTATATGTAATCAAGGATAATTCTAAAGTGTTTGAGACATTTAAACATTATCAAACTTATGCAGAAAGAATTACAGGACAAAAGCTTAAGAGATTGAGATTAGATGGAAGAGGAGAAATATTTTTCTAAAGAATTTAATGATTATATGTGGAATGCAGGTATAAAAAGAGAAGTGACTTGTAGGTACTCCCCACAAAAAATGGAATTGCAGAAAGAAGAAATAGAACTCTTGTAGAGTTTGCAAGATCAATGATGAAGGAAAAGAATTGCCCCAATTACATGTGGGCAGAAGCAATCAACACTACAACTTATCTTGTGAATAGGGTACCTTGTAAAGCTTTGGATGGAATGACTCCTTATGAAGCATGGTGGGGTAAGATACCTACTCTTGATCATTGCAAAATATTTGGATGTTTGGCATATGCTTATGTTCCATCTCAATTGAGACATAAGCTACAACCCAAGGCAAAAAATTGTGTGTTTATTGGGTATGATGATAGACAGATGGGATACAGGTTGTGGAATCCATCCACAAAACAATTTCTTGTTTCAAAAGATATCACATTTGATGAGCAAAGCACATGGTATACAAGGCCAAACAATGTATGTATAAATTCCTTTAGGATCAAAAGGAAAGGGAAGTCAAAGATAAAGGTATATGAAGAGGATAATGATGATGATGTTTGGAAAAATGAAATGCAGGATAATGATGAAGGTAGGCCAAGGTTTGATCTAGAACAAAATGAAGCAAAGACCTCAAGGAGCGTAGAGGTTAGAAAGTCATTTAGAGAAAGGAAGCAACCTATCAGGTATAGCTATGATACTTCTTTATTGACAACCAAAGATTATGCTGACATTGTAAAGACAAATGAAGATCCATCAACATATGATGAAGTTAAAGGTAAACAAAATTGGGAAAAAGCAATGCAAGAGGAGTATGATGCTCTACTTGAGAATGAGACATGACAACTAATGCCAAGTCCAATAAATCAGAAGGTAATTGGATGCAAGTGGATGTATAAGACAAAGAGCTTTGCAGATGGAAAAGTGTCTAGATACAAGGCTAGACTTGTTGTCAAAGGATATGCCCAAAGACATGGAGTGGACTATGATGAAACCTTTGGTCGAGTTGCTAAGATTTCTGCAATCAGAAATCTAATTATGGTCACTAGTATAGGCACTAGTAGGCACGTCGGTATACCTATCTGCATACCGGCATTCATATCGGTGCTTATGCGTAGTGGATTACTGTTGCTTAGACCAATGCTTATATCGATGCACATACTGACACTTATACCAATGCAAATACCAATGCTTATATCATTGATTTTGTACTGACACATGTGCCGAAGCTTACACCAACGTCGGAGGAAAATGACACCCATGCATTTGCCCCGGTAGAGGCCTCGGTATACCCCTCATATGTTGTAGTGACAATCGAAAGAAATATCTGAGTTTGGATTAGGTTTAAGTTTTGAAAAAAGATGTGAAGACATACATGTGAGGACTTGCAAATAAATTCCATGGAACACTCATAGTTTTGGTTTTACTCCATTATTCAAGATATATGTACACGATACCTCAATAATTTCATGACAATATATGAATTCAATGTAGTATTGGCTTAAAACTTATAATGTCTTGCATAGAAACTAGCATAAACGTTATTGAGGTTAAGAATATATTAATCGTTTAGAAAAAGGATTGGAAGAAGAACAAATTGAAAGGGGAATGTAAGATTGATTTCTATTAGGTGTTAATAGCCTTAATAATTTTGTTATCTTAACTTTGATTAAATTAAAAGTCCAAGTGTACACTAAGAGTATCAACTTTCCTTCTTGTTCTTGTCTTGTATAATATTGGTAGACTATATAATATTGGTAGACTAGACAAGTGTAGAAAATGGAGTCAAATTTCTATACGCAGACGTAGGCAAGAACTCTCGCTATAAACATGAATGTTGTTTGTTTGTTTTACCTAATGAGAGCTATCCTCTTGTCTTAACAAGATCTCTTGGAAATTGGCAATAGGTCTTCTATCTGAATCACGGTTTTTTGGGAATGGCTTTCTTTATCTGCCCAAAGCTCTCTCAGTCTCTGTGTGTGTGTGTTTCCTTCCCACCTTTGGCTGAGGATGGCGATGCAATTGATGCAATTCCTTCTACTCTGTGTGTGTGTGTTTCCTTCCCACCTTTGGCTGAGGATGGCGATGCAATTGATGCAATTCCTTCTACTCTTTCTAACATATAAAAGTGGCATTGAATATGCTGCCGGTCCTCTCTTTCTTGCTCTCTCTCACATTCAGACACACTGTCACAGGTCGAGGGCCTAGAATTCCTCACCATCTTTTTTTTTTCAAGTCTTTCTTTCCTTGCCTGTGCATATCAATCTTCCCTTCTTTTCAGAGCTCCATCTATAAAAGCTATGTGGCCCTATGCCAGTAGGGTTGTTTAATGGCGTGTTGATGTAAGAGCGCCATGTCCGAGGTAGCCGATTAGAGACGGAACGGTGAGGGATTGTACAGTAGGTCTTCTAGGACCTAGAGGAAGGAGAAAGCATCAGGACCACCAACGGGGGGGCAGTCAGCTTGCTGCTGGTGAGGGAATACACACACACACTCTATACCGTGCCGAGGTGTGTGAGTGCAGACGCAGAGAAATGGTCTGATAGAGCGAAGAAGAGAGAGCGTGGTACCTTTGGCGCATCGCCGAGATGCAGGTCATGAACCGGCGATGGCGGCATGTTCGTTGGTGGATTTGATGCGCTCTTGGGAGAATCGTCTCTTTCACTAACACTCTGTATCTCTCTCTTCGCTCTGTCTGCAGGTCGCGGCCATGCCTCGTCGGACGTCCAATCATAGGGTCTACTGCTACGTGCGTAGCTGACCATCATTGCATCATATTAGGGTGAGTCTTCCTCGTCCATGGCTCTCTCTGTGTCGTCGTCCGCTTTGCTAAGCCCTGTCTATTCTCATCTCTCTTTCCATTGATCTGGAATGCGAAGACTGTCTAAGTCGAAAGCAGCTCGCTGCTCGTGCACCAGGTCGTGACCACTGACGCTTCGATGTCATGTATTATACCTGGAGATCTGCCCGGGCTCATCAGACAGTTCTGTCTCTCTTTCTCTATCTCTGCATGTCTTCTGAGAGACACTTTCATACCTCGTTATGGCAGGACCGCTACAGCTGCGGATAGCCTATCAGATAATTGGATCCACCTGCAACATCGAGCAGGCCGTCGTACGCATATAAAATTTCCTGCTAGCCCTAAGCCCACACGTTCATCTTATATCTCTCCTCTCTCTCTTTCCGTGTCTCTGTCTTTCTAACTCTAGTACACACACAGACCTAGACGCAAGCACATGCTGAGCAGGGGGTGTACGCAGTTTATCTACGATCTCTGCACGCCGTCCTAACCTCTCTCTCTCTCTCTCTCTAATTTGTCATGAGGTTATCACGCTGTAACCTATGATGACGATGATGACTCTCATCGTGTGGAATTATTACTATACAGATCCTGTTTCTAGAGCTTCTCGGACATCGCAGCGGATGCAGAAATGGCTGGAGTAGGTGCCAATGCGATGCCATTCTCTCAAGGATCGCATCTATCAGCAGCGGGGGGGACTGGACATGTTCCAAGCCGACAGGATCATCTGCGCTTTCCGCACCATAACAGTCACGTTCAGAACAATACCAGCAACGCCATTGTTAACAACAATCACGCAGCGTCCGACGAGGACAACAGCGGGAGCAGCGACCCTAACGTCAATTTGTCCAAGCAGGTCGGTGATCCGAATCAGCTAGCGCTGGCAACGGCTTCGTTTCAGGGAGACGGCTCGGGCGACGGTGCTCCTCGCCGACCCCGGGGCCGACCTCCTGGGTCAAAGAACAAGCCGAAGCCGCCGATCATCATCACTCGCGACAGCGCCAACGCCCTGCGCACGCACGTCCTAGAGATCGCCAGCGGGTGTGATATTAACGAGAGCGTCGCCACTTTCGCCCGACGCAGACAGCGCGGCGTGTGCGTGCTCAGCGGCACGGGCACGGTTGCGAACGTTACTCTAAGGCAGCCCGCTGCTCCTGGTGCCACCGTTACGCTGCACGGTCGCTTTGAGATTCTCTCGCTGTCGGGCTCCTTCTTGCCTCCCCCGGCGCCTCCAGGCGCGACAGGCCTGACAATTTATCTGGCAGGGGCGCAAGGGCAAGTCGTCGGGGGCTCCGTTGTGGGTGTGCTCCTTGCATCAGGGCCTGTTGTAATCATGGCGGCCTCCTTTCTCAACGCTTCCTATGAACGCTTGCCGCTTGACGAGGATGAGCCTCTTCCACAATTGAATTCCGCGCAGGTTCCACCTCACATGGTCGCTCCACCGCAAATGTCTGTCGACCCTAATTCCAACAGCAACAGCAACGCAGGCAACAGCAGCGGCATGTCGCTCTTCAATGTTCCTCCTAACCTGCTCTCAAGCCATCAAATGCCGGACATGTATGCTTGGGCCGCAGCGGGAAACAGGCCGCCATACTAATCAGCATCGCACTCTGACGAAGTTCTCCATAGAAACCCTAATGCGAGATATTTCGTAAACTGAGTATCGACCTGATCAATGAAGGCCTACGATTTGTTCCCTCTCAGACAGGGTAGCGTCCATACCAACGATCTTCTTCTGAGACTCCATATTACACGGAAGTATAGCTAGCTACAGTAAAGCTTAAGAAAAATAGATTCTTCCATCCTTACAGTATCCCCCAACCTGCATGGTTTACGGCTTTCATCCTGGGAAGCTCTACGAGCACGGTTTCTTTCTTACAGAAGGACGCTTCGATGCAGGATTCCGAGCAGAATTGTAAATGCTTCTCGTCCTGCGCGGGAATAAACAATTGTCAGCGTCTCGTAATAAAAGAGAAATATCTTCAAAGGAAAGAACCGTCTCGCCTCAGTGATGCTCTTCAAGCTTCTCAATTCCTCTTGAGTCTCCATTGCTTCACAGTTAGGGGTAACCGAACAGACCAGTGTAGTTTTTCTCCCTATTCCTTTTGCAGAAGTAGAACATCTGCCGTGACAATTAGATGTCAAACACTTTATCATCCCATGAGATGCTGCTTCAAGCGATGGAGTCGCTACTACCCACGAAGAGGTATTTAGATTGCCTGGACCATTCCATAACCTCTGAGTGTAACTGGTTCAATTCCCGTGTGTATTTCTCGCACGCATGACCAATATACCCTCAAGGATTCGAGCTCGAAGCAGAGTGTGTTCATGAGGAAAACTCTTCCATGATATGATTTACCTGCATAAGATATATTAATTTGTAATTAAACTCATTCTGTTGAAGGTTGCAGTGATTAATCCTCGGCGATCAGACTTAAACCTGATTACCAGAGAATGACCATTTCGCTCTCTTTCAAGGCCCTTGATCCGATCTCTTACCATCTCAGAAGATGGATTACACAGAAGATGGTTACCGTCCTGTGAATGCTTCCTTCCTTTCGTAATTGTATACAGAAAATCGATGCCTTAGCGCCTCTCTAGCGTTCATAGAAGTGGTATAACAATGCCGACTTCCGAAATGAAAGCATTGCTCTGTCGTTGTATATGTGGCTATTTTTCACAGGCTTAATAATAGAGGATCATATAGTTCCCATCTCCACAATACCATAAATTATGTTGGCTTACTCGTACACTGAATATGCTAATATCCAAAATGTGAGCATTTCTTAAATTGGATCCAACGTTATTCAGAAACACGTTTATGTGTATCTAGGATATTTGATAATGTTGATACTAGCATTAGCCTTGTAGATGTATGAGATGGTCTATCTGTGAGGAAACGGATGGAAAAGATGGCTGAGGGATAATTTTCTAGCTCTATAGAGACGTGGGAAGATGCAAACATAAAAATCAATGCAATTAAAAGAAATTCCTTCTATATAACATGTATATATTAAACTTAAAAAGCGATAAGTGATGTCTACGACTGAGACTTGAAGCTATGAACCACCATGAAGAATAACTTCAATAGTTCAAAGGTTTAAGGTGTATTATGCCTTCAATAGTTCCTAGGTTTAAGGTGCATTACGCCTTCAATAGTTCCTAGGCTTAAGGTGCATTACACATGAACTTGGCAAAATAACAAGGATGACTCATGAGTGGAAAGTTAGAGTAGAACCATCAAGCAAAGTTTACATAAGTGGATGACAAAGGCACCAACTCAAATAATGGGAAGATATCATGAAAACGAAAAGATAAATACAAGCTAGAAGTTCTACTTATAATCAATCGACCATAGGCAATATATTTTACTGTTATGCACAGTAGCAACAACATAGGGACACTATCTTTCGTGCTAATGTTGAAGATCTTATCCACAACTAGAACTTGTAAAAAGTGTGAATGACACCATCTTTCCTATTAATGTTGCAGACCTTATCCACAAGTGCAATTATCACGATAACATTGAATCTATGATTGAACTTTTGTATAGTTCTTTTGAAAAGGAAATATTTCAAAGTCTTATGTCCTCATGTTAAGACATCTAGATTGTATATTTTCATTGCACGTCATAAATTAAAAGAGGAAAAAAATATTACTCCCTTGTATCTTTTCTTGTGAAAAGAGGAAGAATATGAATAAAAGAGATACTTCTCAGCTCGATAATGGTTCTAGAAGTCAAGTAGGAATGCTTCCAAAGCTCTAGAATATGCATTATGGTACATGTATCCCAAAGTGGAAAAAGAACATAAAGCTTTTGAAAAACTATCTAGAATTATGGCACTCATAAAAGTACATATGCCATCATTATGAGAATTGAGAGGCTATTAATAATATAGAAACATGATATACAATCACTACAATAGAATTGGGGGCATAGCGATGACCCCAATTGAACAAATAAATTGGAACCATCGAGTATGCAATGCTTTGAAGACACATATTCCATGATCAATGGTCCTAAAAGAAAAATGGGACTTTTGCATAAGTGACACTGATCATCCCTTATGCAATGGTCCCTAACAAGCATCGTTATGAGTGTCCCATATCAGAGATGCTCGCATACAACTAGTGACACAAAAGCATCAGCTGTTAATAAGAACTAAACAAAAATCCAATTTCTCCCGGCCAAAATATTTGAATGTGCATTGAGGTTGAGAAGGACTCACACGCACACACACATAGATCAAGATAGATATATAGAGATAGATAGATAGAGAGAGAGAGAGATATGTATACACACATACACACATACACACACATGCATACACATACATATGCATACATACATACACACATGCATGCAAAACAAATACACATACACATACACACACATACACACACATACACACATAGAAATACACACACACACACACATTCACATATACACACACACACTCACACACACACATATACATATATACATACACATGCATGTACACACATCCAAAGACATGCACACATACATACACACACGTGCACATATATTATTGTCAGGATCTTGCTCACGCGCATACAGAGATTACGGACGCAGAAAAATACACAGAAAATAGAGGCAACAAGAGACGAGACTGAACGCAAGATTGGGTGCAATCTCCCCCCATGCACTCTGTTTCGACAATCCACAGAGTGCATGTATTTATAGGAATTTTGATTACGTCGAAAAGAGTGGTTACAAGAGGGCGGTTTCAAAAAGCAAGCGTGAAACTAAAAGTTGATAACTTTTACAGAAAGCCATTGCTTTCAATAACAGAAACTACGGTCTACAACGACCCTTATTCTAACCATTACTTTTCTAACAATAGAACCTTCTACGCAGGTTTATTTACAAACTAATTAATAATTATTCGGATTATTGATGTCCTCCCTTTCATGCTTTGCACGCTCCTCACGAACCTTCAACTGCTATATCAGAAACATCAAAAACATATTAATACATTAATAATATAACACTTTAGCAATGCATTGTTCAATAATATACAACATGCCTCCCAGTTGACAAGCAACTGACCTCAGTTGATAAAATAAGTTAACACTCTAACAATAACAATGCATTGTTCAACGTATTCCATGTTACTGTTACAATCCAACAATGCATTGGCTAACATATTCCATGTCACAATTCAACAATGCATTGCCTATTCCATTTTTCAATCCAACAATGCATTGGCTATTTTATATTTCAATCCAACAATGCATTGGCTATTTTATATTTCAATCCAACAATGCATTGGCTATTTTATATTTCAATCCAACAATGCATTGTTCAACATATTCCATAAGGTATAACATGCCCCTCAGTTGAACAAGCAACTGACCTCAGTTGATAAAATAATAAACATGGATGGCCACTCACATGTTTCATCACTGAATAAAGAAAATAGGCATGTGCCATGTAAAAATACATGCATGGAAATGTTCATGGAGCTGTTACATTAATGTGTTTGTGTATGATATGCAGAAATTAAGTGGTCATAATGAGGTGTTAATTGTGTTTTATGTATCCGTTGACATTCTTCAATAGAGTGATTTTTGTACTTAACCAAATATCGATGATATTGAGTACCTGTGCGTGTAGTAGTGACATCATGATCAATGATTTTCTCAGGAACTAAGATTTCAGATTGTTCTTCAATCAAAGGAGGGTCATCAAGAAGTGGAGCAAGTGGTAAAGTTCCTTTAAAGGATTTAAGTAAACTAATATGAAAAGAATTATTTATAGTCCAACGGGATGGAATATCTAATCGAAATGAATTATCATTGCGAAACGGTCCATAGTAGCGTGGTGCAAGTTTAATTTTAGGATGCTACAAAATATTTTGGAGACGTCTTTTAATTATTCGCAACCATACAAAATCATTTTCCTTGAATTCTTTGGCTAATTGTTTAGTATTGATAATACGTGTATATCACTCTTGACTTTTCCTAATGTGCTCGTGAACATCATGAAGTATAGAAACGTGATCTTGAGCAATAGAATCAGCCATCGGAATGTCGGTTTGGGTGAGGGATATGGGAGTGGGAAGCTTTTTACCAAAAACTATTTCAAAAGGTGCACGACCGTGGTGTGTGAAGTGTTATTGTAAGCAAATTGAAGCAATGGCAACTTGTCATCCAGCTATTAGGATTATCTAATGAATAACAACGCAATAAATCAAGAATAGTACTATTTGTAGCCTCACTTTGTCCATTACTTTCAGGATGAAATGCAGAGCTAAAATCTATTTTAGAACCAAAATGTTGAAATAAGGCAACCCAAAAATGATTACAAAACCTAACATTACGATCAGATAACATTACTTTAGGAAATCCATGATGTGGAAAAATGCATTTAATGAATAATTTTTTAGCTTGAGGTGCAGTCAAAGTTTTTCTACATGGAATGAAATATGCATATTTACTAAACCTATCAACTATTGTCCAAATCATATCATTATGTGATGAAGTGATAGGAAGACATGTGATAAAATCCATAGAGATTTGTTCCCATGGTTCATTTGGAATAGGAAGTGGCATTAATAATCCAAATGGTTTACCATGATGACGTTTGACACGCTGACATACAATGCATTGAGAAAAATAATGTGCAATGTCTTTTTCCATGTGTGGCCAAAAGAAGAAATCTTTGCAAGCAGAAATGGTGCTTTGTATGCCTCTATGACCCATGTAAGATGGTTCATGCATTTCTTTAATGACAAAATCTTTAAAAGCTTGGGTTATGCACAATCTATGTTGAAAATAGAGAAAACCATTATGAAATGTATAATGTTCATCAGATAAAGATGCAGCATTGTTGAAGTCATGCCATGCACGTGAAAAATACAAATCAGATGCATAAGTGGAAACCATTTCTTGAAAAGAATGAATTTGGATGGCAGAAATATTATTCAAAACAACAGAATGCAAAGGAAAACGGCTAAGAGCATACGCTACAACATTAGCTTTACCAGGCTGATATTGTATCATGGGTTGGAAATTTTGAATGAATGATGCCCATTTAAGATGCCTATCAGAGATTAAGGGCTGACTTAATAAATGCTTAATAGCTTGTTGATCGGTTTTGATTAATACTTTAGAGCCCATAAGATAGTGTTTCCAAATTCGCAAAGCATGCACAACTGCTACCAATTCTTTATCATACGTACTATAATTATGCTTTGAGGGTTTAAGCTTTCTACTCTCAAATGCAATGGGATGGTCATTTTGCATTAGAACAGCACCTATTCCTGAACCGCTAGCATCAGTAACAACATGAAAGGATTATGAAAAATCAGGTAATTGTAAAACAGGTGCATGTGAAAGTGCATGTTTAAGTTTGTCAAAGGACTGTTGTTGGGTGATTCCCCATGCAAATTTTATTTTCTTTTTCAACAACAAGGTAAGAGGTAATGCTAAATAAGAAAAATTTCGAACAAACTTCCTATAGAAACTAGCCAACCCAAGAAAAGAACGAACATCATTGACTGATTGTGGTGTAGGCCATTCTATGATAACTCTAATCTTTTTCGGATCCACATGCACACCTTCACTTGAAATAATATGTCCTAAATATTCTAGCTTACGCTGAAAGAAATAACTTTTTTCAATATCTATTCTTGATCGTGATCTTGTTAAGGGCTCTATAATCAATGCACATTCGATAAGTTTTATTCTTCTTCTCTACTAAGAGAACTGGTGCTCCTAATGGGGAAGAACTAGGCCTTATAAGTCCTTTTTGTAGTAGGTCTTTTACTTGATTTTCTATTTCCTTTTGATGTAGTGGGTCATGTCTATAAGGTGCTTTATGAGGAGGAGAACTACCAGGGACTAAGTCTATGCTATGGTCAAAGGATCCTCGAGATGGTGGTAGTTCAGAGGGATATTCAGACATAAAACAATCCTTATAAGTACTCATGAAAGGTTTATATGCATCTGGAAGTGTATGAGTATAATCATTGATGACATTGACAAAAACAATGCATGAGTTGAATCCTTTCCTAAATGCACGTTTTACTTGAGTGTGACTAATCAATGGAAATGGCTGGAAATCATGCCGTGCAGACAAAGTAATGATTTGACCTTTGAAAGCAAACTTAAAGGTATGAGTATGGTAGTCAATACGTGGGTTATAATGGTGACGAAAAGGCATACCTAATATAACATCATAAGATTGCGAAGGTGCAATTAAAAATGTTCGTGAATCAACATAAGGGCCTATGATAATCGTAACATCTTGCACTTCTCGTGTTACATTATAACGACTACCTTGAAATGCAGCTTTCACTTTATACAAAGAAGGAAACGTTTGTAATTTAAGTTCTTGTAGTAATAAATGTGAAATGAAGTCATGTGAACTACCATCGTCATGTAGAATTTTAACTAGTTTATTATTTATTGTACCCTGCATGCAAGAAGAGAGTGTAGAGAGATATCATTACCCAAGGTACTTAAATCCTTCTCCAGTGATTCCTCTGTCCAAACAGGAGGAATTTCTTCATTATAGACCTCCATGTTATGCAATCAAGCTGTAGCCGGTTTCATATGAAGAGGTTGCAATCTGCACCTTATTTTTGTATGTCCAGGTTTACCGCAATTCCAGCAAGTGATTCGTGGTCGCTTCTGTTGGGCATTCACTGCTGAAGTTTGAAGGGTAGGTGGTTTGGTTGGTTGGAGAGATGAAGCAACAAGTGGAGTTGAGTAATTGGATTGTGGAGGACGAGGAAAACTAGGGTAAGATGGGGCATTAAAATTACGCTTCATAGGAAATGAAGGTTTAACAGGAAATGGTCGTGGACGTGGTTGTTGTAGACGGAGTGACTTGGTTATAGACTGGAATTCTTTTTCTGCATCATAAGCAAAAGATATAGCTTCGTTGAGGGTTGTAGGTCGTAGGATGTGAAGCTTAGCTTGGATTCCCACCTCCAAACCATCTTCGTATTTCTGCTGCAAGATATCTTCTGATACATCTTCAAGCATTCGTACAAGTAGTAAATTTTGCCAGAACCGCTCTGTGTAGGTAGTAACCGTATCACCCTCCTTCCATGTAAGGGTCGCCCATGCACGTCGAACATGCAAATGGTATTGAGGAGGAAGAAATGAATCCTTCACGTTTTCTTGAAAAGCCTTCCAAGTTGTTGGACGCTCCGTACTGTGCCGCAAGACAATCCACCAGAGTTGTGCTTTACCTACTAAATAGTTAGTGGCAAATTTAACTTTTTCACTTTCAGCATACATTTCATCGGTATAAAAATCATCAAACTGCGACAACCAAGAAAGTACTAAAGGCCCATCCTTTCGGCCATCAAATCATAGAAACTGGTAGTTTCTATTACCAATCTTTGAATGAGTAACATCAGATTGGGCAGACAGAATAGCTTTTACTACTCTCGTAAGGTTGTCTTCCTCAGCTTGCATCCTTTGGAGGATTTCATCACGTTGTCGGATCTCGTTCTGAGCTCCTTGAAGCTCATGCCGCAAGAGCTCTAGTTGTTGTTCAAGTGTTGCCGCAGGTAGAGGTGAATTACTGTAATCCTCCATGGTGCTCTTGGACCCTTGCTCTCAACCTTGGTGTATTGAACCTTCTTGTTTGCAACCTTGGTGTCTCGATCCCGTGTTCTCAACCTTGCTTGGTATCTTGAACACTCAATCAAGTGCCACCTAAGGATTTTGAAAGAATTCACACTTCCAAGCTAGCTCATTGGAAAGTTCGTTCCGAGAGCTTTCCCAACGGTATATTACACGCCTCAATCGGACCTACGGATTGAAAGATACACTTGATTCTTTCTTGGGACCCATCTTGAAATCGATGCGCGCGCCTTCCACAAGTAAGAGAGAGAGAGAACTTGAGTACAACTCCAAGAGATGGTGGAGTGGTCAAAGTACTTCCCTTGAAAGTAGGAGGTTGTGGGTTCAAATCCTCCTACCTTAGGGACTCTAAACCTCTCTATTACCACTCAAAAATTAACATTGCCTCGCGCGTAGCCAACGGCTGCCAACGGTCGCCAAGGGAGCCTTGGGTGCCAATGTTGCCAATGTATTGCCTAAGTTATTGCCTAAGTTATTGCCTAAGTCGACGCCTGGAACGTAGGTGAAAACGTAGGTGAAAACGTAGGTTCTGGTCTGGAACAGGAACAGGAACCGGAACGGAAACCGAAACCGAAACCGAAGACGGAGACGGAGACGGAGACGGAGACGGAGACGGAAATGGAAACGGAAACGGAATTCAGAATCGCGAACAGAGAACAGAACCCTCTGTATTGACGCGTGCAGAGCTCTGATACCACTGTTGTCAGGATCTTGCTCATGCGCATACAGAGATTACGGACGCAGAAAAATACACAGAAAATAGAGGCAACAAGAGACGAGACCGAACGCAAGATTGGGTGCAATCTCCCCCCATGCACTCTGTTTCCACAGTCCACAGAGTGCATGTATTTATAGGAATTTTGATTACGTCGAAAAGAGTGGTTACAAGAGGGCAGTTTCAAAAAGCAAGCGTGAAACTAAAAGTTGATAACTTTTATAGAAAGCCATTGCTTTCAATAACAGAAACTACGGTCTACAACGACCCTTATTCTAACCATTACTTTTCTAACAATAGAACCTTCTACGCAGGTTTATTTACAAACTAATTAATAATTATTCGGATTATTGATGTCCGCCCTTTCACGCTTTGCACGCTCCTCACGAACCTTCAGCTGCTATATCAGAAACATCAAAAACATATTAATACATTAATAATATAACACTTTAGCAATGCATTGTTCAATAATATACAACATATACACACACGCACACACACACTCACATACACACACATGCATAACCATCCATATGCATACATACATAGAATTGGATACACACAAATACACATATACTCACATATACACATATACATACACATGCATACACACACATACACACATGCACACATACACACATACACATAGAAACAAATTTATATACACACATACAAACACACATGCACACACACACATATACACACCCACATACAAACACACACAAATGCATACACAGACAAATGCATACACACACATATATATACATACACATACACACACATATGCATACAAACACACACACATACAGACACATACACATACATACACACACATATACATACAATGTAGATATACATACATGCACATACACACAAAAACAAACACATATGCATACACATACACATGCATATACACATACACATACACATACACATACACATTCACATACACATACACATTCACATACACATACACATACACATACACATACACATACACACACACATACACATACACATACAGATACACATACACATACACATACACATACACATACACACCAATAAACACCCATTCTTCTTCTTGCACAAGATTAGTAGACATTTTTGGTGTAGAGGCCTCTGCAACAACCATTCTAGCCTCTTTCCTCTTTGCCTCTTTAGCAGCCAGTTTTGGACACCTCTTGATGACATGATCATTTTCTTTATAGTATTTGCAAAACAATTTTTGCTTTTCTGATTTCTTCTCATCTTTGTCTTCCTTCTTCGAGTGTGCAACATTTGCAGATGTTTGCTTACTAGTAGAAGAGCTCATTTACCTTTGCCCTTCTAACTAGCCAGGAAAGCTTGTTCTATAACATGCATAATAGACGTGTTCAACTCCAACACCTGTATTTGCAGTACCTGTATTGGTAGGTGTAACAGGACATCTTTCAACACCTTGCATAATATTCCATATTCCTTTTGTGACCAATACATGACACATCATATAAGCCCACAATGGGTAGTTGGTACCATCCAACTGTTGGGAAAGATGGATGGACACCTCAAGAAATGATTTGGTAGTGCTAATCCTTGCTTTTTATCTATCCTATTCTACTTCAGAGTTGTGTTGTAGGCCCCTTTAGCTTTCCAATGACACTAAATAAGTCATACATACTTTGGAGATGATGCTTCAAACAATTAGATAAAAACAAATAAATTTGCAACTATCTAGTGACCAAAAACTTGCTAATTTTTGTCGAAATACCTGCTAGATGTTTTGCTCCGTGCTCACTATACAATAGAAATTAGAAAAATTTCCTTATGAGCATATCTAAATAACTTAGAGAGCTAATGCTTCCAAGTGGAATCACTTGAATTGATAGACTATACTCTGAGCAATGACTTTAGCAAGTAGAAGTTTACCCCCGATATTTTAGGAACTCTGCACAGAATGATTAGTGACCATTTTGAGGCCATTTTCTCCCAATTGGCTGAATGAAACTTCTTCAAACTTGTAGTAGACTTTGAGCTTTTTCCAATAATCTATAGATAATTGAAAATGGATAACAACGCATTGAGATATGAGCATCACAAACTCATTGTTCTCAGTAGACATAGTAGAGAGATGAACAGAGATGATCAATGATATAATGTATTATAGAACAATGTTGTGCATGACCATTGGCATGAATATGATGTCCAATGATAGAGCTAAGAGTAGGCTATGATGTAAGCCTCTCAACATATACAAATGATCGAAAATAAGCTCAGTAATGGGGGCTCTATAGCTGCGAGTTTCCAACCTTCTTTTTATAATGACTTTTTCAAGTTTGAATTTTGAAATTCGAATGATCTTCCACCTAAAAGTTCTTCCTCTAAATGAGGAGATATTCTCTCATGAGAATTTGTAGCTTATTTGTTCTCCTAACTCCACGAGTTTAGTGGTTTTACAAGATTCCTCCAAGTCAAATGACTCTTACAAAAAAGAGTTGCACATAACTTCTTCAATGCCTAGCCAAGTGCGAGGGCTTGGCATTTGCACCAATAGCTCCCCCTCAAGAAAAACATCTTGGGTTGTTCGTCTCCATTAATCCTCTTGAATGTCCTGTAATCCAATCATAGCTTTTAACCTGCAAAGTTTAGTACCATCAAGTGCTTTGGTCAATAAGTCTGCACGTTGTATATTAGTTGATACATATGCAAGATGAATCTCCTTGCTCAATAGCTTCTCTCTCACATAGTGGTAGTGAACCTTTATATGCTTGGTTCTTGCATGATAGATAGGATTTATTGCAAGATGTAAAGGACTAGTATTGTCTCTAGAAATCATTGATGAGTTAGAATGTATCCCAAATCTGAATATAACAACCTGATCCATATGGCCTCTTGTGTAGCATTGGATAATCCTCTATATTTAGCCTCTGTTGAAGATAAAGCAATAGTAGGTTGTGAAGTACTTTCGATGGCGTGCACCACACTGGACTCTCCTTCTCGAGAGCTCCACGACGATATGCTCAAACTAGAAAACCGAGCTCCTGTCGCCACACACAGTACTCCGCACAGATGTTGTAGAATACGCAGAAAACGCAGTACACAGGGAGCACGAAGACAGACTTCTTAGGTCTTACAAATGCGGTCGAACTTACAGTCTGTGACTGACCAGGCCACTATATGTTTTATTAAAGAACATATACAAAGAAGTGTCCGGTGGCCATTTGGCCTTTCACATGGACACTAACGGTAACAGGTTGCCGTTTGGAAGACCATGAAATGGGCTTATCACCTGCAAAAGAGAGATAACCTAAGGTACTCCTCTTGTCATCCTTACAACCTGCCCAATCTGCATCTAAGTATAGTTTGATATCCAAATCTGAAGTATATGGAAAGTATAAATCTTGATTCTGAGTACCCTTGAGATACTTCCAAATCCTCTTGGCGGCTTCCAAGTGAGGTGCTCTAGGTTTGTGCACGAATTGAGTTAAGACACTTACTCCATAAGCAATATCAAGCCTTGTCAATGTAGCATAGTTTAGGCTTCCTACTATGCTTTGATATCCTGTAATGTCTTCAAGTAAATCACCTTCATGAGCACTTAATTTTTTATTTACCTCCATAGGAATGCTTGCTATCTTGGCATTCTCCAAGTGGAACTTCTTCAACATGTCCTGCACATACTTTCTTTGAGTAATGTAAATTCCAGAATTTGTCTAGACCAATTCAAGTCCAAGAATATACTTTAGTGATCCTAGATCACTGATTTTGAACTCCTGCATCATTTTTTTCTTGATGTGTTTGAGGCCATTGGCATCACTACCTATAAGTATGATATCATCAGCATACGCACATAGATATATCTCCTCTGAATTACTTCTCCTCACAAACAGAGAAGTATCTGATTTGCTCATGATGAATCCTTGATCTTGAAGATATGTAGTCAACCTATGATTCCATGCCCTAGGTGCCTGCTTCAATCCATAAAGAGCTTTGTTTAGTTTACACACATAATTTACCTTGCTTGGGTCCTCATAGCCAAGAGGTTGAGCCATGTAAACCTCCTCTGAAATCCAACAATTAAGGAAAGCATTTTTCACATCCAATTGGTACATATTCCAATTCCTTGATGCAGCCACACTTACCAATACCCTGATGGTTGAAATTTTGGCTAGAGGTGAGAAAGTCTCTTCATAATCAATTCCTTGGGTTTGTGCAAAACCCTTAGCCACAAGTATAGCTTTATATGTGTTTATAGATCCATCTAAGTTTCTCTTGATTTTGTAAATCCATCGAGAACCAATTACCTTCATTGCTTCCTTCTTTGGCACTAGCTTCCATGTATCATTCTCCTTGAGTGTTTCAATTTCTTCATCCATAGCTTCCTTCCATTTTGTCTTAATTTTTGCCTCTTCATATGATGTAGGTTCCTCACATGATAAATCCTTAGCAAGATAAACAGAGTGCTTAGTAACTAAAGAAGTGCCATACCCATATTTGATTGGCTTCTTGCTCTCCCTTTGTGATCTTCTAATTGCTTGGTTGGATGATTCAGGTATGTCTTCCAACCTCTTCATCTTGAACTTGCCCTTTGATTTCCATGCTTTGAATTCTTCTAGGTTGATGATGTCCTCATCATCTGATTTGATGTCTTCAATTTGTCTTGGCTCTTCCTTGGTGAGGCTTGGAAACTCCTCTTCCAAGTCATATGGCAACTTAACCTTCCTGTATCCACTTTCAAACCAACAGTCATTATCATCAAACACAACATCTCTACTGAACATAAAACCTTTGTTAGATTGATTATAAACCTGTATCATTTCTGGTTTAAATCATACCCAATGAAGATGCACTTCTTTGCTTTAGAGTCTAGCTTACCTCTGATTTGAGATGGGATATGCACATAATCAACACATCCAAAGATCCTGCAATGATCAAGTGATGGACTCCTACCATGCCATGCTTCATATGGGGTCGTCCCATCAAGTGATTTGGATGTCACCCTGTTAATTTAGATAAGTGGCAGTAGATACACTCTCTGCCCACAAATAATTAGGTAACCTTTTTTCATTTAGCATTGACCTAGCTATTTCAATAATCAACCTATTTCTCCTCTTGGCCACCCCATTTTGATCAGGGGTATCCCTTGTTGTAATTTCCCTTTTTATTCCTCTATCTTGCAAGAATGCATCAAATTCATTTGAGAAGTACTCACCTCCTCCATCTGACCTTAGTCTTTTTAGGCTTCTTCTTGTTTGGTTTTCCACAAGTGCAAGATACTTCTTAAAGCAACTGAACACTTCATCTTTGTGCTTCATAAAAAACAAGATAGTCCACCTACTGAAATCATCAATGAAAGATACATAATACCTTGAGCCAGAAATTGAAGGTCCTTGCTTGGTCCACACACATCTGTGTGGACAAGATCCAAGTAATCCTCATGCATATAACCCTTCTTTTAGAAGGGTAACCTGTGAGATTTACCGAACTAACAAGCACCACATTTATAGATCATGTGTTGCTTGGATACATTAGGTATCCCAAGAACACATTGATCTCTACATATTTGCTTCAAGGTTCTCTCAGCAATATGCCCTAATGTTTTATGCCAAATCTCAAGCTCTGATAATGTTTGATCCTTGTAATTATAAAGTGCAATATTCCTTGTATCCTCAAGCTAAATGTAAATACTCTACCTGTCTTTTCTCCCTTGGAAATTCTCTTGGATCCATGTTGGGGATCCTCCACAAAAGCTCCATATTTGTTGAACCTAACCTGCAAACCCCTTTCCACAATCTGTCTAACACTCATCAAATTCTTGGTGATTGTAGGTACATATGGAACTCTTCTCAACAGATTTCTATTCCCATCAGAGGTTTTAAAATTTCCTACCTTGACCACTGAATGCTTGGTGTCATCACATGTTTGCACTTCGTGCTTTTCCTTGGGTTCCTGAAGGCCAGAGAGAAGAGCTACATTGCCTGCCACATGGTTTGAGCAACCTGAGTCAATATAGAAGAGGTGTTCATTATTCATACCTTGCTTTGAAGTCAAGTTCATAATTAGAACATAATCCTCTTGATCCTCTGTGTAATTGTTGTAGTCTTTCCTTGATTTCTAGCCTCCTAGGTAGTTATTGTTGTAGTTGTTGTTGTAGCTTTGAGTATGATTGAATCTTCCTCTTTATTGTGAGTAGCCACCTCTTTGATATCATCTTCCTCTCTGATTTTTGTAGTTCCCATAGCACTCATCTGAAGTGTGATTAGACAATCCACATATGTTGCATGGGGAAGAGTTGAAAGGTCTCCCCCTGCCTTGCTTACCTCCTCTGCCCCTACCTCTTTAGTTCCTACCTCTCCTTGCATAGTTGGCTTGAGAAGTAGTACCTTCATCCTCTACTTTCTTGCTTTTTGCTTTGTCTTTAATCTTCCCTTTATCTGTGTATAGGGCAGAAGAGTTATAACCTCTTGATGGTTCTCCATTTTTTTTGAGCTTGGCTTCATGCGTAAAGAGTTGCCCCATGAGTGTGGTAAGATCTGGAATCTGCATGTCCATGTACAAGTCCATGGCAGCTATGAAACTTTCCTTTTTACAATAAAGGAAGGGAAATCATCTCCCCTTTTAACTCAATTTGCTCTGATACCACTATTGGAAAAGATGGATGGACACCTCAAGAAATGAGTTTGTACTGTTAATCCCTACTTTGTACCTGCCCTATTCTACTTGAGAGTTGTGTTGTAGGCCCCTTTAGCTTTCCAATGACACCTTGGTCTTGGTTACTGTTTCCTCTTCCGTTTCCAAAACCTCTACCTCTGCCTCTTCCTCTACCGGAGTAGAATACCTGCTCAGAATTGGGCTTTCCTTGGGAGTTTGAATCCTCACCAAGACTCTTTTCTTCAATAATCAGCATGGATACCAAATCAACAAAATTCGAAATATTTTCCCTGGTCTATATAGAAGTTCTGAACTGCTTATATGCAGCTCCTAAACCTCGAAGGCACACTTCCACCTTATCATCATCATCTACATTCACACCAATAGATGCAAATGACTCACATATGCTTTTGATTTTCAAAGTGTAGTCACTTACCGACATGATCTTTTTCTCCAATGTATGCAGCTCGTTCTTGAGTTGCAATTTTTGTGCCTTTGTATTGGTCTCATACAATGTGACCAAACTATTCCAGGCCTCTTTTGGAGTCTTAGCATCCTGTATGTGCCCAATCATGCCATCCTGTATGCTAACAGATAACCAGTACATTATCTTTCGTGCTCCTTGATTCCATTCCTCATTCATCTCTTGGTGCGTCTATTTTTCTGTGTGTTTTCTACGTCTGTAACCTCTGTGTGCGCATTAGTTAAGATCGTGACAACAGTGGTATCAAAGCTCTACACGCGTCAATATGGAGGGGTCTGTTTCAATGTTCTCTATTCGTGATTCCGATTCCGATTCTGATTCCGTCTCTGTCTCCGTTTCTGTTTCCGATTCTTGTTCCTGTTCCTGTTCCTGTTTGAGTTTCTGGATTCTGTTTCTGTTTCAGTTCGAGAACTAGAACCTACGTTTACACCTACGTTTACTCCCAGGCATCAACTAAGGCATAGAACTTAGGTATAACTTAAGGCATAACTAAGTCATAACTAAGGCATTACTTTGGCATCTTTGGCACACAAGGCTCCCTTGGTGACCGTTGTCTATGCGCGAACCAATTTTAATGTATGAGTGGCGATAAGGACTTTTAGATTCACCAAGGTGGGAGGATTTGAACCCACAACCTCACTCAAACAAGGGAAGTGTTTTACCACTACACTCTCTCTTAGTGTTGTCACTCAAGTTCTCTCCTCTTATATTTAACATAGCTTGCATTTTTTTCTTACTTTTTCAAGAAGGTTTGGGCACGTCGCGACGCGACACGGCACATCTCAAGGTACATCCTATCAGGGTACACTTGTCAAGGTACATCCAGGTAGGGAGCATCAGGGTACATCCCACCAGGGTACATCCAGACAGGGTACATTCTGCTAGGGTACATTTCCTGAGGTACATCCCGAGAGGGAAGCACTAGATTGAGGGTTCAAGATAACTTGGATGGGTGGGAACTAGGTTCAAGAAACCAAGGTTGAGAGCAAAGAAAGTCTGTAGCAGGAGGTTTTTGTTCTCTTCATACTCATGGACCCTAGACTATGTCAGCACCACATACATAATCTTAATAATTTAATGCCTCCATGAACATTTCCATGCATGTGTTTTTACATGGAACATGCTTTTTTTTCTGTTCAGTGATGAAACATGTGACTGGCCATCCATGTTTATTATTTTATTAACTGAGGTCAGTTGCTTTTTCAACTAAGGGGCATGTTCTAGCTTATGGAATATGTTGAACAATGCATTGTTGGAGTGTTAAATTATTAATGTATTAATGTGTTTTTGATGTTTTTGATATAGCAGCTGAAGGTTCATGAGGAGCATACAAAGGCATGAAAGGGAAGACATCAATAATTGGAGTTATACTTTATTTATTTTGTAAATAAACCCGCATAGAAGGTTCTATTGTTAGAAGTAGTTAGAAACGTAATGGTTAAAATAAGGGTCGCTGTAAACCATGATTTCTGTTATTGAAAGCAATGGATTTCTGTAAAATTTACCAACTTTTAGTTTCATGCTTGCTTTTCGAAGCGGCTCTCATGTAACCACTCTTTTCGACATAATCAACAATTCCTATAAGTACATGCACTTTGTGGACTGTCAAAACAGAGTGCATGGGGGGAGATTGCACCCAATACTATGTTCTTTCTCGTTTCTTGTTGTGTCTATTTTTTTTGTGTGTTTTCTACATTCGTAACCTCTATGTGCGTGTGAGTTTAGATCCTGACATTATTATATGTGTATGCGTTTGTGTATGTATGTAAAAGCCAAAAACCCTAATCCAACAACCATACTCCCAAAACATGTATATTTGTGTATGTGACGTGTGTGTATGTGTATGTGCATGTATGCATGTGTATATATATGCGTGTATGCATATGTGTGTACATGTGCGCATACATATGTGTATGTATGTGAAAACCCTAAGACCCTTATCCTAAATACCTAGACAAAAAACATGTATATGTGTGTATGTGTGTATGCATGTGTATATATGTGTCTGTGTATATGTGTGTATATATGTATATATGTGTGTGCATGTGTGTATGTATGTAAATGCCAAAAACCCTAATCTTAAAACTCTAACCCTAAAACATGTATATGTGACATGTATGTATGTGTATGTGCATGTACGCATGTGTATATGTATGTGTATGTGTATATGTGTGTATGTATATGTGTGTGTATGTGTATACATGTGTATGCATGTGTGTATGTACATGTGTGTGTATGCGTGTATGTACATGTGTGTGTATGCGTGTCTATGTATGTGTATATGTGTGTGTATATGTGTGTGCATATGTGTATGTATGTAAAAAAACCGTAATCCTAAAGACCTAGATCTAAAACATGTATATGTGTGTATGTGTGTATGCATGTGTATATATATGTGTATGTGTATATGTGTGTATATGTGTGTATATGTGTGTATGTGTGTATATATGTAAATGACAAAAACCTTAATCCTAAAACCTTAACCCTAAAGGATGTATATGTGTGTATGTATACGTGATGTGTGTATATGTGTATATGTCGGTATGCATGTGTATATGTATGTGTATGTGTATATGTGTGTATATGTGTGCATGTGTGTATGTATATGTGTGTGTGTGTGCGTGTATGTGTATATATGTGTATGTACATGTGTGTTTATGTGTACGTGTGTCTATATGCATGTGTATATGTGTGTATCTTTTGTGTGTGTATATATACATGTAAGTATATGTGTGTCCATATGTGTATGTATGTGCATATATGTATATGTGTGTGCATGCACGTATGTATATGTGTGTGTATGTGTGTATGTATATATGTGTATGTATGCATGCATATGCATGAATATGCATGAGTATGTATGTATGAGTGTGTGTGTATATGTGTGTGTCTATGTGTGTATCTGTGAAAAAGTGTGTGTATGAATATGTATGTATGTGCATATGCATGTATGTATATGTGTGTCTCCTATGTGTGTATGCATGTGCGAGTGCATGTATATGCATATGTATGTGTATGCATATGTTTATGTTTGTGTTTGTATGTGTATGCACTTGTATCCTGTCGTGGTGTTGAATGCATACATTGATTGTTGGAGCCACTAGGGGATGACTGAGAAGATGTTCATGGTGAATTCATAAAGCCAAGAGTGCCTCCAGTAAGAGTGCTCTTTGTTGGTGCAAAGTTCAAGCCTACACATTTGGCTAGAAGTAATGAATATTTGAAGCTCCATGGAAACCATTGCTAGGAAGATCTTTTATCTTTACCATTTGTAAAAGTCACTTTGACTTGGAAGAATCATTGTAACCACCACTAAACTCGTGGAGTTTATTAGTTGAAAAGTCATGACTTCAATTGAGGGAATATCTCCTAGATTGGAGGACTCCAAGCAACATATGATTTATAAATGTGGTGCTTATTAGTTTAGAAAATCTCACAGGTTACCCTTCCCATGGAAACAATTGCTAGGAAGATCTTTTATCTTTACCATTTGTAAAAGTCACTTTGACTTGGAAGAATCATTGTAACCACCACTAAACTCGTGAAGTTTATTAGTTGAAAAGTCATGACTTCAATTGAGGGAATATCTCCTAGATTGGTGGACTCCAAGTAACATATGATTTATAAATGTGGTGCTTGTTAGTTTAGAAAATCTCACAGGTTACCCTTCTCAAGGAAAGACTACATGCATGAGGACTAGAGCTTGTCCATACAGATGTATGGGGACCAAGTAAGGATCCCTCAATCTCTGGATCAAGGTATTATGTATCTTTCATTGATGATTACAGTAGGTGGACTGTATTATACTTTATGAAGCACAAAGATGAAGTATTCAGTTGCTTTAAAAAGTATCTTGCACTTGTTGAGAACCAAACAGGAAGAAACTTAAAGAGACTAAGGTCAGATGGTGGAGGTAAGTACTTCTCAAATGAGTTTGATGCATTCTTGCAGGACAGGGGAATCAAGAGAGAAATTACAACAAGGTATACCCCTGAGCAAAATCGTGTGGCACAGAGGAGAAATAGATTAATTGTTGAAATAGCTAGATCAATGTTAAATGAGAAAAAATTACCTAACTACTTGTGGGCAGAGAGTGTATCTACTGCCACTTATCTGGTGAACAGGTTGCCATCCAAATCTCTTGATGGGATGACCCCATATGAAGCATGGCATGGTAGAAGACCTTCACTTGATCATTGCAGGATCTTTGGATGTGTAGCTTATGTGCATATCCCTTCTCAAATAAGAGGTAAGCTACACCCTAAGGTAGAGAAGTGTATTTTCATAGGGTATGACTTCAATCAGAAAGGATCCAGGTTCTACAATTCTTCAAACAAGGGATTTATGGTCAGTAGAGATGTTGTCTTTGATGAGAATGACTCTTGGTGTGAATGTAGGAAATTCCAAGCCTCACTAAGGAGGAGCCTACTTAGAATGGAGACATCAACTTAGACGATGAGGACGTCATCAACCTAGAAGAGTTCAAGGCATGGAAGTCCAAAGGCAAAGTCAAAATGAAGAAGTTGGAGGATATACCTCAATCATCCAACCAAGCAATCAGAAGATCACAAAGGGAGAGCAAGAAGCTAATCAGATATGGGTATGACACTTCCCTAGTTACTAAGCACTCTGTTTATCTTGCAAAAGACTTGTCATTTGAAGAGCCATCATCATATGAAGAGGCAAAGACCAAGGCGGAATGGAAGGAAGCTATGGATGAGGAAATTGAAGCACTCAAGGAAAGTGATACTTGGGAATTGGTACCAAAGAAGGATTCTATGAAGATAATTGGTTCTAGATGGATCTATAAGATCAAAAGGAATTCTGATGGATCAATAAGAAGGTACAAAGCTAGACTTGTGGCTAAGGGTTTTGCACAAACCCAAGCAATTGATTATGAAGAAACCTTCTCACCTGTGGCTAAAATGCCAACCATCGGAGTATTGGTAAGTGTGGCTACATCAAAGAATTGGAACATGTATCAATCGGATGTAAAAAATGCATTTCTAAATGGCTAGATTTCAAAGGACGTGTACGAGTCTCAACCTCCTGACTATGAGGATCCAAGCACTCAGGGTACACCTATCCTTTGCAGGTGATAAACCTCTATCATGGTCTTCAAAGAAGCAACCTACTGTTGCTTTATCTTCTACAGAGGCAGAGTATAGAGGATTGGCCAATGCTACTCAAGAGGTCATAAGGATCAGATTGTTGTATACAAATTTGGGTTTGCATACTACATCTCCAATGATTTTTGGAGATAATGCAAGCTCACTTCGTCTTGCAGAAAATCCTATTTATCATGCTAGGACCAAGCATATAGAGGTCCACTATCATTATGTGAGAGAGAAGTTATTGAGCAAATAAATTCAATTGGCTTATATATCAACTAATATGCAATGTGTGACTAAAGCATTAGATGGTACAAAACTTTGCAGGTTTTAAGTCTATGGCTGGATTGCAGGACATTCAAGAAGATTGAAAAGAAGAAGACCAAGCCAAAATGTTTGGCTTGAGGGGGATCTGTTGGTGCAAAGTTCAAGCCTACACATTTGGCTAGAAGTTCATGAATATTTGAAGCTCCATGGAAACCATTGCTAGGAAGATCTTTTATCTTTACCATTTGTAAAAGTCACTTTGACTTGGAAGAATCATTGTAACCACCACTAAACTCGTGGAGTTTATTAGTTGAAAAGTCACGACTTCAATTGAGGGAATATCTCCTAGATTGGAGGACTACTTTTAGTGAGAGCCAATGAATAATTCAAATTCAGTTTTGAAATCACTCAACTATAAAAAGATGTAAAAACTAGCGGGTGTGTGACTCTATTCCCGAGTTCTCCATTGCCACATTGTAAGAGAGTGAGGTCTACATTGGAACCTACACTACTCACCATCATTAGACACTGATCGTCAAGCCTATGACCTTGTACAACATTGTTCTTTAATACAATAGATCTACATTACTCATCTATGGTCTTTCTATCATAAGTCATTCAAAATTGTACTATTCATATCTGTCATTTCTTGATCATTTTTTATGTTCTATAGCTTGTTGGAGTCAATTCCAAGTTTTCTACAGGCTCAAAAAATTTTGAAGAAAATCTATTCAGCCAATTTGGAGAAAAGCACGTCGAAGCACTCTCTAGTCAAATTTTGCAAAGGTCCTAAAAAATCAGGGATAATGATTCAATTGCTAAGTTGATTGCTCTGTGTATAGTGCATCATTTTAAGTGATTCCACTTGGAATCATTAGCTTACTCAGCTAATTAGATACATCTAAAAGGATTTTTTCTATTTCCTACTGTACTGGTAGCACTGAGCATAACAAGTAGCAGATGTGTGAACAAAAATAGAAGGTTTCATGAATCTTTCAACTTAGAAATAGTTTTTTTTGGTTCAATCATTCCTCACATCATTTCCAAAGTACATAGGCACTTATCTAATGTCATTGGAAAGCTAATAGGTCCTCCAATGCAAATCTGAAGCAAGAAGGGGCTAGTACAAAGCAGGATTTGGAAGTACCTACTCATTTCTTGGATTGTCCATCCATCTTTCCCAACACTCTTGCAAAGATTGGAGTAGTCCCCCCAAAGGGAATACTATGAGTGGGAGTAGTTCAGTCAAAGGGACTATCATCGATGAGAGTGCTGCCAGTGGGAGTGATGCCAATGGTAGTGCTACCGCTACACACATATACACATATACACACATATACACATACACATATATATTCACATGCATATACACATACACACATATACATGGTTTAGGTGTAGGTCTTTAGGATTAGGATTATAGGGTTTTTCATACATGCACATATGCATACACACAGGCACACAAATATACATGCACAAATACACACATATACACATATACATATATAGATAAATAAATATGAAAAGAGCTAAGATTTTTGAATTAAATTAAATATAAATATAATTAAATATATAAAGAATAGGAATTTAGGTTTAATATTAATATATATAAGTACACATATATATATATATATATATAAATAAATAAATAAATAAATATATATATATATATATATATATATATATATATATATATATATATATATATATATATATATATATATATATATATATATATATATATATATATATATATATTTTAAGAAAACAATTAGTATATATAATCAAATGTGCTATGTATAATTAAGTATATAAGAAATCACGGTTTTAAGATTAAAAATAGTATATATAATTAGATATTTAAAGATCTAGGGTTCTATGATAAATATTAGTATACATAAATAAATATTAAAAGAGCTAGGGTTTTTAGATTAAAATAAGTATATTCATTTACATATATAAAAATAGGATTTTAGGTTATATATATATATATATATATATATATATATATATATATATATATATATATATATATATATATATATATATATATATATATATATATATATATATATATATATATATATATATATATATATATATATATATATATATATATATATATATAAGGAAAACAACTAGTCTATATAATCAAATGTGCTATCTCTAATTAAATATATAAGAAATTAGGGTTTTAAATTAAAAAATTAATATATATATATATAATTAGATATGTAAAGAACTAGGATCCTCTGATAAATATTAGTATACATAAATAAATATGAAAAGAGCTAAGGTTTTTAAATTAAAATAAATATACATAATTAAATATATAAAAATAGTAACCATAAATAAATATGAGAAGAGCTAGAGTTCTTAAATTAAAATAAATATATGTAATTAAACATATAAAAAATAGGATTTTGGGTTTAATATTAATATATATATATATATATATATATATATATATATATATATATATATATATATATATATATATATATAACTTAAGAAAAATTAGTATATATATAATCAAATGTGTTGTCTATAATTAAATATTAAATATTTAAGAACTTAGGCTTTTAAGGTTAAAATTTGTATATATATATAGATATGTAAAGAACTAGGGTTCTATGATTAATATTAGTATACATAAATAAATATGGAAAGAGCTAGGGTTTTTGAATAAAAATAAATAAATATAACTAAATATGTAAAAAATAGGGTTTTAGATATTTCTTAAGTACCTCCCGCTTCTATGGAGGCCATGTCACAGTAGTGGATTGCTTGTGTATATGTGTGTATGCATGTGTGTATGCATGTGTATATGCATGTGTGTATGTATGTAAAAGCCAAAAACCCTAATCCTTAAACTCGAACCCTAAAACATGAATATGTGTTTATGTGTGTATATATATGTGACTTGTGTGTATGTGTATGTGTATGTGCATGTATGCATGTGTATATATATGTGCATGTGTATATGTGTGTATATGTGTGCATGTATATGTGTGTGTATGTATATATGTGTGTATGCATATGTGTATGTATGTAAAAACCCTAAAACCCTAATCCTAAAGACCTACACCTAAAACATGTATATGTGTGTATGTGTGTATATGTATGTGTCTGTATGCATGTATATATATATATGTGTATGTATATACCTGTGTATATGTGTGCTTGTGTGTATGTATATGTGTGTGTATGTGTATATGTAGGTATGCATATGTGTATGTATGTAAAAACCCTTAAATCCTAATCCTAAAGACCTAGACTTAAAAAGTATATGTGTATATGTGTGTATGCATGTGTATATATATGTGTATGTGTGTATATGTGTATGTGTATATGTGTATATTAATATTAAGCCTAAAATGCTATTTCTTATATATTTAATTTATATACATATATATAATTTCAAAATCCCTAATTTCTTGTATATTTAATTATACATAGTACATTTGATTATATATTCTTATTTTTTTCCTAATTTGTATTTGATTATATATATTAATATGAAACCTAAAACCCTATTTTTTATATATTTAATTATATATATATTTATTCTAATTCAAAAACCCTATTTCATATATATTTAATTATAGATAATACATTTGATTAGATATTCTAATTTGTTTCCTAATATTTAGTTTATTATATGTATTAATATTAAACCCTATCAATTTTTTCCTAAATTTCCTTTGCTTTTATATATATGTATATTAATATTGAACCTTAAACCCTACTTTTTATATATTTGATTATATAGATTTACTTTAATTTAAAAATCCTAATTTCTTATATATATAATTATACATAGTACATTTTATTATATATTTTAACTTTTTTCCTTAACTTTATATAATTAGATGTATATTAATATTAAACTAAAACCCTATTTTATATATATATATATATATATATATATATATATATATATATATATATATATATATATATATATATATATATATATATATATATATATATATATATATATATATATATATATATATATATATATATATATTTTTTTTTTTTTTTTTTTTTTTTTTAAAGCCTAATTTCTTATGTGTGTATATGTATGTATGCATATGTGTATGTATGTAAAAACCCTAAAACCTTAATCCTAAAGACCTAGACCTAAAACATGTATATGTATGTATGTGTGTATGCATGTATATATATATATGTATATGTGTATATGTGTCTATATGTGTATATGTGTGTATGCATTTGTGTATGTATGTAAAAGCCAAAGACCCTAATCCAACAACCGTAACCCCAAAACATGTATATTTGTGTATGTGGCGTGTGTGTATGTGTATGTGCATGTATGCATGTGTATATATATGCATGTATGCATATGTGTGTACATGTGTGCATACATATGTGTATGTATGTAAAAGCTCTAAGACCCTTATCCTAAATACCTAGACCATAAACATGTATATGTGTGTATGTGTGTATGCATGTGTATATATGTGTATGTGGTATATGTGTGTATATGTGTATATGTGTGTGTGCATGTGTGTATGTATGTAAAATCCAAAAACCCTAATCCTTAAACTCTAACCCTAAAACATGTATATGTGTGTATGTGTGTATGTGTATGCGACATGGGTGTATGTGTATGTGCACGTACACATGTGTATATGTATGTGTATGTGTATATGTGTGTATGTATATGTGTGTGTATGTGTATATGTGTGTATGCATGTGTGTACGTATATGTGTGCGTATGTGTATGTGTGTCTATGTATGTGTATATGTGTTTGCATATGTGTATGTATGTAAAAAACCCTTATCCTAAAGACCTAGACCTAAAACATGTATATGTGTGTATGCATGTGTATATATATGTGTATGTGTATATGTGTGTATGTGTGTATATATGTAAAAGACAAAAACCTTAATTCTGAAACCCTAACCCTAAAGGATGTATATGTGTGTATGTATACGTGATGTGTGTATATGTGTATATGTCTGTATGCATGTGTATATATGTGTGTATATGTGTGCATGTGTGAATGTATATGTGTGTATGGATATGTGCGTGTATATGTATATGTGTCTATGCATGTGTGTATGTACATGTGTGTGTATGTGTATGTGTCTCTATATGCATGTGTATATGTGTGTATCTTTTTTGTGTGTATATATACATGTAAGTATATGTGTGTCCATATGTGTATGTATGTGCATGTATGTATATGTGTTTGCATGCATGTATGTATATGTGTGTGTATGTATGTATGTGTATGCATGTGTGTATGTATATGTGTGTATGTATGCATGCATATGCATGAATTTCCATGAGTAAGTATGTATGTGTGTGAGTGTGTGTGTATGTATATGTGTGTGTCTATGTGTGTATGTGTGAAAAAGTGTGTGTATGAATATGTATGTATGTGTGTATGCATGTATGTATATGTGTGTCTCTTATGTGTGTATGCATGTGCGAGTGCATGTATATGCATATGTATGTGTATGCATATGTTTATGTTTGTGTTGGTATGTGTATGCATGTGAGAGTGTATGTATATGCATATGTATGTGTATGCATACATGTATGTATGTGTGTGTATGCATGTGTGTGCATGTATATGTGTGTGTATGTATGTATGCATATGCATGTGTGTATGTAATATGTATGCATGCATATACATGAGTATGCATGTGTGTGTATGTATCTATCTCTCTCTTTCTCTCTTCTTTTCATCTCTCTCTCTATCTCTCTCTTTCTCTCTCTCTCTCTCTCTCCCTCTCTCTCTTTCCTTCTCTCTCTCTCTATCTCTATCTCTAATAAAGAACCAAAAGTTCACTTACATCAATGTAATTCTTCCGATTGCTCTGATTAAAGACAAATCAATGTCATCTCTCATCAAATTACAAAAAATTGACACCTAGAAGCTCTTGCAAAACAAAAGAAAAGAGAAATTAGGAAAGAGAAAACATAGAGAAAGAGAGAGGTTGAGAGAGTGTGCTCAATACTTACCAAGATGTAAGAGAGAGAGAGAGAGAGAGAGATCTTTGTGTGTGTGTGTGCACAAGATGATCACAATGCAAGTGGAGGAGCACAATGTACACATGCAAATTCAACAATAACAGTACGGAGTTCATAATAGAGGGGAGTGTCAACTTTTTGCTCTTGGGTTATTAAAACACACCATGGATATAAGCACCAATGTATGCATCAATATGAGCATCGATATATTCCTAGGATTATCGATGCTTATACTGATACTTATAGTGGTGCATATATCAATGCATATACCGATGACAATGTTCCCTAGCACTTACATTCGTGACAACCTTTCAATGGTTATACTGACATCCAAGTGATCGTCAATATGGCTAGTGTTATACTTTATGAAATAATGGAATGTTATATGGATTTTAATGTCTTGAGGATATTAATTTGATTTTTGTTTTGATTTAGCAAGTGAAGAATCATGAGGGTGCAAAGGCAAGTGGATTTATTCAAATATTTTTTGAAGATAGTTAAAAGATAATATTTTAGATATGTTTTTCTAAAAATAATAGATCTCTTTAGAAAGCAAAATTTTTGTAAAAATAGTAGATTGATTAGAAAGCAAGGATTTTATAAATAAAGTAGATTTTTGTAAATTCACGCTTTTTGAAGCATTGCTCTCATCTATCTTCTATTCAGGATGTAATGATAAATACCTATAAATGCACATACTTAATAGAGATTTTCATCAGAGTTTGTGGGGGGAGATTGTACCCAAACTTGTGTTTAGTCTCTTATCTCTCTCTATCTTATGAGATTTTGTTTTTGTACTCTGTGTACATGTGTCTGCAAGATCCAATCAACAGTGGTATGAGAGCCTACATGCATCTATGAAGAGGTGTACACATTGAGCTCCAGTAATTCTTTGTGGTGTCCACTCGTGATTTGGCATCCGTTTTGGTCATCAAATCTAGGTTTTCATTTATCAAGGTCATTTATTTTTTGTTCATCGGTGTCTTTTTTCAAATTTGTTACTGTGCATTGTGCTCCTCTCACAGTGTGCACTTTACACTGTGCTCACTCTGACATTGCACTCACTATGCTCACTGTGCTCATTGTACTCACTACACTCACACTCACTATGCTCTCAGCGTCTTACTCCAGGGCATCGGCTAAGGCATAGAACTTTGGCATCTTTGGCATCTCTTGCACTCATGGTTCTCTTGGGTCACTTTGTTAGCTTCCTTATTTCCCTAGTTAGCCTACTTATTTCTCTACTTAGCTTACTTAGTTCCTTATTTAGCATGTAGGGGATTTGAACTCACAACCTCATACTTATAAGAGATATGCTTTATCCACTATCCTATTTTCACTTATTGGTATCCCATCCCTTTTAATTGATATTTAACATAGCTTCTAACATTCTCTTCCCCCTTATTTATTTATTTATTTATTTATTTAACACTCTTATTTATTTATTATTTATATTTTTATGTATTTCCAAGACAAAACTTTTTTTTTCTACTTTGCAATATTGCAAAAATGATTTTCACATGCTTAGGCCTAGGTTTTGGTTCTTCCTTTCTTCCCCCTCAATTCCACTTACATGCTCGTCGATCATGGATAACTTTTGGATGGAAAGATGGAGATACTGTGTCTACCTACACTCAATGTTTTTTGCAACGACTACTACTTATTAATTTGCTTGAAATGATTCCTGAAGATACCTTGCAACAAAAGTATGAAGATGGTTTGGAGATGGGAATCGGAGCTAAGCTCAACGCACTACATCCCATGAACCTTTATGAAGCTATTTCTTTTGCACATGATGCTGAGAAGGAGTTTTAATCCATCAACAAGTCCATTCGCTTACAAAAAACTCACCAACAATAACAACCAATCAAACTCAATTTTCCTTTCAAGCATCCATTTACTACTTTTAAGTGTCCACCTACTTTTTAGTGGCCTCCTCAATCTATTTTCTCACCAATACACAAGACCACCCCCTCACATCCTACCAAACCTCCAAATCCATGGATGCTCAACAAAAGAGGCCGTGTATCACTTCTTGGCATTGTGGTAAGTTTGTCATCCTAAAGCTAAATGTAGGTTTCAAATTAGTGAAATGAAACTTGTTGGAGCCAAGTACACAACATGGAGGTGGTTCATGAAGATACTCAACATGATTGGATTGAAGAAGCATTAGAAAATGATATGAGTACCTTGGGTAAGGAACTTTCTATTCATTTTTTACTTTGCATACAAGCTACTATTCATGGTAAAGTTTTTAATATTTTACATGATGATGGTAGTTCTCATGATTTTAGTTCTTATACATTAGTGCAAGATCTCCAATTAAATCCACTTGCTTCTATGTATAAAGTTAAGGCTGCATTTCAAGGAAATAGATATAATGCTAATAGTGAAGTTCGTAACGTTCAAATTTGTATAGTTTTTACAAGGATGAACACACATTTGTAATTGCTCCTTTGCAGTCCTATGATGTTATACTTGGCATGCCTTTTTGTCACCATTATAATCCATGCATTGATTATCATACACACACAATTGGTTTAAAGTTTAACAATCAAGATATTTCTTTGTTTGCAATGCATGACTTCCAAATATTTCCATTAATTAGTCATACGCAAGTAAAACATTCATTTAGAAAAGGCTACAATTCAGATTTTTTTTGTCAATAACATAGTTGATTATACATATACACTTTCTAATGCACATAAATCATTTATGGCTTCCTATCACAATTGCTTCATGGCTGATTTTTCTTCTAAATTACCACCTTATAGGGGATCTCTTGATCATAGTATAGACTTAATTCTTGGTAGTTCTCCTCCCCATAAAGCACCTTATAGGCATGGACCTTTACATAGAAAAGAAATAGCTAATCAATTTAAGGATCTACTACACAAAGGAATAATGAGACCTAGTTCTTCTCCCTTTTGAGCACTTGTTCTCTTAATGGAGAAGAAGAACAAGACTTATAGGATGTGCATTGACTATAGAACACTCAATAAGATTACAATTAAAAACAAATATCCTATTCATAAGATAGATGATTTGCTAGATGAACTTCATGAAGCACATGTTTTTAGCAAAATTGATCTTAATTTTGGTTATCATCAGATACGAATGACAGAAAATGACATTTATAAGAATGTCTTTAGAACTCAAACTAGTCGCTTTGAATTCATAGTAATGCCTTTTGGACTCACCAATGCACCTGCTACATTTGCACGTATGATGAATAACATTTTGCTTGAGTACCGAGATTTTGTTCTTGTTTTCTTTGATGCCATACTTGTCTATAGTGAGAATGAAAATGACCATGAAAATAATTTAGAAACAGTCTTTAATTTGTGATGCAAAAACAAACTTTATGTCAATCCTGAAAAGAGTTCTTTCTTCCAAAAAGAATTAGATTATTTAGGACAAATTGTTTCTAGTCAAGGTGTTCATGTAGATCCAAAGAAAATAAAACTAATTGAAGAACGGCCTATACCTCAATGTGTGAATGATGTATGTTCTTTTCTAGGGTTGGCTAGTTTCTATAGAAGGTTTATAAAAGCTTTTTCTTATTTAGCACTTCCACTCACATTATTATTGAAGAAAACGTTAAAATTTTGCATGGGGACTAGCACAACAATAGTCTTTTGAAAAACTCAAGCAGGCACTTTCTCATGCACCTATTTTGCAATCACACAAACTTTCCATGTAGTTATAGATGCTAGTGGTTTAGATATAGGTGTTGTATTAATGCAAAATGATCATCCCATTGCATTTGAAAGTAGGAAACTTAAACCTTCTGAAAAGAATTACACTAAATATGATAAAGAACTCTTAGTTGTTGTGCATGCTTTAAGAATTTGGAAACATTACCTTATGGGTTCCGAATTTCCAATCAAAACAAATCAACTGGCTATTAAACATTTATTAAATCAACCATGATTTCCAAAAGTCTCATTAAATGGGCTTCATTCATACCAAAGTTTCAACCTTTAATTCAATATCAACCTGGAAAAGCTAATGTTGTAGCTGATGCCCTTAGTCATTTCCCATCCCCATAAACACATATTATTCCCATCAATAGTATTCTACTATTCATATTTATTCATTTCATGAAATGATTCCTACTTTTGCATTTGATTTGTATTTTTCACAAACATGGAATGCTTTGAATAATTCCACAACGTTTAGTGAGCATCACACAAGGTTTTAAAGAAGTTGTTATGAAAGAGATGCATGAACCACCATATATGGGCCATAGGGGCATACAAAGTACTATTTCTACATGTAAATAATTTTTCTTTTGGTGGAATATGGAAAAGGATATTGCAGAGTATATTTCCCATTGCATTGTGTGCCAACATGTAGAACAACATCATGGTAAAGCGTTTGGACTATTAATGCCACTTTCCATACCTAATGGAGCATGGGAATAAATATCTATGGATTTTATTACTGGTCTTCCTACAACTTCATCTCATAATGATATGATTTGGACAATTGTTGATAGGTTTAGTAAACAAGCGTATTTCATTCCTTGTAAAAAGACATTTCTCTACATCGTGGTCTTCCAAAAGTTTTTCTTTCAGATCAAGATGTTTCTTTTTGTAATCACTTTTCTGTTGCATTATGGGTGAAAGCATGTTAATGTTTACAAAAAAGTGATGTACGGGACATGGTTAATTAGCTCGAAAAACCCGATCCTTCTTAGCTGAAAATCGTGCAATGGTTATTGAACGAGGAGTAAAAGCGAGGTGGTGGGGCGAGAGTAGGTGGCAGTATGCATGGTCGAGCGTGGAGCATTCATGACATGGGTTTTTCTACTTGCTGCAGGTTGGAGAGTCTACCATAGTACGTGTTGTATAAATCATGGATTAGACTCTCCAAAAGGAACCTATGTTTCTTGGATTTAACCCTTGAGGTTTTATTTCATAGAAGTCTCAATTGAAGGTTTTTTTACCTTAGGAATAATTAACCTAAGGGAATAAAACCTTAGTCTTGGGAGAATCTTCTCCCAAGTGACACCTTGACTCGTACGTAAAAGAAAGACTTCAATTGAAATAGAAGCCATGTGATTCTCTTTGGAAAGTATCCACATGAAGGACACTTGGAAGGACACATGGCTAAAAATTAAGACATGCAACTCTTGGACCTTTGGTATATATATGGGTGGAGTTGGTTGGGTGGATATGTACTCACTCACTCTCTGATGGATGCTATACTCTAGGAAGAAGTTTTCACAACAGTGGTAATCAGAGCCAAGTTATTGTTCAAGTACTGGTAGTATTTCTTGATTTTTGTGCAGATTATTCTCTTGAAGATACGGTAAATTTCATCTGCGACTGCATTCTTTTTTCTCCACTCTTTTTCAATTATGTGTGCCCTGGGGAATGCCGCTTGTGTTTGCATTTAATGGTGGTACTCACCTAAGCTCCAAGTGAGTAAAGAACCTCCAGCCGAGGGATGGGTAAAGAAGTACTACAGGAGCATGCTCAGAGACCACACACGTAGTTAACAAGGATGCCATCGACAGTCGGGCCTTCCTTCAAGTCAGGGCGGTACTCCGTGTGTGCATACTGACCGGACTCCGTGTGAGCTTGACAGTTTTAGAGGCGCCCAGTAACGAGCCTTCTATCCCCGCTCGGAGGGGAGTGTTTGGCGTCTGCCTCGTTGAAGAGGGAACGCGTGCAGGCCGGTGACCAGTTATGAGCTTTCTCTCTCTAGACGATACTGTCTAAGCGTCACCATCGAATCTTTGCAGTCTTAAAGGCTTAAGGTACAGTCATTTTAAAAGCATCCCCCCCAGCCAAGCGACGGCCAGGGAGATTCCCCAACCGATCGGCAACAGGAGGAGGACCCATCTCCTGAGTAGTGCAATAGAATCTTTTCTCTCTAGAGCCAAATAAGCTTGAAGTTTTATTGAAAAGGAAGTTTGGAGTCCCTTATAAGGAGTAGCGACGCCTCCATTCTATAGCCAACACACAAAGCAGCCCCCTCAGTCACACGTGGCCATTCAAGAGCACCTGTGCTCATTATCACCTGCCTAAGGAGGATAGAGAAAGCACTCAACATCCTTATTTTGCATATTTGGTATAAAAAGATCCCCCCCCCCCCCAATGGAGGCCATCTAATGATCGACATTCGAGGAGTTTCAACAAAAGCCACAAAGTTTCATCGATTGAATCTCCAAAGAAGATCACGCGATTTGAAGTTTCGGTGAATCGTCCAAGGCGGCCCAAGCCAACCTACAACTAGAAGCTAATATCAAAGAAAAAAATCAAGGAAGTACTGGATTTAATTTTCATCTATTTTCCTTCAGTATTAGAAACGACATTTTCTTATTTCTAGTTGATTCCAAAGTATTCACTAAATTATGGGGGATTCCTACGCAAGTAACATGTTATTAGACATTCCAAGGCAGGAAGAGGATTATGCACCGTAGGAAGGGGGTAGACAATTAGATTACACTCCAGGTCTTCCAGAGATAGGCCAAGAAGAAAGGCAGGAAATAAATATTTATAAAGAGTTGAATGGTTTGGATGAAAAAATGAACGATATCCAAGCGGATATGTTCATTGTTAAAGAAATCCAAAACGAGATGGATACCCTTCATACTTCAATCAATGAAGTTAAAGGGAAGATGGAACAAATTCTTAATACGATTTGTCCATCCTTACCCTTACCTGCCCAAATGGGTTCCTTGTCTATTCGACCAAGGAACCCATCATCTAGTAAAGGAACTGACGCCCTTTTACCACTCCATAGTAATGTATCTTTAAAAAATAAGGATAATGAAGTAAATCCTCCTCATACTGCCATTAAGTCTAGAAGCCTGTCTTTTGCAAAAGACTTAAAACCACCTCAATTTTCAGGGGAAGATAAAGACCGAAACAAAGATGCAGTCTTGATATTTTTAGAAAAATGGCAAGACTTGCATCAGTTAAAAAACACCCCTGAAGCTTATTAAGTCTTAGAAACAAGTTTATCAGTTGGACCTAAGGCTTATAAGTGGTGGATGAGCTTAAAGGAGGCTCAAAGAATCCCAGAAACTTGGAATCAATTTGAAGAATTCTTCAAAAAAGAATTCTTACCAGAAAATGAGGATGAACGAAACTGGGAAGAATGGTACAAAGTCCTAGAGAGAGGACGTCCCCTTTCTTTATATATTTCTCATTATTGAGAAATAGTACTTAAATTGCAAAACCTAGATGACTTTCATAAGGCAAAAGGTTTCATCCGTTGTCTCAACAAGCAAGTCAAACATGAAGTGAAAAGAAGTGCTCCAAAAAGTTTAGAAGATGCTATTAAGTTAGCAGAGATCTATGAAGATCATGCTAAAATTGGAACACAACCCCTTCATCTTGTCAGAGACAATAAAAAATTTAAACCCGGTAAAAGAAAGCTAGGAACATTCAAAAAAGATGACTTTAAAACACCTAGACCTTCACGACCTAGGCTAGACCCTGAGGTTTGGGAAAAAACAAAAAATGAGAATCTTTGCTTGAAGTGCCTTAACCCAAGACATCTGAGTAAGAATTGCATGACTAGGGGACAACAAAAAGCCACCCGTGAGATAAGAGGGAAAGAAAAGACAGGAATACAGTTAGTCCAAACATTGAATCTCAAAAATAGTAAAGTTTGGAAAAAACTAGAAGTCCTTCATGAAGACTACAAGCATCAGTGTTGTTTGTCTGACTCAATGTGGGTCCAAAACTAGTTTGGACCTCATGACTTGGTCAAATTTCATTCTTGTATAAGTGGTGAAAAGGCCAGATTCATGATAGACGACTCGACCACCCACAATTTCCTAAACTACTCACTGGTGAAGAGACTAAAGTTGCCCCAGTAAAAGTCACCTCATCAGTATGTTGTGTCTATGATGCAGGGTCAAGACAAGAAAGTCGGGGATACTATGATCTGTAATCTCGAAATAGAATTTCATGGTTATAAAAATAAATTAGACTTTCAAATCAGGCACATGGAAAGAACTGATGTGGTTTTAGGTAGAGAATGGCTTTGGGGTTTAGGGAAAACACTTAAAAGAAGCTATCAGCTGAATACGTTGGAATTTGAGAGAAATAGAATCCGTTATCTAATTCAAGGAGAGCATGATGTACCTAGTACTCCTTTGATTTCTAGCATGGAGTTGAAAAAACTTGTAAATACCCAAAAAGTGGAAGTTTTCATGATACTTCCAACTGATGTAAACAATGTACATAATATGAATCCAGTTTCTTATATCTTGTCTCCCTTATCTGAACATGAAAGGTTTAAATTTAAGTGTTTAATAAATAATTATCGGGATGTTTTTCCAAAAGAACTTCCCCATGGCTTACCTCCTTTTCGTGGGCAAGTCAACCATGCAATAGACTTGCTCCCAGGAACTAAGGCTATATGTAAATCCCCTTATAGAATCCCTTTTTCCTAGCAGGCTGAAGTAGAAAAGCAGTTAAATGAATACCTAGTTAAGGGATTCATTCAAGAAAAAAGATGGATCAATGAGACTATGCATTGACTATCGAGCCTTGAATAAAGTTAGGATCAAGAATAAATATACAATGCCCCGAATTGATGATTTATTTGATCAATTAAAAGGAGGTAATGAAGTATTTCGATGGTGATGCACCGTGCTGCACTCTCCTTCTCGAGAGCTCCACGACGATATGCTCGGAGTTGAAAACCGAGCTCCTGATGCCGCACACAGTACTCCGCACAGAGGCTGTAGAATACGCAGAAAACACAGTACACAGGGAGCACGATGACAGACTTCTTAGGTCTTACAAATGCGGTCGAACTTACAGTCCGTGACTGACCAGGCCACTATATGTTTTATTAAAGAACATATACAAAGAAGTGTCCGATGGCCATTTGGCCTTTCACATGGACACTAACGGTAACAATCTCCCACTAAAGGCCAATATGGCCAGAGTAACTATGGGAGAAAAAAGAAAGAATGATAAAGAATACCTGAGTGTAAGTATACAAACTATACCTCCCACCTGATGGGCATGTTACACAGTATACAAGTGACTGCGTAAGATCAAGAATCAAGTAACCCCCATCAAGTGACAACAGTGTCGAAAGCTATCCTGTGGTAGAGCTTTAGTCAAAGCATCTGCAGCATTATCTCGAGTGTGAACCTTCTCAAGCATAATGCTCTCAGTGGCTAAGCAATCTCTAATGAAGTGATACCTGACCTCAATATGCTTGGTCTTTGCATGATAGACCGGATTCTTAGCCAAAGCAATGGCACTCTGACTATCACTGAGCAAGTGAGGTACATGCTGAGGCAAACCCATATCACAAGCAAGACGAGAAAGCCACAATGCTTCCTTACATGCCTCACTTGCTGCAACATACTCTGCTTCTGTGGTGGAAACAACTGTACATTCTTGAAGACGAGATCTCCAAGAGATAGCACCTCCAGCAAAGTGAAAAATGTACCCTGATGTAGACTTACGATTGTCTACACAACCAGCATAGTCAGAATCTGTGTAACCAATAATGGATGCTTTCCCTCTACCTAAGCATAGACACTTTTCCTTAGTGCCACTCAGATATCTCAAAATCATTTTGACCGCTTCCCAATGTTTCTTGCCAGGATTAGACATATATCTGCTCACAACTCCCACTGCAAATGCAATGTCTGGTCTCGTAGCTACCATAGCATACATGAGACTACCAACAGCAGATTGATAGGGAACTTTGGTCATGAATTCCTTTTCCTCATCTGATTTGGGGCAGTCATCCTTGCTCAATTTCACATATGTGGGTAAAGGTGTACTCAATGCCTTTCCACCCTGCATATTGAATCGGTGAAGTACTTTGGATATGTACTCACTTTGAGACAAGTATATGCATCTTTTACTCCTATCACGAGTAATGCGCATGCCAAGAATATGTTTGGCATCCCCCAAATCCTTCATATCAAATGTCTGACTCAACTTCTTTTTGAGAATTGACAAATCATAAGAGGACTTCCCAGCAATCAACATATCATCGACGTAAAGTATCAAGCATATCAAGCTGCCATCAGAACATCTCTTTGTGTAGAGACAATGATCCTCATTGCTCCGAGAATAGCCTTGGGACTTCATAAAAGCATCAAACTTTTGGTACCATTGTCTAGGAGACTGTTTAAGTCCATACAAGCTCTTCTTGAGCTTACAAACTAGACTTTCCTTGCCAGGAACTACATAACCCTCTGGTTGTTCCATATAGATCTCATCTTTAAGATCTCCATGCAAGAAAGCTGTTTTCACATCCATTTGGACTAGCTCTAAGTCCTCAATTGCAATGAATCCAAGCAACATGCGCAAAGTAGTCATCTTGACCACTGGAGAGAAGATTTCCTCAAAATCAACACCATGTTGTTGCTTAAAACCCTTTGCAACAAGTCGTGCTTTATATTTTGGAGAAGCACTATCTGATGTGAATTTCAGCTTATATACCCATTTACATGGTAAAGCTTTCCTGCCCTTTGGCAAAGGTACTAAGTCCCAAGTACCATTCTTGTGAATAGAATCCAACTCACTCTTCATGGCACGCTCCCACTTGACATGATCCTCTGTCTGCATAGCCTCTTTGTAGCAAGAGGGCTCACCGGCATCTGTTAGCATAACAAAATCTAAACCTGGAACATATCTATCAAGTGGATATGAGACACGTGCAGAACGTCTCAATGGTTGCTGAACAGGAACATGTGCAGACTGATCTAAATGGACATTCTCTTGAACATCCCTATGTGCAACATTTTTATGCATGCTAACCGGAGGACTAGTATCCTCAAACACCACTCTTCTCACTTCAACCTCCTTAATGGGCTGTTTATGCATCTTAGACTCATTAAAAATGACATCACTACTTCTGATCACTGACCGTGTTTCAGGATCCCATAAGCGATATCCAAATTGTCCTTCTCGACCATATCCAAGAAAAATGCATTTCTTTGACTTATGGTCCAACTTCTGTCTAAGATTCTTGGGTATATGAACATATGCTTCACACCCAAAAACTCGAAGATGATCATAATATGGTGGTTTCCCTGTCCATAACTCTTGTGCCACTTTCAGACCTTTGGCAGTACTAGGTGAAAGGTTAATCACATGAACTGCAGTCAATACTGCTTCTGCCCAAAAACCTTGTGAGAGGTTTGCATGATGCAACATAGAGACTACTCTATCTTGAATAGTTCTATTCATCCTCTCAGCTACACCATTCTGTACTGGGGTATAAGGAGCTATAAACTCTCTACGAATCCCTCTACACTGACAGAAAAGGTTGAATTCATGTGAGGTATACTCACCCCCATTATCTGAACGTAAAGCCTTAAGCTTAGTTCCTTTTTCAGTCTCAATTAAAGCAAGCCATTTTCTAAAAGTAGGGAATACATCATCCTTCGATTTGATAGGATATACCCAGACTTTTCTAGTAGCATCATCTATGAAAGTGACAAAGTAAAGAGAACCACCTAAGGACCTAGTGGGCATAGGACCACACACATCTGTATGAACAAGATCTAAAGGCTGAATTGAAGAGTCAATGTGCGTTTTATGCACATTTCTGGTTTGCTTTCCATATTGACAATGCTCACAAAATGAAAAATCAGAGAAAGATAACACAGGTAAGTAGCCAGAACGAGAAAGATTTTCCATTCCACTACGAGATATATGGCCCAAACGACCATGCCAAAGACAAGCCATAGGTTGTTCAGTAACAGCTAACAAGTGTTCTTTCTGTGATACAAATAAAGGGTAAAGTGAGCCAACTTTCCTTCCTTTTGCAATAACCATATTGCCCTTTGATATACGAAAGGACTGAGCATAGAAGACCACCTTGTAACCAAGGTCATCAAGTTGACCAACTGACATCAAACTGCGTGATAACTGAGGTACATGACGTACATTATGCATAGTAAATTTTGAACCGTCAATGAATTGCACAACTACATCTCCAATCCCCACAACATCACATTGGTAAGAGTCACCAAGTCTCACGGTACCAAGAGACTTTGCTGCATAATTAGAGAACCATTCTCTATGTGGTGTCACATGGAAAGAAGCACCAGAATCTAGCAGCCAGGTGTGGGAAAGAGAATCAGCCATAAGTGCCTCAGATGGCACAGTACTATCAAGTGTCAACACATCAGCATCATCAGAAATAGCATTAATTTCTTCAATCTTCACAATCGAAGTAGATGGTGCAGGTAACTGTTTAACATGCCCATCAACATTCTGTCCTTTACCTTTAGCATTCTTTAATGCATAACAGTCTTTCTTCATGTGTCCTTTCTTATGACAATAATGGCATTCAATATCCCTCTTCCTTGATTTACTTCTGCTCTTATTCCGTTGACCATTCTTTTCCTTGTTCTTGCTCCTGCCACGTTGTTGATTCTTTCCTTGGTAAGAATCACGAACATTATATGCATCTCCACTCTGAGTGCCAACCATAGATTTTCTACGAATCTCCTCACTCAAGAGTGCTCCACATATGTCATCATAGACGAGTTTACCACCTGGTGCACTATTGCTAATAGCTGTGCAAAATGTATCCCATGATGATGGCAGGGTGCATAACAGCAATACTGCTTTCATTTCATTGTCCATATCCATTTTCTGATCCTGTAACTGGGAGAATATGGCATCAAACTCATTTAGATGAGCAGCAACACTATCTGTGTCCTTCATACGAAGGTCGTATAATTTTCTCATCAGATATACTTTATTTGATGCCGTCTCTTTTTCATATGTATTGCATAACTTCTTCCAAAGCTCCTCTGCACTTTCTCAGTCTAATACTGTAAAGTAAACATTATCTGCCAGGTGCAAGCGAATGCTAGACCTGGCCATTTCATCTAACTCATCCCAATCATCTTCATCCATGTCAGCAGGCTTCTTTGAAATCCCATTTACTGGCTTCCATTGCCTTCTTTGAATCAGCACATCTTTAATCTGATTCTTCCATAGAGCAAAGTTTGTGCCATCAAATTTTCGGATCTCAAAATGGTCTTTGCCCTGCAAGTTATAGCTCCTCCTCGGAACGCTAGCACTAGACCCTGATCCACCGGATGTGCCTGAGACCTCTGATGCCATGATCGTAGAGAACTGAATAGAATGATAATGGAGCTAGAAGAGTCCAAACACCAACAAATAAGTGTATCAAGGAGTAAATCGACCACTATATAATTGACTAAACCAGAAATCTCGAAAAATTTTGCCAGAGTATCCTCTGCAAAATTAGCATATGACCAGTGTCAAAGTATCATAAAACTGCAAGTACTGACATGTCTACCTGCATAGTGAATCACTGACTCCACTGCATATAATCAGTTACCCAATAGAAGCCAACTAGGCTTATCGAGCACCTATGAACAACTATCATACATCTCCTATGGCGAGGCTAGGTAAGTCTTCCACCTGCATCACCGAAGAGACCCCGACATCTGGGTGTCTCCCAGTTAAGAAAACCTCACCACGACCCTCTTTATCAAACGTAAAAGGCTTTATGCAAAGAACGTAACCGCTATATCAATTCCCACATGGACGTACATAAGCGGTATCCACAGAAGCGTACATGGTGTGTATGTGCTCAATATATGCAGTAAAATGACACTAAAAGGCTGAATTCACAGCCCAAAAACTAGCCAATAACACCTGCAAGTGTCTGTCAACTCTGATGTTTTAGGCTTTAAAAACCTGCATAAATTTGCAGCAACTGCTCCCACCAAAACTGAAAACCCCTCAAGAAACCTGTAGTTTTACGAGTGTGGCTGAAAATACAGCCCCAAAGGTTGATATTTATTGTCTGAGAAGTACAAGGAACACTCTTCTTGATGTTCTTGGACCTGTGTGAAGAGAACTACGTGCGAAAGTACTCCGAAATGGTTCCAAAAACACCCCAAAATTGCTTCAGAAATAGGCTTTAAAAGCAAAAATGAAGCTTTGAGGGACCAAAACTTGTTCAAGGTAATGTCAACCTTAGTCTTTCCCCTTCTTCAAACACCACAAGAGTGTAGGTTAGTGGCAAGAGATTGCCACAGTTAAGCGAGCTCTGGGGGGAACAGTACTAGGATGGGTGACCTCCCGGGAAGTACCGGGAACCTCTATATTCCTTGATCGTTGAGGTCCTCCCTCGCGCGCAACCAACGGCGCCAACGGTGACTTCGGTGACTCGGATGACAAGGTATGCCAAGGTCTATGCCTTGGTCACCACCTTAGTCGTAAGCCTTGGAGAAAGCCTGGGGAGGGGGGGTGCTCGCTTCGCTCGCACAAAAGGAACAATGCTTTTTGCCTCGAACTGCTCTGATACCAGTGAAGTATTTCGATGGCGATGCACCGTGCTGCACTCTCCTTCTCGAGAGCTCCACGACGATATGCTCGGAGTTGAAAACCGAGCTCCTGATGCCGCACAGTACTCCACACAGAGGCTGTAGAATACGCAGAAAACACAGTACACAAGGAGCACGAAGACAGACTTCTTAGGTCTTAGAAATGCGGTCGAACTTACAGTCCGTGACTGACCAGGCCACTATATGTTTTATTAAAGAACATATACAAAGAAGTGTCCGATGGCCATTTGGCCTTTCACATGGACACTAACGGTAACAGGTAAGATATTTTCAAAACTTGATCTCCGTCAAGGATATCATCAAATTAGAATTAAATCTGAAGATGTTCCTAAAACAGCTTTCAGAACTAAGTCCGGGTATTTTGAGTTTTTTGTCATGCCTTTTTGGACTAACAAATGCCCCATCCACGTTCATGACACTAATGAACACTATATTAAGTCCGTATTTGGGAAAATTTGTAGTTGATTTTCTTGATGATATTCTTGTCTATAGTCAAGATGAAGCCTCTCATCTAGAACATTTGGAAAAAGTTTTCCAAGTTCTAAGAGAAAATAAATTATTCGGAAAAGAAGATAAATGTGAATTCTTTTCAACAGAAATCATATATCTTGGACACATTATATCTGAAAAAGGGATTCAAGTAGATCTTGATAAGGTCCAAGTTATTCTTAACTTCAGTTTAAGATGTGTGTCTCTGAATTCCAAGGTGATGTTCTGGTTTCAATGGTTGATTTTGCAAAAAACTATACATTCTGCGAGCAAAATGAAATACAATCTATGCATTGGTGGTCTATACAAGTAACTATTTTTATGCAGATCACATATTTTTGTTTGGAGGGTATTCCTAAAAAGGTAATCCACTTCTTCATATCTGATGACAAGAAGCATGACACCCTTTTTGTGCAACATTGTTTCCAATTACATTGGCAATGATTGAGAGAACTAAATCTTGAATTAAGCCAACATTGGGTATGGTCAAATGGTGCAGCTTCTCAATTTAAAGCTAAACGTCCACTTTACTTTGTAGGAAGATATCCAGGGCTAACACGCATGACTATGATATGGAACTTCTTTGAGTCAGGGAACAGGAAGGGAGAACATGATGGTGTAGGTGCAGTTGTGAAAAGGATGCTAACCCATGAATAACTTAAACATGAAGGTGCAATGGTGAAGTGTGTTGCAGATGTTGTCAAATTTCTCAGGGGACATTTCTTAGAGTCAAAAGGGAGAAATGTCACATGGGTCTTCTAGGAAGTGAAGATTGACAAAGTGAACAGGGAGAAAGCTTGGGATTGTAAGGGGATATCTCAAGTTTGATCCTTGCAAAGATTTGTGGCTATCAAGGTTAGGTGGACATTGCATTGGTGTTAGAGAACTAACATGTTATTGCTTTCATTGTATCCATGGTTAGTGGAAAAGATTCATCAACAAATGCCACGTTCAAAATTGGGCGTACCATGCTTTGACTCCTATGAGTGAGTCAGATGAAGCAGAAGACTCATCCTTTTCCAATTTTACATTTGAAGGTGATGGCAGCTACCTATCACATGCTTTGGCAATGGATGACAACTTTGTAGTCAATGCAGAAGAGGATAATGATGAAGGTGCAGATTTCTATTTATTAAAGTGCACACAAGGAAAACAGTTCAGCCGAAGAATGTAATGGATGCGTGGAACAACCTAATAGCTTCTGGAACATATTATGTGGTGGTTTTATTTATGAGAGACTAGAAGAAAATGTCTATAGGTTGTTAGAAACAAGACCACCAGCTTATATGTATTCCCATCTTGTAAGATGCATTAAAATACCCATTTCACAAGTCCACGATTGTAAAGATATGTTTACCATAAATGGTGATGTGTATGAGGCTGTTTATAATAGTATGCTCTGGAATTTGTAATACCCATGTGACATTGGACAACTTTTTTTCTAGCACTATGTAGTACATGATTTGACTAGATAATTATAAACTAGTTTCTTTAGTAAGCATTTATGTGCTGAGAAGTTCAATCAAGTGGAACATCTGCTGCCTCCCTAATAAAGCTACTAAATGGATAGCTAGATCCTTGGATTCGTTTGACATATAACATCATAAAAAGAATCACTAAACATTTTTATATAGAAAACTATAAATCGTGGCAAGATCATTCTTTATGGGATATTATTGTGTTTCCTCACCCTTTTGTTGTTGTAGGCAGTTCCCTTTGTTGTAGATTATGGAAGGCTTGGATGGAGGTTAAAAAGGAATGTTGCCCTAATGAGAAGTACTTTACTGATTCTGCCTTTTTTCTTCAAGAAAGCATCTGGATTGGATGGCTATCTCTTTGGAACAATTGCAAAATGGGAATCAAAGAGCACAAGTGTTGCAAGAAGGGATACTCTAGTTGGAATGACCTCACTGTCAATGGTGGGGTCATTCAAGACTCTCCTATAATGGATATCACTAACTTATCTCCTACTTGTCTTCAGGTATTGCCGCTACACAAAAAGGTGTTGCAGGAGAGGCTTCTTGAATGCACTTCCCATAGGCCTATTCACCTTGCTGATGTTGTCAGATACATGTTGCAGAAATTCAAGAGGTGTAGAGGGTTCAAAGACATTGTAATGAGGTGTCTTCTTGCTATCAAGATAGCCCCTTCTGAGGATTTTCAACTGTCTAAACATTTGCATAACACCTCCCCAACCAGTAGAGAGATTCATTACTTAAGTTGTACTCTAGTTCCAAATTCGACATGATTTTCTCATGTACATGAGCTTGTGTATCAGGAACCTTTGTATCTCTTTGACTTGTATCCTACCCAGATGTATGTCCCCTGCTCCAGTAGTATTTGCTGAGTATTTATTGTAATCTGGGACCCTTGTGTGGGATCATGCCCTCTGTACACTTACATATACCTTCATTAATCTAATCTTCTTACTGTCTTACAAGAAAAGGTGGAGTGCTTATCTGTATTTGGTGAGGGTTTGCCCCTAGCAGATTTTGTAACTCTTCTATATTAATATTCATTTTTTTGTTCTCTCAAAAAAAAAGAGCGTGGCTCAGTTCAGTTGGATTGGCTCTTCGCCTCTTGAGGCGGGGGTAGGGGTTTAATCATTGGCTATGGCAAGACGCTATGTAACTCATCTAACCCTTGCTTTGTGGGATACGGGGGGTCCCATGGGTACTATGCATGTTCACTTGTATAGTTGCAACCTCAAAATTAAAGTCTGGGGGATTAGGCTTAGGTTGAACCTCCATTTCAAAAGGAAAAAAGAAAAGTTTGGCAGCTTACCTCCCTCAGAACAAAACACACACCCCTGAAACAGATGAATTGATGTGCAGATGGAAGCATGATCTTGGAAGGAAATTCCATTTATCTTCCATTGGAATACTTTGAATCCCCCCATAGACTTAAAAGTTTTTTTATAATGGAAAATAGAGATTAAATTAAATTTAGGAAATATTGTATAGCTGTGCGGCTTAGATGATTTCCAAAAGACTAGAGGGTTTGTTAGGGGCTTGGATAAAGCCATAAAGAGGGAAGTCAGAAGGAATGCAGCTAAGATGATTGAGGAGGCAATCAAGTATGCGCAGATATATGAGGACCATAAACGTCCTCAGTATACTCCTATGGAGACAGAACAGCCCCTCAAGCCTCTTAGTACGACTAAATTTAAGAAAAAGTATCCTTTTGGGAAAAACCAAGTTTTTATTAAAAAACAAAGATCACAAGGGCCTAGATTATCTACAAACCAGTTTGAGAGGGTCAAAAGAGACAACCTGTGTTTTAGGTGCCTACCTCCTAGCCATTCACAGTGGAACTGTCCACTCAAGAAGGGGGAAGAAAAGAAGAAGGGACCAGAGTCTAGTATGACCCCTGAGAAGGGAAAAAAGACGGTCCATGTAGTGCAGACCCTTCCTATTCATGGAAGCTCTAGCTGGAAGGGAGTGGAGGTGATGCACGAAGATATAGAGCACACCTGTTGTTTGATTCAATCATTGTGGTCACCGCAATTTGGACCACATGACTTAGTTAAACTACATGGTAGTGTATACAGGACCAGGGTGCGAGTCATGATAGATGACTCTGCTACTCATAATTTTATAAACTATGCTTTGGTCAAGAAATAGATTCCCCAGCAGCCTAGTGCACATAGATACATTGTATCTATGATGCAAGGGCAAGATAAAAGAATATGGGATACTATGGTATCCAATTTGGAAGTCAATATTCACGACTATACAGATTATATGGACTTCCAAATTATGAACATGGAGAGGACAGATCTAGTATTAGGAAGAGAGTGGCTATGGCAGTTGGGAGACACACTTAAACGCAGCTATCAAAACAACACACTCGAATTTGAAAAGAATGGAAGTAAAGTTTGTATTCAGGGAGAGAGAGAGATGTACCTAGTGCACCTCTCATTTCATCACTAGAGTTGTATAGTCTTTGTTATTCTCAGCATGCACAGGACATGTTTTTATTGTATAGTCATGATATGGAGCATTGTACAGACAGCTCATCTGATGTATATTTTTATGCTAGGAATGTAAATATGAACAGGACTTTCTACTATTCTTTTTTGCAAGAGTGTGTGGTTAAAATTTTTAAGGATCTTATGTTTGAGTACAGAGATGTTTTTCCCATTGACTTACCTAGAGGGCTACCACCTGAGAGAGGGGACATTGACCATGCCATAGAGGTTGTTACTTGTTGGTGCAGACCAATCACCAATTGAAGGCTTGGAAGGTTAAAGAGTGAAGGAAGGATCAACTATTGAAGCTTGGAAGAAAGACATATTCAGAGGATAAGAGAAGTGTACACATATGTACATTAGTATAATCATAGGTGACTTAGATCTTTGTTTGAGTAAGAATCTTGTACAAATTATCTATAAATACTTTGAGAAAAGTCGGGGCATGTATGAGAGCATATGTGACAATAGTTAGAAGCCAAGATTGAGGAAGTTAGAAGTCATGAGATAGAGAAAAAGTTAGTTGAGTTAGCTCTCATCACTCAGTTGTAAATTTTTCTGAGTAATTGAAAATCTTGCGCCCGATGTTTCTGCGTGTTCTCCTTCTACAGTAGATCAATCGTGAAATGCTTTTGTACAAGTCTAAGTTGGAAGGTGCTTGACCTCTGTACAAAGTTTTAGCTTCCAATTGCAATCAGGCTTAGAGAATTAAGTGCAGGAACATTCATATGTGAAGTGTGTTCACAGGTTCCTAAAACAGGCGCAGATTTCGAAGCTATTGTTTTGATCATTTCTCCTAGCACAGTTTAAAGTTTTGCATGAGTGAGGGCTTAATCTTTAAGTTGAAAGATAAGCTACTTATGGCTAGAAGCATTTTGTAAAACGGGTTCGACATTGTGAGAACCAAAGTTAAGAAGTTAGGGGTGTCAAATCGACTTCTCAGAAGTACAGATTTGGACATAGGTAACTTGTGAAGTCAATTTCTCAAGTTATACTTAATCTTTTGAAGTGATTCAACTTGGAGGAGATGCGCAATCTCTAGGAGATGATTCGTACAAAGTTTCATCAAAAACTTTACACGTTTGATAGGTTAATGTGAAGAAATAGTGCAGCAGACGTTTCTGTGTTTTATCTTCTTCACAGATTTTCTCAATTTTGATAAGTTGAAGATTGATCCTCTAAATTAGTGGAAGTTTTGACTTACTCTTGGTATAGAGGTGCTCTAATCACAAGAGTAGGTTGTTCTTTTGGAGATTAACACTCTCCATCAGTGGTATCAGAGCAGGAGACATCAAATCAAGGAAAGGAAGGTCCCGACTGCTGCACATTCAAGAAGTTCAACATTTGAAGAACTAAGAAGTGAAAGCTTGGAGTCAAAAGCCTGAGGAGAAGACTACTCGACATCAAGAAAGGCAAAAGGAGTCTAATTCGAAGTAAAGGTACATACATTGTTTGTAAAGCTTGAAGATTTCAATACACAGGTGGATACAAGATGGGAGAAGCTCTACAGATAGAGAAATTGGATAGGGAAAACTATCCTGCATGGTCAATGAGGATGGAAGCTCATCTTATGAGCAAAGATTTAATTGGTTACATCACAGGAGAAGAAGAGAAGCCAGAGTTCAGAGATCCTAGTGTTCCAACTAGGGAAGAGTTAGCAGATCTAAAAAATTGGATGAAGAAAGATGCTCAAGCTAGGAGCATTATCTATATGGGAGTCAATGATTACTTGTTACCTCATATTAGAGGTCTTGAAAGTGCAACTGACATATGGAATGCTTTGGAGGAGCATTTCCAGAACACTACAAAGTCAAGGAAGGCATCCTTATGGGCAGAGTTTACTACCTTCAAGAAGAAGGCCTCTCAATCTATTTCAGACTATGTGACAAGGATGAAAGATATTGCAGATGCTTTAGGAGCTGTTGATGAAGACATTGAGGAGGATAAATTGGTAAGGCAAATTCTTACAGGGTTGAGAGGTGATGACAAATGGAAGCCATTTATTTTGTCTACAGAGTTATCACTTGACCATTTCACTCCTGATTTAAATCAATTGTTAGGTCATATGCTAACATTTGAGCAGGATGTTAAAGGAGATGGTGACAAGAGTACAGGTCATGCAATGTACTCAAAGGACAAGAAGAAGAATAGCAAAGGAAAACAACAAGCAGGTGAAGATGAAGGAACAACTACTCAAGCCAACTTCCTAAGAGGAAGAGGAGGTGGCAAAGGTAGAGGAAGAGGCAGGAACAACAAAGATGGAGGCAAAGCTTGCTGGATTTGTGGTAAGACAAATCACTTAGCTAATGATTGTTGGCATAATAATCAGAATAATGGTGGATACAATCAAAATTATAATTCAAGAGGAAGAGGTGGCAGAAATCAAAGAGGTAATTACAGAGGTAGAGGTGGAAGGAATTACTTTGGAAGAAATGCAGGTAGAGGATTCCAAAGTCAACAATACAACAACACCTACTACAATTATGCTTCAGATCAAAAGGAAGATTCAACATTGATAATGAATGCAACTTGTGAAAGGCAGAATGAAGATCAAAGAGTCTTCTACATTGACTCAAGGTGTAGCAATCACCTGAGTGGTAACATATCTTTGATGACTGATTTGGAGAATAAAGTTTTTAATCATGTTGTTCAAACAGGTGACAACACAAAGCACAATGTGAAGTCAATTGGATCAGTGAAGGCCAAGGATGGAAGCACCTTATTGAGTAAGGTTTTGTATGTTCCTACAATCCCTAAGAATTTGATAAGTGTAGGTCAAATTGTTGAAAAGGGATATGAAGTAAGGTTCACTAATGATGGAGTATATGTGGAAGACCCTAGCCAAGGGTATAGACAGATTGTTTCAGGGAAAAAGGAAGGAAGATTATTTACATTGAAGATTCAAGGCAACATTGGTCATGCTATGTTCACATATGGAGGTCATAAGATCTCTGAGTTAGATCTTTGGCACAAGAGGCTTGGACATTTCAATGAAAGAGGTATTAAAGATATGATTAACAATGGTTCAGTGCTTGGATTGCCTAATGTTGCAGGTCAACATATGACATACAAATGTGAGGCATGTCAATTAGGTAAGGCTCATAAACATTCCTATTCCAAGCATGGTTTTATGTACTCAGAGAAGCTTGAGTTGGTACACACAGATGTGTGGGGACCATCAAAAGATTTCAGTATAAATGGATCAAGGTATTATGTGATTTATGTTGATGATGCTACTAGGTGGATCACTATCTATGTGATCAAAGATAAGTCAGAAGTGTTTAATACATTTAAACACTATCATGCATATGCAGAAAGAATTACAGGTCATAAGTTGAAAAGACTAAGGTCAGATGGAGGGGGAGAGTATTTCTCAAATGAGTTCAGTGATTACTTATGGAATGCAGGTATAAAAAGGGAAGTTACTTGCAGGTACTCTCCTCAACAAAATGGTGTTGCAGAAAGGAGAAATAGAACAATTGTTGAGTTTGCAAGATCCATGATGAAGGAGAAAAATTGCCCTAATTATTTGTGGGCTGAAGCTGTAAATACAGCCACTTATTTGGTCAATAGGTTACCATGTAAAGCCTTGCAGGGTATGACACCATATGAGGCTTGGTGGGGTAAAAGACCTACCTTGGATCATTGCAGAGTTTTTGGGTGTGTGGCATATGCATATGTGCCATCACAATTAAGGCACAAGTTGGAGCCTAAAGCTGAAAAGTATGTTTTCATTGGCTATGATGATAAGCAGATGGGCTATAGATTGTGGAGTCCATCAACAAAGAAATTTATGGTTTCTAAGGATGTTACATTTGATGAACAAAGCACTTGGTATGCAGGTACAATCAATATCAATACAGGTGATGAAGAAGAAGTGAGTCAAAGAAAAGGTAAATCAAAAGTTCAAATATTTGATGAGCAAGAGAATAATGAAGTGCAGGTTGAAGTGGAAGAGACACCAAGATTTGATCGTGAATGTCAAGAGCCAGAAACCTCAAGGAGTGGAGAACTCAGAAGGTCAACAAGAAATAGGTGGCAACCTACAAGGTATAGTTATGATACTTCATTTCTAGCCACAAAAGATTATGCTTATATGGTGAATACAGATGAAGACCCTTCTACATATGAAGAGGCAAAAGGTAAGGAAAAATGGGAGAATGCTATGCAGGAAGAATATGATGCACTATTGGAGAATCAAACTTGGGATTTGGTTCCTAAACCAAATAGTCAGAAGATTATTGGATGCAAGTGGGTCTACAAGACAAAAAGGTTTGCAGATGGAAGTGTGTCTAGATACAAAGCTAGACTTGTTGTCAAAGGCTTTGCTCAAACATATGGTATTGATTATGATGAGACCTATAGTCCTGTGGCAAAGATGACAACCATAAGGACACTTATTGCTATTGCTGCATGTAAAGGTTGGAAGCTATGTCAACTTGATGTGAAAAATGCTTTTTTGAATGGTTATATTTTAGATGATGTATTCATGGAGCAACCTCAAGGGTTCAGAGATATAAAGTATCCAGATCATGTGTGCAAGCTCAAGAGAGCTTTGTATGGCTTGAAGCAGGCCCCAAGGGCATGGAACTATAGACTTGTGAAGTTCCTAAAGGAACTTGGTTTTCAGGTGTCTAAAGCAGATAGTAGCTTGCTTGTCAAGGCAAGTGAAAATGGTTTCATATATATGTGCATATATGTTGATGATATAATTCTTACAGGTACAGATGAAGAAGGAATACAAAAGCTTAAGAGGCAAATGGAGAAGGAGTTCAAGATAAGTGACTTGGGAGACTTATCATACTTCTTGGGCATGGAGATTACATATACTCAACATGGAGTATTTGTGACCCAAGAAAGGTATTTGAAGAACTTGTTAATCAAGTTTAAAATGGATGATTGCAGGGTAGCACCTACACCAATGGAGGTGAATCACAAATTGAGTAAGTATGGAGGTGAAGAATTCAAGGACATGAGACAATATCAGAGTTTGGTTGGTAGTCTTATCTATGCTACTCTAACTAGACCTGATTTATCATATACAGTAGGGGTTTTGTCTCAATTTATGCATTGCCCAAGGAAAGAACATTGGATTGCAGGACAAAGGGTGTTGAGGTACATTAAGGGTACACTCAATGAAGGTTTGTATTATGGGTTTACCTCAGATACAAATATCAAAGTTTATAGTGATGCAGATTGGGCAGGTAATCCAGATGATAGAAGATCAACCTATGGATACATGTGTTATGTGGGAGATAAGTTAATCTCATGGTGTTCTAAGAAGCAACATACAGTTGCTTTGTCTTCTACAGAAGCTGAGTATAAAGGCATGGTTGAAGCTGCAAAGGAAGTGATTTGGCTCAAGACCTTGATGAAGAGTCTTGACATTATGCATGGGGTACCAATTATATATGGAGATAACATGAGTTCATTGTATTTAGCTGCTAATCCTGTTTTTCATGCCAGGACCAAACACATTGAGATTCAGTATCACTTTCTAAGAGAGAAGGTGATGGATAAAGAGATTGAAGTAATCCATACTTCAACAAAAGATCAGATAGCTGATATGCTTACAAAAGGCTTGGATGGACCAAAGTTACAAAGGTTCAAAGACATGGCAGGTATAAAGAAGATAGTGAAGACCTCAATTGATGATTGAGGGGGAGCTGTTGGTGCAGACCAATCACCAATTGAAGGCTTGGAAGGTTAAAGAGTGAAGGAAGGATCAACTATTGAAGCTTGGAAGAAAGACATATTCAGAGGATAAGAGAAGTGTACACATATGTACATTAGTATAGTCATAGGTGACTTAGATCTTTGTTTGAGTAAGAATCTTGTACAAATTATCTATAAATACTTTGAGAAAAGTCGGGGCATGTATGAGAGCATATGTGACAATAGTTAGAAGCCAAGATTGAGGAAGTTAGAAGTCATGAGATAGAGAAAAAGTTAGTTGAGTTAGCTCTCATCACTCAGTTGTAAATTTTTCTGAGTAATTGAAAATCTTGCGCCCGATGTTTCTGCGTGTTCTCCTTCTACAGTAGATCAATCGTGAAATGCTTTTGTACAAGTCTAAGTTGGAAGGTGCTTGACCTCTGTACAAAGTTTTAGCTTCCAATTGCAATCAGGCTTAGAGAATTAAGTGCAGGAACATTCATATGTGAAGTGTGTTCACAGGTTCCTAAAACAGGCGCAGATTTCGAAGTTATTGTTTTGATCATTTCTCCTAGCACAGTTTAAAGTTTTGCATGAGTGAGGGCTTAATCTTTAAGTTGAAAGATAAGCTACTTATGGCTAGAAGCATTTTGTAAAACGGGTTCGACATTGTGAGAACCAAAGTTAAGAAGTTAGGGGTGTCAAATCGACTTCTCAGAAGTACAGATTTGGACATAGGTAACTTGTGAAGTCAATTTCTCAAGTTATACTTAATCTTTTGAAGTGATTCAACTTGGAGGAGATGCGCAATCTCTAGGAGATGATTCGTACAAAGTTTCATCAAAAACTTTACACGTTTGATAGGTTAATGTGAAGAAATAGTGCAGCAGACTTTTCTGTGTTTTATCTTCTTCACAGATTTTCTCAATTTTGATAAGTTGAAGATTGATCCTCTAAATTAGTGGAAGTTTTGACTTACTCTTGGTATAGAGGTGCTCTTATCACAAGAGTAGGTTGTTCTTTTGGAGATTAACACTCTCCATCATTACTAACACTAACCCTATTTGCATACCACCTTATAGGCTTAGTGTTTCTCAGCATGAGGAGGTCGAGAAGCAATTGCAGGATTATTTAGATAAGGGCTTCATCAAACCTAGTAACTCACCATGGGCATCACCAATGCTTCTAGTTAAAAAGAAAGATGGCTCTATGAGATTATGTATAGACTATAGAGCACTTAATAAGGTAACTATCAAAAATAGGTTTCCAATGCCTAGATTGGAAGACCTATTTGATCAGTTACATCAAGCTAGGTATTTTAGCAAGCTTGACCTTAGATCAGGATATCATCAGATTAGGAATAGGACATAGGATGTCGCAAAGACCGCATTTAGAACTAGATATGGGCACTATGAGTTTTTGGTGATGCCTTTTGGCCTCACCAATGCTCCAGCCACTTTCATGAAACTCATGAATAGTGTTTTAAGGCCTTATCTACGACATTTTGTGGTACACTTTCTGGATGACATTCTGATCTATAGTGCATCAGAAGAGGAGCACTTGGAACACTTGAGAAAGGTATTTCAAGTGCTAAGGGAAAACTCACTCTTTGCTAAGGAATCAAAGTGAGAATTTTTCAAGACAGAGGTTAGATGCCTTGGGCATATAGTCTCCTAGGATAGAATCCAGATGGATCCTCAAAACGTAAGGGCTATTATGGAATGGCCACATCCAAGGAACCTGGAAGAGCTGTAGATCTTCCTAGGTTTATCAGGTTTCTATCAAAGAATCATTAAGAACTATGCCAAGATTGTTGTCCCGATGACAGAACAGCTTAAAGGGAAAGGGAAAACCTTTCATTGGGGAGACGAACAGAAGCAAAGTATGGAAAAGTTGAAAGTAGCAATTGCTACAGCTCCACTTTTACATATAACAGATCCCAATAAACCATTTGTGGTTGAGACTGACGCGAGTGACTTTGCCATAGAAGCGGTTTTAGTACAGGATGGTCGACAAGTAGCTTTTGAGAGCAAGAAACTAGAATCGGCTCAGAAGAATTACTTCGTCTATGAGAAGGAGTTGTATGCAATAGTCCATGCTTTGAAGAAGTGGCGTCATTATTTATATGGTGCCAAAGTCACGATAGTGTTTGATCAAGAGATGATGGAGAGTGTTAATCTCCAAAAGAACAAATTAACCTTGAATTTAGATCACCTCTATATCAAGATCAATTTTAGACTCCACCTAATTTAGAGAATCTTCACCAAATTATCAGGAAATTGATTATTCTGAAAAATTCAATTTCTTCAGAAAAGTCTGCTGCAGATTAGTCACTCATTGACTAATCAATCCTGTAAAGTTTTTGATAAAACTTTGCACAACACTTCGCCTTAAGGTTGCGCAACTTTTCCAAGTTAAATCTCTCAAAAAGATTAAGTACACACTGAGAAATGTGTGAAACACTTTACCTATGTCTGAAAGCGCTTCTCTGCAATGGCGACTTTGACACCTGCAACTTCTTAGCATTGGTTCTCCCAACTCTGAACCCGTTTGATCAAGATCTTCTAGCCATAGATAGCTTACCTTCCAACTTAGATTTTGAGCCCTCACTTGTGTAAAACTTTACACTGTGGACTGAGCACTGACCATTTCTTTGAAGATGAAATGTGCGCCAGATTTTTCGACTCTCAGAACATCTTCACATATGAATGTTCTTAAACAAAATTCTCACAGCCTGATTTAAATTAATCTCTCAAATTCTAGTCATAGATAGATTAGCTATGGACTTAGATACGTGCAAAAGGATTCTTCAAAAGATTAAGCACAGAAGGAGAATGAGAAAGAAGATCGACGCGCAGAATTCTACAACATTTTCTTCTTCATTACTTTTCATACATATGGTTGATGATACATACAATGTTCATCACCTCTTCACCTATTCTTCTCTATCTGATCTATATCACTCTCTCTTCTTATGAATACGTATCTGTAGATATATATACGAGTCTAACTCGTCATCTTTTTCAAAATACATTGAACTATTTACAAGAGTAATATACAAAAGAAACATTTCTGATTCTATTTTCTTCCTCTGAAAGTAATCTTTATTCTTCCACATATCTTCTCACTTTGATCTTCATATAATCACTATTGATGATTGCTCTGCTCCAACAGCTCCCCCTCAATCTTCAATTGTGATTACCTGCATCTTCTTTATTCCTGCCATATCTTTAAACCTCTGCAACTTAGGTCCATCCAAACTTTTAGTCATCATATCTGCAAGTTGATCTTTTGTAGGAGTGTGTATGACTTCAATCTCTTTCTCAATGACCTTCTCTCTTAGAAAATGATACTGTATTTCAATATGCTTAGTTCTAGCATGAAATACAGGATTAGCTGCCAAGTATAATGAACTCATATTGTCTCCACAAATAATAGGAGTACTCTGAATCACATCAAAAACTTTCAAAAGTGTCTTTAGCCATATTACCTCTTTTGCAGCTTCCACCATACCTTTATATTCTGCTTCTGTAGATGACAAAGCAACTGTATGTTGCTTCTTGGAACACCATGAAATCAATTTGTCTCCTACATAGCACAAGTATCCATGTGTTGATCTTCTATCATCCACATTACCTGCCCAATCTGCATCACTATATATCTTGATTCTTGTATCTGAAGTAAACCCATAGTACAACCCTTCTTTGAGTGTACCCTTGATGTACCTAAGTACTCTTTGTCCTGCAATCCAATGTTCCTTTCTAGGACAATGCATGAATTGTGAAAGCACACCAACTGCATATGACAAGTCAGGCCTTGTCAATGTAGCATAAATCAAGCTACCAACCAAACTTTGATAGAGTTTCATATCTCTGAACTCTTCTCCTCCAAACCTAGACAATTTATGGTTCACTTCCAAAGGTGTAGGTGCAACCCTGCAATCTTCCATTTTAAATTTGGTTAGCAAATTTTTAAGATACCTTTCTTGGGTCACATATACTCCATATTGAGTATAAGAGATCTCCATTCCCAAGAAGAATGATAGGTTCCCCAAATCACTGATTTTGAACTCTTTCTCCATCTGCTTCTTGATCATTTGTATCCCCTTATCATCTGTTCCTGTAAGTATTATGTCATCAACATAAATACACACATAAATGAATCCATTTTCACTTGCTTTGACTAGCAAGCTACTATCTGCCTTTGATGCTTGAAATCCAAGATCATTCAAGAATTTTACAAGCCTATAATTCCAAGCCCTTGGGGCTTGTTTCAACCCATACAAAGCTCTCTTGAGCTTACATACATAATTTGGACTCACTTGATCTTTGAACCCATCTGGTTGCTCCATGTAGACTTCATCTGAAATGTAACCATTCAAGAAAGCATTTTTAACATCTAATTGAGACAACTTCCAACCTTTACAAGCAGCAATTGCAATAAGTGTCCTGATGGTTGTCATCTTTGCCACAGGACTATAAGTCTCATCATAGTCCACTCCATATGTCTGTGCATACCCTTTCACAACAAGTCTAGCTTTGTACCTAGACACACTTCCATCTGCAAATCTCTTTGTTTTGTAAACCCACTTACATCCAATAATCTTCTGACTATTAGGTTTAGGAACCAAATCCCATGTTTGATTCTCTATCAATGCATCATACTCCTCTTGCATAGCATCTTCCCAATTCTTCTTCCCTTTGGCTTCTTCATATGTAGAAGGATCTTCATCTGCTTTTACCAAATAAGCATAATCTTTAGTAGTCAAGAATGAAGTGTCATAGCTATACCTTGTAGGTTGCCATTTGTGCCTAGATGATCTCCTAACTTCTGCACTTCTTGAGGTCTCTGGTTCATCACATTCTGGATCAAACCTTGGCCTCTCTTCAACTTCAATCTGCACTTCATTACTCTCACTTTCATCAAGTAATTGAATCTTTGCTTTACCTTTCCTTTGTTCCACTACTTCTTCATCATCTGCATGTACATTATATTTACCTGCATACCAAGTACCTTGCTCATCAAATGTAACATCCTTGGATACAATAAATTGCTTTGTGGATGGACTCCACAACCTGTATCCCATTTGCTTATCATCATAACCAATGAATACATACTTCTCTGCCTTAGGCTCCAACTTATGCCTCAATTGAGATGGCACATATGCATATGCCAAGCATCCAAATATTCTGCAATGATCTAAGGTAGGTTTCTTACCCCACCAAGCTTCATATGGTGTCATACCCTGCAAAGCTTTACAAGGCAATCTATTAACCAAATATGTAGCTGTATTAACAGCCTCAGCCCACAAATAATTTGGGCAATTCTTCTCTTTCATCATGGACCTTGCAAACTCAACAAGAGTCCTATTTCTTCTTTCTGCTACCCCATTTTGTTGAGGAGAGTACCTGCAAGTAACTTCTCTCTTTATACCTGCATTCCACAAATAATCATTGAACTCATTTGAAAAATACTCTCCCCCTCCATCTGACCTTAGTCTTTTCAATTTTTGACCTGTAATCCTTTCTGCATATGCATGATAGTGTTTAAATGTATTAAACACTTCTGACTTTTCCTTAATCACATAAATTGTGATCCACCTGGTAGCATCATCAACATATATGACATAATATCTTGAACCATTTATACTAAAGTCCTTTGAAGGACCCCACACATCTGTATGCACCAATTCAAGTCTTTCTGAATACATAAATCCATGCTTGGAATAGGATTGCTTATGAGCCTTACCTAATTGACATGCCTCACATCTGTATGTCATGTGTTGACCTGCAATGTTAGGCATTCCAAGCACTGAATCATTGTTAATCATTTCTTTGATACCTCTTTCATTAAAGTGTCCAAGTCTTTTGTGCCAAAGATCCAATTCTGACACCTTCTGCTCTCCATATGTGAACATAGCATGTCCAACATTTCCTTGTACCTTCAATGTGAAAAGCCTTCCTTCTTTCTTTCCTGCAATAACTTGTTTATACCCTTGACTAGGGTCTTCCACATAAACTCCATCATTGGTAAACCTTACCTCATAACCTTTTTCCACAATTTGACCTACACTGATCAAATTCTTTGGAATTGTGGGAACATAAAGTACCTTACTCAGAAGAGTGCTCCCATCCTTAGCCTTGACTGAACCAATTGACTTTACCTTATGCTTTGTATTATCACCTGTCTGAACTGTATGATTAATTGCATTATGGTCTAGGTCAGTCATCAAAGCAATATTTCCACTTAAATGATTACTACATCCTGAATCAATATAGAACACTCTCATGTCCTCATGTGAGGTTTCACATGTATTCATAATGAGAGTCGAATCCTCCTTTTGATCTGATGCATAGTTGTAATAGGTGTTATTATAGGATTGATTTTGGAAGTTTCTTCCACCACCTCTTCCAAAAGAATTCCTACCACCTCTACCTCTGAAATTTCCTCTCTGAAATCTACCACCTCTTGCTCTTTGATTAAAGTTCTGATAATTACCATTGTTTTGATTATTGTGCCAACAATCATGAGATAGATGATTGGTCTTACCACATATCCAACAAGCTCTTGCATTATCTTTGTTGTTTCTGCCTCTTCCTCTACTTCTGCCATTTCCTCTTCCTCTTATGAAGTTTGCTTGGTTTGATGTACCTTCTTCTTCACCTGATTGTTGCTTCCCTTTGTTGGCTTTCTTCTTGTCTTTAGAATACATTGCATGACCTGCACTCTCATCAACATCTCCTTTGACATCATTCTCAAAAGTTAGCATATGACCTAACAATTGATTCAAATCAGGAGTAAAGTGATCTAATGAAAGTTCTGTAGATAAAATGAAAGGCTTCCACTTCTCATCTCCTCTTAGCCCTGTAAGTATTTGTCTTACCAATTTGTCTTCTTCAATATCTTCATCAACTGCACCTAAAGAATCTGCAATGTCCTTCATCTTTGTCACATAATCAGAGATTGATTGTGAGGCCTTCTTCTTGAAGGTAGTAAATTCTGCCCATAGTGAAGCCTTCCTTGATTTGGTTGTATTTTGGAAATGCTCTTCCAAAGCATTCCAAATGTCACAAGCACTCTCAAGTCCTCTAATGTGAGGAAGCAAATAGTCATTGACTGCCATGTAGATGATGCTTCTTGCTTGAGCATCCTTCTTCATCCAATTCTTCAAATCTGCAAGCTCCTCTCTAGTTGGAACACTAGGATCTCTGAATTCTGGCTTTTCTTCATCTCCTGTGATGTATCCTATCAGATCTTTGCTCATAAGGTGAGCTTCCATTCTCATAGACCATGCAGGATAGTTCTCTCTATCCAACTTTTCAATTTGGAGACTATCTCCCATCTTTACTTCACCTGTAGCTTCAAATCTTTAACCTTTACAGATAATAAATGTACCTTTACTTCAAATGTTGCTCCTTCTGATCCTTTTGATGCTCTTTGTATGTCTTCCTTCAATCTTTCTTCAACCTTTACCCTTCTGCACCTTCAAAATGTAAAGATTTGTACTTCTGCAATAGTCGGAGTCTTCTTCTTCTCAATTTTGACACAACCTGCTCTGATACCACTGATGGAGAGTGTTAATCTCCAAAAGAACAAATTAACCTTGAATTTAGATCACCTCTATATCAAGATCAATTTTAGACTCCACCTAATTTAGAGAATCTTCACCAAATTATCAGGAAATTGATTATTCTGAAAAATTCAATTTCTTCAGAAAAGTCTGCTGCAGATTAGTCACTCATTGACTAATCAATCCTGTAAAGTTTTTGATAAAACTTTGCACAACACTTCGCCTTAAGGTTGCGCAACTTTGCCAAGTTAAATCTCTCAAAAAGATTAAGTACACACTGAGAAATGTGTGAAACACTTTACCTATGTCTGAAAGCGCTTCTCTGCAATGGCGACTTTGACACCTGCAACTTCTTAGCACTGGTTCTCCCAACTCTGAACCCGTTTGATCAAGATCTTCTAGCCATAGATAGCTTACCTTCCAACTTAGATTTTGAGCCCTCACTTGTGTAAAACTTTACACTGTGGACTGAGCACTGACCATTTCTTTGAAGATGAAATGTGCGCCAGATTTTTCGACTCTCAGAACATCTTCACATATGAATGTTCTTAAACAAAATTCTCACAGCCTGATTTAAATTAATCTCTCAAATTCTAGTCATAGATAGATTAGCTATGGACTTAGATACGTGCAAAAGGATTCTTCAAAAGATTAAGCACAGAAGGAGAATGAGAAAGAAGATCGACGCGCAGAATTCTACAACATTTTCTTCTTCATTACTTTTCATACATATGGTTGATGATACATACAATGTTCATCACCTCTTCACCTATTCTTCTCTATTTGATCTATATCACTCTCTCTTCTTATGAATACGTATCTGTAGATATATATACGAGTCTAACTCGTCATCTTTTTCAAAATACATTGAACTATTTACAAGAGTAATATACAAAAGAAACATTTCTGATTCTATTTTCTTCCTCTGAAAGTAATCTTTATTCTTCCACATATCTTCTCACTTTGATCTTCATATAATCACTATTGATGATTGCTCTGCTCCAACAAGAGAGCATTAAGTGGCTCTCTAATCAAAGAAACCTTAAATGTCGTAAGGCCTGATGGGCAGAGACCCTTCAGGAGTTTGATTATGAGCTTAGGTATAGGAAGGGAAAGTTTAATGTAGTGGCTGATTCACTTAGCCACATGCCTATGCTCAATGGAATGAGTTTTACTCAGATCACTAGTGAGCTACTTGAGTCCATTAAAGGAAAATGTAGGCTTGATCGTGCATATTCCAAGATTTGGGAAGCCATAGAGAATGGTGATCATGATATATGGGTTTCCAGTGAGGATGGAGTATCGACGGGTACTCAAGAAGGATTCAAGTGGAAGAATTACAGTGTCCATAATGGATATCTGTTATATAAACGAAAGGTGTGTGTCCCTAGAGATCTTGAGATGAGACGGCATATTTTGTATGAGTGTCATGACACACCTAGTGCGGGACACCAAGGATTTAACAAGACTTATGATCTTGTTAAAAGGCAGTTTTATTGGCATGGACTTCATAAGGACGTCCTAGAGTATGTGCTTAAGTGCAATAAATGCCAGGTCAACAAAGCTGAGAGGTTGAGGATTGGAGGACTACTCCACCCATTGGATATTCCTAATGGGAAGTGGGAGAGTATCTCCATGGACTTTATAGTCAGATTACCTAAGACATAGAGAGGGCACGACTCAGTCTGGGTAATTGTGGATAGGCTAACCAAAATGGCTAGGTTTATTCCGACATGTACTACAGTGAAGACCCCAGAGTTGGCTAGACTTTTTGTGGAGAACCTATACTGGTTATATGGTCTTTCCTTAGACATAGTTTCCGATCGGGATAGGAAGTTTACTAGCCACTTTTGGAGAGCGGTCTTCAAAAGGTTGGACACCAAACTTAGCATGAGTACGGCCGAGCATCCACAGTCGGATGGGCAAACAGAGAGGGTTAACCAAATCCTAGAGGATATGCTGTGAGCATATGTGAATGAAAGGCAAACTAATTGGGAAGATTACTTACCTATAGTAGAGTTTGCATATAATAGTGCCAAGCACTCTTCCACTAGGCATAGTCCATTTATGCTTATGTATGGGTTTCAACCAAGAGCTCCTTATGTAGTAGGCTTGCAGAATGAAAAAGTTCAAGCTGCAAAGGACTTCTTGGAAGAGATGAACGATATGCTTAGACTTGCTAAAGACAGCATTAGGAGAGCTCAGGATAGAGCTAGAGTCTATGCTGATCCTCAAAGGAGAGACATCAACTTTGAGGTAGGAGAGCAAGTCTATCTTAGAGTTCCATCTAGGTCTGAAACCATGAAGACGGGACCTTGTACAAAACTATCTCCTAGGTATTGTGGACCTTTCCAAATACTTAAGAGAATAGGAAAGATGGCTTACCAGCTCCAACTTCCAGAGAATATTCAAATCCATCAAGTTTTTCATGTTAGCCGGCTTAAGAAAAGGCTGGGTGAATCTGAAAACCTCATTCTAGATAGTCAGGTAGTAGAGCCTATTTCTGTTCAATCTACTCCACATGAGCCTGAGAGCATACTACGCACTCAAGAGAAACGGACGAGAAATCACTTGTATAAAGAGTGTCTAGTAAGGGGGAAAGATAGTTCAGAAGATAGTGCCACATGGGAGGGGGTTAGCACCCTCGAGAGACGGTTTGTCAATTTTAGACTACCTTCCCAAGAGTCTTCTTAAGGGGAAGGATATGGGGAAACAACATGAAGACAGGACCATGTATTTCTATACATGGGGATATAGTGGGAATGGTAGTTCTATTATTGCTCTCTCTCTATTAGACCTTCGAGTATCATTTTTGAGGACAAAAATGTAATTAAGGGGAAGGAAATGTCATCAAGCAACACTTCATCAAATCGTCTTTGCCCATACTGTACCTGACTTACTGGCACGACAAAATCTACTTATTGGCTGATGTTGAGGGTACCGACCTAAGTGTTGGCTCTAAACGCTGACCAATCAACTTCTTCAATAATTTCTCCTGAAAGGCTGGTACCAAGGATAATAATTGGTGTAAAGACAACTGTAATGGTGAGCTAATGATTACCTCAAACCAATCTTTATCATCATCTTGCTTGATTGGATTCTTGTTTTTGGTTGTTATTGATGGTACCATGCCTGCATCTTGCTCTTCCTCGGCCGGATCTATATATTTCACCTGTTTATGCTGCTCTTGCTGAACCTGTTTTTGCACTTTGTCCCTAACCTGTCATTGTTCTTGCCAATTAATAGGACCTTTGTTCTTGGACCTTGTGACTGCCAACACTTCCACTTCTTTTCCTTTCCCACACTACTTACAATCACAGCACCACTGAGAGTCATGCTTTGAATTTACCATTTCCGATGTACTAGGAGCTATCTCCTTTCGACACTCCGATTCTGGTAACTCAATAACTATAGCATTGGCTTGAGCAGCCTGCTATCCATGTTGTAGTTGTTGTCCCTGTTGATTAGGCTGATTATATCGAATTACTGGTATGCCTCTTTCTTCTCTATGTTTTAACCATAATGGACAATTGGGTCCTATCCAATGATCAGGCACTGAACAATATCCACAGGGCATCACTCTTTGTGGTTGCCCTTGCTGATGACCTTGCTGGTTATGTCCTTGTTGATTCCCCTGATCTCCCCATAGAGGTCTTGCTTGTTGTTGCCTCTGAAAATTACCTTCCCTTGCACAGGCATGGCCTGATTGGCTGCCACATCAGTATTATTCCTATTCTCTTGCCATGAACTTTGCCCTTTATTCTTGGGGTTATACCAACATTGGTTTGTTTTATGTCCATCTTTATCACAAATATCACAAAACCTTCTTTCTTTTGGAGCTACAATGGAATATCCATGTCTTTTTAACTTACTAATCCATGCTACCTCTTTACTTTGCTTAGCCTTATGCTTGCGATGCTTGCTCCCTACTACTTCTTCATCTTGGGTATCAGAGTCAGAATCAGTTGAACCTTTTTCTGACTCCAATTGTGAATCAGAGTCACCCTTTGAACTAGAATCAGAATGTCTCTTTTTAGCCCATCCAAATATTCTTTCCACGCGCACAGCTGCTAACACTAATACATCAAAGCCATTCGCAATATCCACACTTGCAACTGCATGTCTAATGGTACTTCGAAATCCTTTTAGAAAATAACCTGCCAACATCTCATCAGTAGGTCTTTCATTACCTTGCAATCGTTCCATTAAGGTTCTGCATTTCTGAGCATAATCTTCCAGTAACATGGTTTCTTGCCTAATAGCTCTCAATTTTCATAACACATTGGAAGGAGTCTTCTCTTTTCTAAATCGTTGCAAAAAGAGCACCTAGGGCTCTAATTCTTGAAGTTGAAGTATTTATGAATATCCGAAGTAAGCAGGCCTTTCCTGACAGTAATGCTTTTCTTCAATGGTGCTTTGATCATTTCAATGTCTAGATTTGGAGTGCCTATGATCTAGACAACGTCAACAAATGTATTGATACAATCTTCCTGATGTTTAGGAGGAAACTTATGTATACTGGGGGAGGGGTCAGTGTTTTTGGAATTATCTTCCATTTCAAGAAATTGGCTCATTTCTGGGGCAAGAATGTGAAGTACGGACTTGACAATACATTGATAATTGATACGACTGCTTACAGGTTATTTTACAACATTAGAAGATGTTGTCCAACGTTACCAAAGATGACAATCAGTGAAAGACTTAACTATATGCCAGGAACTCTTTGTGATCAACTTTGGAAATGGTTAATAGCCCCAAATCTCATTGAGTATGCAGATATTATTTCCAGATTAATTCATCTTGATGAAGAGAGTTTGTCTATATATCATGGAATACATCGAGACCATAATCAAGATTACAAACATAATTGAGATTACAGACATAATCGAGATTATAGACAAAAACACTGAGTAATGCCAACTCTAGGGTGGCTATGAATGGTTCTGTTTTTGAACCCTTCAATATTTATAGATCTATTAGACAGGGTTGTCCCCTTGCTCCTCTTCTGTTTGCTATTTCTAGTGATGCTCTGGGATGGTGTTAGAAGAAGCATTTTTTGAAGAGGAATATTTGTGAAATGATAAAAAATTGTAGAAATATTTATGCAAATGATGTAAAAATGAGGAAGAGTCTTCCTCATGTAAATAAGAATCATATGTAATTTTTCTAGATTTTTTGGAAACTCTTAGATAGCATATTTTTAAACTAGAAAGGAAAAGGACCAAAATTCAAGTGTGAAAAGGGACACTTGAAAATGTATAAAAGATAATTTCCTCTATTTTGAGAGGGTTGGTTAATTGTATTTGATGCTATCCAAGTAATGAGAAGAGCTTCTTGCAAAAAATCATGATTCTTCCTTTTATGTGATTTTCTTTGATTTGTTGAGTCTATTCTATGTGTATCCATGGAATTTGCAAGCTTCTATTGTGTATTTCTGATGAATGAGTATGAAGAGAGGTGATTCTTGATGTGTTGAGTGAGAAATTACTGAAGAATAGTGTTGGAGATGGAAATCGTCAGTTTTCACAGAATCGTGATTGTCTCGTCTCAAGGTTATAGGTATCATTTTTGAGATTTGACTTCATAATTATGTTCTACTGAGAAAATAACACACTTTACGCACCAAGATCATTAAAAATACTCTTGATTAGCTCAAGATAATCCAAACCCTAGAAATTTCTCTTCATCTTCATCATTTCTCAAAAATCCAATCACTTTCCTCTTATTTTTTGGATTCCATCATCTAGAAGGGGTTGTGGTCTCTTCTATAATTCCCGGATTGACAAATGTAAGATGTATTGTTGATTCTTTATGTTAAAATGATTGGAGAGGACAACTCAAAAGGGTAACAACAAACATTTTTTGGCGCCGTTGTCGGGGAAGTAAAGCAAAAGCTTCATTGAAGTTGGACCTTGCTGGATCTTCCATTGTTGATGGTATTGAACACATTGAAAAGGTAATACTCTTTAATCAAGAAAAGGAAACATGAAAAGGTAGGTTTCTTTGTTTGTCTTTTGGGAAAAGGAATCAAGAGATAATCTTTTGAGATAAAGAAGTGATGAAATTCTTGCAAATTGATAGTTGCTCATATCATTTTTTAGAGTAAAGTGCAGGTGTATGAAAAACTCAATCAGGATAGCTGAAGATAAGGTAAAATGTGTATATCTTTGCATTTGTAGAGTGCTTTTTGACCAAGTACCAAGCAAAATTGTTGATCTTGGGATAGATGGCATGATTGCATTGAGGAAAGTCAAGTAAAGTAGCTATGCAAGTAGATAAGATCTATTTGTTTAGCCCAGGCAAAGCAACAATCTTGAGAAAAAGTTTATTTGCATCTTGAAAAGAAAAATGTTTGAGTTTATCTTTGCATGAGTTGATAATTTCACTTCTTAAGCACATTTTTCTTTGGAAAGTCTTGCTCATAAATTGAGTAGATAGCAAAGCATAAAGGAGTATAACCAATCAGGAAACACACGATCAATGGATCTCTAAACAAGAAACCCTAAGTGAAGTGTTTACCTTGATTTAGGGAAAAATACTAAAAAAATTCATAAAATCCATTAAAAAAAATTCAAACAAATTTCTTCAATTCCTTAAACAGTGGACTGGAGTGTTCTTGATAAGAGTGAAGGGGATCAAGTGGAAGGGGAAGCTAAAAAACTGCAAAAAAGTGGAAGTTCATAAAAACACGATTCTCTTCACAGGATCGTTAATTTTTGTTGATGGTGTATAATTGCAGGAAACAAATGATTTGGGATTGGTAAAGAGCATTGAAGGGGACTAAGTGGAAAGGAAAGCCAAAAACTACAAAAAATTGGAGGTTCAGAAAAACACGATTCTCTTCACAGGATCGCGATTTTCTGTAAGATTAAGAATTTGAATCATTTTGCACATTTGGGTTTTGAGGTAGGTAATTGTAAGAGGTTTCACTAAGTTGACTGAGTGAAGAAAATCAAATTTAAAAAAAATCAGTAAGGATTGAGCATCAAGTGGGTAAAGTGGAAATTAAGAACAGAATCGCGATTTCCACCAATGGGATAAAGGAAGTAACTTGTGATGAAAAATTAGGAATTGTGAATCAAAACCATAAAAGTGTTGAAGGGTAAAAAACTTGAACAAGTGAAAAGTAGAGATTTTGAAAATATCGCACAAAATTGCGATTGTGTGAAGTCTATAAAAACCTAGAATCCTAGAAAAAAACTCATTTGAGTGAGGAAGAGAGAGAGTGAGAGTGGACAGAATCGCGATTTTCTGCAACAAGTTTCTGGACAAGCAAGATAAGGATTTCCCAACAAATTTTTGCATCATTTCAAGTTCTCATATGATGTTTAGAACATAAAAAACTCAGAAATCAGTAAAATCACGGAATTGCGACTTTTAGAATTTTGAGTTTTACTGAGAAATAACAATAATTTTGTTAAAGCTCTTTTATTGCATGCTAAAATTTTAAATAGGCGATTCTTTTGGAGAAACAAAAACTCAAAAATAAACAACCTAAAAGTTTTCAAAAATATGCACAGAATCGCGATTTTGTGGGCAACACAAAATCGTGATTCTCTGAAATAAAATACAAAATCGCGATTCCCAGAGCACGATTTTCACAAGAAAATCGTGTTTCTAACGATTGTGAGCAATCACGATTGTTTGGGAACAGAATCGTGAAAAACACGATTCTCACCACAGAATCATGAAAAACACGATTCTCTCCACAGAATCTTGAAAAACACGATTCTCACCACAAAATCATGAAATACATGATTTTCACCTCAGAATTGTGAAAAAAACGATTCTCATCACAGAATCGTGAAAAACATGATTCTCACCACAGAATCGTGAAATACACGATTGTCACCTCAGAATCATGAAAAACACGATTCTCACCATAGAATCATGAAATATACGATTCTCACCTCAGAATCATGAAAAACACGATTCTCATCACAGAATCGTGAAAAACACGATTCTCACCAGAGAATCATGAAAAACACGATTCTCACCTCAGAATCGTGGAAAACACGATTCTCATCAGAGAATCGTGAAAAACACGATTCTCACCTCAGAATCGTGAAAAACACGATTCTCATCTCAGAATCGTGAAAAACACAATTCTCATCACAAAATCGTGAAAAACACGATTCTCACCACAGAATCGTGAAAAACACGATTCTCATCACAGAATCATGAAAAACACGATTCTCACCACAGAATCGTGAAATAGTTGAATGATTCTTAGATCTGGTAATAAATTTTACACACCTTCTAAACAAGATCTAGGAAGGAAGGAGATAGAATTAGTGATAGGAGAACTATAAGAAAAAGATTTTGGGCAAGAAAATAATATGGAAATTTTAAATGAAACCAATGAACCTTCTGAAACTGGTGATTACATAAATATTCTTAAATATATGTACACAAATAGGTTTGGAACCTATGTACATCAGGATGGGATGCATAAGTTTGTCATTAGATTGAGAAACTTAGAAGTTCCCCTGAATATAACACTAGTAGCACAATTCAAGGATGGCAGATATGAGGATAGACAGGGATGTGTATACATCTTCTCAGAGGACGCAGCATATTCTAATGACTTAGGGCAAAGTGCAGATAAGAGACCTTGGGAACAAAACCTAGGGAAACCAGACTTGCCAAGACAACATGAAACTCACAATAATAGTGAACAACAACAAGGTAGGAGAATACATACTTCCCCGAACCCTTTTGAAAGAGAAGCAGAAGGATTTAATGATTTTCCATTTAGAAGGAGACATCAGTGGCAGAATCAGGGAAGAATGCTTAGGCCCTATCAGGTAGCCAAATGCATGAAGACTCAATATGAAGGATATTCTGATCCTCATGCTCATGCGGCAGAATTTAGACAATTAATTAGAGCAGAAGAAGTTGAGGATTATAAAGTACAATTTGAAGCATTTGGTCTAACCCTAACTGGACCTACACTATCTTGGTTCATTCCCTTGAGAAAGGAAATGTATCTGGATATTGAATCTTTCCTAGAAGCCTTCATAGGGGAATTCTAAAAAACTGGAATAAAACATAGCACAGCTACCTTGATACATAGCTTTAAGCAGCAAAAAGATGAAAATGTTAGAGAAGCAGCTAGGAGGTTCAAGAAATATATTGACAGATGCCCCAGAGAGGAGGTAGCATCCATGGCAAGACAAGTATCCCTATTCATAGAAGGATTGAGAAGTGCCCAATTAAGAACCTTGGTGTATTATAGAAGGTGCCCAGACCTAGGAGCATGTGTTAAGGAAGAAATAGACTTAGAGGATAACCGGGGACAAGATCTATTAGCATTTGATCGACCAAGAACAAATGAAGATAAAATCCCACCAGCAGAAGAATTAGCACATGCAATTGCCAAAGCCCTAGAAGTTAGCACCAAGACAAACCTGATAAACACCAGGATAGCTACAAATAAGAAAGCTATAACTGTGGAGAAAATCATTTGGTACAACAATGTCCATATCAAAAACCACAACATTTGCAAGATAGGAAAACACTCAAATACTGTACACTAGAAAGAAAATGGACAAATCATACCAGAGAAGAATGCTTTTACAATAAACAACCCATTAAGAAAAGAGAATATGTGAACCAAAGAGAATCTGGATTTGGTGAACAACTGGTACCAGTCAAATATGTGAACCATTACCAACAAATGTGGTACGAGTCAAATACACACCAATAGAAGAAGAAAGCTCAAGACTTAGATCAACATACAAAGAAGATTATCATTGGAATGAAGGATATCAGGAAGAGTGGGAAGGATATGAGCTGAGAGAACCAGAACTACAAAACCTAGATTTGGGAAATGGGAGAATTGAAATGGATACAACCACATTCATGTACATAACCAATAATTACATGTCTAATCAGAAACCTCAATTCAAAGGGAGTCAAAAGATAACTTGTTATAGATGTGGGGGAGAACATTTCATTAGAGATTGTCCACAACCTCCTACACTAAGAGTAGAAGGAGCTTATTGTAAGGATTGTGGAAGAGAACATTTAATAAAGGATTGTCCAAGAAACCCTCAAAAACAACAAAACACATCTAATAACATACCATTAAAAACAGTCAACATAATGGAGCAAGAAGAATTGAGTGACCATGAGCAAGTGAAGGTAAATGCTATAACAAGAGCACAAGCTAAACAACAGGCAACAACCAAGGGAGATAAGAAAATTCTAGTTCCAAAAGAAACAAAAAACGGACAAAAAGGGAGATGGGAAAGGAAAATGAGAATGGGTAAAAGTCTAGAAGAAGAAAATATGGAACAGTCAAAGCATAGTCCACCTCAAAAGGCACAAACCCAGCAAGAGATAAGAAATTCACAGACTCTGGACACCTTGATAAAAGCATACAAGGGAAGGATTCAAGAGGGACCAAATCCTACAGACCATGTAATGGCTTATCCTATGCCAGACTTAGAGCATGAAAGAATGCAAAGATTCAAAAAAATCATACAAGAAACACAACTTAAAATAGGGGAACCTGACACTTGTCCAACAACAGTTGAGAAAACAAATGCAACAGAGACAAGGAAAACCCTGGATCTGGAAGAGAATGCACAAATAACATTCCAAGTAAATATAGATAAACAATGTACAATCTTATACCACACCACAATGGAGGAATTGGTAAAACAAAATCCTCACTTACAACACAAAATGAAAAAGTGGGAAGCAACACCAGAGAATTTTGATCCACAGCAACAAGAATGGAGGAGTTGTTGTACATTCCTATTGATAAAATAGGAGGATATTGTGAAGGAGAAGAAGGAAACTCAACTCTAAGAATACAATTTGGCAAAAATCATGCCAAAGTTATATTGGATAGTGGATCAGGTGTGGCCATCATGAATAAACAAACTTGGAAAAGATGGGGAAAAAGTGAATTAGTACCCACTAAAATGAGATTACAACTTGCAGATGGACACATAGAAAAACCCTAGGAATATGGGAAAAGGTGATTGTGGAGATATGTGGAATGGAAATAGAGCATACTTTTGCCATAGTTGAATTCCCACAATCCACTTCATATGAAATCATACTAGGAAGACCATTTATGAGACAAATGCAAATTGTATAGGATTGGGGAAATGATTGCTTATATCTTCAAAGCAAAGGAAGGATAACCAGAGTAAATCTAAGAAATGGTCAATATTGTGACATGTCCCCTCAAGAATGGTTCAAAATACATCAAAATCAAGATTTAAGTGAAGAATCAGAGATTGAAGATCAGAATGAAACAGAATCATCAATATGGAAGTGCAATGTGATAAGAAACCTTACAAATAGAAAAAGAAGATTAAGAAAAGAAGATTGTGTAGAAGGGAGAAAATTACAGGATGAGAGCTATAGGCCAAAAAAATTCAAAGATGAAGAATTTGAGCCTTATGGTTGGAACCAGATTTTGGCTACCATGGATCTAGCCAATGATGAGTATGTGGGAGTGAACTTCCAAAATGAAGAAGGATATGATGTCTTTCACATAGGAATACAAATGATAAAGGTATCAAAAACAGAAAAGGACCAAGAAGAAGAGATGATATTGAAAAATGGTAAAACACAATATTTGGAAGAGGTAAAAGCTACATATGCAATAAAAGATAAAATATCACGCAAATATAGAAAAAACAAACACAAGGAAATAGAAAAAAACCAAGAGGATGAAAAAAATGAGAATATGACAAACAAGGATCAACAGTTTGATGTACTTGCAAATTTCAAGACTTATGAAGTAGAAGAAAGACTACTTCTAAAAATGAAACCAAAGAGAGAAAAGAAAAGAGGAGAGGCATATGACAATGAGGAACAAACTAAGAAGGTAATGATCACCCAGGAAGAGGGGGAAGAAAGACATATTCTAATAGCTGATGACATGACATATCAAGAGGAGGAAGCATTAAGAAATTTGGCAAGAAACTATAGGGATGTGTTTGCTTACAACTACAAGGATTTAAAAGGAATTGACCCTAAAATATGTGAGCATAAGATTCCTATTACACCTGATGCGAAGCCTAGCAAACAAAGACATTACACATTCAATGATAAATACTCTGCCAAAATAAAGGAAGAAATTGACAAGTTGTTGGCTGCCAATTTCATCTATGAGATTGAGTATACAGAATGGATATCTTCTATAGTTGTAGTAACAAAAAAGAATGGGAAACTTAGGGTATGCATTAACTTGAAAAAAGTGAATGCTGCGACTATAAGAGATAGCTACCCATTGCCTATAACAGACCATTTTTTAGAAAGAGTTGCAGGGAAGGAGGTCTATAGTTTTTTGGATGGTTTTTCAGGATACAATCAGGTACCCATAGCTTTGGAAGACCAACATAAAACTGCCTTTTCTACAAAATGGGGAATTTATGCATTTAGGGTTATGCCCTTTGGGTTAACTAATGCCCCAGCAACTTTTCAAAGATTGATGTGTCATATCTTTAAAGAATTCCTAAGGAATATAATGGAAATTTATGTGGATGATCTTTGTACTTTTTCATTAAAAAGACAGGATCATTTGGAAGATTTAGAAAATATATTCAGGAAATGTAGAACATACAGGGTATGTTTAAATCCAGAGAAGTGTGTGTTCTTTGTAAGACAAGGGAGAATATTAGGTCACATAGTCTCCAAAAATGGAATTTCAACTGATGAAAGGAAAATTAAGGCCACAGTAGAACTTCCAAAGCCCACAAATGTAAAGGAACTTCAAACTTTCATGGGACATTGCGGGTATTATAGAAAATTTGTACACAAGTTTGCTGACATTGCAAAACCTTTGTATGCCTTTCACAAAATTTGAGTGGACCAAAGAGTGTGACCAAGCTTTTGAGACTCTAAAAACTTGTTTGGTGACAACACCAATTCTAAAAACCCCACAGTGGGATAAAATTTTTCATGTCCATGTGGATGCTTCAAATTATGCTTTGGGATGTGTGTTAGCACAACCAATAGAAGGGAGCAAATTAGACTTCCCTGTTGCTTATGCTAGTAGGCAACTGAATTCAGCAGAGAAAAATTACACAACCACTAAGGGGGAAGGGTTGGGAATGATATTTGCTGTAAAAAAATATAAACATTACCTTTTGGCCAACAAGTTTAAATTTTTTGTGGATCACCAAGCTTTACTATACTTAGTAAACAAACCTTGTCACACTGGTAGGATAGTCAGATGGTTTCTTCTACTGATGGAGTTTGAGTTTGAGGTGGTGGTAAGACAAGGAAAAACACATTTGAGAGCAGACCATTTGTCCAGAATCGAGGCTAAAGAGCCAAGTTCACCTTTAAATGATGACCTGCTAGATACATATCTGTTCAAAGTAGAAAGTATTCCTGAATGGGCCATGACCTTAGTACCTTTGCTAACCATGGGACCTTGCAGAACATTGGGAAACAACACACATTTGGTGTTACAAAGCAGGAATTTTATGCTGCTAGTTGGGCACTTGTATCACCTCAACCATACAGGCATATTGGAATATTGTACTCCAGAAGAGGAGCAACAGGAATATCTAAGAAGAGCTCATTGTTGGAACCCTTGTACTCATGCTTCCATAATAGTCACCCTAAATAATCTCAACAGGATGGGAGTACATTGGCCTAATAAGATTCAGGATGTAAAAAAGGTATATTTCCAACTGCTGGAAATGCCAATCTTTGAGAGATTCAGAAGTTATAACCCTATACTGGTTTCAGAAAAATCCAGATTGGAGTGCACATATAATTGAGGAATTGAAAAGAAATAAGAAAGGAAAGCGAGAAAAGATAGTGCAGACTCAAAGAATCTACAGATGATTTCTGAAGAGTATCAACTGATAGGAGATCAATTGTACAAAAAAGGAATGGATGGATATTTAAGAATCTGTGTTCGTGAAGATAAATATGTGGAAATGTTAGAAATGGCACATTCTGGAGTGGCAAGAGGACATTTTTCAAGTGATAGAACTGCTAAACTCATATTATACTCTGGTTATTGGTGGCCAACTCTATTCCCTGATGCAAGAACATATGTAAAAAGATATGACATTTGTCAAAGAGCAAGTCAACCAAATAAAAGAGATAATATGCCACTATTACCACTGATTTCAGCAAGAGCATTTAGTAAATGGGGGCTGGATTTCATTGGACCCATACATCCTCCAACAAAACAGTCCCATGCTGAATACATACTAGTAGCTACAGATTATCTAACTAAATGGGCGGAGGCCAAGGCTACAAAAAGGAATGATACTCAGACCACTACTAGGTTTCTTTATGAAAATATCATTACCAATTTTGGATTACCAATTGAATTAGTAAGTGATCGGGGAACTCATTTTCTGAACCAAATCATAGAGAACATAACTGAATCTTTTATGATCAGTCATAGAAAGTCAGCCCCATATCACCCACAAGCAAATGGATTAGCAGAAAGTACTAATAAAGTACTTTGTATTGTATTATCAAAATTGGTAAACACAAATAGGAATGACTGGGATTTATAGCTCAATCATGTCTTATGGGATTATAGAGTGGCATACAAAACTGCATTGGGAACCACACCATTTAATTTGGTATATGGACAAAATGCAGTTTTACCTCTAGAATTTCTCATTCCAACACTAAAGGTGGGTAGTCAACATCAATGGACTGGACATGAATTATCAGAGAGAGTGGTAGAATTGGAAAAACTTGGAGCCTCTAGACTTCAAGCAATCATGAGCATATATGCAGACAAAAAAAGGCAAAAAGCTTATCATGATATTCATATTAAAGAAAAGGACTTACAAGAAGGATATCTAGTTATGGCATACACAGTAAAGGAACATCAAAAGAAATTTCAAAAGAAAGGTCATGGACCTTATATCATCCATCAGATCAGTAACAATGGAGCTATTCAGTTAGCTAACATAGATGGAGAAATCATGTCAAACTTTATCAGTGGATGCAGGGTAAAAAGGTATGAATTTCCATTAACTACTTCTGAATGGAGAAGAATACATCAAGCTCAAAACTGGAAACAACAAGAAGAAAGAATTAGGTTTGAGGCTCAACAGGAGGCAAAGGAAAGAATAAGAAAGAGTAAGGAACTCAGAGAAGTTCTTATCTGTGAAATACCTTTAAAGTAAAAGAATATTTGCCGGTCATAATAATGAATTTTCACAATGAAAAAATCAAGGTCTTGATAGATTCACGTGCACAAGTAAAATTGATGAGTTCAGCTTTCTTGGATAAGTTTAACCTAAAAAGGACTGAAAGCAAAACATTTATCAAAACCTTAGAAGGACGGATAATACAAAGCATTTCTTCACCATCTATCAAGTCATCTGATGACTGAGAAATTAATTTTAGGACAACCATGGCTCAGGCAAGGTAAAGTAATACTGGATTTTGAAAAAATGAAGCTTAAACTGACATTGAATGACAAAAGGTTTTTAATGATTTTATTGAGTAATGAAGAACAAAATAATCAACAGAAGATGCATGATCCAGACTTAGAGAAATTCATTTTTCCACAAGAAGCTACAGAGACATGGCAAACAAAATCTCTCTATGATCAAATCTATTTCAGTCAAGAAAAGGATTTGAAAAAGCAGAAGGTGCCGACAGGACAGAAGAAAGGTGCCAACTATGGAATAGTCAGAAGCATCAAGACATCAGAACAAGAAGAATGTGGAAACAAAGTACACACAAGTACTGCTCATCAAAACAAGTTCCCAGAACTAAATGGATTTGGAAGCCAAAAAATTCCAAGAACAGCTTATCAAAAGAAGATGGGTTTATCCTTAGAACAGGGTCAACAAGGATCAAATATTATTGGGTAAAAAAATCAGATTTGATTCAAATGGAAAAAATAACATGATTATCTGATATACACTCAGGATTCTTGATAAGAAATTCAGAGTTTTACAGAAAAGAAACTAGGACATCTTTGAAAATAATTCAATATTGTTCTACCTCATCCTTTTTCTAAAAAGAGAAATAGGAGGGGAAGAAAGGAAGTGGAGAAAATTATCATTAAAAAAAAAAGGAGAAAGAGAAAAGAAGAAAAAATATTATTATCATAATAAAAAGGGAGAGAAAAAAATTATCCATTTTTCTTTCATAATTCTTTTTAATTATGTAAGTTATACAGCACAAGCAAGATATAGATGGTATTGTAGCAGGTGTCTATTTTTTGTCTTTTATTCATTCAATTTTTTCAAATTTCTTATTTTCTTTTAAATATTTCCTTTCTTTATAAAAGCTGACAAAAGAAAAGAGAGCACTAGACATCTTGCTACACATGTAATGGTCACTTCAATTGAGTTTTTATCTGTGATACAAATAGGAAAGTCAGGAATTCTCTAAGTCTAGTTTTTCATTCATTCTCATTACATCTCAATTTTAAGGTGATTTTATTATGTTTCTAGAGACTCATGTGGGTGGAGTTTTTCTTTTGTGTGATGTTATATTTTCTTCAGAATGGTGAATCCCAAGGAACTACCAATCCATGATTTCAAAGTAGACTCAGTCACTCTGTCTAGAGGACATTGGTTCTTGGACAGTGAAGCTGCAGTAGAGGAGGTGGATTTGGAGTCTGATGAAGAGTAGGAAATTCCAGAAGCAAAGAAGATAATCAAGGAGCTCAAGGAAACTTTGGGTATCATTGGTCAACAGATATTCACTGTGGGAGTTGGAGGTTACAAATACACCATGCTGTGTCAGGAATTTTACAAATTCCAAAGAATTGCAGTCAATTACAAAAAATGGAAAGCAGTAGGAATACACAGGTTGTTGGATGAGCCCTTATTCTTCATAGACTTTGAAAGAGTGGCACAGGTGATGAACAATTTGCTAGAAGTCGGAAAGGGCAATGAGGCATATTTCAGGTGTACTCTCAAAAACAAAGAAAACAAAGAAGTGAACATCACTATAAAAGCACAGCATATCAGGGCAGCTCTACAGTTCTATACAATGGGAACCAAGTTGGATAACAGCTTTGTTAAGAAGAATAAGGCTACCTATGCAGGATATTCAAAATTCCCTGATTTTAAAGGAAAGGAGAAGGAGGAGTATGCTATCAAAATGTTCTTACAATACTTCTGTTTTCCAAAATTACCTAGATACACCATGCCACACAAACCAGCAACATTAATTATGTTCAATAATAAGGACAAAACCAAGCCTTTTGGAGTGATGGATGTAACTCCATACATACATGAGCAATTGAAGGAAGCAGCCAAACATTGGGAGCAAAAGAAGTACATGAATGGAGCTCAATTCTTGACAAGAATTATATATCATGTTCTAGGGATGGAAGATCAATTACAATTGGCTCCAGAAGCCCAATACTTCAGAAGTCTGATGACAGGAATCAAAAGTCATTCTAGGATGATGTCTGTAAGAGAAGCAGAAGGTCAACCAAGCATGAGGGGAGGAGAAAGGAAAAGAAAGGGAATCTCAGAAGAAGTCATTCCTGTAAAGAAAAGAAGAGTGGATCCCAGAAAGATAGAATTGGAACAGGTGGAGACAACTAAGGAAGAGCATGAAGCTGCTCAGAAGAAAGTACAGTCTTCAAATGACCCTCATCCACCTCAGACAAGTAAAGAGCAATTGTATACTTATTTGATGCAAGGGAACAATGAAAGGGTAGTATATGAAGCCCAATATCAAAAGATGTTGGAGGACTACTCTTGTAAAGCAACTGATTGGATTCAAGAAGAAGTAGAACACTATGAAGAGCTGCATGATCAGATGATGGCAGTAGAAACTGAGGAAGTTTTTGTCAAAAAAGAAGTGGAACTGTAAGCATATTTCAAAGAGCTACAAGGACCTCCTGAAACTAGAACTACAGTTGTAGTGAGGAGGAAGGTTCAGAAGAAACCTGTACAGAAGAGGAAATTAACCAAGAAAAGTAAAGGAAAATCAGTAGCAGAACCTGTACCAAGGATGGAGACAGAAGAAGTGATAGTAGAAGAAAAAAAGTAGGAGGAATCCATTGCTATGGAAGAACCAAGAATGGACAAATCAAGAATAGCAGGCTCTTCACAATTCTCTTCAGATTCTGAAAGTGATATTGAAAACTTCTTGTTGAAAAGTTTGAACTTATCAGTGCCTAGTACACCAATTGTGATAGTACAAGCATCTGAAAAAAATAAAACACCAGAAGACTTGAGTGAGAAGCCACAAGGAAAACAGGTCCATGAAGAAGTAGCAAAATAGGTTACTCCTGGAGAAGAAAAAAGGTTACTAAAAGGTAAAGCAGTAATGATGGAAGAGGAGATTGAAGTAAGGAAGGAGTTCAGCTATGGATTAGTAGATTCAAGATTGAAGACAGTATGGACAAAACCTTCACATCAGACCTACTTCAAATATGATGAGGAAAAGCAAGAAACAGAAAAGGAAGCTTAAGTATGCACTTCAGTACACAAGAAAGAAGACAAGGATCAAATCAAGGAAACAGAAGAAGTAGTGGAAAAGAAGAGAAGGCAGAAGAAATAGAGACAATTAAGGACACATCAGGACATGAGAAAAAGGAGGATCAGACATTAATATATAAGGAAAATGTTGCAGACAAAGAAGAAATGAAAGCAGATAAGGGCTATGAAGAACAAAAGCACCAGGTCATAGAGTATGAGGAAGAAGATGAAGAAGAGAATGACTGCAAAGAAGAAAAGCAGATAGAAGTAAAACAAATGGAATTAGAAGGTGGGTTGGAGAGGATACCCAAGAATATAAGATCTGCCTGCAAAGTTATTATGAGCAATATAGAACAGTTCAGACCATCAAGTAGAAATATGATTATATCAAGAATGGTGGCAGAATCAGAATTTGTAAAAGGTAGTAGAATCATTAATGAGCAAAAGAGAGAGAAGGAACAGTTGGTAGAACAGATGAGGATTGTACAAGAGAGAAATGAGGAATTGACCAACAGAATAATTTCCTTGGAAGAATTGGAGGTTCAACAACAAAACAAGATCCAATATCTTGAAGAGAAGTGTGCAAAACAGATAGAGCATAGTGGTAAAATGGAGATGGAGCTGAAGAAAATTGAAAGGAGATACAGAACATTGCAAAGTTCATATCAAATTATGCTTAAAGCAAATGAGGAAATAAACAAGTTATTAATGGAAGAAGGCCAATTGAAGGAAGAAAGCAAGATTGCACAAGTGACACAGGATGAGAGGGAAGAATTAAACAAAGAAATTATGAGATTGCAAACAAAATTAAAGGAAGCTAAGGAGCTGGAAAAACAAGCCAGTATACATGCTGCTACTTCAATGAGAGGATATAATAAGTTACATATGGATATAGTAAAAGAAAGAAGTGATTGGCGGTTGAGTCTAGAAAAAGAAAGAAGTGAGTGGAAGTCAGAAAAGTAGTTGTGGACATCTCAAATAGAAGCTTAATGTTGATGATAGAAGAGCTACAGAAAAAATTGGAAAAACCACAAACCCAGGTTGAAGAGCAGGTAGAGACTACACAAGCAGAAGACTATGAAGTGGGAGATGATAACAGAACCCAACATGGTGATGAACAAGGAAACAAAGTAGCAGTAGAGGAATACTCAAAGGAGTTTGTTCAGAGACTTTTAACAGACAGAGAATCTAGAATGAAATTTATTGGAAAAATGCATAATGAATATGAGGAACAGATTGTTAATTTTGCTTTGAACAAAGGGATAAATCCTGATCAACACCATTGGGCAGTAGATGGCCTAGGTATACCCTTTTTCATGATTATTGAAAGCATTAAAAACTATCAGTTGGCAAGGGTGGGATTACCTCCAAACAAGTATTTAGAATATGAAGAAGACATCAATGTGAGAAAGGAATTATTTGAAAAAGCCTAAATGGAGAAATAGGTGGTTGGACACTAATAAAGAATGCAGAAAAATATGGAAAGAAGCACCTATACAGTTAAAAATCAATCCAACTTATTGTCCAGTAGCAAGGAGAAGGGATTGGACAGTTTTTTGGGAAAGAAGGAAGGAGGGAGAGATTCCATCAAAATAGTTGAATTTTCCAAAGATAGCAGGACCAAAGGCATGAACATGGCCAACAAAGAATTATATGGTTGACACACCAGAGTCTGTCATATCTACATACAAAGATGTCAATGATCCAGCATGTATTTTACTAATCAGAGTCATGAGACTTGTATTGGCATGTATAGAGACTTTTACAGATACAGATGTCATAATTCTCAATTACATTGGTTTTAATTCACCATCGGATGCTTTATTATTTGATCTTAGTGAAACCCCGGACAGGATCTGTTTAATGGCTTATTATAGCATAACAATATTTTTGGGTAGTCATTTCCTTCAGATCTTTGAGGATGCATTTGATTATGGATTCTTTGAAAGAGAATCAGAAATATTTGGAAATTTATCAGTAGTAACAAAGTCTCAACTCACTGCATATGAAGCTGCATACACAGAATATCTGAAGAAAGATGTAATAGATAAACGAGAAGCTGCTGTGCAATGGACAAAAGCATTATTTGAAATGGTGAATAACTTGAACATCACAGAAAGGAAAAGTCATGACTTATTGTCACAGGTATATCAAAGAAAGAAGAAGTGAAGGAAGCATTCATTGAATATCAGCAAGAATATCTTTTCTCAGGAGCCAAAAGGTCTAAGACGGGAAGAATGTTAGAAGAAGCATTTTTTGAAGAGGAATATTTGTAAAATGATAAAAAATTATAGAAATATTTATGCAAATGATGTAAAATGAGGAAGAGTCTTCCTCATGTAAATTATAATCATATGTAGTTTTTCTAGATTTTTTGGAAACTCTTAGATAGCATATTTTTAAACTAGAAAGGAAAAGGACCAAAATTCAAGTGTGAAAAGGGACACTTGAAAATGTATAAAAGATAATTTCCTCTATTTTGAGAGGGTTGGTTAATTGTATTTGATGCTATCCAAGTAATGAGAAGAGTTTCTTACAGAAAATCGTGATTCTTCCTTTTATGTGATTTTCTTTGATTTGTTGAGTCTATTCTATGTGTATCCATGGAATTTGCAAGCTTCTATTGTGTATTTCTGATGAATGAGTATGAAGAGAGGTGATTCTTGATGTGTTGAGTGAGAAATTGCTGAAGAATAGTGCTGGAGATGGAAATCGTCAGTTTTCGCAGAATCGCGATTGTCTCGTCTGAAGGTTACAGGTATCATTTTTGAGATTTGACTTCATAATTGTGTTCTGCTTAGAAAATAACACACTTTAGGCACAAAGATAATTAAAAATACTGTTGATTAGCTCAAGATAATCCAATCCCTAGAAATTTCTCTTCATCTTCATCATTTCTCAGAAATTCAGTCACTTTTCTCTTATTTTTTGGATTCCATCATCTAGAAGGGGCTGTGATCTCTTGTATACTTCCCAGATTGACAAATGTAAGATGTATTGTTGATTCTTTATGCTAAAATTATTGGAAAGGACAACTCCAAAGGGTAAAAAAAACAGATGGTTAGTCAAAGATAAAATTGAACAAGGAATTATTAGAGGTATTTCTATGCCTGGATTAAAGTTAAAGAGGGTTATACCTTAAATCGAGTGTTTGCTTCTAATCCCTGGATTTTGTCACTGGACTCATTATGGACTGGACACGTGAATGCTGAGAAGCTTCTCCTTTGCCTATTTAAGATGAATAAGTGTAGGAAAAAAGGCTTTAACTCATGGAATCGCCTTATTTCTCGGCAAGATACTATGGATCCTTTCTTCATTAATGACATTGCTGATTTATCTCTTGGTTGTAAACAGGTGCTTATGGATTAGAGGGAGCTGCTCCTGAAAGCCACAAAGAAGTGCAACAACTACAAATATTATGGAGAGCACACATGGAGAGCACAAACAAATATTATGGAACATCTAGGTTGGAAGAAATAAAAGATGCTTTGGTATGAATCAAATTTACAACTGTTGGAAAGAAATGAAGTTTGCTGGATAGGCCTACCTTTCTAGTATCTCTGATGCTTCTATGCATCGAGCCATGTATTCAGAAATCATATGTAATGTTAGATACCAACAGTGGAGAGTCAATCTCTCTAAGATGTATTGTCCCAAGAGGGACATTCATCTATAAGATCCTCATATGTATATTCTTCCTGAGAAGGCTCTTTTTCTTCTAGGTTCTCTTCTATTTCTTGCCTTAATTCTACTTCTTCCATTCTAGAATCAGGATCCTCTATTTGCTCTTTAGATGGAGAAATGGTTTCAACTACTTCTTTAACTTTATATTCCATATTTAGTTCCTTTCCCCCGTTTGCTAACTAGAGTGTATGAAAATGAATGGAAGTAAAGCTCAAATCTGCCACCCTTGGTTCCTCTCAATGAAACTCTTCAGTTTTTATAACTGTCTATAGACGTACTTCGAGGGTCTTCTCTGTGGCGCCGCCTTTACTCACAGAGAACGATGCCTAAGATGATCTGCCCAGCCGTGTGGTAGTACTAAAATAACTACTCTCTCTTGCATACCCAAAATGGGTCAATGGTCAAAGCTCCTCACATGAGTGCTACTTGGCACTCAAGTGATTATCATACTCTTTATGAATAAGGGGAGGTTCTCACCTCATATCCCTATTCATATATGATACTCCATAAGATCCATATGACACAACTCCAGTGCAGCAAAAGTTAGAACAACAAGAAAAAGAAGTAATAAGACTGGCTAAACGGATATATGACCAGAAGTATACAAGTTTGGCAAGGGCAAAGGAGGAAGAGCTTCAGGAAGTCAATTTAGGGACCGAAATTAAACCTAAGATGGTGAGAATCAGTAAAGTAGTCGATGGTCAGCTTATGGAGGATCTTATTTGTTTGTTGAAAGAGTATGTAGACGTATTTGTGTGGGATTATTAAGGGCACAGATCCGGATTTGCATCAACATCGGATTAATTTGAAGACGGATGCAGTGCTGGTTGTGTAGCAGCGGTATAGGATGAATCCAAATTTTGCTAAACAAGTGAAAGAAGAAATTGATAAAGTATTGGTTGTTGGATATATTAAACCTGTTAATCAAGTGACTGGGCTTTCTCCTATTATTCTAGTCCCCAAAAAGAATGGGAAACTCAGAATTTGTGTGGATTATAGAAAGTTAAATGTGGCAACAATTATTGATCATTTTCCTATGCCGTTTTGTGATGCCGTATTGGACGCAGTAGCAGGACACGAAATGTACAGTTTCTTGGATGGGTTTTCAGGGTACAATCAAATTAGTGTGGCTGAAGAGGATCACAATAAAATGGCATTTATTACAGAACTTGGTGCTTACGTGTTCACAATTATGAGTTTTGGGTTGAAGAATGGACCACCATCATTTAATTATGTGGCACATAAAGTGTTCAAACCTTACCTACAAGAGTTTATGCAGGTGTTTGTGGATGATCTCCCGGTCTTTGGTAAGAAGGTTTAGCATTTGCAGCATCTGAAATTATGTTTTGACAGATGTTGATAGTTTAGGATGGTGTTAAATCCATTTAAAAGTGTAATTGCAGTCAAAAGTGGTATTTTATTGGGACATGTCATTTCTGAACAAGGCATGGCCATAGATGTTAAAAAGATTGAAGCTATTAGGACGGCAAAGGGACCTACGAATGTGAAGGAAATAATGCGATTCGTGGGTCAGATTAAGTGGCACTCCAGATACTTACGATATTTGGCTAATATCTCTTTACCACTTACACATTTGACAAAAAAGGATGTTCCATTCGTATGGGCGGATGCTCAAGAAAAAGCGTTTCAATTCTTGAAGAAGATGGGGTTTGTGGCACCAATTTTGCAACCACCAGATTGGTCATTGCCTTTCCACATATTTGTTGATGCATCTGATGTGGCTGTTGGAGCAGTTTTGATGCAGCAAAAGGAGAAAGGATGGTATAGATCAATGTATTATGCTAGTAGGGTATTGTGTTCAGCCGAAAGGAATTATCCGGTGATTGAAAGAGAAGCTTTAGCAATGGTATATTCTCTCAACAAGTTTCGTCATTATTTGTTGGGAAATAAAGTGGTTCTTCATGTGGATCACTAGGCTTTGATATATTTGATTAAGAAGCCTTTGTTGACAGGAAGACTAGCCAGGTGGATGCTTTTATTGCAAGAGTTTGATTTTGTGATTATTCATACTCCAGGCAAAGAGCATGCAATGGCTGACTATTTCAGTCGGTTAGAATCAGGAGAGGCACCTTCAGGCATCAATGCTGAATTCCCCGATGCGGAATTGTTTAATGCACAGGTTACTGAACCAGATTCTTTGTATGATCAGTCATTGGTATTTTTAACAGATGGGTCATTACCACAACATTTTTCACCTGATCAGAGAAATAAATTTGCACTTAAAAGCAGACTGTATTTGATCATAGCCAGTGCATTATATAAAAAAGGAGTGGATCAAGTTATTAGGAGGTGTGTACCAGAATTTGAGCAACCAGCAGTGTTACAAGAGGAACATTCAGGTCCAGCAAGAGGTCATTTGTCTGGGGGCATTACAGGAAATAAAGTGTTACAAGCAGGTTTATGGTGGCCTACTGTGTTAAAGGATGCACATGAGTATGCAAAAAGATGTGTGATTTGTCAGAAGATGGGCCAACCAAGCAATTCGGATCGGTTGTATGATCATCCGATTTTACCATTGGATCCATTCCAAAAGTGGAGTATGGATTTTGTGGGCCCTATTAAACCAATTAATCAACGTGGCAACATATATATTTTAGTAGCTACAGATTATTGTACAAAGTGGGTGGAAGCAGTGGCATTGAAAGATAATAAGGCAGCAAGTGTGACAAAATTTCTTTATCATAATATTATGACCAGATTTGATTGTCCTATTGAGTTGGTAAGTGATAGAGGTGCTCATTTCCTTAATGAAGTAATTTCAGAATTAACACGAACTCTTTTGATTAGACATAAAAAGTCTACAGCATATCATCCACAGGCGAATGGTCAGGCTGAAAGCACAAATAAAACATTAATGTGTATTCTTAAGAAGCTTGTGCATGACAATCAGAAAAATTGGGATTTATTACTTGACTCAGCTTTGTGGTCATTCAGAACAGCATTCAAAGTGACAACAGGTATGACTCCATTCCGACTGGTATATGGATTGGAGGTAGTGGTACCCATGGAATTTGTGGTTCCAAGTTTGCAAATCACAGCGGAAAAGATGTCTCCTAATTTATCGGTTAAACACAGAAGCAAATATCTTCTCTAGTTGGAAGAGGATCGTTTGGTAAGTGCGTACATTACTAAGGTAATTCAAAGATGAAGACAAGCTTGGGTGAATCAGAATGTGAAGTTTAAGTTATTTAAAGAAGGAGATTGGGTAATGGTGTATAGTTCTAAGCTAGGACCACATCCGAGAAAGCTCACATTGAGATATCAAGGTCCATATCATATTGTGCAAGATTTAGGGCAAGGAACTTTTCTATTGGTAGATGTATTTGGCACAAGAATGGAAAAACCAATCAATGGATTCCAACTAAAGAAATTTCAAGGGAACCCGCCACATTTGGATTGGTTATCTTCTAATGTAGTGCAAGTAATGGTTAAGTCTGAAAATCATATTACTAACATGTCTGATCACCAGAGCAAGAAGGCTTATTTATCTGCATTTTCATCCTTGGTGACATGTTTCCTTGATTGTTGTTGGTCAAAAATGGCATTAAGCGCATTCTTACGAATTCATTGGGGGATAGGTTATAATCAGAGGCTCACATTTTTGTTAGCAGTTACTCATCAGCATACAATGAAGAATGGAGTGTTGGTGAATCGGATTGAAGTATTAGAGGAATATTCAGAAGCAGCAAGAGATGTAACTCAAGGCGCATGGACACTGATGATAGCAAGTAGCCAGCAACATCATGGATCGGCGTTCCTGGGTGGACATGTAGATAATGGAGGATACTAGTTTTATTGTCAGTTGGAGAGTAGAGTTCACCTAAACAAGGTAAGAGGGAGCAAAATTCAGGTTCAGTTGGACTCTCAGGTGAAATCAGTTATTTGTGTGAGTGTAAAGCAGCACGTTGTATGGTGTCAGAAGGTTTTGTGGGAGCTTGTATGGTGGTGAATCGGAAAATGCAATGTGAAGGGGAGGAGATCTCAGTTAATTATTCTCGATTTGGGCATGAGCCTTAATGCGAATAACTACACATGTAGAATACCTTTTACTCATGGCATGGAAATGTGCGTAAAGATGCACCTAATGATTTTTAAGGTAAAGCATGCGCAAACATTATTTAGTTGCATGTGTTGGCACGTGATGAAGTACGTGAAGTTCTCAGCCCAGTGGCAATTTGAAAGTTCGCAGTGCTTGTACCTCCATTTTTCGTTTTATTTCATGGCTCCAAAGGTGATGTTGGTCGTAGGTTCTAGTGTGTCGTTGTAGGAGACAGCGGTGATGCGGGGGCGTTGTAAAAGATGAGAAGAAGTGTCGCGTAAGGAGGTTATGACAATAGAGGAGAGTGACAGCTTGCTTCACAATGAGGTGGAGGAGATTTCAACACCATCCACCACGACAAAGTTTATGCAGACCCTCATGGATCTGTTTACGGATTTCAAGGTAGAGATTGATATACATTGTCCTATTAATGCGGCTTGGCTCCACAAGATGGGTTTACTACAGTTTGCAGTGCTGTCGTGGGCACAATGGCGATGCAATTACTATGCCAAAAGTCAGCTCGAGATTCTTAAGAAGACAAAAGGACAGTTGACATTACAGGTAAAGTTTTCACCTGAGTTAGTGGCGGAGGTGTTTAGACTACCAAAATACAAGGATGTGGTTATTCCGAAATGTTTAGAGCAGCCATTGAGAAAAGAATTTGGCACAAGAGAAGGTGGAAGATAGTATTATATGATGAAAAACACAGGATATGCACGTCGGGAGCTGCTAAAGTGGTATTTAGAAAGATTATGTTTTATTATTAAGTATGACTACATGTCAAGAGAAAACTTTGCGCCATTGGCTCATGCTAAATTAAATGGTAGGGTAATTTGGGCTCACTAGCTATACGAGCACATGCATGGTGAAATTTTTATGGGAGATAGGCGCAAAACATTGTTGAACAGTCATATGTCAATGTATATGGCAACACTTTTTCAGTTTGTACAGCAGACGGATAATCAGGGTCTGCCAAGTCCTAAGGAAACCGAAATTCTAGGTGATGAGTTAGGACTTCAGGGTCAAGTGCAGGTAATGGAGAAAGAAGTGGAAGGATCGCTGGAGATGTGTAGGGATTTGCTGAAGGCGGGTTATACGGCCCAAGAATTGGCACCAATTATGCAAATGCTTCAGAATGATTATGAAAAATAGATGCTAAATGATGATAGGTTGTTGCAGGTTCCGAATAGTGCAGAGCAGCCAAAAGTAATAGGTAAGGTATTTAAACTATCTAAAAAGAGAAAGTTAGAAGTGCAGGTGCAGGCAATGGAGAATAAACTGGGGGAAGAGGTTAAGCAACAATCAATATTGCGAACAGGTTTTGATGTATCAAGTATGAAGGAGAAAATGCAGGAAATTTCTGTTTTCTTAGACTGGAAGGAGGAACAATTGAAAAAGTATGAACAAGCTAAAGAGTCAGTTAATATAGAAAGTTATCAATTCTTACAGAAGCACGTGCAACTACTTCAGGAAGAGGTAAACAAGAAAACACAGGCGTTGGAGGAATACAGTCAACAAAGTAAAATGCAGCAGGTAATGGAGTTGTCAAAAGTGAAGCGGTCATTATAGGAGTTTGATGAGTGGAAGAGCACTATACAGGAAAAAATTGAAAACGAGATGAATGGGTTTTCTACACTGAATGCTAATTTGCAGACAGAAGTCGTAGTACTTAGATCTCGGATGGAAGCATTATTGTAACTAGAGAAACAAACATTAGAAAATGAGGATGTGGAGTTTGATGTAGTTTTAATGTCAGAGTCAGATGTTGGAGTACTGAAGCAACATGTGCAGAGATATGTTCAAGACATATGGAAGGTGGTTCAAGGTCGTTTGCAAAGTCTGTGTAGAAATCAGATTGAGCAGGTACAGAAGTGTTTTGTTTCAAAGCATGAGAAGGATTTACTGCATATGGTTGAAGAATATTAGAAGCAGATTGATGAGCATGTGCAAACAATCAAAGAACTGCAAGAGAAATTGTTGCAAAGAGATTTGGAGCAGAACGTGGATGCAATAGTTGAGCAGCAACAATTAGTTGATTCAATCGAACTACAGGAAGTGAAGAAAGGTACTAAGGAGGATGCAAAAGTGCTGCAGAGTCAAGAAGTTGGAACACAGGAAGCTAACAACCCTAAATAGTCGATGGAAATAATATTGTACGATCAAGGGATTGTAAATTCGGGTCTGATTTTTTTGAAAAATCCCCCACTGGGCTGTGCCAGGTGTTGAGGATAGAACAATCTTGAGGATAAATAGTTAATCTGAATTCTGAAAGTTTGCTAACTCAGATATTACTCAATCGGATGTTGCTGAGTCCAAAATTTGCTGAATTTGTATTTTCTTGCTCGGATTTTAACAGACAGTTATTTTTGTTAGGTGCTCATGTCGCAATAAAGAGAGTAGTTGTATTTCGTTCACGAGAGAAGGGCGTTAGGAAGGGGAAGAAGCCTCTCCAAGAGGGAGACCGAAAGAAACCAGAAGAGGCAAGAAGAAATCTTTCCAAGAAGAAGAAAGAAAGAAGCGTCCTCAGAGAGAACAACGCCAGAAGAGGAAGGGACTCCATTCTTCTAATGGTGCAAGATAATGATGAAACGACAAAATCTTGATTTCAGCGGCATATTTACCTATTTCATAATGTATTTTCTATAGCTAGAAGTTTTAAAGAACTTCCATCATGTAATACCTGATGTAGAAGAACTCTAATGGAGTAATTTACTCATGTACATTAAGTGCAAGAATGAATCCTTGTCTATTTGAGTTATGTTTGTTGAAGAGAGATTTTGTCGCAGTGTAACAATGCTAAATCTGAAACCTATTGGAAGCGTATTCTTTGTGTGAAGTAGATCAGTGCTAAAGTTTGATTGTTTAGAAACAAGTAGAGATGTGTTGAATGCGAACCCCAACATAATCGTAAAAAGTGTTCACATTAACATGCTTCTACCCTTATTTCAAAATTTAGGCTCCAAAATAGACTTTAGCTCTGCATTTCATCTTGAAAGTAATGGGCCAAGTGAATCTATAAATAGTTTTATTTTTGATGTATTACGTTGTTATTCTTTGGATAATCCAAGTAATTGGGATGAAACACTTCCTTTATTGCAGTTTGCATATAATAACACAACACGTACCACTTCTTGACGTGCACCATATGAAATTGTTTATGGTAAAAGCTTCCCACTTCCATGGCTCTCACTCAAACTAATATTCCTATAGTTAATTCTTTTGCACAAGATCATATTCCTACACATCGTAAGGTTCATGAGCACATTAAAAAGAGTGAAGAATGTTACATGCATAATGTTAATAAGAAACGAGTAACTAAAAGATTTAATAAAAATGACTTTGTATAAATAATTAAAAGACGTTTGAAAAATATTTCACAATATCCTAAGGCTAAACTTGCACCACATTATTATGGACCATTTTGTATTACTCAAAAAATTAATGAGAATGTTTTTAGACTAGACATACTTTCTCATTGGAATATACATAATTCTATTCATATTAGTTTATTGAAATTCTCTAAAGGAACTTTACCACTCACTCCTATTTTAGAAGATCCTCCTTTACTTGAAGAGGTGAAATTTTAGTTTGCAAGAAAATGCTTGATTATGATGTTACTACTACATGAATTGGTAAGCAATATCATAGATATTTAGTCAAATATAAAAATCACTCACATGAAGAATCTCAATGGATTCATAGGACATCAGCAACTCCACATTAAGATCATTTGATGTCTACATATCATTCAGAGTCACATTAATTTCTAGTTTTCCATTTCCATGCATGTGTATTTACATGGAACATGCTCATGATTGTTCACTGATGGGACATATGACTAGCCATCCATATCTATTTTATTCTTATCAACTGAGGTCAGTTGCTTGTCAACTAGGAAGCATGTTATACTCTATGGAATAACGGAATGTTATATGGATTTTAATGTCTTGAGTGTTTTGATGTGATTTGTGTTTTGATTTAGCACGTGAAGAATAATGAGGGTGTGAACGCTTGTGAACTTATTCAGATATTTTTGAAGATAGTTAAAAGATATTAGTTTAGATATATTTTTGTAAAAATAATCAATCTCTTTTGAAAGCGATGTTTTGTAAAAATATTAGATTGCTTAGAAAGTGATTATTTTGTGAATAAAGCAATTTCTTGTAAATGCATGCTTTTTGAAGAACCACCCTCATGTATCTTCTATTCAGTATGTAACAATAAATACCCATAACTACACATACTCTTATAGAATTTTCCATCAGAGTATGTGGGGGGAGATTGTATGAAATCTTGTGTTCAATCTCTTATCTCTTACTATTTTGTGAGCGCTTTTGTGAGATTTTTTTTGTACTATTTGCGTACATGCGTTTTCAAGATCTGGTCAATAGCTAGCATGGTCTTTCAAGACATTTCCAATGGTCATACCAACACTGGGGTATGACCATCCATATTAGTAGCATCACTATACCCCTCATATGTTGTAGTGTGTGTATGTTTTTGTGTTCTTTGCATGTGTATTTATATGTGTGTATGTGAGTGTATATGTATGTGTATGTGTGCCTAAGTATGCATGTGTCTGTATGTATGCATGTGAGTGTATGTGTGTGTATATATGTATGTGTGTATGGATATATGTGTGTATGTGACTTTATGTGCATGTATGTGTATGTGGGTGTATGCATGTGTGTGTATGTATGCCCATGAGTGTATGTGTGTGTATATGTGTATGTGTGTGTGTCTATGTGTGTTTATGTATATATGTGTGTATGTGTGTGCACGTGTGTGTATGAATATGTGTGTTTAGGTGTATATATGTGTATGCACGTGTACCTATGTGCATGTAAGCAAGCACAAGGTGTCTACGTATCATCTCTAAACCTACGTTGGGAGGTGTAGAGCAGGTTTTTTGCAACACAAGGCACATCTTTGGAGTGTATCACCCATCTCCTGTCACAGTGGTATCAGAGCAAAGTTATGGGAGATGGATTTCCTTGCACCATTGAAAAATTGAATAGAAATAATAACTCAACCACTCTCTAAGGATGAAGGCCTACCTTCAAGGGTGAAATCTATTTGGATACATATCTGATGATGAAGTCATGCCAACAATGAGAAGCAAAGGACAACCATTACGTGAAGAGCAAGAAGGGCTTACAACTTGGTGCTCAAAGGATGCACTAGATAGGTCCTACGTCTTAAATCAGTCTCATATTTTCTCTTACCTCATGTGAATCTCAAGAGAGACTTGGAAAGGACTTTCTTCTTTCTTGTCTTCAAATACTAGAGCAAGGAACAACTAGCTATGTATGGAGTATACTACCTTGAAGAAAAGTCCCAAGCAAAGTATAACTGATTATGTCACCAAAATGAAGAAGATCTCTAATTAGTTAGGAATCATTGGAGATAATGGAAGAAGAAAAAATCATAAGGCAAATCATCAATGGAATCAAGGCTGATGACAAGAGGGAATCCTTCACAACTACCATGGACCTATACATGGACATGCAAGTGATTGACCTCAACACTCTTATGGGCCAACTCTTCACATATGAAGCAAAGATAAGCAAGAATGGTAAATCCTCAAGAGGTAATCAATCTTCTGCCTTAAAACTATGATAAAGCTAAAGCTAAGGATAAATCAAATTCTAAGAAGAATGAAGATGAAGGTAGCTCTTTCCAAGCCAACTTCACATGTAGGGAAAAAGCTAGAAATAGAGGAAGGGGAGAAAATCTAGGGGGAGATCCCAAGCATCTCAACCTTGTAATATCTATGGTTACTGTAATCATACCACAGAGCAATGTTACAAGAACCCAAGGAATTCAAGAGGAAGAGGATTCAATAGAGGTGGCTATGGATCAAATAGAGGTAGATGCAATGGAGGATACAAAACCAAGTACTACAGCAACAATAATCATAAAAATGGATTTGGAGGTAGAAAGGATTACAACAACTACATTGAAGATCAAAGTCAAGAAGACTCACTAATCCTCATGAACCTATCATTGAAGCAGGGTAAGGATGATGATCATATTTTCTATATTGACTCAGGGTGCTCAAATCATGTATCAGGAAATGTAGCATTGCTCTCTAACTTAGAATATCCCAAGAATAAACATGGTGTAGAAAGGTGATGATCCAAGACATTTAGTAGAGAAAATAGGTAATGTCAAGACATCAAATGGCAACATGAATCTTCTAAGCAAGGTTTTGTGGAGAAAGGATTGTAGGCTAGGTTTACAAGACATGGAGCATATGTGGAAGACTCCAAGCAACGATTTAGAAGAATCGGCAAAGGAGAAAAGACAGGAAGACTCTTCACCCTTGAAGTGGAGGACACCACGAACATAGAATTATTTAGCTATGGATCTCAAACACTCTCTGAATTTGAGGTATGGCATAAAAGGCTTGCTCATATTAGTGAGAGAACGTTGAAATAAATTTTTAGGGATCAAAGTGTACTTGGATTGCCCAACATCACAAAACAACACATGATATACAAGTGTGGAGCTTGTCAATTTGGAAAATCTCATAGATAAACTTTCAACAAGAAAGGCTATATCCATCAGGAGCTATTGGATCTTGTACACACAACTGTCTGGAGTCCACACAAAGAATTACCTTCTATTTCAAGTTCAAAGTATTATGTATCCTTTATTGATGATTGTAGCAGATGGAAAATTTTGTACTTTATGAGGCACAAAGATAAGGTCTTCAATTGTTTCCAAAGGAACCTTGCTCTTGTAGAGAATCAAACATGTGGATGTCTCAAGAAACTCAGATCAGATGGTGGTGGAGAATACTTCTCAACTAAATTGATACTTTCATACAAGAAAGAGGCATCAAAAGAGAGGTAACAACCAGATATACACGTGAGCTCAATGGAATGGTTGAAAGAAGGAATAAAACAATAGTTGAGGCAGCAAGATCTATGCTAAATGAAAAGGGTTTGCCCAATTCTCTTTGGGTAGAGGCTATATCAATAGCCACATACCTTGTAAATAGACTTCCATCAAAGTCTTTAGATGGTATGACTCCCTATGAGGTATGGAATGGAAGAAGGGCAAGTCTAGAGCATTGCAAAATCTTTGGATGTCTAGCTTATGCTCACATACCTTCTCAAATACGAGGGAAATTGGATCCCAAAGTAGAGAAGTGTATCTTTATTGGATATGATCTAAACCAAAAAGGATACAAACTCTATAATCCCACTAAAAAAGGTTTTTCAGTTAGTAGGAATGTAGTCTTTGATGAAAATAAATCTTGGTTTGATGATGATGGGAAAGTGAAGCTACCCTATGACTTGGAAGAAGACTTCCCATCTCTTCCAACAAAGGAACCAAAGAATCATGAACATATTGGCTCGGAGGATGACTTAAAAAATTTAGAAAAATTGAAGCTATGGAAGAACAAAAGGAAAGCTAAGGTGCAAGACCTAGCTCAAGGATCAAAAAACTCTCATCAATCACTCAGAAGATCAATGAGAGAAAAGAAGAAACCAAAGAGATATGGATTTGATACCTCTTTGTTCACAAAGCATTCAATTTATATGGCTAAGGACTCCAACAATGAAGAACCAAAATCATATGAGGAAGCACAAAGCAAGAAGGAATGGAGAGAAGAAATGGATGAAGAAATTGAAGCCCTCATGGATAATGACACATGCGAGCTGGTTCCTAGCAAACCATCAATGAAGGCAATTGGATCAAGGTGGATTTGTAAAGTAAAAAGGAATTCTGATGGTAGTATTAATAGATATGAGGCAAGGTTAGTAGCCAAGGGGTTTGCCCGAACCCATGGCATAGACTATGAAGAGACCTTCTCACCTATTGCTAAAATGCCTACCGTTACAGTACTTGTTAGCATTGCTCCATCTAGAAATTGAAAGTTATATCAACTAGATTAAAAAAAATACATTTCTCAATGGTTGGATTTCAGAGGAAGTTTATATGCACAACCACCTAGTTATGAAGATGCACATCATCCAAATTATGTGTGTAAATTGAAGAAGGCTTTATATGGTTTGAAGCAAGCTCCAGGAGCTTGGAATCATAGATTAGTCACATACTTGTAGGACCAAGGATTCAGAGCTAGCAAAGCAAACACATCCTTATTCATCATGAGGAATGGATCAACTAATCCAATTGACCATGCTAGAACCAAAAATATTGATCTCCATTATTATTATTTAAGAGAGAAGCTGATGAGCAAGGACATTCAATTTTCCTATGTTTCCACTAATCTTCAATGTGTAGATATGTTGACTAAGTCATTGGATGGCATCAAACTAAGCAGGTTCCAAGGCATGATTGGATTACTAGAAATGAAGGAGGACTAAAGACTCAAGCATACTAGGATTGAGGGAAATCTGTTGGTGTATTTCGTCCAAGCTTAATTCTTGATCACTCATTAATGTAAAACATTGCTTATGTACACTCTTAATGAGAGATTTATGAGCTGAATTAGGAGTGATTGGTAGCTGCATGATTCCTCAACTTTAGGGGAACTTTTTGGTAAAGTCCCTCCAAGATTTGATTTCAAAAAACTCTATAAAGACACCTATGTGTAGTTGTTGATGAGAGCAAAGTTGATAGCTACTTCTTGAGGAGATTCTGATCAAGTACCAAGCCATAAGTGAAGCACACATTGTGCTCTTCCTTCACAAGCTTCATGTTCATTCATATCATGTACAATATGTGAAGTACAAATTGATTTTCAAGCTACATCTTGGAGTTCTCCTCATCTACTGCTACAGGTTCACATTCATATCTTTCAGTCAACTTTAGTGATTGATTTCTCTATGTATACTTAATATAGGTAATTTGATACCTCTATTTGCATTGTGCCAATTTGCATCAACATTGATTCATTATTCTTTGAGCTATATTCATTTGAAGTCAACTATGTATTCTGGGAGATAGTTCCTAAAATGTCGGGATGACACCTGTATCTTGCTAGATTTATTTCTCTTAGTATGGTTCATCAAAATTCATCAAATTTATTGTGTTAGATTAATTATCTATCTAATTAATAGTTTGCAAAATTTCTATGTTCAATTTTTAGCAGGCGATAAGCTCTAAGTCAACTTCTAGAGTGCAACTCATCCAAAAATAACAAGCTTTTCTTCATCGGTTTTGTGTCAAGTAATCCATCTTGATGAATCAATTTGAGATTGATGCTCCAAAGCACTAGGACGGTTTGTATGCATCCTTAACAAGCACAAGGTGTCTACTTATCATCTCTGAAGCTACCTTGTCATGTATAGAGCAGGTTTTTGCAGCACAAGGCACATCTTTGCAGTGTATCAACCACCTCTCTCACAATTTTTAGGGATTAAGACTAATTATGTTCTTGTTTAAGAAGACAAATTGCATTTAATAGGGAACATTTTAATAGGTTGGAGTAGGCTCTTTTTAGGCTTTACTAGGCTCTTCTGTTTCTTCTTCAGAGAGAGAAAGATAATCTACTTTCCATATCATCAAACTTGTGCATGTATCTAGATTTAAAAAATGATTTTTTTTTAAGTCTTGTTTTGATCGTATGTTTACTTAAAAGGGCCCATTTTTTAATATATATATATATATATATATATATATATATATATATATATATATATATATATATATATATATATATATATATATATATATATATATATATATATATATATATATATATATATATATATATATATATATATATATATGTGTGTGTGTGTGTGTGTGTGTGTGTGTGTTAGAACAAACTTTTATTGATTCATTTTTAAAATTTTCTTTAACAAAAAATATAATTTCTAGACTCCCTCCAAAAGTAAATGCATCATCATCAAATTTATAACTATGCTTCCCCCGAAAAATGACTTTTTTTCAAATTTCATCATTTCCAGCCATACACAATTGAAAAACACACTTTAACCTATCCACATACAACAAAACACATTTTGTCAGCAAAACACATGCATTAGAGTCCCTTCCAACTAGATTTCCAATATTTTTGATATTCTTTGTCATTAACAAGGATGGTGTTGACATTTATCACAAACTTCACACTAAAATGTTCTCATGCTCTTGCATCAAGAAGTATCCATGTTCATGTGCCTTGAGATTTAGCTCCAAAATACATAGTGCAACAATGATGTGGATTCTAAAAATGAACATCCTGCTCCTAGAGAAAAGATTATTGATCTTTGGACTCATGGTTCACTATATCCTCATGATCCAATATCTTCTTACCATCCAACATTCCATAACCTCTGAGCTTTACTTCAGCTCATTGATGTGGGTGAAGCTCGAGTACTAGGTCATTGCAAGCTATTATCTACACATTCACCGCTACTACTAAGTATTGGTATCAATAATTTCAACTCCATCATATGAGGGTGGTCACTTTAGAAAGAATAATCATATCTTTACAAAAAAGACTTGCAAAGTTTGAATAGGAAATGGAAGCAAATGAAATGACAATTGAAAAGTTAAATGCCAATCTCCAGCAGTTGAAAGAGACTCCACTTGGTATGAGATATAGTAAAAGAGCATTATCATCCTTTGAAGCTCTTTCAACACATGGTGGAGCACGTAAACTACCTATTTATTCAACAAGGTGAGTATTTGTTTTACTTCTGTTTGTTTTAATGAAGGTTTGAAATTGAATCTTTCATTGTTTAGGTCATTTATTCAAGACATAAGTGCTTCATCAAAACAACACAAGACCATTTCAAGTTGATAAATAGTTATATAAACAGTAAAAAAAATCACTTTTCTTATGGAGACACCCATAGGAGAGTGCATTAGAGTTGTTGTTCACGATGATTTCTCACAGAAGTTAAAAAACCTTAATCAAAGTGCAAGATGTGAAGGCAATATGTGATGAAGTAGGCATTAGTAGAAGTGGGTATGTTGCGATGTATAACCTTCTAAAGCAAGCCTTACAAGCACAAGATATTTCTCAAAGTATATTTGCATGCCCATATAAAGTGCCTATCAAGAAAAAAACTTCTAATGAGCATGTGGCTTGTATTCTTGGACAATATTTATTCATAGAGGACATTGTGCCTACCTCTGTTTATCATCCAAATATTTCCAAGAAGCAATCAAATATCCTATCTACACAAGTATTTACTTACACTAAATTCAACAACATATTTGTGGATCTTCAGAAGCTTCAGCAAGCAATGGTTCACTTTTATAGTTCAAAAATCAAAGGTACCCTACTAAATTTTATATGGTGTTGAAGTTTTATTTCATTCAAGAGTAAAATTAAGGTACTATTTCCTCTTTTGTGTAGACTATAATGTTAAATTTAAGTTCATACTAAAGCTTTATGAGTGTCAAATTATAAAGGTTCAGGGATTTCAATGGTTGAGTTAGACACTTCTCATTTTATTTATAGTGTCCAATGAGAGATATATTTGGTGGTTAGGTGAGATACAAGTTCCAAAGGAAGTAAACAATGTTATTTTGTGGATTTTTAGTAGGAATCCATGGGCTACAGAAGTAATTTCTTCTCTAATACATGGGCAAAAGCTTAATGTAGATTGTATAGGTGATTTTGAAGTAGAATGGTATTTTTGTGGAGACCTTAAGAGTATAAAATGCATACTAGGCTACAAACAAGCATCATCTTCTCTCTATCCTTGTCCATATTGTATTCAAGGATATAAATGATCTAAGAGAATGTCTAAAGTTGTAAGGGCATTGATGAGAAATGATGACTCTGAAGGGATTGATGGCACACACTCATGGAATAGTGGGGAATGGGAGATATTTCTTTTGAGGTATCCAATGTTAGAAGAACCAGATCATGAAAAAAAATCAATGATGGGAAACCCATTATTCCATTTCCATTATTCAATGTTCACTTTTGTACTTTTCATGCCTTCATGAGGATCTTCGATAGGATTTTCAAGCTCCATGTTCATATGCATTTGCAATGAAACCACTAGAACGTTCTACAATAGCAAATCAAAAAATACAAGATATTTTGAATTCTATTGGTTGTCATGATGTCCATGTATCTTTAGTTGTTAAGAAGTATGGTGATTCTCAAGAGATTTTACAACAAGTTCCCATGAGTGGGAAGAAGGCAAGACATTTCTTTCAAAGAGATGTGAATAGTCAAGATGATGGGAAATGGGAGCTTTGGAAAGACCTATGTTCGATTTTGACAGATATGATAGTTAGATTGATGTCATTAACAAGCAAAAGAAGGTTTGGCCATCCTTAGATCAATTGTTACATTTGATGTGTTTGGTTTCCACTAATGCTTCACAATGAGAATTATTCCAAGTGACTTTGAAGGAGTTTACATAGTCATTCATCCTATCATGGGGAGAGAGCAACATTACACATTACATAGTAAGTTTGCTTACATTTTTTATTGCGTTTTTTAATACCATGTGTACATCTTATTGATCCAACCATAGCATATTCTTTTTGCACATGGAGCATATTTTATGAACCAATATGGATCATAGGAGATTTTTAGTACACAAGGAATGGAGAAGTTGCATTACAAGGCTAGAGGTGTTTACTTTAAAAACACCCATCATGGGGGGGTGGCCTACTACAATCAAACTATTTTGAAGAAATGTTCAACTAGTTTTTTCATATGACATTCTCTAGCAATGGAACGAGCATGTGAGGCACAAGTAGCAAAAATTGCAAGAAAGATACGACATGATATTGAAAGAGAGAAGTGCATGCATCATCAAGACCACTACATCATGCCCAATGGCATGCACAAAGAGTCTGTGAGGGTTTTACTTGGGAATAGTTTACCTAGTCCCACCATACATTATTTCTTATCACAACTTGACTCTCAAGGTTTTTATGGTTCCTTTATCATCAAATAAATTTTGAATTCTTTCCAATATATCATGCTTAATTTTTTTATTGTTACTGTTAGTTTTTATTTTTTTAATATTATTTTAATGTTTCTAAAGTACTTTTTGTACATTTAAATTTCAATAGGACAAATATTAAGTGAAAGTCTTTAAAAAAAAGATGGAGTTATTCATTTTAGCATTTTAGACCCTAGGAGAATGGCACACATGAAGTAGACTACTAGGAAGAATCACATCATCTACCCTAGCCATGTGCAAGGTACTCAGGGCCCATCATGGATGACACCCCTTAAGAAGCATCAAACGACAAGTCACTCTTTTAGAGAAAACTCGAGTGCACGCACAGAGTTTTGAAGCATTCCACAGCGGGGGAATGAGGCTTCACAACAAGAGAGAGATGTAATGCAAGAAACGCAAGCTTCCTCTCCTATATCTAATGATGAGCCCCCACCTTATACAACATTCAAGGCAAGGCCTAAACAACAAAGATGGAGACAAGTCATAATTGTGAAGGGAGCGCTAGATTGTGCTCTCTGACTATAGTAGACAAGATTTCAAAAATATGATTCTGATTACAAGAATACCCACGTAGGGAAAATAGTACAAGAATATGTAGTTGATATAAGAAGTCCCACAACCCGAGACTGATAGGTATAGATAACTCAACTAGAGATGATACAAGAGATCCCACAACCCTGGATCGTAAGTATGGAGCAAGGTCTCTAGATTACTCGAACTCCCTTCAGGGAGATGAAATAGCTATAAGAAAAAACTAGAAAGGATCTCATACTATGAGATTGCAATGGGACAAGAGAGTATGTCCAAGATATAAGACTAGACAAGACTAGAGTGAGAGACAAGACTAGAACTCAAATTGGAACTTGAAAGTACTTACTTGGTGATCAGGACTTGTTGAGCTCCCAAGACTGACACTAGCAAGATAGAGTATGTATGTGGCCAAGGCCTCCTTATATAGGATTCCAAGGGCAATTCCCAAGGGTGGTTGCAAGCTAATGATGTCGTCAATGATATCAAAAATCCAAACAGGACCTCCAAATGTCAGAATTTAGCAAATAGATAGTCGATCTTAGGGTTTTGGCATGTTGTAGATGCAATGGAAGCATTGGTTTCTCCTAATTAAGTTTCAATCATGAGATATAGGATTCACATGGAATCTCAAGTTTAGGATGATTTCCTTTGTCCATGACATGAGCTCTCCCTCAACCGACGAGTTCCACAAGGAGCAATCATGTTTTCTGGTCTCGGCTTCATTGGACTTCTCTTATTGAATTCTCCAACCTTGATTGGTGCTTTCGAAAGGTTTTCTATAGGTTCCCAAGTACGATCACTAATGTAATACACTTTCCAATGAATAAGATACTCCTATCTTCCTCAAGATATTCTCGAATCTAGGACATGCTCAACTTCAAATTCTTCATTATCATCAACCTCGATAGGTGGTGAAGGACTAGGTCTCTCCCCCCTAAATGGTAAAATCTGAAGGTCTTTGGTGTGTAGAACAAGAGGAGTAAGGAGGCGATGGAAAGAGAGAGAGAGAGAGAAGAGGAGATATGTACACACATGCATGGGAGCCTCGAAACCCACATAATGATCTCTCTAGAGGCAATGCTCTATATATATATATATATATATATATATATATATATATATATATATATATATATATATATATATATATATATATATATATATATATATATATATATATATATGAATATAGGGGTACGGTCACATGAACCTTACATCCCCATGAAGGGCTTTGGTGTGCAGATTAAGAGGACCAAGGAGGAAATGGAAGGAGAGAGAGAAGAGGAGATATGTGCACACATGTGTGGGAGCCTCAAAACCCACATAATGATCTCTCTTGAGGTAATGCTCTATATATGATGTATATATATGAATATAGGGGTAAGGTCACATGAGCCTTACATCCCCAACAATCTCCCACTTAAGGGTCAATGTGACCATAAGTGGTAACACATACAAAGAATGATGTAGTACTATACAATAATGTGCAGGAAGAGTCTCGATCTCAACCCATACGGATCAGCCTACACCAACTGCCTCGAACAAGGTGTATCCATGCACGTCAAACTGCTCTAGACTCATATCAGCAAGAGTCGAGCTCACATATGACTGATGCAAGAACTAATGAAATTCATGCAAAGCTCCCACTTGCTCCATGCATGTGTCAATCATCGAACCACTAACAACTCCAAGTGCAAATGCTCCAATAGCAACTGCAACATCTGTTCTCAAGCATAACAACTCGTACATCAGACTCGTGAATGCTAAAGAAACATGTGCTATCTTGGCTAACCTAAGCATGTCAGGCATGCCTATATCTAAGGCATCAAAAGCACCATTGTCAAGACCAACATGTCCTGATATATCTGTGTCAACATGTGGCATGAGAAAATCCAAGAATCACTGCATGATTGCTCAATCATCAACATCTAAATCAATCATCCTCTCAACCAACGATGTGTTTAACTCTACATCATGAGTGCTAGTATGCTCTGGCATACAGTGTGTATCATAAGAGTTATCATGCTGTACCACACCAAGTGTATCATCATGCTCCACATGAGCTAACTGCACAACATAGACACCAAGGTCAAACTAATGATATAACTCTAAGTGAGTATCATCATAATGCTATACATGAACATCCACGTCATGCTCTAAAGTATCCAACTAATCATCCAAAGTGTGCTCTACATGAGCATCCATATGATCAACAAAATCATGGTCTATATAAGCATCACAAGCATCCAAAACATGCTCTATGTGTGCATCCATATGAGCATCTGAATCCTGCCATACATGTGCATCATGAATGTCAATAGACCTATGTGTAGGTAGACAAAATGAGACATGATGAGTCTCACATTGCACATAAGGCTGAACTCCCACTGAGAGGAGACTGTCTCTCACATGAAGTACCTGTAGTGGATACCTATGCCCAATCCTAGCACCTTTGACAAGCATAAGCTGTCCCAACTACAAATAAAAATGATGCTCATCAAGGAATACATAACATCTGCTCTCTTGTAACTGGCTAATTGAAATCAAGCTCATAGGGAATGAAGGCACATAGCGTACATGTCTGAGTATAAGGGATGCTCCACTAGGTAGCATAAGGCATACATCTCCTGCATCCTTAATGTCATATGTCATACCATCAGGCATGTGCACACATCCACAACTCTCACCTGAGAATCAACAAAACCACTCAGAATGTAGAGTAAAACTAGCTAATGCATCAAGCATCCAAGCCATATGTGTGCAACCCAATGAACAAGAGGAATCCTAAGGTGAACCATAGGAGAAAGTGATATCACCATCATTGGCATAATCAACTGCCATAGACTCTCTTGAAACCATTACGTGACCTGCATCACGTGCATATCTTTGATGTCATCGTCACATTTATCTGAAGCAATGTCGTGGAACATGGCCATAGTGCCAACATCGAAGTTGTTGATGTGATCTATGTCTCACATGAGTCAATCGACTCACATACATATCATGTAGTCTCTGCCATAATGCACTACCCATCTCCTCATACATAACAAACTCATATCTAGAGTCCACAAGTTGTAACCGGATAATGGAGCTAACCAATGCATCCATATCCATCCATACATGGTCAGCATGTCATGAGGCCTTTGTGCATCTCTATGCACATACATGTGTAACCCTGCACGAACCAATGTATGCCACATCTAAGCTTTCCATGTCAAAAAGTCAGTGACATCAAATCGAGAAGACACCATGCTAGCAATCCAAGAGACTAGCAATGCCACAAGAGACTAGAAATAATACGCTATCACTAATAGTATTACACCTACATATTCATACATAAAACCATGAGCATAAGCCTGCTCACCAAGTCTCCAAACTGATCAAATAAATATGAAAGAATCCTGGGAAAAAAACAGCAGAGTATCCCATGTAAATTGAGCAATCAAACAAGATAACCAATAGCAAAATAACAATGAGTAACATGTCACCATCTATCACGGATCCAATCAAAGATAATGGCAAATACACATGCCAAAAACTGATGGCAATACACGCCAATACAATGGTGATGCACCTGCCACTCAAGAATGAATTCTGCAAGATGGTCAAACCTATCATGAATAACCTGTGACCAAGTCCAAATGGATGGAGATAAGTAATGATCCAAAGCTATCGCACAAGCTTCAAGATCCACTAGAGTTCTCTTCTAGCATAAAAGCCATCAAAATTTTGACAGTATCTCCTCTGTAAAATGGACTCTAGATCCAAAATAACCATGTGGGAATCACCATCCACATATGCCAAGAATCACACTAGCAAATCATATATCAAATCAATGACCACATGCTAAAATAATAGCCAATCAAGGTGATAAATAGATGTGCAACTGAGGCTCCAATGTGGATCATGTACCCGCAAAGAAAACAAAGATACAAGTACCAACTAAGATCCAATCAATCTCTCATAAAATGTGTGCAATCGGCAAGCTAACTATAACCAAGTGGCATAAGAAACATATAGATCACAATGCCACTATACATCCATCGACAATATCATGATCAAACTCATGATGACATAAACCTCAAAAAAGAAGTATACCGCAATGTCATCACATATGCCAAACATGTGACAAGATCATGCTCTACTCTCATATGGAGGAGCTACCACAATGATCATACATGGACAATGCCATCAAGCTCTAAATGTAAGAGCTCGCACACCAAAAATTCTCTCTCGAAGAAGTTCCAAAGCAAAATGAACCTCCAAAAGCAATTAGGGTTCTTGTAGTGAAAACATACTACTCTGTGTTTTACTATTTCAAAGATGATAACCTCTAAATTTGAGCTTTGCTCTTCAGAAAACTTTAAGAACTCTTTCTTGACTACATAACGATATAAAGAACTCCTCAATCGGAGGTGTGTAGCTCAAGATATACACAAAAAAATCATCTTCTATGAATTTCACCTTCACTTGTAGCACTACTGCTCTACATTTTGCAATTTTGGCGATTATACACTCCAAATTTGGAACTAACATCTTTTACAAAATTGTAGGTATCTTTTTAGGCTACACATAACATGTTGAATTGTCCAAATCCGACTTGTAAAACTCAAGTCATGACCCAAAAACTAATCTACTATCAAAGTGATTCTAGATTCCTCTTCTACATCAGTTTGCATTTTTCAAATTTTGGGCACTTTAAGTCTCGGAATTAGGTTCTGAGCCATTCTACGAATATTGTAGCTCTCTATCTTAGCTACATAGAGAACTTTAAAATGCATCAATCCAAGTTTTGTAGCTTGAGTTATCACCTCTTGTGACCTAAGCTTCCATTGAAGCTTCTTGCACACAAGCCTTCATCATGCTCTGATACCAATGAAGGGCTTTTGTGTGCAGAACAAGAGGAGCAAGGAGGAGATGGAAGGAGAGAGAGAGAGAGAGAGAGAGAGAGAGAGAGAGAGAGAAGAGGAGATACGTACAAACATGCATGGGAGCCTCCAAACCCACATAGTGATCTCTATTGAGGCAATGATCTATATATGATGTATATATATGAATGTAGGGGTAAGGTCACATGACCCTTACATCCCCAACAAAATCTGATATGGTTCCTTCTCATGGTACTTGGTAGCTGAAGCTTGAAGGTGACTGGATTAATCTTGGCCAAGATGGTGAATGGACCAAATCTTTGATGATCTGACTTTGCACAAGTCCTTGAAGTTTGCAAATTGTTTCTGAGTAACCATACTTTATCCCCAATTTGATACGATGGATTCTGAACACGATGTTGATCTCCATAGTACTTATATTGTTCTTCAGCTTTATGGATCTCTTCCTTGAGTTCTTTGTGAATGTCCATCAGGTATTGGGCCTTGTCTCTGGCATCTAGGTTCTTTACATGATTTGAGAGTTCTATATCCATCCTTGGATGTTGTCCATAATTTGCAAAGAAGGGATTTTGCTTAGTAGATGCATGAACACTATTGTTATATGCAAACTTTGTGAAAGGTAAAAGCTCAAACCAATCATTTTGATGATAGTTTCTGGTGCAATGGAGATATTGCTCTAGGACTTGATTCACTCCTTCTATTTGTCCATCAGTCTGTGGATGGTTTGCTGTAGAAAGCTTAACTTGAACACCAAGGAGCTTGCAAGGACTATTCCAAAAGCTAGATATGAACTGTGGAACTCGATCACTAACAATATCATCAAGCAATCCATGAAGCCTAAAGATGTATATGAGAAAAAGTCTAGTAGTGGCTGCACCTATGATTGCCTTGGTAGTTGGAATGGTGTGCCATCTTTGTAAATCTATCCACAATAACAAAAATGGCATCATACTTATCTGACTTTGGTAGACCTGTGATGAAATCCATAAACAATGAAGCCCATGGCATTTCTGGAATAGGTAAAGGTTGCAAGAGCCATGAGGTTTATGTCAGGGTACCTTAGATCTATTGCAAGTATCACACGTTCGGATATATTCTTTGACTTCCTTCTACATTTGAGGCCACCAAAAATCCCTTGATATGAGTTCTATTGTTGTATTCACTCCAAAATGCCCTGCTACAAGGTTATAATGACATTGTTGAAGTACTTGGATCCTAGGCTTTCCTGGAGACATACAATGGGTTCTCATAGAATAGTAACCCATCCCTTTCCTGAAATTTGTTTACTTCTTGGACTTTTCCTTCTTGAGCCTCCTGCTTAATGTTACAAAACAGTTCATCCTATAGTAGATTCTCACGGATCAAATGGTTCATGGTTGAATCTTCATGATAGCTTGAAGAGATAGCTGCTAACTGGAGATGCTCAAGCGTGAGTAATACACTCTCTTATTGATCAAAGGCCTCTTCACCCTTCTTTGGGTGCAAGGTAAGATCTTTTGGACAAGGCATCTGACTGATATTGTTGATGTCTTGGAACGTATGTGATGACAAAGTCAAATCTGGATAGAAAGTTACTTCATCGAGATTGCCTTCTATTTAGGATGCGGGTGGTCATAAAATGTTCTAAGTTTTTATGATCTATATACATGATAACTTTGTGAGCTGCTCCTTCTAGATGGTGATGCTTGGTATCAAAGGCATCTACTATGGCAAGAAGTTCTTTATCATGCATCTCATAATTAATTTTTGGAGGGGAAATTTTCCTTGAATGATATGCAACTAGATGTAGGTGTCCATCATCTCCATATTGGGATAGAAAGGCCCCTAGGGTGAAGTTTGATGCATCTGTTTCTAGGAAGAAGGGTTTGTTGGAATCAAGATGGAATAGAATTGGGGTAGTAGTGAATGTTGAATTCAAGGTCTGGAAGGCTTTTTCTGCTTCTTCGTTCCATGAAAATTTTGAGTTTCCTCTAAGTTTCGTAAGAGGTGTCACTATCTTGGAGTAAGCTCTAATGATTATCCTCTAAAAATTGGCAAACCCTAGAAAACATTGTTCATCTCAAACACAAAAAGGTGGTTTCCAATGAAGGATTGTCTTGATCTTCTTAGGGTCCATAAAGATTCCTTTCTTTGATACAATGTACCCTACAAACTCCACTTCTACCTGATGGAAAGAGCATTTCTCCAATTTTGCATATAACCCTTTTTCTCTTAGTTTCTCTAGGACTATCTTTTCGTGAAATTCATTATCTTCTAGATTTTTGGAGAATATCAAGATATCATTGAGATATATTACCACAAAATCATCTAAATACTCTCAACAGATGTCATTCATCATATGTTGAAAGACTGTTGGAGCATTTTTGAGAACAAATGCCATAACTATATATTCAAAGTGCCCATACCTTGTTCGGAATGTTGTCTTCCACTCATCTCCTTCTCTGATCGTGACAAGATTGTATGTTCCGCAAAGGTTAATATTTGTAAAGAACTTTTCTTTTTTGAGGTGTTCCAAGAGATCTGATATAAGTGGTAGAGGATATCTGTTCTTTATTGTGATTTTATTCAACCCATGATAGTCCACGCACATTTGAAGAATTGTGTCCTTCTTCTTTACAAATAGGATAGGGGCTCCCGTAGGAGACTTTGAGTGTTTGATAAACCTCTTGGCTACATTCTCATCGATATTCTTAGGTAATTCTGTAAGTTCTTTTTGGGATAGTCTATATATTGGCATGAAGGGTGGTTGTGCTCCCTCTTGAAGTTGTATGGCACAATCATAAGGTCTATGCTGTAGGAGCATATCTACATTATTTTTCTCCAAAACATCTTCAAAACCTTGGTATTGGTCGCGTAGCTTCATTGATTCATCTTTCTTGGGCTCTTGAGCTGGTATAGCATAGATCATATATATCGGTTCCTTCCTTACTGCATGTATGAAGGCTTTGGCTCCAACATCTATCGAGTTCTTCTGGATATCTCGATGGATGATTTTATTCTTTTCCCAATTAATTTCTAGATTATGTCTCTTTAACCTTGGCATTCCGATGATAACCATTTTTTACTGGACTCGATATAACATCAAAACATATGTGGGAATCATGGATAGCAAGGTGTACTCTTAGTGGTGTGGTTTCCATGGTTATATTCCCAGATGCTAGAGGTCCTTTATCTACTACTTCAACTACTACTGGTTTGTTCTTACGAACTACTAGAATTCCATGTTTCTTAATCGACCCTTCATCAATGAAAAATGAGGAGGCACTTGAATCTACCAGAGCTATAAGGGAAAGGGTCTTCTAAGGCATGAGTAACTAGACAGGGGAAAGACATGTTTCTAGAGGTGTGGCTAGAGTTATGAGACCCTTTCTTATATCATGGTCTGGTTGTACGATCTCTTTTACAACTGGACTTCCTCATTTCCCTGCTCTAAAAGGGTGGGTGCAACTCTAGAGTTCGTTCTCTTGTTGGGAAAATTAACTACAATATGGTTAGGGTTTCCGCAATAGAGGCATAACTTGTTATCCCTCCTTCTCTATTTCTCTTGTGGTGTTAGAGGCTGGAGCCTAGTTACATCTATTTGCATAGGTTCGGGCATAAACTCATATCTAAGAGTGGGCTAGAAGGGTTTCCATTGCTAAGGTCTTCCTTCTACTTGTTTTTCTTGTTTCCTTTCAAAAAGGTGGTTATCACATTGAATAGCTTTGTTGATGTATTCATTCAAATGTGGTGGTGAGTTCTCTAAGAAAACCTTCATAGTCATGAAGTATTGCCATATCCTTCTCCAAGATTGGGGTGAACCATGATAATGCTTAACCATAGTGCAAGGTTCCAGTAAAACCGACCTTGGATGCATCATCAGGGTATCTATCATGCTGCATACGGATGTACAATTTGACTTGTTGCAAGAATCCTTGGAACTTCGTGCGATCACCATCCAACTTTTCTGGCATGCAAATCTTGGATTCCTTAATGAAGGATGAATTAGGACGTTGGTTCACCTGAATGCTTCCTTGATTTTCTTGAAGACTTCCAAATCCTTCTTGTAGTTCTTGGATAAGCATTCCTACATGCACCGGATGTTCCATCTCGAATTGTATCTACCCATGAATTAGAGCCTTGATTTTTTGTTCAAGACTCTGAAGTGATGCCACAATGTGTTCATACTCATTCTCCATGATGCTTGGTCTTGGATAAAAGCTAGTCTTGCCAAAATGTTAGGGGAGCACTAGATGTTCTCTCTAACTACAATAGACAAGATTTTAGAAATATGCTTGTGATTACAAGAATACCCACGTAGGGAAAATAGTACAAGAATATGTAGCTCATATGAGAAGTCCCACAACCAGGGACTAATAGGTATAGATAGCTCAACTAGAGATGATACAAGAGATCCCACAACCAGGGATCATAAGTATGGAGCAAGGTCTCTGGATTACAAGAACTCCCTTTAGGGAGATGAACTAGCTACAAGAAATAACTTGAAAGTATCTTGTACTATGAGATTGCAACAAGACAAGAGAGTATATCCAAGATTCAAGACTATACAAGACTAGAGCAAGAGACAAGAGTAGAACTCAAAATCGAACTTGAAAGTACTTACTTGGTGATCAAGACTCCTTGAGCTCCCAAGACTGGCATTGGCAAGACTGAGTATGTATGTTGCCAAGGGCGGTTGCGAGCTGATGATGTCATTAATGATGTCAACAATCCAAACATGACCTCCAGATGTCAAAATTTAGCAAATAGATAGTGGATCATAGGGTTTTGGTAAGTTCCGGATGTAATGAAAGCATTGGTTTCTCCTAATTCTGAACCAATCATGAGGTATAGGATTCACATGGAATCTGATGTTCAAGATGGTTTCCTTTATCCATGAGAATAATGGAGTCTATGTCAGATTTAGAGGATTCATGTGATAAAGAAAGTGTTAACGAGCCACCATGGAATGATGATCATATCCTAGTGAACCATCAAGTAACATGAGGAGGCAAGATTCTCCCTATAGGACAAGGGCAAAAACCAACCGATGAAGAAAGAGAACAATGTCAACATGCAAATATGGCAGAGCATGTAAATGATGAGGCATGACCATCTAGGCATGCTCCAAGAAGATAGAATAACTATCAACCATGTCGTAGGTCACAATGACCACAAACCAACATCCCTCCAAATGCAAGAGTGCCAAAAAGGTGTAGAAAGCAAACTTGAGCCTTTGCAAAGATTCAACATTATCAAAGTTTGTGGAGCTTCTTATTCCACAAAGGCCATTTGCCAGAGTTGTGAAGGAAGACATCCAAAGCTATTGTGTCAGACTTTGTATTCAAGGGATGGCCTTTAATGTTGGTGCATTTTACCCAAGCCTACATGCTTGATATTATTTGATCTATGTTCATACGTGTAGTCATGTGAACACCTCTTGTAAAAGAGTACATTTTATCTCTTGTAATTGTGAAAAAAGAAAAAAGAAAAAGAATGGCTTACCTCATCCATGATGTCAAAAGCAAAGTCATGGCTGCAACTACCTAAAACCACAAATTAGTGAGTTGAGGGAATATATCCTAACTTTGGGGATCACTTTTAGATGGATCCATTCAAATTCGAGTTCAAAACTCCCTCCAAAGGTAGGTATAAAAAGAGCAAGAAGGAAGTGGTGATTAGCAAGCCTTGTACATGACCACTTCATGTCATTTTGTAGGTATTGAAGAGCTTACTCCATAGCTCTATCATTCTACTCCCACTGTGCAAATATTTATTGCCAATGTGGTTCTAATCATATGTGAATCTATACATTCATCATTCTCTACTTCTCTGTTTTGTTCTCTGCTATACTCACTTAGAGCCGTAACTTCAGACGCTCATATCTCAAGTTCTACTCAATCTTTTTCAGAATTTTAACATGCCTTGGATTTCTCTATACATCTAGATTTTGTATATAAATTTTACATGGCATTGGATTTATAATATGGGAGATATCTGCATTTTACTGTTCAGTGGTCTATCTCTATAGAGGCCCGAGAATGGCAGGATGTTCTAGAATTTGATAAACTTGTTCTCACTGCTCAGTTGATGAATTGAAGTGTTTTAACTTGGATTGGGAATCTTGCTAAGTCTATTTGCTATTTCCAAAAGGAATTTATCTAATTTCTACGAGGTTGAGAGCACTGTTCATTTTTTCTAGCAAGTGTATGTTCAAAAATAGCAAGTTTTGGGAGCTAGTCATTTTGCAACTAGTCTATCTTGACTTAAACTTCTGAGATACATGTTCCAAAGTAATTGGCAGATATTTTTGTGGAGTTAGGAAGCTCAAAGTGTCTACTAATCAACTCTAAAGTCTCAATTGGCTGGTGCAAAGCTGGTTGTAGCAGCACCAACTCATCTTCGAATTACATCCACCGTCTCTCTTCACAGTGGTATCAGAGCATAGTCAAGCAACATGGGAGATGGATTTCCATCAACAATTGAAAAATTGGATCAAAACAACTACCCAGCATGGTCTCTAAGGATGGAGGCTTACCTTCAACGGAGGAATCTATATGGATTCATATCTGGAGATGAAGCAATGCCAACCATGAGGAACAAAGGGCAACCATCACATGAAGAAGTGGAAAGACTTTCAAATTGGTGCTCGAAGGATGCACTTGCAAGGTCCTATATTCTAAACTCAATCTCTGATTTTCTTTTACCTCATGTCAAGGGATGCAAGACATCAAGAGAGACCTAGAATGCACTTGCTTCTTTCTTTTCCTCCAACTCTCGAGCAAGGAAGAACCAATTGTGGATGGAGTTCACAACAATGAAGAAAATCCCTAAGCAAAGTGTGATTGATTATGTCTCAAAGATGAAGGATATTTCTGACCAACTTGGAAGCATTGGAGAGGTAATTGAAGAGGAGAAAATCATTAGACAAATCATAAATGGAGTCAAAGCAGATGACAAGTGGAAGTCATTCACAACAGCCATGGATTTATACATGGATATGCATGTACCCAACCTCAACACACTCATGGGCCAACTCTTCACTCATGAAGCAAAGATTAGCAAAGGTGGTGAGTCCTCAAGAGGTAATGAAACTTCTGACTTATATTCTGATAAAGCTAAGGTCAATGACAAGTCAAAGAATAGGAAGAATGAAGATGAAGGTAGCTCTTTCCAAGCAAACTTTGCAAGTAGAGGGAGAGCTAGAGGAAGAGGCAAAGGTGGAAAGAAAGGAAGGGGGAGATTCCAATCATATGTGGCTTATCTAATCATACTACTGGAGAATGTTTCAGGAACCGAGGAACTCAAGAGGAAGAGGATTCAATAGAGGTAGCTATGGATCAAATAGAGGCAGATACAATGGAGGCTACAACAACAACTACTACAACAACAATTACAACAACAACAACTATCAAAGTGGCCATAGAGGAAGAAGAGATTACAATAGTTATGCACATGACCAAAGTCAAGAAGATTCATTATTGATTTTGAATCTATCAATGAAGAAGGGTAAGGATGATGATCACATCTTTTACATTGATTCGGGATGCTCAAATCATGTAGCAAGAAATGTGGCTTTACTTTCTGATTTAAAAGATCCTCATAACAAGCATGAAGTGCAACTAGGAGATGACACAAAGCACTCAGTGGAGAAGATAAGTAATGTGAAGACATCAGATGCGAATATGAACCTCTTAAACAAAGTCTTGTATGTCCCTACAATTACCAAAAATTTAAGAAATGTTGGACAAATGGTTGAAAATGGATTGCAGGTTAGATTCAACAGGTTTGGAGCTTATGTTGAAGAACCAAGGAAAGGCTTTAGAAGGATTGCCAAAGGAGAAAAGATAGGAAGGCTTTTCACTTTTGAAGTGGAAGATACAAAGAACATAGCTTTGTTTGGATCTCAAACTCTCACAGAGTTGGAGATAGGTCACAAAAGGCTTGCTCACATTGGTGAGAGGACACTTAAACAAATTTGCAGGGACCAAAAGTGTACTTGGTTTGCCTAATATCGCAAGGCAACACATGATTTATAAGTGTGAAGCTTTTCAACTCGGCAAGGCTCATAGAAAAACTTTCAATAAGAAGGGATATGTGTATCAAAATCCTTTGGATTTAGTGCACACGGATGTGTGGGGTCCAAGTAAGGAGCCATCTATATCAGGCTCAAGATATTATGTGTCTTTCATAGATGATTGTAGCAGGTGGACTATTCTGTTTTTCATGAAGCACAAGGATGAAGTGTTTAATTGCTTTAAGAAGTATATTACTCTTGTTGAAAATCAAACAGGTAGGTCTTTGAAAAGACTCAGATCAGAGGGCGGAGGAGAATACTTCTCTTCTGAATTTGATGCCTTCTTGCATGAAAGAGGCATTAAAAGGGAAGCCACTACAAGGTATACACCCGAACTCAATGGTGTGGCAAAGAGGAGAAACAGAGCTATTGTTGAAGCTGCAAGGTCCATGCTCAATGAAAAGGGATTTCCAAACTACCTATGGGCATAGGCCATGTCCACAACCACATATCTCATAAATAGACTTCCATCTAAGTCACTAGATGGAACCAGTCCATATGAAGTGTGGAATGGAAAAAGACCTAGTCTAGAGCATTGTAAAATCTTTGGATGCTTAGCCTGTGCTCACATTCCTTCTCAAGTAAGAGGGAAGTTGGATCCCAAGGCAGAGAAGTACATATTTATTAGTTATGATCAAAACCAAAAAGGATATAGATTGTACAATCCAACCAATAAAGGATTTTCTGTGAGTAGAGATGTAATTTTTGATGAGAAGAACAAATCATGGTTTGATGATGACAGGATATTGAAGCTGCCTTATGACTTGGATGAAGATTTTCCATCACTTCAACCAAAGGAGCCAAAGAAAATTGAAGAAAGTGATTCGAAGATTGACCTAGAAGACTTGGAAAAACTAAAGCTATGGAAGAACAAAGGTAAAGTAAAGATGCAAGATGCTACATATGGACCCGAGAGTTCACATCAACCACTTAGAAGGTCTTCAAGGGAGAAGAAGAAACTAGAGAGGTTTGGTTATGATACTTCTTTGGTCACCAAGCACTCAATCTACTTGATGTAAAGAATGCTTTCTTAAATGGATGGATTTCTGAGGAAGTGTATAGGGCACAACCTCCAGGATATGAGGATCTTCATCATCCTAACTATATATGCAAATTAAAGAAAGCCTTGTATGGATTGAAGCAAGCTCCAAGAGCTTGGAATTTCAGATTGGTGACTTATTTGCAGGACCAAGGACTCAAAGCTAGCAAGGTGGATACCTCTTTGTTCATAAAGAGCATTGGATTTGAAGTGTTGGATCTGAAGTGATCTATTTATGTGTGTATGTTGATCATATTATTATCACAGGCAATGTTCTTGAAGGAATCAAACAAGTAAAGACTCAAATGAAGGAGGAGTTAAAAATAAGTGACCCCATACCACTCACTTATTTTCTTGGATTGGAGTTAATCTACACAGGTTCAGGTATATACATCACACAAAGGAAGTATGTGCATGACATGCTCATGAAGTTCAAGATGGAAAACACCAAGTGTGCAGGTACACATATGGAGCAAAATCATAATCTTAGTGCTTATCAAGGAGAGCCAATTGAAGACATCACAAGCTATCAAAACTTGGTTGGAAGCTTGAACTATGCAACACTCACAAGGGTGGATATATGCTATAGTGTTAGCATATTGAGTCAATTTATGCATAAGTCGAGAAGACCACATATGGAAGCGGCCAAGAGAGTCCTCAAGTACCGAAAGGGGACCATGAATGAAGGTTTTTTTTATCCATTTACTTCAGATATTGAGCTAAAGGTCTACTCAAATGCAGATTGGGTCGGATCTAGAGATGATAGAAGAAGCACATCCAGGTATGTATCATTTGCAGGTTCAAAAATCATTTCTTGGTCATCCAAGAAGCAATCAATCGTGGCATTATCTTCCACTGAAGCCAAATATAGAGGTTTGGCTAATGCAACTCAAGAAATCATGTGGTTAAAGTCTTTATACACAAATCTTGGACTTCATTCTTCAACACCTCACATTTTTGGTGACAACACAAGCTCACTACATCTTGCAGCTAATCTGGTATACCATGCTAGAACCAAGCATATTGAAGTCCACTACCATTATGTAAGGGAGAAGCTAATGAGAAAGGATATTCAACTATCCTGTGTCTCCACAGATATGCAATGTGCAGACATGTTGACTAAAGCTCTCGATGGTACAAAGTTAAGTAGATTCAAGTTGATGATTGGCTTGCAGGAAATCAAGGACAATTGAAGATATATTTGGAGGCCAAGCATGTTAGGCTTGAGGGGGACATGTTGGTGCATTTTACCCAATCCCACATGCTTGATATTATTTGATTTATGTTCATATGTGTAGTCATGTGAACACCTCTTGTAAAAGAGTACATTTTATCTCTTATAATTGTGAAAAAGAAAAAAGAAAAAGAATGGCTTACCTCATCCATGATGTAAAAAGCAAAATCGTGGCTCCAACTACCTAAAACCATGAATTAGTGAGTTGAGGGAATATATCCTAACTTTGGGGATCACTTTTAGGTGGATCCATTTGAATTCAATTTCAAAACTCCCTCCAAAAGTATCTATAAAAAGAGAAAGAAGGAAGTGGTGATTAGCAAGCCTTGTACATGACCACTTCATATCATTTTGTAGAGATTGAAGAGCTTACTCCATAGCTCTATCATTCTACTCCCATTGTGAAAATATTCATTGCCAATTTGGTTGTAATCATATGTGAATCTATACATTCATCATTCTCTACTTCTCTATTTTGTTCTTTGTTAAACTCACTCATAGCAGTAACTTCAGAAGCTCATATCTCCTGTTCTACTCAACCTTTTTCAGAACTTTGAAGTGCGTTGGATTTATCTCTAAGTCTAGTTTTTGGATATAAATTTTGCGTGGGCATTGAATTTTTAGTTTGAGAGATATCTGCATTTTAATGCTCATTGGTCTATCTCTATAGAGCCTGAGAATGGCGGGATATTCTAGAATTTGATAAAACTTGTTCTCACTACTCAGTTGATGAATTGAAGTGTTTTAACTTGGATTGGGAATCTTGCTAAGTCTATCTGCTATGTACAAAAGGAAATTTTCTAATTCCTAGCAGGTTGAGAGCACTATTCATTTTTTCCAGCAGGTGTATGTTCAAAAATAGCAAGTGTTGGGAGCTAGTCATTTTGCAACTAGTGTGCCTTCACTTAAACTTTTGAGATACATGTTCCAAAGTACTTGGCTGATATTTTGGTGGATTTAAGAAGCTCAAAGGGTCTACTAATCAACTCTAAAGTCTCAGTTGGCTAGTGTGAAGCCAGTTGTAGCAGCACCAACTCATCTTCGGATTGCATCCACAATCTCGCTTCACAATTAAGGCACTCCAAGAAGTTGGAGAAGCATATCCTATATCAATGTCAGAAGACTATAACCTCTATGCTATCCATGCAAAGAGAGTGAAAATACAACTTAAGGATATGCAGCTAGCTAGAAGGATTAGAGCTAATAACCCTTAACATTTTTAAACTCTATCGTTGAGAGAACTTTCTAAATATCCCAAAGAATTAATATGATCTTCATCTTATTAAATTTGTTCTGTAAAGAGTTTGTCTCTTATTCCATTTGTTTTTAATTCTATAGGTCTCCTAAGTATTTAAAAGTTTCTTTGTGTGTTTGCAGATGAGTATCTTAGTCTTCCACACTATTTATCAAGTTAAGCAAATATTTCATGTGCATGGGGTGTCTATTTGGTTCTTAAAATTCTTGAAATGGCCAAGAATATCCAAAAAAGGTCTTGCCATAGAAACATAGGATTGGTCCCTAAAAACGTTTTGCAAGACCCTTCCCGTGTTTTTGTGATAGACCTTTTTTTGGGTATTCTTGGCAATCAAACCACAAGGTATGATGATTGGAGCATATGGTTTGCCTTATTTTAGATGCACTTCATGCAAAGCCTTTGTATAAGAGATCAGTAAACTTGTGGCATGTTTACATCTACTTATACCTTGATGCATGTTTATACACAACTATAGGAGGCCAAATGTGTTCTAGTGAGCTCAAGAAGGCCTAGAATTGCCAAAAAGTGTCATGCCATGGAAACAAGGGATTGGGCCCTACAAAATGTTTGTAGGGCCCAATCATGTGTTTCTATGGTAGAACTTTCTTTGGAAATTCTAGGCCATCAAACCACAAGGCATGATGATTGGAGTGTATGGTTTGTTTTATTTGAGGTGCACTTAATGAAAAGCTTTTCTACGAGAGAAAAATGAACTTGATGCATGTTTACAGGTACTTGGACCTTGATGCATGTTTATATGCACTTATAATTATGCAAATTTGCTCTAGTCTCAAGAAGGCTTAGTAATGCAAAAAAAAAGGTTGCCATAGAAACATGCATATGGCCCCAATAGAAGTTTTGCAGTACCCATATGCGCATTTCTATGGAAACCCTTTTTTTCATTCCTATGCCTTTCGAATCAAATTGCACTACATAAATTTCAAGGAAACATTGATTTAACTATGCAAAACGTATGAAAATTGAATGCAAATGGGAATAAAAAAAACATACTTTCTATTTTAAGTGTTTACAGTTGGCTATTGGTTTTGAGCCTCTCCACTTCATTCTTTGTTCTTTGGAAAGATTGTGGCAATTGGTAAATCAAAACTAATTGGGTTATTACATGGGGGTCTCTCAATCCAAGACCAGAAGCAATTCCTATTTTACCTAATATTTATCCTCTAAAGTAACTCCTAGGGTAGTAATGGCAAAGGACTGCATAACAAACATTACACAATTGGTCCCTTGCATTATTGTAGATAGGCACAAACGTTTGCTCAAGATCTTCAGATACCAAGTCATGAAGTGCCATTAATGGGAATAGTCCATGTGGATAATTACAAAATCTTCCTTTGGCAATTTCCTAATGTAATTTTCCAAGGAAGAGCCATGGTGAAGGGCAACCCAATCACCACCACTTCTTGCTAAAAATTTATCGACTTCAATTGCTTCCTGCACATAGACATCTAATGAGTACAAATATCAAACATAGTGAATCATAAATGTCATTAGATACTTACATCTTGAACCGTATCTTCATCCTCTGCTCTTCCCATTACATCTAGAGGAATGAAAGAGTGAGCAAAGCCAATATTCTCCACAATAGGGGATGTTGTGATCTTCTTCTTCAAAATTATTTCCCTTTCTACGAAAAAATCCTCTTGAGTAGCATTCTGGTTGGCATCACTCAAAATCTTGTCGCACACCAAGGCAATACTATGTGCAACTAAATCACCGAATGGAATGGTTGATTTTTCAATTTTGTTGAAATAATTTTCCATGGGAGCATGAGGTCGAACAAAAAATACTAAGGCATTTGTCGAGGCATAGACCAAATGCCTTCCCAATATCATGTAAGAATAAAAAATCTTGTCCATCTACAAGCATCATGGAAAACATTTCCATGTATACCTCTAGTAGAGTGAGTTCCAAGGTCTCCAAGTTGGAGGTCGAATGATCTTCTGAAGTACTTGTTTCGTTCAATTTTTCTGTTATGCCATGAGGAAATTCTCTACTTATTCTTTCACTCTCTTCTAATAAGTTGAGATCTTTTGTTTGAGGTTCATTTTTATCATCTAAAAAACCCCTAGTAACAAGATGGGGTAGGTCCATGGGTGTAGGTTCAGGCTCCTCATTGAGAAAGAAGATGGTTGTTGCAACATAGGATAAATATTTCTTTTTGATCTTCCTCTTCTTATCTTACTGCTTGAATAATGGGCACCGTGTCATCTAACAAGTGCCTTGCATCCTCAACAACAACCATGAAACAGTTTAGATGCTTTGCAAAGGCCTCATCTCCTTTATAGATATAAAAAACTAGGTCACAAGGGACCCATTTATGCTCATATGATGGAATATCTATGGAGTATTGCAAGATATAGAACTCCATATAATCAGTAATCTCCTTGAGCACATTCGAGTTCATGATTAGTGTCCCTTCAAGATTAGGGACTCCACAACTAGGTCATAAAAATCTGTATGGCCTTTGTAGTTTGTTCTATCCAAGAACTCCATGAAAAGATCTCGAGAAGATTTGATGTGAGTGGAAGGTATGGAAGTAGCCATTGCATGTGGGCATAGTATTCTATTACCTTGCGAGAATCTCTAGCTCTTTTTGAGTGAAAATGTGAGAAATGAGCACATAGAACCCATTTTTATAGTAGATTCAAGTTCTGAAAGTGAGTGGGCCCAGTTTAAAAGTACATATGAAAATAGTGAAAGTTAAAACATTAGGTTTTGATGACAAAATCACACATAGAACACCAAACAATATGAAGACTTTTGCATCAAAGAAAATGTTTAAACATAACATAACAAAAAAAAACATGACCAACCACATTTCAAAGTAGTGAACATAGAGATTTGACAATCCAAAAGTTTCAACATTACCATTGCAAATAAGAAGGTATATACAATTTCGAACATGTATTGTTTATCCTAATTTTTACAAGTTTCTTGCAAGTGCAAGAACCATGAGGTAGAATGACTAGGACCCAAAAACTGACATCATAAAATTGCAAAAGAGCTACGACAATGAGAGTTTTGTTCCATCTTTACTCCATCTGTAGGGACTTTCATTTTGTATTCCAATCTTCTTCCCATCTTTAATCAATTTATAAGAAATTGAAGCTATAAAACTAAAATAATAAATAATGAAAAGATTACTTACACAAAAGCACAAAACATTTCTCACCTTATGCCCTTGTATTTTGAATTCGGATTGAGTTAGTCCCTCAAAGCCTATAATCACCAAGTGTTCTCTCACATTAGCCAAGGTCCAATGATGATTCACTAAAATAGTTTCCATTTCATTGTTGGGAAATTTAAGCTTCATTTCAAATGAATGTAAAGATCCCTCAAAACTTTGATTTGGTATGGATTGGCCAAGTTTGCACATCCAAAAATCATAGCATAATCTAATGCAATGAAGAAATTATACATAGTGAAGATCAATTAGATGATAGCCATCACACCTAATTTTTTAGTTGCCTTAAGGGTCTGTATGCAACGTTCTGCCTTCCGAGGGTAGGATAAGCTCATGCAACTGCATAAAAAAATATGGCTTAGTTTATACTTGGCAGAGTCGACAAGGATTACTATGCATTTTCCATACTCAATCATTGATCAACTACACACATCAAATGCGAGGTAGCTTTGCAAATCAGTTATCACCTGCATTTTATATAGATCTGTTTTGTATGATCTCTCTATAGAGCGGGCTCTTACAAGAATGCAATGACAATTGATTAAGCATAGGAAATCTTTTGCTCCATAACCAAAGAGTATGTGAGGAACCATTCCTTCTATGCAATTAAGGGGTGTGGTCATGACACTAGACATATCACCAACGGGGAACCAATTGTGTCTCCTTCAACAATTCGACTCAACTAACCCACAAAAGTTTAGGTAACAACCACGACCATTAAAACTTCCATAACCCAACCATCAGCCCCACCTCTTCCAACCAATTTCCAATTTCCAATGATTCAAGCACTAGATGACATATGCACTTTTTATTTTGAACAAATCATTTAAGAAGTCCCATTGGGAGATGCAAAATTCATATAAAAAATGGAATGGTAGTCAAGAAGACATGATGAACAAAAACACAATGGAGAGAACCATGTCCATTGGAAGAAGAACAACGCAAGAGTCCCAAAAAGAGGGGAGACAGGAAAGTGATGAAGAAGAAAATAAGAGCTTGCATACGCCATGACTCTCAAGAGATTAAGAAAGACCATGAAAGACATGCAGGCCCATCAGTGCCTATCTGATCAACGAAGTCGAGTCATCATGGAACATTATTAGAGGCAAATGATATGGACCAACAATTTAGTGATTCTTTGCATGCAGTGTCCAAGAGAGTAAGATTAGTCGAATCCATGGACCACATGGTGAAGAAATCAAGCGTACAATACGATGAAGGATGAGTTTGAATGCTCTCTAGATCAGATAAGAATATACGAATACTTGTGTTATCCATCCACATTGATACATCAGCTCCAATTTCTCCTCTCTAGTTGACCACTCTAGAAACCATTAGTCATACCATAAGAAACCACATTTTAGACTTCTCCCCATTTACCCCTCTTTGTACCATCACCAATAAGAACCCCTAAGCCCAATCCAACCATGATCATGGATGTAAAAATAGCCACATGACCTATAACTACCACTTTACCAATTTTGAGTTTTGCATGTCATGGGCTCATATCATATACCCAACTCTTTTCATCTCATGATAGCCTATTGTAACTTTTACATCTCTACAACCACAAATTTCTTATCAGAAGTTATACTTGATCATATCGTCACCACCATAGCCTACCCTCTTCTCCAACTCTCTTTTGTTCTCTCCAATTCACCTAGATTTTCTCCTCCACATTCCAATTGAAGGAGACATGCCCTTCATTTTGGGAGTCCATTATTGCTTCATAAAGGCAATGAGGTCCATCTTGTTGGTGCAAGTCAACCACCAATTTATGTCTTGGATAAAGATATGAAGTCAAAGGATGAAGAAAAGATCAACAATTGAAGATTGAAGATAGAGCATATTCAGGAAATGAAGACTTGTATACATATGTACATTAATTTATAGTTAGCTCACATTTACCTTTGTTAGGGTCATGAGCTTGTACATATATGCCTATATATACAAGTAGAGAGTTGGGGCAAGTATGAGAGAGCATGAGATGTGATGAATTAGAAGTTATAAGAGTCATTAGACACTTTACAAGTGTAGAAGATATCTCTCATCATTCAGATGTAAAACTTTTTGAGAGAAGAAGAAAAATTGCACCCGATCTTCTGCTGAGTACTCCTTCTGTGTTTACTCTTTTGTGAAATGCTTTTGTACAAGTCTAAGTCTATAGTTGATTGACCTCTCTACAAGTCTTCAGATCCTAATTGTGATCAGTCTGAGAGAATTGAGAGTAGGAACATTTACATGTGTAAATGTGAAGAAGTGAAGTTGCAACAGGTGCAAAATTTGATGCTTATGTTTTGGTCAGTTCTCCTTCCACAGTGTAAATTTTTGAGCAAGCAAGCACTCATTCTTTAAATTGTAAGGTAAGATACCTATGGCTAAAAGCATTTGAATAAACGGGTTGTAATTTGAGAGGACTATGCATTATAAGTTATAGGTGTCAAATTCGAGTGTAGAAAAGTACAATTTTAGACATAAGTGAATTGTTTACATCATTTCGCAAGACCTACTGAATATTTTGAGATGATTTAACTTGAAACGGTGTGAAATCTATAGCCAACACCGTGTACAAAGTTTCATCAGAAACTTTACACATTTGGTCAGTCAATGAGTGAGTTATGTGCAGGAGACTTTTCTGAGTAGTGACTTTCTTCATAGATAGTTCAAAATTTGATAATCTGGTATTGGTCCTTCAAATTGGTAAAGGTTTTGAGTTGTTCTTGATATAGAGGTTCTGTAACATCAAGGATAGCTTTTTCTTTTTGAGATTAACACTCTCCATCAATGGTATCAAAGCACGAATCATCAAAATAGAAGAAAGGAGGACCCCGACTACTGCAGTTATACAAAAATCAACACTTGAAGGTTCAAAAGGTGAAATCTTAAAGGAAAAGCTTGAGAAGGAGGCCTGAAGCTATCAAGAAGATCAATAGGAACTTCATTCAAAGCAAAGGTACACTTATTCCTCATAAATCTTGAAGAATTTAATACACAAGTGAAGAAAGGATGGGAGATTCTCTTCAGATAGAGAAATTGGATAGAGAAAACTATCCAGCTTGGTCAATGAGGATGGAAGCTCATCTCATGAGCAAAGACCTGATAGGTTACATCACAAGTGAAGAAGAAAAACCACAATTCAGAGATCCAAGTGTTCCAACTAGGGATGAACTCTCAGATTTAAAGACTTGGATGAAGAAGGATGCTCAAGCAAGGAGCATTATCTACGTGGGAGTTAATGACTATTTGCTACCTCATATTAGAGGACTTAAAAGTGCAAGTGACATATGGAATGCTTTGGAGGAGCATTTCCAAAATAGTACAAAGTCAAGGAAGGCATCCTTATGGGCAGAGTTTACTACATTCAAAAAGAAAGCTTCTCAATCCATTTTTGATTATGTAACTATGATGAAGGACATTGCAGATGCATTAGGAGCATTTGATGAAGATATTGAGGAAGCTAAATTGGTAAGGCAAATCCTCAGAGGTTTGAGAGGAGATGAGAAATGGAAGCCATTCATTTTGTCTACTGAATTGTCACTAGATCATTTCACTCTTGATTTAAATCAGTTGCTAGGACACGTGCTAACTTTTGAGTAGGATGTCAAAGGTGATGGTGATAAGAGTGCAGGTCAAGTAATGTACTCAAAGGATAAGAAGAAGACTAGAAAAGGCAAGCAACAAGTAAATGAAGAAGAAGGTACAACTAGCCAAGCCAACTTCCTAAGAGGAAGAGGAGGTGGCAAAGGTAGAGGAAGAGGCAGAAGCAATAAAGATGGAGCCAAAGCTTGCTAGATTTGTGGTAAGACAAAACATTTAGATCATGATTGTTGGCATAATAATCAGAATAATGGAGGATATAATCAGAATTTTAATCCAAGAGGAAGAGGTGGCAGAAACCAAAGAGGTAGAGGTAGTAGAGGTTACTTTGGGAGAAATGCAGGTAGAGGATCTCAAAGTCAATCCTACAACAATACCTACTATAATTATGCTTCAGATCAGAAGGAAGATTCAACCTTGATTATGAATGCAAGTTGTGAAAGGCAAAGTGAAGAACAAAGAGTCTTCTACATTGACTTAGGGTGTAGCAATCACCTGAGTGGTAATATAGCTTTGATGACCAATTTGGAGAATAAGGTAACTAATCATGTAGGTCAAACAGATGATAATACAAAGCACAATGTGAATTCAATTGGATCAGTGAAGGCCAAGGATGGAAGTACGCTGAGTAAGGTCTTCTATGTTCCTAAAATTCCAAAGAATCTACTAAGTGTAGGGCAAATTGTTGAAAAAGGTTATGAAGTAAGGTTCACTAATGATGGAGTTTTTGTGGAGGACCCTAGCAATGGGTATAAACAAATTGTTTTAGGGAAGAAAGAAGGAAGACTCTTCACATTGAAGATTCAAGGTAATGTTGGTCATGCCTTGTTTATTTATGGAGGACATAAGATCTCTAAGTTAGATCTTTGGCATAAAAGACTTGGACATTTCAATGAAAGAGGTATTAAGGATATGGTTAACAATGGTTCAGTGCTTGGATTGCCTAATGTTGCAGGTCAACATATGGTATACATAAGTGAGGCATGTCAATTAGGTAAGGCTCATAAGCAATCATATTCTAAGCATTGTTTCATGTATTCAGAGAAGCTTGAGTTGGTACACACAGATGTGTGGGGACCATCAAAGGATTTCAGTATAAATGGTTCAAGATATTATGTGATTTATGTTGAGGATGCTACCAGGTGGATCACTATATATGTGATCAAAGATAAATCAGAGGTATTCAATACATTTAAACATATCATGTGTATGCAGAAAGAATCACAGGTCAAAAGTTGAAGAGACTAAGGCCAGATGGAGGGGGAGAGTATTTCTCTAATGAGTTCAATGATTACTTATGGAATGCAGGTATAAAAAGGGAAGTTACTTGTAGGTACTCTCCTCAACAAAATGGTGTAGCAGAAAGGAGAAATAGAACTCTTCTTGAGTTTGCAAGATCAATGATGAAGGAGAAAAATTGCCCAAATTATTTGTGGGTTGAGGCTATAAATACAGATACATATTTGGTTAATAGGTTACCATGTAAAGCTTTGCAGGGTATGACACCATATGAAGCTTGGTGGGGTAAGAGACGTACCTTAGATCATTGCAAAGTATTTGGGTGTTTGGCTTATGCATATGTGTCATCTCAGTTAAGGCATAAATTGGAACCTAAAGCTGAAAAGTATTTGAATCATTGGATATGATGATAAGTAGATGGGTTATAGGTTGTGGACTCCATCCACAAAGCAATTCCTTGTATCAAAGGATGTTACATTTGATGAGCAAGGTACTTGGTATGCAGGTACAATCAATAATCATGTAGGTGATGAAGAAGTTTTGAATTAGAAGAAAGGTAAATCAAAGGTTCAGATATTTGATGAAGAAGAGAGCAATGAAGTACAAGTTGAAGTTGGTTTGATCCACAATGTGATGAAACAGAAACTTCAAGAAGTGGATAACTCAGAAGGTCATCAAGACACAAATGGCAACCTACAAGGTATAACTATGACACTTCTTTCTTGACTACTAAAGATTATGCTTACATGGTGAAAGCAGATGAAGACCCTTCTACATATGAAGAGGCAAAAGGTAAGGAAAATTGGGAGAAAGCTATGTAGGAGGAGTATGATGCATTAATAGAAAATGAGACATGGGATTTAGTTCCTAAACCAAATAGTCAGAAGATCATTGGATGCAAATGGGTCTACAAGACAAAGAGGTATGTAGATGGAAGTGTGTCTAGGTATAAAGCTAGACTTGTTGTGAAAGGCTATGCTCAAACATATGGTGTAGATTATGATGAGACCTATAGTCTTGTGGCAAGGATGACAACCATCAAGACACTCATAGCCATTGTTGCATGTAAAGGTTGGAGGCTATGTCAATTAGATGTGAAAAATGCTTTTCTAAATGGTTATATTTCAGATGATCTTTTCATGGAGCAACCATTAGGGTTCAGAGATAAAAGGCATTCAGAATATGTATGTAAGCTCAAGAGAGCTTTGTATGGTTTGAAGCAGACCCCAAGGGCATGGAATTATAGACTTGTGAAGTTCTTGAAGGAACTTGGTTTCCAAGTATCTAAAGAAGATAGTAGCTTACTTGTCAAAGCAAGTGATGATGGGTTCATTTACATGTGCATGTATGTTGATGATATAATTCTTACAGGTACAGATGAGAAGGGAATTCAAATCCTCAAGAAACAAATGGAGAAAGAGTTCAAGATTAGTGACTTGGGAGACTTTTAATATTTATTGGGCATGGAGATCTTATATACTCAACATGGAGTATATGTAACTCAAGAAAGGTATTTGAACAACTTGTTGATCAAGTTTAAAATGGAAGATTGCATGGTGGCACCTACTCCAATGGAGGTGAATCACAAGTTGAGCAGATATGGAGGAGAAGAATTCAAGGATATGAAAATTTATCAAAGTCTCGTTGGTAGTCTAATGTATGCTACATTAACTAGACCTGATTTATCATATGTAGTTGGAGTGTCGTCTCAATTCATGCATTGTCCTAGGAAAGAACATTGGATTGGAGGACAAAGGGTGTTGAGATACATTAAGGGTACTGTTTGTTGTTACCCTTTGGAGTTGTCGTCTCCAATCATTTTAGCATAAAGGATCAAGTACACATCTTTAAATTGTCAATCCGGGAAGTATGCAGAGACCACAGCCCCTTCTAGTTAATGGAATCCAAGAATAAGAGGAAAATGACTGTTTTTATGAGAAATTATGAAGATGAAGAGAAATATCTAGGGTTTTGATTATCTTGAGCTAATCAACAGTATTTTCAATGATCTTGGTGCCTAAAGTGTGCCATTTCCTCAGCAGAACACAATTATGAAGTCAAATTTAAAAAACAGTACATGTATCACACAGACGAGACAATCACGATTCTGTGAAAACTGAGACTTTTCATGTCCAGCTTGATTTTTCTACACTTTCTTACTCAATACTTTGAGAATCACCTCTCTTCATACACATTACTCAGAAATACACAACTAAAGCTCACAAATTCCATGGAATACACAATGAATAGACTCAATAAATCCAAAGAAAGTACATGAAAGAGAGAAACATGATTTTCTGCAGGAGAGCTCTTCACATTACTTGGATAGCACAAATAATACAACCAACCCTCTCAAAATAGTGGAAATTACCTTTTATACATTTTCGAGTGTCCCTTTTCACACTTGAATTTTGGTCCTTTTCCCTTCTAATCTAAAAATATGCTATCAAAGAGCTTCCAAAAATTCTAGAAAAAATATATATGATTCTAATTTATATGAGGAAGACTCGTCCTCATTGTTACATCATTTGCATAAATATTTCTATACTTTTTTGGCATTTTACAAATATTTCTCTTCAAAAAGTGCTTCTTCTAACATTCTTCCCCTCCTAGACTTTTTGGCTCCTGACAAAAAATATTCTTGCTGATATATAATGAGTGCTTCCTTCACTTCTTCTTTCTTTGATACACTTGTGACAATAGGTCATGACTTTTTCTTTCTGTGATATTCAAGTTATTCACCATTTCAAATAATGCTTTTCTCCACTGTACAGCTGCCTCTAGTTTGTCTATTACATCTTTCTTCAGATATTCTGTATATGCTGCTTCATAGGCAGTGAGTCTGGATTTTGTGACTACTGATAAATTTCCAAAGATTTCTGATTCTCTTTCAAAAAAATCCATAATCAAAGGCATCCTAAAAAATTTGAAGATAGTAACTACCCAAAAATACTGTCCTGCTATAATAGGCCATTAAACAAATTCTGTCAGGGGTTTCACTTAGATCAAAAAGTAAGGCATCAGTTGGTGAATTAAAACCAATGTAGTTGAGGGGTCTAACTTTTGTATCTGTAAATGTTTCTATATAGGCCAATATGAGTTGCATCACTCTGATCAATAGAATGCAAGCTAGATCATTGACATCTTTATATGTAGATATGACAGACTCTGCTGTGTCAACCATATATTTTGTTGGACATATTCCTGCTTTAGGTCCTGCTATCTTTGGAAAGTTCAGCCATTTTGTTGGGATTTGTCTTGCATTTCTTCTTTCCCAAAACACACTCCATTCCCTTCTTCTTGCTATTGGACAATAGGCTGTATTTATCTTTAGCTGAATAGGTGCATCTTTCCATATTTTCCTGCATTCTTTGTTGGCATCTAACCACCTGTTCCTCCATTTAGGATTGGCTTTTTCAAATAATTCCTTTGTTACATTGATATCCTCTTCATATTCCAAATACTTGTTTGATGACAATCCTACCCTTGCAAGCTGGTAATTTTTAATACTTTCAATAATCATGCAAAAAGGTAACCTAGGCCATCTGCTACCCAATGGTGTTGGTCTGGGTTTATTCCTTTACTGAGAGCAAAATTCACAATTTGTTCTTCAAATTCATTATGCATTCCATTCTAGATTCTCTATCTGTTAAAAGCTTCTAAACAAACTCGTCTGAGTACTCCTCAACTGCTGCTTTTTTTTCTAGTTCATCAAAGTGTTGAGTCTTGTTATCATCTCCCCCTTCATACTCTTCTACTTGTGTAGTCTCTACCTGCTCTTCAACCTGGCTTTGTAGATTTTCCAATTTTTTTTGTAGCTCCTCCACCATCAACATTAAACTTCTATTCTGAGATGTCCACAACTCTCTTTTTGATTTCCACTCACTTCTTTATTTTTCTATACTCAACTGCCAATCACTCCTCTCTTTTGCTATATCCAAATGTAGGTTATTATAACCTCTCATTGAGCTGGCAGCATGTACACCGGCCTGTTTTTCCAATTCCTTAGCTTCTTTCAGTTCTACTTATAGCCTTAGAATTTCTTTATTCAATTCTTCCCTCTCATTCTGTGTTACCTGTACAATCTTGCTCTCTTCTTTTAATTGGCCTTCTTCCATCAATAACCAGTTTATTTCTTCATTTGCTTTGACCATAATCTGATATGAGCTTTGAAGTGTTCTGTATCTTCCTTCTATTTTCTTCAGCTCCATTTCTATTTTGCTGCTATGCTCTATCTGCTTTGCACATTTCTCTTCAAGAAATTGAATTTTGTTTTGTTGTTGAACCTCCAATGCTTCCAATGAATTTATCCTTTTAGTCAAATCCTCATTTCTTTCTTGGACAATCCTCAACTGTTCCTCTAACTGTTCCTTTTCTTTCTTTTGCTCATTAATGATTCTACTGCCTTTCACAAACTCTGATTCAGCCACCATTCCTGATATGATCATGTTTCTACTAGATGGTCTAAACTGCTCTATATTGCTCATTATAATTTTACAAGCAGACCTAATATCCTTGGCTATCCTTTCTATCCCAGCTTCTAACTCTACTTGCTTTACTTCTATCTGCTTTTCTTCTTTGCAATCATTTTCTTCTTCATCCTCTTTCTCATATTCTATGACCTGGTTCTTTTGCTCTTCATAGATTGAATTTTGTTTTGTTGTTGAACCTCCAATGCTTCCAATGAATTTATCTTTTAGTCAAATCCTCATTTCTTTCCCGGACAATCCTCAACTGTTCCTCTAACTGTTCCTTTTCTTTCTTTTGCTCATTAATGATTCTACTACCTTTCACAAACTCTGATTCAGCCACCATTCCTGATATGATCATGTTTCTACTAGATGGTCTGAACTGCTCTATATTGCTCATGATAATTTTACAAGCAGACCTAATATCCTTGGGTATCCTTTCTATCCCAGCTTCTAACTCTACTTGCTTTACTTCTATCTGCTTTTCTTCTTTACAATCATTTTCTTCTTCATCCTCTTCCTCATATTCTATGACCTGGTTCTTTTGCTCTTCATAGCCCTTTTCTGCTTGCATTTCTTCTTTATCTGCAACATCTTCCTCATACTCTAGTGTTTGACTCTCTTCCTTCTCATGATCTGATGTTTCTTTCACTATCTCCAACTCTTCTGCCTTCTTCTTCTCCATTACCTGTTGTTTCTCTTCAATGACTTGTTCTTCCTTTTCCTGTACTCTATTATCCTGAGTTGAAGTTGAATCATTCTCCACTGAGAATTTTACCTGATCATTCATTTGCTGCTCCTGTTGTCCCTCCTCTTGCTCATCTATATCCATAAGATCTAATGCTTCTTCTTTTTCCTGATCTTCTGTAGTTGTGAACTCCTCATTATGATTTAAATCATAAAGTATGTCTTCTATACTTTGGTTTATTTCTTTTTCTGTATTTCCTTCTTTACCATCTTTGAAATCCATCTTTTCTAGTACTTCCTCAGTTTCCTCAATTTGATCTTTGTTTTCCTTCTTGTGCACTGAGCTACAAATCTGAGCTTCCTTTTCTACTTCTACCTTTTCCTCATTAAATTTGAAATAAGTTTGTTGTGATGGTTTTGTCCATACTGTTTTAAACCTTGAGTCCACCAATCCACTACTGAACTCTTTCCTTGCTTCAACCTCTTCTTCCATCATCACTGCTTTACCTTTTAGTATCCTTTTCTCTTCTCCAGGACTAACCTGTTTTGCTGGTTCTTCTTGGATCTGTTTTCCTTGTGACTTCTTACTCAAATTGGTGTGTTAGGTACTAAGAAATTTAGACTTTTTAAAAGGAAGTTTTCAATGTCACTATCCGAATCTGAAGAAACCTGTGAGGAACCAGCTATCCCACTAGCTATCCCTGATTTGTCCATTCTTTGCTCTACTAATACAATGGATTCCTCCTGCTTTTTTTTCTTCTACTGACAATTTTTCTGTCTCCTTTCTTTGTGCTTGTTCAACTGCTTTTCCCTTATTTTTCTTTGTCAGCTTTCTTTTCTGCACTGGTTTTTCCTGAACCTTCTTCTTTACTACTACTGTAGTTATGGTTTCAGGAGGACCTTGTAACTCCTTGAAATAAGCCAACAATTCTACTTCCTTTTTAGCAAAAACCTCTTAGTCTCTGCTGCCATCATCTGATCATGCAAATCTTCATAGTGTTCCACTTCTTCTTATATCCAATTGGTTGCTTTACAAGAGTAGTCTTCCAACATTTTTTGATACTAGGCTTCATATACTACCCTTTTATTGTTTCCTTGAGTCAAATAAGTATACAACTGTTCCTTACTTGTCTGAGGTGGATGAGGTTCATTTGAAGACTGAACTTCCTTTTGAGCAGCTTCATGCTCTTCCTTTGTTGCTTCCACCTGTTCCAATTCTACCTTTCTGGGATCCAATCTTCTCTTCTTTACAAGAATGACTTCTTCTAAGACTCCCTTTCTTTTCCTCTCTGCTCCCCTCATGCTTGGTTGGGCTTCTACTTCTCTTATAGTCATCATTTTAGAAGGGCTTTTAATTCCTGACATCAAACTTCTGAAGTATTGAGCTTCTGGAGCCAATTTTAATTGATCCTCCATTCCTAAAATATGATATATGATCCTTGTTAAGAATTGTGCTCCATTCATGAACTTCCTTTGCTCCCAATGTTTGGCTGCTTCCTTCAATTGATCATGGATGTAGGGAGTTACATCCATCACTTCAAATGGCTTGGTCCTGTCTTTATTATTAAACATGATCAATGTCACTGGCTTGTGTGGCATGGTGTATCTAGGCAGTTTTTAAAAACAGAAATATTGAAGAAACATTTGATTGCAAATTCTTCATTCTCTTTTCCTTTGAAATCAGTGAATTTGGAATATCCTGCATAGGTTGCTTTAATCTTCTTGACAAAACTATTGTCCAGCTTAGCTCCCATGGAATAGAACTAGAGGGCTGCCCTGATATGCTCTGCCTTTATAGTAATATTCACTTCTTTGTTTTCTTTGTCCTTTACAGAACACCTGAAATATGCATCATTGCCCTTTCCAACCTCTAGCAGACTATTCATCACCTATGATACTCTTTCAAAGTCTATGAAAAATAAAGGTTCATCCAACAGTCTGTGTAATCCTACTGCTTTCCATCTTTTATAATTGATTGCAATTTTTTGGAATTTGTAAAATTCCTAGCACAACATGGTATACTTGTGACTTCCAACTCCTATTGTGAAAATGTGCTGACCAATGATACTAAGGGTTTCCTTTAGTTCCTTGGCTACCTTCTCTGCTTCTGGAATTTCCTACTCTTCATCAGACTCTAGCTCTACTTTTTCTACTGTTGCTTCACTGTCTAAGAACCAATGTCCTCTAGAAAAAGTTACTGAGTCTGCTTTGAAGTCATGAATTGGTAGTTCCTTTGGATTCACCATTCTGAGGAAAATATAACATCACAGAAAAGAAATCTCCACCCACATGAGTCTCAAGAAACATAAATAAAATCACATTTCTCTTGAGATGTAATGAAAAAGAATGAAAATAAAATTTCAGATGAATCCTAACTTCCTTATTTGTGTCACAGATAAAAACTCAATTGAAGTGATCATCACATGTGTAGCAAGATGTCTAGTGCTCTCTTTCCTTTTAACAACTCTTTTTTATATATTTTTTAATAATAAAAAGAAAAAATGAAAAAAGAAAAAATGAATGAAAAATAGAAACCTGCTAAATTACACTCTATATCTTGCTTGTGTAGTACAACTTATATAAACAAAAAGAATTACAAAAGAATTGATAATTTTTTCTCTCTTTTTTTTTCTTTTTTTTTTAATAATAATTTCCTCCACTTCTCTCTCTTCCCCTCCTATTTCTTTTCTTAGAAAGAGGATGAGGTAGGGTCAATGGAAATAATTTCCAAGATGTCATAATTTCCTTCTTGTAAAATACTGATTATTTTTTTTTCAAGAATCCCATGTGTGCATCAAATGACCATTAAGCCTTTTCTTTCATCTGTAACTCTTCATACTTTTGAGCTATTTTAGTATCTTAATGCTTGTTTTCTTCCATTGAATCAGATCTGATTTTTTTTAACCCAAGAATACTTGATTCCTGTTGACTTTGTTCTAGGAATAACACAATCTTCTTTTGATGAATTGTTCTTGGAAGTTTTTGGCTTCCATATCCATTTAGTTCTAGAAAATTGTTTTGATGAGCAGTGCTTATGTGTACTTTGTTTCCACATTCTTTCTGCCTTGATGCCTAGATGCTTTTGATCATTCCACACTTTCCACCTTTCTTCTACCTTTTCAACATCTTTTGTTTCTTCAATTTCCTCCCTTTCTTGTATGGAGTAGACTTGATCATAAAGAAGTTTTGGTTGTGACTCCTTTGTAGCTTCTAGTGAAAAAGTAAATCCCTCCAAGTCTGGATCATGAATATCATGTTGATCTTCCTGTTCTTCATCACTCAATAAAAACATTAAAAACCTTTTGTCATTTAATGTCAATTTAAGCTTCATATTTTCAAAATCTAGAATTACTTTACCTTGCATGAGCCATGGTTGTCCCAAAATCAATTTCTCAGTCATCATATGATCTGGCCATTCTTCACAATCTATTTTCATATATTCTTCATTGAACTTAACTTTAATGGATGGTGAAGACAAGCTTTGTATTATCTTTCAGTCCTTTTTAAGTTAAACTTATCCAACAAAACTGAACTAATCAAATTTACTTGTGCCCCTGAATCTATCAAGACCTTGATTTTCTCATCATGAAAATTCATTGTTATAATAGGCAAATGCTCTCTCACTCTTAAAGGTGTTTCACACAAAAGGACTTCTCTAAGCTCCTTGATTTTCCTTATCCTTTCCTTTGCCTCCGTTGAGCCTCATTCCTAATTTTTTCCTCTTCTTTTTTATGTTTTGAGCTTGATGTATTCTTCTCCATTCAAAAACAGTTAATGGAAGATCATACCCTTTTACCCTGCATCCACTTATGAAATTTGGCATGATTTCTCCATCTATATTAGCTAATTGGATAGCTCCACTATTACTTACTTGATTGATAATATAAGGCCCATGTCCTTTTTTCTGAAATTTCTTCTGATGTTCTTTTACTGTGTATGCCAAAACTAAATCTCCTTCTTGTAAGTCCTTTTTTTTAATGTGAACATCATGATAAGCTTTTTGCCTTCTGTTATCTGCATATATGCTCATGATTGCTTGAAGTCTAGAGGCTCCCAGTTTTTCCAATTCCACCACTCTCTCAGATAATTCATGTCCAGTCCACTTGTATTGACTACCCACCTTAAGTGTTGGAATAAGGAATTCTAAAGGCAGAACTGCATTTTGTCCATATACCAAATTAAATGGTGTGGTTCCAAGTGCAGTTTTGTATGCCACTCTATAAGCCCATAAGACATGATTAAGTTGCAAATCCCAATCGTTCCTATTTGTGTTTACCAATTTTGACAACATAGTGCAAAGTACTTTATTAGTACTTTCTGCTAATCCATTGGCTTATGGGTGATATGGGGATGACTTTCTATGACTGATCATGAAATACTCAGTTATGTTTTCTATGATTTGGTTCAAAAAATGTGTCCCTCTATCACTTACCAATTCAATTGGTAATCCAAATCTAGTGATAATATTTTAATAAAGAAATCTTGCAGTGGTCTGAGCATCATTCCTTTTTATAGCCCTGGCCTCTGCCCATTGGGTCAGGTAATTTGTGGCTACTAGTATATATTCAGCATGGGATTGTTTTCCTGTAGGGTTTATAGGTCTAATGAAATCCAACCCCCATTTGCTAAATGCTCTTGCTCAAATAAATGGTACTAATGGCATATTGTCTCTTTTATTTGGTTGACTTATTCTTTGACAAATGTCACATATTTTCACATATGTTCTTGCATCAGGAAATAGAGTTGGCCACCAAAAACCAGAATATAATATGAGCTTAGTAGTTCTTTCACTTGAAAAATGTCCTCCTACCACTCCAGAATCTTCCATTTTTCCAACAATGAGCTCTTCTTAAATACTCTTACTACTCCTCTTCTGGAGTACAATATTCCAATATGCCCATTTGATTGAGATGATACAAATGTCCAGCTAGTAGCACAAAATTCCTACTTTGTAATACCAGATGTGTGTTGTTTTCAAATGTTCTACATGGTCCCATGGTTAACAAAGGTACTAACATCATGGCCCATTCAGGAATACTTTCTATTTTGAACAAATATGCATCTGGTAAGTCATCATCTAGAGGTGAACTTGGCTCTTTGGCTTGGATCCTGGACAAATGGTCTGTTCTCAAATGAGTTTTTCCTTGTTTGACCACTACCTCAAACTCAAATTCCATCAGTAGGAGAAACCATCTGACTATCCTACCTGTATGACATGGTTTGTTTACTAAGTAGAGTAAAGCTTGGTGATCCACAAAGAATTTAAACTTGTTGGCCAAAAGATAATTTCTATATTTTTTTCATAGCAAATATCATTCCCAACCCTTCCCTCTCAGTGGTTGTATAATTTTTTTCTGCTGAATTCAATTGCCTACTAGCATAAGCAATTGGAAAGTCTAGTTTGCTCCCTTCTGTTGGCTGTTGTTGGAAGCAGTTAGAGGCACAGTCAGAGGCACAGACGACATGGAAGCATGTAAAGACGGAGCAGTGAGCCAGTCGGATCATTTTTTTAAACAATTATGTTTTTATTACCTCTTCAAACATCCAACAGTGATTTTCATCACTCTTGTAACATATGTAATATAGACAAAACCCCATTTTGTAATTCATAGCTCCATTTTGTGGAAGCCGAGGAGTCCTCGAGCTTGAGGAGCTTAGGTAGAATGCGCATACCAATTTTCGTTATTTTTAGACTTCATTTAACCTTCCAAATAGCCTCTAGGACCTATTTTTTAACTAGGCCGGTCACTAGATGTGAAACCGGTCAAAACTAGTCTAGAAACTATAAAAAGAGCTAGAGAGCTCATTTTTGAGGTTGGTTCATGTTGGCTAGTGTGAGCTTAGAGCTAGTTTGAGCTTGTAATAGTGTTTTTGAGTAATAGAGCTAATTTCCCACCTTCCATTGTGTCTTGCTTGTCTCTTCATTGTGTGTGTGTATGTGTGTGTGCATCTTTGTGCTTCTCACCTTCACTCTCACATCATCTCTCATTCACGATCTTCATATCACTCCTATCTCTTCCGCGGATTGACATTAAGGAGGTGGAGCTTCTTAACGTGGTTCTCACCAGTGTGCTAGAGCAACACCAAATTTGGCGCCGTTGCCAGGGATCGAGTCTAGGACGAATGTGTGATGGTAAGAGTATAGCAAGAAGTCGCGTTGGAAGGTAAAAATTTCAGTTTTTGTTGTTATTTTTACTTAGTTTTTAGTGTTTTTCACCTTCCCCATACTCCATCTTCATCATCGCATCATCATCTTCATCTCCAAAAAAATCAGAAAATTCACCATATCCACCCATTCTCCTCATTTCCCCTCATTTGTGCATGCGAGAGAGCGAGAGAGAACTTTTGTGCTTGTGTGTGCTTGTGTTTTCTTGAGTTTTCTTGCAGGTACAGAGCTCCTGTGCATCAGGAAAGCTTGGAAAAGGTAAAAATTTACTCTTTGTCAAAGATCTGCCGAGTGTGGCGGACCATCGCGATGGTCTGCAACCTTCGGAATTCTTGGTAGGCGACCACACCACGAGGTAGGCGACCCTTGCGCATCTACGAATCCACAGGCGCATCTCAAAAATCAGCAGTTTGGTGGACCATCGCGATTGGCTCGGACCATCGCGATTGTGTCGCACCATCGCGATAGGCTCACGCCATCGCGACGGCTCGGCCGGACCATCGCGACGGTCTCGGACCATCGCGACAGTTCACTTGAGCCATCGCAACGGTCCACTTGGACCATCGCGATTGTTCAGCTGACCCCGGACCATCGCGATTGGCTCACGCCATCGCCACGACAGTGCCACGTGTCAAGATAGACCATCGCGACGGTTCATTTTTCGGACCATCGCGACAGCCCAAAATCGGACCATCGCGATAGGCTCACGCCATCGCACTTGTGACCATCGCGACGGTTCACTTCGGACCATCGCGATTGTCCACCTTTGACCGTTGACCGCGCCATCGCGATTGTCCGCCTGATCACGCCATCGCGACGGTTCATTTTTCGGGCCATCGCGACGGTCCAGTTCCACGCCATCGCGATCGTTCACTTCACGCCATCGCGACGGTTCGACCTCACGCCATCGTGATTGTCCAAACTTCACGCCATCGCGACGGTTCGCTTGGACCATCGCGACGGTCCCATACCATCGCGATTGTCCACCCCCATCGCAAATTTAGGGTTCCATTTTTTGACCAATTTTGGGGGTATTTTTGAGAAATTTTTGGACCATTAGACTCATAGGAGACCCCTTAGCTTATATTTGAAGGAAAATCTGATTGTCAGTTTTTACCCCCCAGGGCCTGAACGCTCATAACTTTGCCACCCGAAGTCTGTTTTTTGAGCTTAATAGCTCATTAGAAAGCTCGTGACGAGTACTACGTGACCTCAACTGTTTTTTTCATAAAGAATACATCTAATTTTGGATAAGCTATTTTGAGGTTCACCCACTTTGGGACTAGGAAGCCAGGGGGCACACATTGAAAATTTGGGCAAAAAGGGAAGGGACTTAAAAGGTGTATATACTCAAGTGTTTGATCATCCTGTGAATTGGTCTAATATTGGAATTTTCCAGGTCTAGCAAAGGCAATCAAAGGCAAGCAAGTAAGGCAGTGAAGACAGTAAAGCTTGGGAAGCGCGGCTTCTTGGCCATCAGAGCAACAGAAAAGCCGACTCGAGGTTGGAAGATTACTCAACCCCCTCAGTCAATTCTTAGCTTAGGCTAAACGGTAGTTGTGGATTAAAGACGATAGGAACGCCTCAAGTTCAAGATACTTAATTCTTTCAAGTTTAAGACTACAAGTAAAGGTGTGTGTGACGCAAAAACCTAAAGGAAAGAACCTAAGTCTGACGGAACGAGAACTCAAAATCATCACGGAAAGTCGAATTCCTGACGCATATATTAAGACAAGAATCCAAAGAAAATTAAAAAAAAAAATTAAGAAAGTAATAACAAAGAACCATTGACGATCTAAGTGTGTAATTGAGTGAGCGAGGAAGAAAATTAATGAACCTTAGATCAGGGAGACACATAGGTAAGTCGGACCGACGAAGCCTTAGATCATCAGAGGCAAGTGTAAGGACCACTGCACGATCTTGGGCTCAGCAATTGAATAGTAATTACCCCTACGAGAGCTCAGATACTAGCGAATCAGAAATGGCATTTAGCACAGATAGACCAGAAGGAGGGTCTCATGTAGCATACTTAGAAAAACCTGAAGGACCCTATAGAACGCAATTAGAGTTTCTCCGAACCAACCGATTAGGTGCTCGCATCTATGAGGATGGTTTGCAAAGGCAAGTGGTGCAACTGCACAACCCTGATCAACCCATTGGATTGGAAAGACCAGTGGTGAAATTTGAGAGAGACGCTTACATAGACAAGGAAGGAACCATGTACGTCCTAAGTACGCAACCAAACGATACTAATGAGTTTGGCACAATTCAATTAGAGACGGAAGCGAAATTTCAAGGAAAAAAACCGTTAGAAGAACCTAGGACACCTAGAGGGAAATCCGTATTAACAAGAGTACTCATCCCAGAATGGATCCCTCAAGATAACAGGAGCACCGAGTTGTTTGTAAATAAAGAGACAGATGAAGCCTTTTGGAGGTACAGAAAGGAACACCCTGGTGAGGTAGGCATCATTACAATTTATGAATTCAAGGACCCAGATACACCTGGAAAGGTTGTATACCTGGATGAGACTTCAGAAAGAGTCTTTGTGGTGCCTGAACGCGCTAGAAACACATACACATGGAGAGGTGAATTGGTATTCCCTCCACCTAGAACAAACATGAATACAAGTCAACAAGGGGCAGGAACATCCTCAGCCCATGGACATCAAAGAGAAGGAAATAAAGAGGGACCAGAAGTAAGCTTTAATCACCCCATAGGGAGAGATAGAACAACCTCCAACACTAATCGAGCGGATAGACAAAGAGATCATGGAATACCAGGTGGTAGAGATGATTTTCCTCTACCTAGACCACGTGAACACGCAAGATTATTGAGACCCACTCAATTAGTAAAATCAATGAAAAATTATTTTGATGGGACAGGAGATCCCTATGACCATGTCGCAGAATTCAAGCAAGTACTAAGAGCAGAACAAGTCGAGGACATGTTCACGCAATACAACGCATTTGGGCTAACATTAAAGAATACCGCTTTAACTTGGTTCCAACCACTGCAACAAAGGCAATTTAGAGACATCCATCACTTTTTAGAGTCATTCATCACTGAATTCTCTAAAAGTGGGATTAGACACGACACGTCTTCGTTGATTCATAGCTTTAAACAAACCCCTCAGGAAACAGTTAGACTGGCAGGACGTAGGTTCAGACAATATGTCGAACGATGTCCAATGCAAGAGCTACCCTCACAAGCCAAACAAGTATCACTGTTCCTAGATGGCTTGTTGAGCGCTAAACTACGCTCCTATGTGTACCTAAAGGAACCCAGAACGCTAGAGGAGTGTGTAAGAATATGTATAGACATCGAGGACAACCTAGGAGATGAATTAGAACTCTCAAAGGTCTACAAAGACTCAGATTGTTCTTCTCTAGCATCCACAAAATTGTCTAGCTCGATAGAGGACCTAGCAGAAAAGGTGGCCCAAAGACTAGGAGTTTCTAGTAAACAGGTGCCCAAGCTACCAACTAATGTACGTTGTTACACTTGTGGTGGAAATCATTTGGCAAACGTGTGTCCCAATGCACCACAACCTCAAGCCAACCCTAGTGGCCAATATGGTACAATTGAGAGAAGATACACGAATCATACGGCTCAGGACTCCCCATACAACAAACAAACCGTGAGACAGAACTACCCGCAAGCATACCCGCAGCCAGGTAGGTATCAAGGCCAATACAATGCTCAGCCTTATTACTATAGGCCTCCTCAGAACTACCCATACCAGGCTCAACAGAGACCTCAACCCGTCTTAGCTCAGTAGCCACCCCCACCAGCGAATGTCATCTCAATCAAATACGCTGCTGCAGAAGAGAACCTAAGTAGGGCTTTAGTGCCTTCTTCACCCTTGATCACCGAAAGTGACCCGAACTCAAACAGTTTTGACTCTACTCATGTAACTAGTCCACCCGCTTATTACACGGAGTCACCAGAACATGTGGAGACATATCATTATGATAGTCCACCAATGGAACCTAGTTGGGAGCCAGACTATGCTAATGTGATGTACGCAAACCCAAACCCACGGCCCCAATTGAGACAACAAAGACCACAGGGCCCTAGAGGACCATGCTTTAGGTGCCAAGGAGATCACTTCATTAAGGATTGTCCACATTCCCCAATAGCAAGGCAATCACAGTACTATAACATACAAGGCTTTTGTGCCGATTGTGGCAAAGAGCATATAATCAAAGATTGTCCTAAGAACCCAGTTAACACTTCAAATGTGACACCGATCAACGTGATAGGTATTGTAAATAACGCAGAGGGATCCAACCCTACATACGTGCCTATCCAAGCTATAACCAGAGCCCAGGCGCTCTTACAAAACCAACAGCTTAATCAAGAGAAAGTAGCCGGAACTAGTGAAGTTGCAGAATCGAGTAGTAAAAAGACGAAATCTTGGAAAGATTCTAGAGAAAGAATAAAGAGAAAATGGAGTAAGAAGATAAGTGAGTTGGAAGGAAGTTTAAGGGAATCTAGAGCCAAAATACAAGAATTGACTTCACAAGAATTAAACCAAGAAAACCCAGCTCAAAAATCAGGATCAGTTTTAGCGGAACCCATACCAGAAGATCTAGACATGATGTTTCGTGCATATCAGGCTAGATTAAAAGAGGGACCTCAAGTAACGAAAATGAGTAAAAACTACCCTCGAGCTGATCTAGAAATTGAGAGAACTAAACTTTGCATGAAAATGGTAGAATTAGCACAAGCTTTGTTTGAAGCCTCTAGATAACTTAATTGGAATAACATGGCAAAACCGGAATTACACTTTCAAGGACTAATGGAGAGGCTAGAACACTTGATAGAAAGCAAAGAGAAAAAGGATCAGCCTAGGAACCCTATTGTCACAGAGACACAGGAAAGGAATGCACCATCCCTGTCTCAAGTACCCAATACAGAAAGTCAAGACAACTTGTCTTCCATACATAAGTACTCACATGAATTTTTGAGAGAAATACAAGAAGAGAAATGGAGAAAAGAACAAGGAACTCATCCTCCTATCCAAGAAATAGACGACTTGCAGGAACAATTTCCCCAAGACATCCCCTCTATATATGATGATGTAGAGGTGGAGCACTTGAGTGAACCCATAGGATTTGAATCTAATTCTTTACAAGAATTACCTCAGTTCACAGGACCTTGGGAAGCAAAGTCTATTAGTATGAGAGCACCCACGATAATAGTGAGGAATGAAGAATCGGTGATCCCTAGGAACACGGAAGTGATCAAGAATACCAAAGTACAGTGTAATCTCACTCTAGAGGAATTGTTAAAGGTAAAACCAGAATTGTGGAAGCACGTAGCAAATCAATTCCCTGAGCTTGCTACCACACCCTCTCAAATAGGATCACATAAGAAGGTACCAGAGATACCCTTGGAAAAGATTGGAGACGTAAGCGAAGGAGAGGAAGGTAACACATATCTTCCAATAACCCATCAGGGCTACACCACGAAAGCCATCTTAGATTCAGGAGCCGGAGTAGCCATCGCTACCACCGCTTTATGGAAACGTTGGGGTAAGCCAGCACTCAGACCCACCAGGATGAAGCTACAAATGGCTGATGGACACATAGAAAAACCGTTAGGCTTACTAGAAGGCATATCCCTCACCACTTGTGGTGTGGAATTTGAGCATACCTTTGCCATTTGTGACTTTGCGAAAAATCGTGCTTATGAGATGATATTGGGACGACCATTCATGCGTCAGTTGCAAATTGTACAAGATTGGGGAACTAATTCTTTGTACTTGCAACACTTAGGAGTGACTACCAAAGTCAATCTTAAAGACTATTCACATCGAGATGTACCCCCAATACAATGGAATACCATCCATAAGACACCAGTAGAGACGGAATCCGTGCACTCATTAGAATCAGATCCTTCTTGGTTGCATGAGGATACCCATTTATGGATGTGTAAAGTAGCCAAACAAGAGGAAGAACGATTAGAAGCAAGGACCTTAGGTGCAGAACAACATCCACGAACCCTTCAAGATCCAGCCTACGCACCGGTAGTATTTCCAGACGAAGAGTTTGAACCCCATGGTTGGGCGGAAATTCTAGCAACCATGGATGTAGCCATCAATGAAGAACAATGGACACCCCACTGTGACGAGGATGGCTATGACATTGCAGTTTTCATGATAGAGCCAATCATGTGCGATGCAATTTTAGAAGAGTGTGAACCTAACACTGATGCATTTGAGGATGCAAGCGATTTCGATTTAGAATCAATTATCATGGACCCACCCTTTGCATCGGAAGAAGAATATTTCTACGAAGTAGAGACTCACACTCAGAGACACGAGGACATTACGAACGAGGTGAGGTTAGCCACGGAAGTTACTACTAAGAGTGAGGGCAAAAAAAGAAAGAAGAAAGACACCATGACAGAAAAAGAAGAATCTTTGTTTGAAGTACCCGAGAACTTCAAGAAATATGAAATCGAAGATAGAAGAATCATGGTACGAATGCCCAATAGAAAGGCGAATGACGGACAAGTATATGATAACCGAGAGAAAACCAAGAAAGTAATAGTTGCCATAGAAGGAGAAGAAGAAAAGTGTACATACATAGGGCATGATTTGACGACTGAAGAAGAAGAAGAGTTAGTTGCCCTATTGCGCGAATATAGAGATGTTTTTGCGTGGAGTTACAAAGATTTGAAAGGAGTCGATCCAGATATATGTTCTCATAGAATCCCTATGACTCCAGATGCAAAACCGACAAAACAGAAACCGTACACGTATAATGATAACTACGCTACGAAGATTAAAGAGGAGATAGATCGATTGATAGAAGCAGGATTCATTTACGAAACTGAGCACACCGAATGGGTATCCCCCATTGTGGTTGTGCCCAAGAAGAATGGAAAATTGCGTGTGTGTATTAACCTTAAAAAAGTTAATGCCGCCACGATTAGAGATAGTTATCCTCTTCCTATCACAGAACACCTATTGGAAAGAGTTGCGGGCAAGGAAGTTTACAGCTTTCTTGATGGATTCTCAGGCTATAACCAAGTAGTCATTGCTCCAGAAGATCAACACAAGACGGCTTCTGCCACAGAATGGGGCATATTTGCATTTCGTGTAATGCCATTTGGCTTAACAAATGCACCCGCTACTTTCCAGCGACTCATGTGTCATGTTTTTAAGGAATTCTTACGCAAGAGCTTGGAAGTTTATGTCGATGACTTATGTGCACATTCAAATGTAAGGCAGACACATATCCCAGAGTTAAGACAAATATTTGACAAATGTCGAGAGTATCAGGTTTGTTTGAACCCAGAAAAATGCGTTTTCATGGTCAGACAAGGCAAAATTCTAGGACACATTGTGTCAAAAAATGGAATCTCTACGGATGAAGAAAAGGTGAAGGTAATTGCAGAATTACCTAGACCAACTAATGTGAAAGAGGTACAGGCATTTATGGGCCATTGTGGTTATTATAGGAGATTCATACACATGTATGCAATCATAGCCAAGCCTCTGTACTCTCTTTTGACCAATTTTGAATGGACAGATGAATGTGAAAATTCATTCAATGAACTTAAACGACGCTTGTGCTCAGCACCTATATTGACAACCCCAGATTGGAGTAAGCCATTCCATGTACATGTGGATGCATCCAATTACGCCATAGGATGTGTGTTAGCACAACCCACGAATGAAGGTAACATAGATCTCCCCATAGCTTACGCTAGCAGACAATTGAACGCAGCAGAAAGAAATTACACCACGACGGAACGAGAGGGATTAGGGATGATCTACGCAGTAAAGAAGTTTAGGCACTACTTGTTGGCCAATAAATTCAAGTTCTTTACAGATCATCAAGCCCTATTGTACTTAGTCAACAAACCATGTAACACAGGACGATTGATATGTTGGTTTCTATTACTCATGGAGTATGATTTTGAAGTCGTAGTCAGGAAAGGAAAGACACATCTTAGAGCTGACCACCTTTCAAGATTAACCTCAGGAGAAGCTCCTCAAGGAGTAGCGGATGAATTACCAGATGCATACTTGTTTAACCTTGAGATAGCACCAGAATGGGCTAAGCCTATAGTCCCTATTCTGACATACAGACCCAAGAATCCTAGAATAAAGATCAAAGAAGGAGAGATTACCAAGTCTCAGAGTTACCAAATAATGGCTGGAAGCATATATAAACAGGATAATCAAAAGATTCTTGCTTGTTGTGTAGATGAATCAGAACATGCGAATTGGTTGCAATTAGCACACGTAGGTGCACTAAAGCAACATCATTCAAAACATCGGACATTACAGACTCTGCATAGATTGGGAGTATATTGGCCTACGATGGAAGCAGATGTCTACAAGTTGTGTAAAGAATGCCAGGTTTGTTGTGAAAGACCACCAGTAGAGCATGCGACACTATATCACGTGTCTCTCACACCAGACTGGAGTGAACCTTTAGTGACATACTTGAGGACGACCACATTCCCTCAAGGCATGACCTTAGCTCGACAACGCAGTCTAGAGCAGGAAGCTCAAGACTATTCACTTATTGGCGATAATTTATACAAAAGAGGACGAGATGGATATTTAAGACAATGTGTTCATGAGAGCGAATATCTTAGCATACTAGAGACTGCACACCAAGGTGTTGTAGGAGGTCATTTTGGACCCGATAGGATAGTCAAAGCCATTCTCTTTGCAGGATTATGGTGGCCCACTCTTCACATGGATGCACATACCTATGTAAAGAGATGTGATGTGTGCCAAAGAACTCAGTTTCCTACTCGCAGAGATGAAATGCCATTGAAACCCATGATGGGCGGACGTGCATTTTCAAAGTGGGGTATAGACTTTGTAGGACCCATCAACCCCCCTGCAAAAGGTACACATGCGGAATACATTATGGTTGCCACAGATTATTTAACCAAATGGGTAGAGGCAAAAGCCACAAAAAAGAATGATGCTCACACGACTGCAAAATTCTTATTTGAAAATGTCTTTACAAGATATGGATTGCCTATAGAGTTAGTGAGCGATCGAGGCACTCACTTTCTAAACCAAGTCATTGAATATTTGTTACAGGATTTTATGGTGATTCACAAGAAATCTGCACCATATCATCCTCAGGCCAATGGTCAGGCTGAAAGCACTAACAAGATACTTTGTAACGTACTGACGAAACTCGTGAACAACAAACGTTCAGATTGGGACAAACAGTTACACCATGCTGTTTGGGCATATAGAGTGGCCTACAAGACCGTACTCAATGCAACTCCCTTTCAGATGGTTTTTGGTCAGAATGCAGTGCTTCCATTGGACTTCTTGATACCGACCCTTAAGGTTGCACAAGAACATCAGTGGACCGGCCATGAATTATCAGCGAGAATAATGGACTTGGAACGATTAGGAGAAACCAGGCTGAAAGCAGCAGCAGGAATATACGCAGCAAAGAAGCGACAGAAAGCATATTTTGATGCACATGTGAAAGATAAAGGCCTAAAAGAAGGAGATCTAGTTCTAGTATATATGCTGAAACAGCACGCACGGAAGTTAGAAAAGCGAGGTTATGGACCTATGATCATTAACAGACTTTCGACAAGTGGAGCAGTACAATTAGCCACCTTAGAAGGAGATATAATGCCTAATTACATTAGTGGCTGTAGAGTCAAGCTATATCTGGAACCTCTTACTGAGGATATGCTTAGACGACTCACTTTGGCAAAGAAGCGTAAGGAGGAAGAAAATAGAATACGAGCTGAAGCTCAGGCAGAAGCCATAGAACGCATTAAGCGCATGAAGCTAAGGAGACAAGGACTAGGGAGAGAACATTATAACCATCTGGAAACATCACCCAGATATCCCATGGCCATGTGTCAAGTAAAGTCAATCCCTCATCCTAGCATAGTGGACAGGAGACCATTCATTACAGTTAGGCTAGGGCACGACAACCCTTGCCAAGAACTCAGGGCTTTAATTGACTGAGGTGCTGCGACTAGTGCGATTAGATGGTCCCACTATAAGGATTCAGGAATAGAAATGCGGCCAATTGAGGCATACCTCATAGGCCTAGGAGGCATGGAAACCCCTTGCATGGGTGAGGTGGACCTTCCTATCCTCATTCAGGATATGACCATGACAGCCAAACTACTAGTGTGCCATGATGACGACCTGATAGAACCCCTAATCCTTGGCCAAGATTGGCTATACGATCACTCAGTGGACCTAAATCTTAGACAAGGCTCCTTACAGATTGGAACCTTAGAGCAGAAGCGAGTGATACCGCTTGACTTCCCTAACGGCATTCCGCCTGACGGTTGTGACCCTAGACCCTATGAAACGCATGCGTCGGAAGACCGGAAGATCTTTAATCAGACCAGTTACGTTACGTCTACACCAACCCACTCTGGCTTGGCTATAGGCAGTTGTCAATCAGAAGGACGACAGGAGATCTTCCCTGGGACTTCCTGCAAACTAGAAGGGACAGTTACCCAACCGCAAGGGCAGATGGACACAACCAGCGGTCAGGTGGGTTGCATCAGCGGCCAAATGGGCACGACACTCTGCGGTGCTCATCCTTCAAAACTTGTTGCGGACTGGCCTAGATTAAAGTTAAAGAACGAATCACTTCCTAATGGGCAGGTCACGCAAGTGTTGGAACTCCCTTCTTTTCCAAAGCAGCGCATCCATCCGACCTCTCTACCTCAACCACGACAGAGTCAACCACGACGAAAGAACCCAGACCGACGGCAGTATCAGAGGACACAACAAGGAAAGCAGTCTAGACCACCCAAAGGAAGCGGCACCAGACAAATATGGGTGCCTAAAGGACAAAAAGCACCGAAGAACTCCAACCAAGCAGAGACCGAAAAGCAAAAGGCAGGGCAGAAACAGAATCAGTATCCACCATCCCCTCGACCTTCTTCTACAGGTCCGAGCATTCGACAAATTTGGATCGCCAAGAAATACCTTACCCATAGAACCACACCCACGCAGATTTGGGTACCCAAACCATGTATCATAGCTCAACCCTTAAGCCATGTAATATATACCCCCCACAAATCTTTCCATCCCTCTATACCACCCCACCCGATACTACCTCTTGCCCCTCAGCAGAAACCCACCACCCACTCAAAGACTCTTAGGAAATGGATACCGAAGCGTGTCCAACTGTCTCCCCCCAACCCCATGTCTGACAAAACTACCCCCCCGACTAACATACAACCTTGTAATAAATCACTAAACTTTAAACTTTGTATAAATTCACCCACCATCATCACACATCACTCATAATCTCATCCCATCAAGAAATGTATGCATGATCTGAAACGTGTAGGTGTCTAGAGACCTGCACTAGTGCTGCAAGAAGCATTGCATCCATTACATCACAGCACTTGGCTACACGGATTACGCATCAGTTATGGAAAGGGATTGCGGTCTCACTTTAATGGGATCATAATTAATTTCCATGCTAATGTGTTAATCTTTTGTAGCAGATCTCTCTCAATAGCGCATCAGTCATCATGCAAACCGACGAAGGACCATCAGGAGCAGGCCCCAGTGTAGCGGCAGTGCCCCTCAACGTTTTACGAGCAGAATCCCACCCGACTGCTCCACCACCAGAATTCCAAGGATTTCCAAGGCCCATGCCGATCGATAACCCACCTATGGGCTACACAGAAAAGATACACCGTAACTCTCATTGGTTTCAGGGACTTGCAGGACCCTTAGCGGACGCGGATTTCATATTTGAATCTAATTTGACATTTGATGACCGCACTTGGGGAAAATACCAATTCTTCTCCAGAGAGTTCGAAGGCCTACAGAACACCCAGGACTTAACTCACGTTTGGGCCAGAGCCGGCTTCACGGAGTATTTCAGTGATCCGCTACCCAAACCTGACTTTTATAGGTGTTATTATTTAATCACTACTTTGCTGGCCTCGGAGAATAAGGATATCCCAGGAACTTTTATTTTGCCTTCTTTAGTGGATGATCCACCTTACAAAAGGTTTTATCTCTCGAAGGATTTAATTAGAGCGGCCATCAAGATTCATGGAACCCACACGCCCACAGATCGAGAAAGATTAGTTCCAGACCCTATGAAACGTGGGGATGTCACTAAGTGGGAGGAGATCTCAGCAATTACACCTGAGCTGTCAAAGCCGCTACGGATATGCATGCAACATTTCGCATTCCCCGCTCAGGACAGATTCACCATGCCCCATAAAAGAATATGGTTTGGATTGTACTTAGCGTGTACCGGACCTCAGACTGTTGATCTGGCGAGCTGGATCATTGATCAAATGTATATGGCACAACACAGATGGGAACGCAAGAAAGTGCTTAATGGATGTTGTGCACTCACAAGAATTGTTTATATGTGCTTGGCCTATGATTTGCCAATTGAACGTGCATTAACAGGAGAAGAGCTGAAAGCATTCAAGGGAACTACGAAGAAAGCCAGGAAGCCCAGCAGAACACGGGCAGGTAAGCGCATGAGAGGCACCATTCCTTGCCTTCAAGTGCCAGAATCACCATCACCACAACCCTCTCCAGAGCGATCACCGACAGAAGCCGCTCCCACAGTACAACCTATTCGCATAAGGTTATCTAGACCAGTGGTAGCGGAGGGCACTACTAGTACCGTTGCACCTCAGGCAGCTACAACCACAGAACCCACCACCACGACAGCAGAAGCTCCCACCACTATTGGTGCGGAAGCCTTTTCTTTCCCAATACCACACATGGAGGCAGAACCAATAAACACAACATTCGATTTTGAAATGCCTGATGCATTCTCAAATGAATTCCAGTTTTCAGAGGCACAGATGTTCTCCCAAGAATATGAACGCCCCAGTTACCCTACCACACCGCGGGATCTGCCACAGGGACAAGTTGTGTCGAGCTCTGATGACGAAAGAACAGCCACCGACGACGACGAAGGTGATGTCGAAGCCAGCCAGGGCACGCATGATTCCCAAGAACAAGGACAGACAGACGGCCAAGGCCAACAAACCGATGCACACGGTGACACCAGCACGCATGAAGAAGAGACTTTCGAAGCAGCAGCTTAGACGCTGGCAATCAAGAAATTATATCGTACCATGGAGAAAGTCTGGGCCCGGAAGAAATTGACTGAAGAAGAGAGCCAGACCCTAATCGAACAAGAACTAGTCTCCGGAGGGTTTGAAGAAGTTTACATCAGAGGGTTCAGAGAACTGGTCCAATCCATCGGCCCGGTCGACTTCATAGGTCCTGAAATTTGAAGGTACATACTTCTTGAGCTTTTTCTATTTCCTTGTGCTTGTTTTTTCTATATTTTCCCGAGATTTTGTCTTTTATAGCATCTGTAGCTTCTACTTCTTCCAGATCATACCCATCTTCATTTTGGAATTTTACTCCCATATACTCATCATTAGCTAGATCCATGGTGGTCAAACTCTGATTCCAACCATAAGGCTCAAATTCTTCATCTTTAAATTCTTGTGGTATGTAGCTTTCATCTTGTGGTTCCCTTGTTGGAGCAGAGCAATCATCAATAGTGATTATATGAAGATCAAAGTGAGAAGATATGTGGAAGAATAAAGATTACTTTCAGAGGAAGAAAATAGAATCAGAAATGTTTCTTTTGTATATTACTCTTGTAAATAGTTCAATGTATTTTGAAAAAGATGACGAGTTAGACTCGTATATATATCTACAGATACGTATTCATAAGAAGAGAGAGTGATATAGATCAGATAGAGAAGAATAGGTGAAGAGGTGATGAACATTGTATGTATCATCAACCATATGTATGAAAAGTAATGAAGAAGAAAATGTTGTAGAATTCTGCGCGTCGATCTTCTTTCTCATTCTCCTTCTGTGCTTAATCTTTTGAAGAATCCTTTTGCACGTATCTAAGTCCATAGCTAATCTATCTATGACTAGAATTTGAGAGATTAATTTAAATCAGGCTGTGAGAATTTTGTTTAAGAACATTCATATGTGAAGATGTTCTGAGAGTCGAAAAATCTGGCGCACATTTCATCTTCAAAGAAATGGTCAGTGCTCAGTCCACAGTGTAAAGTTTTACACAAGTGAGGGCTCAAAATCTAAGTTGGAAGGTAAGCTATCTATGGCTAGAAGATCTTGATCAAACGGGTTCAGAGTTGGGAGAACCAGTGCTAAGAAGTTGCAGGTGTCAAAGTCGCCATTGCAGAGAAGCGCTTTCAGACATAGGTAAAGTGTTTCACACATTTCTCAGTGTGTACTTAATCTTTTTGAGAGATTTAACTTGGCAAAGTTGCGCAACCTTAAGGCGAAGTGTTGTGCAAAGTTTTATCAAAAACTTTACAGGATTGATTAGTCAATGAGTGACTAATCTGCAGCAGACTTTTCTGAAGAAATTGAATTTTTCAGAATAATCAATTTCCTGATAATTTGGTGAAGATTCTCTAAATTAGGTGGAGTCTAAAATTGATCTTGATATAGAGGTGATCTAAATTCAAGGTTAATTTGTTCTTTTGGAGATTAACACTCTCCATCAGTGGTATCAGAGCAGGTTGTGTCAAAATTGAGAAGAAGAAGACTCCGACTATTGCAGAAGTACAAATCTTTACATTTTGAAGGTGCAGAAGGGTAAAGGTTGAAGAAAGATTGAAGGAAGACATACAAAGAGCATCAAAAGGATCAGGAGCAACATTTGAAGTAAAGGTACATTTATTATCTGTAAAGGTTAAAGATTTGAAGCTACAGGTGAAGTAAAGATGGGAGATAGTCTCCAAATTGAAAAGTTGGATAGAGAGAACTATCCTGCATGGTCTATGAGAATGGAAGCTCACCTTATGAGCAAAGATCTGATAGGATACATCACAGGAGATGAAGAAAAGCCAGAATTCAGAGATCCTAGTGTTCCAACTAGAGAGGAGCTTGCAGATTTGAAGAATTGGATGAAGAAGGATGCTCAAGCAAGAAGCATCATCTACATGGCAGTCAATGACTATTTGCTTCCTCACATTAGAGGACTTGAGAGTGCTTGTGACATTTGGAATGCTTTGGAAGAGCATTTCCAAAATACAACCAAATCAAGGAAGGCTTCACTATGGGCAGAATTTACTACCTTCAAGAAGAAGGCCTCACAATCAATCTCTGATTATGTGACAAAGATGAAGGACATTGCAGATTCTTTAGGTGCAGTTGATGAAGATATTGAAGAAGACAAATTGGTAAGACAAATACTTACAGGGCTAAGAGGAGATGAGAAGTGGAAGCCTTTCATTTTATCTACAGAACTTTCATTAGATCACTTTACTCCTGATTTGAATCAATTGTTAGGTCATATGCTAACTTTTGAGAATGATGTCAAAGGAGATGTTGATAAGAGTGCAGGTCATGCAATGTATTCTAAAGACAAGAAGAAAGCCAACAAAGGGAAGCAACAATCAGGTGAAGAAGAAGGTACATCAAACCAAGCAAACTTCATAAGAGGAAGAGGAAATGGCAGAAGTAGAGGAAGAGGCAGAAACAACAAAGATAATGCAAGAGCTTGTTGGATATGTGGTAAGACCAATCATCTATCTCATGATTGTTGGCACAATAATCAAAACAATGGTAATTATCAGAACTTTAATCAAAGAGCAAGAGGTGGTAGATTTCAGAGAGGAAATTTCAGAGGTAGAGGTGGTAGGAATTCTTTTGGAAGAGGTGGTGGAAGAAACTTCCAAAATCAATCCTATAATAACACCTATTACAACTATGCATCAGATCAAAAGGAGGATTCGACTCTCATTATGAATACATGTGAAACCTCACATGAGGACATGAGAGTGTTCTATATTGATTCAGGATGTAGTAATCATTTAAGTGGAAATATTGCTTTGATGACTGACCTAGACCATAATGCAATTAATCATACAGTTCAGACAGGTGATAATACAAAGCATAAGGTAAAGTCAATTGGTTCAGTCAAGGCTAAGGATGGGAGCACTCTTCTGAGTAAGGTACTTTATGTTCCCACAATTCCAAAGAATTTGATCAGTGTAGGTCAAATTGTGGAAAAAGGTTATGAGGTAAGGTTTACCAATGATGGAGTTTATGTGGAAGACCCTAGTCAAGGGTATAAACAAGTTATTGCAGGAAAGAAAGAAGGAAGGCTTTTCACATTGAAGGTACAAGGAAATGTTGGACATGCTATGTTCACATATGGAGAGCAGAAGGTGTCAGAATTGGATCTTTGGCACAAAAGACTTGGACACTTTAATGAAAGAGGTATCAAAGAAATGATTAACAATGATTCAGTGCTTGGAATGCCTAACATTGCAGGTCAACACATGACATACAGATGTGAGGCATGTCAATTAGGTAAGGCTCATAAGCAATCCTATTCTAAGCATGGATTTATGTATTCAGAAAGACTTGAATTGGTGCATACAGATGTGTGGGGTCCTTCAAAGGACTTTAGTATAAATGGTTCAAGATATTATGTCATATATGTTGATGATGCTACCAGGTGGATCACAATTTATGTGATTAAGGAAAAGTCAGAAGTGTTTAATACATTTAAACACTATCATGCATATGCAGAAAGGATTACAGGTCAAAAATTGAAAAGACTAAGGTCAGATGGAGGGGGAGAGTATTTTTCAAATGAGTTCAATGATTATTTGTGGAATGCAGGTATAAAGAGAGAAGTTACTTGCAGGTACTCTCCTCAACAAAATGGGGTAGCAGAAAGAAGAAATAGGACTCTTGTTGAGTTTGCAAGGTCCATGATGAAAGAGAAGAATTGCCCAAATTATTTGTGGGCTGAGGCTGTTAATACAGCTACATATTTGGTTAATAGATTGCCTTGTAAAGCTTTGCAGGGTATGACACCATATGAAGCTTGGTGGGGTAAGAAACCTACCTTAGATCATTGCAGAATATTTGGATGCTTGGCATATGCATATGTGCCATCTCAATTGAGGCATAAGTTGGAGCCTAAGGCAGAGAAGTATGTATTCATTGGTTATGATGATAAGCAAATGGGATACAGGTTGTGGAGTCCATCCACAAAGCAATTTATTGTATCCAAGGATGTTACATTTGATGAGCAAGGTACTTGGTATGCAGGTAAATATAATGTACATGCAGATGATGAAGAAGTAGTGGAATAAAGGAAAGGTAAAGCAAAGATTCAATTACTTGATGAAAGTGAGAGTAATGAAGTGCAGATTGAAGTTGAAGAGAGGCCAAGGTTTGATCCAAAATGTGATGAACCAGAGACCTCAAGAAGTGCAGAAGTTAGGAGATCATCTAGGCACAAATGGCAACCTACAAGGTATAGCTATGACACTTCATTCTTGACTACTAAAGATTATGCTTATTTGGTAAAAGCAGATGAAGATCCTTCTACATATGAAGAAGCCAAAGGGAAGAAGAATTGGGAAGATGCTATGCAAGAGGAGTATGATGCATTGATAGAGAATCAAACATGGGATTTGGTTCCTAAACCTAATAGTCAGAAGATTATTGGATGTAAGTGGGTTTACAAAACAAAGAGATTTGCAGATGGAAGTGTGTCTAGGTACAAAGCTAGACTTGTTGTGAAAGGGTATGCACAGACATATGGAGTGGACTATGATGAGACTTATAGTCCTGTGGCAAAGATGACAACCATCAGGACACTTATTGCAATTGCTGCTTGTAAAGGTTGGAAGTTGTCTCAATTAGATGTTAAAAATGCTTTCTTGAATGGTTACATTTCAGATGAAGTCTACATGGAGCAACCAGATGGGTTCAAAGATCAAGTGAGTCCAAATTATGTATGTAAGCTCAAGAGAGCTTTGTATGGGTTGAAACAAGCCCCAAGGGCTTGGAATTATAGGCTTGTAAAATTCTTGAATGATCTTGGATTTCAAGCATCAAAGGCAGATAGTAGCTTGCTAGTCAAAGCAAGTGAAAATGGATTCATTTATGTGTGTATTTATGTTGATGACATAATACTTACAGGAACAGATGATAAGGGGATACAAATGATCAAGAAGCAGATGGAGAAAGAGTTCAAAATCAGTGATTTGGGGAACCTATCATTCTTCTTGGGAATGGAGATCTCTTATACTCAATATGGAGTATATGTGACCCAAGAAAGGTATCTTAAAAATTTGCTAACCAAATTTAAAATGGAAGATTGCAGGGTTGCACCTACACCTTTGGAAGTGAACCATAAATTGTCTAGGTTTGGAGGAGAAGAGTTCAGAGATATGAAACTCTATCAAAGTTTGGTTGGTAGCTTGATTTATGCTACATTGACAAGGCCTGACTTGTCATATGCAGTTGGTGTGCTTTCACAATTCATGCATTGTCCTAGAAAGGAACATTGGATTGCAGCACAAAGAGTACTTAGGTACATCAAGGGTACACTCAAAGAAGGGTTGTACTATGGGTTTACTTCAGATACAAGAATCAAGATATATAGTGATGCAGATTGGGCAGGTAATGTGGATGATAGAAGATCAACACATGGATACTTGTGCTATGTAGGAGACAAATTGATTTCATGGTGTTCCAAGAAGCAACATACAGTTGCTTTGTCATCTACAGAAGCAGAATATAAAGGTATGGTGCAAGCTGCAAAAGAGGTAATATGGCTAAAGACACTTTTGAAAGTTTTTGATGTGATTCAGAGTACTCCTATTATTTGTGGAGACAATATGAGTTCATTATACTTGGCAGCTAATCCTGTATTGTTGGTGCATACCAATCACCAATTGAAGGCTTGGAAGATCAAATGATGAAGGAAGAATCAATTCCTAAAGTGTGGAAGAAGATCACAATCAGAGGACAAGAGAAGTGTACACATATGTACATTAGCATAGTCATAGATGACTTAGATCTTTTGTTCAGTAAGAATTATGTACAAATTATCTATAAATACCTTGAGAAAAGTCGGGGCATGTATGAGAGCACATTAGAGCTTATGTGACATTAGTTAGAAGTCAAGAATGAGGGAGATAGAAGTCATAAGATAGAGGAAAGTGAATGTGTGTTAGCTCTCATCACTCAATTGTATTTTCTCTGAGTAAATGAAAAATTTTGCGCCCGATGTTTCTGCGTGTTCTCCTTCTACAGTAGATCAGTTGAGGAATGCTTTTGTACAAGTCTAAGTTGAGAGTTGCTTGACCTCTGTGCAAAGTTTTAGCTTCCAATTGTAATCAGGCTGAGTGAATTAAGTGTAGGAACATTCATATGTGAAGTGTATTCACAGGTTCCTAAAACAGGCGCATATTTCGAAGTCAATGTTTTGGTCATTTCTCCCAGCACAGTTTAAAGTTTTGCATGAGTGAGGGCTTAATCTTTAAGTTGGAAGATAAGCTACTTATGTCTAGAAGCATTTTGTAAAACGGGTTCTATTCAAGGAGAACCAAGTCTTAAAAGTTACAGGTGTAAAGTCGACTGTTCTGAGTAACAGTTTCTGACATAGGTAACTTGTGAAATCAATTTCTCAAGTTATACTTAATCTTTTGGAGTAATTCAACTTGGAATAGTTGCGCAATCTCTAGGAGATGATTCGTACAAAGTTTTATCAAAAACTTTACAGATTTGATAGGTCAATGTGAATGAACAATGCAGCAGACTTTTCTGTGTATCATCTTCTTCACAGATTTGTTAATTTCTGATAAGTTAGCAATTGATCCTCTAAATTAGTGAAGTGTTTGACTTACTCTTGGTATAGAGGTGCTCTAATCACAAGAGTAAGTTGTTCTTTTGGAGATTAACATTCTCCATCAGTGGTATCAGAGCAGGAGACATCAATTTTGAAGAAAAGGAGGATCCCGACTGCTGCAGATTCAAGAGATTCAACACTTGAAGGATTAAGAAGTGAAAGCTTGGAGTCAAAGCTCGAGGAGAAGACTATTTGACATCAAGAAAGGCAAAAGGAGTTCAACTCAAAGTAAAGGTACATACATTGTTTGTAAAGCTTGAAGATTTCAATATACAGGTGGATACAAGATGGGAGAAAGCTTGCAGATTGATAAGCTAGATAGGGAGAACTATCCAGCATGGTCCATGAGGATGGAAGCACACCTCATGAGCAAAGATCTTATATCATTTATTACAGGAGATGAAGAAAAACCAGAATTTGCAGATCCAAGTATTCCTACTAGGGAAGAACTTGCAATGTTGAAGACTTGGATGAGAAAGGATGCTCAAGCAAGGAGCATCATCTACATGGCTGTAAATGATTACCTTTTACCTCACATCAGAGGTTTAGAAAGTGCTACAGATGTTTGGAATGCCTTGGAAGAGCATTTCCAAAATACAACTAAGTCAAGGAAGTCCTCACTATGGGCTGAGTTCACAACTTTCAAGAAGAAGAGCTCACAATCAATTTCAGATTATGTGGCAAGGATGAAAGATATTGCAGATAGCTTGGGAGCAGTGGATGAAGATATTGAAGAAGAAAAGTTGGTAAGACAAATACTTACAGGTCTAAGAGGTGATGAGAAGTGGAAGCCTTTTATCTTGTCCATAGAGTTGTCACTTGATCACTTTACTCCTGACCTTAATCAATTGCTAGGACACATGCTAACCTTTGAGCAGGATCTTAAAGGAGACAATGATAGAAGTACAAGTCAAGCTATGTACTCCAAAGACAAGAAAAAGAATGGCAAGGGAAAGCAATCAAATGATGATGAAGGGAATTCAAATCAAGCCAATTTCACAAAAGGGAAGACAAATTTCAGAGGTAAAGGAAGAGGAGGTAAGAACAAAGATAATGCTAAAGCTTGTTGGATTTGTGGCAGAACAAATCATTTGGCAAATGATTGTTGGTATAATAATCAAAGTGGAGGATACAACAATCAGAGTTATAGTCAAAGAGGTAGAGGAGGCAGAAACCAAAGAGGCAATTTCAGAGGAAGAGGTGGTAGGACATCATATGGTAGAGGAGGTGGAAGAAACTTCCAATCTCAGTCCTACAACAATAATTATTACAATTATGCATCAGATCAGAAGGATGACATGACTCTTATCCTGAATGCAACTCATGAATCAATGGGAGAAGATCAAAGAGTGTTTTATATTGACTCAGGGTGCAGCAACCATCTGAGTGGGAATCTATCCTTGATGACTGATATGGAAGCAAGGGTGAATGGACATACAGTTCAAACAGGTGATAATACCAAACATAAAGTGGAGAGCATTGGATCAGTGAAGACAAAAAGTGGAAGTACACTTCTGAGCAAGGTACTTTATGTTCCTACTATTCCTAAAAATTTGATAAGTGTAGGGCAAATTGTGGAGAAAGGATATGAGGTAAGATTCACAAATGATGGTGTTTATGTACAAGATCCAAATCAGGGATATAGAACCATAATTGCAGGTAAAAAGGAAGGGAGATTGTTTACTCTCAAAGTCCAAGGTAATGTGGGACATGCATTGTTTACCTATGGAGGTCAAAAGGTATCTGAATTAGACCTATGGCATAAAAGGCTAGGTCATTTCAATGAGAGAGCTATAAAGGAGATGTCAAAGAATCAGGTGGTGCTTGGATTGCCAAACATTGAAGGGCAACATATGGTGTACAAGTGTGAAGCTTGTCAACTAGGTAAAGCACATAAGAGTTCTTATAACAAATCAGGGTACAAGTATTCAAACATGCTTGAATTGGTTCATACAGATGTATGGGGTCCCTCAAGGGACTATAGCATAAATGGATCCAGATATTATGTGTTGTTTGTTGATGATGCAACCAGGTGGATTACTTTGTATGTAATCAAGGACAAATCAGAAGTCTTCAAGACATTCAAACATTTCCATGCTTATGCAGAAAGGATCACAGGACAAAAGCTAAAGAGGTTAAGATCAGATGGAGGGGGAGAGTATTTCTCAGAAGAGTTTGATGATTATTTGTGGAATGCAGGTATCAAAAGAGAAGTGACTTGCAGGTACTCCCCTCAACAAAATGGAGTAGCAGAAAGGAGGAATAGGACTCTTGTAGAGTTTGCAAGAGCCATGATGAAGGAAAAGAATTGTCCAAATTACTTATGGGCAGAGGCCATTAACACTGCAACATACCTTGTGAATAGGTTGCCTTGCAAAGCTTTGGATGGAGGAACCCCTTATGAAGCATGGTGGGGTAAGAAGCCTAGTCTTGATCATTGCAAAGTATTTGGATGTATTGCATATGCTTATGTTCCTTCACAATTAAGACATAAGCTAGAACCAAAAGCAGAGAAGTATGTGTTTATTGGATATGATGATAGACAAATGGGTTACAGGTTGTGGAGTCCATCCACAAAGCAATTTCTTGTTACTAAAGATGTAACATTTGATGAGCAAAACATGTGGTATACAGAATCACCAAATGAGTATGCAGGTGTTGAAGAAATACAAAGGAAAGGAAAGGCAAAGGTAAAAGTATGTGAAGAAATTGTTGATGAAGTTGACTCTAGATGTAGAGTGCAGGATCATGTAGAAGAAGGGCCAAGATTTGATCCAGAATCAAATGAGGCTGAAACTTCAAGAAGTGCAGAAATCAGGAGATCTACAAGAGAAAGGAAAGAGCCTATAAGGTATAGTTATGATACATCTTTCCTAACAACAAAAGATTATGCCTACATTGTGAAAACAGAAGAAGATCCAACCACTTATGAAGAAGCCAAAGGTAAACAGAATTGGGAGAAGGCAATGCAAGAAGAGTATGATGCTCTACTTGAAAATGAAACTTGGGAATTAGTACCAAGACCAAAGAATCAGAAAGTCATTGGATGCAAGTGGGTATATAAAACAAAGAGGTTTGCAGATGGTAAGGTGTCTAGATATAAGGCTAGACTTGTGGTTAAAGGTTATGCCCAAACTTATGGGATAGATTATGATGAAACCTTTAGTCCTGTTGCTAAGATGTCTACAATTAGGACATTGATTGCTATTGCTACTTGCAAGGGATGGAAATTATCACAATTGGATGTGAAGAATGCATTTCTTAATGGTTACATTGCAGATGAAGTGTATATGGAGCAACCAGAAGGCTTTATGGAATCAACTGGATCAGATTATGTGTGTAAGCTCAAGAGAGCTTTATATGGGTTGAAGCAAGCCCCAAGAGCTTGGAATTACAGATTGGTCAAGTTCTTGAATGAATGTGGTTTTCAAGCATCAAAGGCAGATAGTAGCTTGCTAGTGAAGGCAAGTGAAAATGGATATATTTACATGTGCATTTATGTTGATGATATTATTGTTACAGGAACAGATGCTCAAGGAATCAATGAACTCAAGAAGCAAATAGAGAAGGAGTTTAAGATAAGTGATTTGGGAAACTTATCATATTTTCTAGGAATGCAGATTGTGTATACTCAACATGGAGTATATGTTTCACAAGAGAGATACTTGAAGAATCTTCTAGTCAAGTTTAACATGGAAGATTGCAGGACCTCAACTACACCATTGGAGGTAAATCATAAATTAAGCAGGTATGGAGGTGAAGAGTTCAATGACATGAAGAAATATCAGAGTTTGGTAGGTAGTCTAATCTATGCTACCTTGACAAGGCCAGATCTATCATATGCAGTAGGTGTGTTGTCACAATTCATGCATTGTCCAAAGAAGACTCATTGGATTGCAGCCCAAAGGGTACTCAGATATATCAAGGGAACCCTAAGTGAAGGTTTGTATTATGGTTTCACTTCTGACACAAGAATCAAAGTGTTTAGTGATGCAGATTGGGCAGGTGACTCAGATGATAGAAGGTCTACTCATGGATATCTATGTTATGTTGGAGACAAGTTAGTGTCTTGGTGTTCAAAGAAGCAACATACAGTTGCTTTATCATCCACAGAAGCTGAGTATAAGGGAATGGTAGAAGCTGCAAAAGAAGTGATATGGTTGAAGACTTTGATGAAAAGTTTTGAGTTTGATCATAGTACTCCAATAATTTTTGGAGACAATATGAGTTCTTTGTATTTGGCAGCTAACCCTGTTTTCCATGCCAGGACTAAGCATATAGAGATTCAGTATCATTTCTTGAGGGAAAAGGTACTTGATAAAGAGATTGAAGTGATGTACACTCCAACAAAAGAACAGGTGGCAGATATGATGACAAAGAGTTTGGATGGACCTAAGTTACAAAGGTTCAAAGACATGGCAAGTATAAAGAAGACAGAGAAAACCTCAATTGATGATTGAGGGGGAGCTGTTGGTGCATACCAATCACCAATTGAAGGCTTGGAAGATCAAATGATGAAGGAAGAATCAATTCCTAAAGTGTGGAAGAAGATCACAATCAGAGGACAAGAGAAGTGTACACATATGTACATTAGCATAGTCATAGATGACTTAGATCTTTTGTTCAGTAAGAATTATGTACAAATTATCTATAAATACCTTGAGAAAAGTCGGGGCATGTATGAGAGCACATTAGAGCTTATGTGACATTAGTTAGAAGTCAAGAATGAGGGAGATAGAAGTCATAAGATAGAGGAAAGTGAATGTGTGTTAGCTCTCATCACTCAGTTGTATTTTCTCTGAGTAAATGAAAAATTTTGCGCCCGATGTTTCTGCGTGTTCTCCTTCTACAGTAGATCAGTTGAGGAATGCTTTTGTACAAGTCTAAGTTGAGAGTTGCTTGACCTCTGTGCAAAGTTTTAGCTTCCAATTGTAATCAGGCTGAGTGAATTAAGTGTAGGAACATTCATATGTGAAGTGTATTCACAGGTTCCTAAAACAGGCGCATATTTCGAAGTCAATGTTTTGGTCATTTCTCCCAGCACAGTTTAAAGTTTTGCATGAGTGAGGGCTTAATCTTTAAGTTGGAAGATAAGCTACTTATGTCTAGAAGCATTTTGTAAAACGGGTTCTATTCAAGGAGAACCAAGTCTTAAAAGTTACAGGTGTAAAGTCGACTGTTCTGAGTAACAGTTTCTGACATAGGTAACTTGTGAAATCAATTTCTCAAGTTATACTTAATCTTTTGGAGTAATTCAACTTGGAATAGTTGCGCAATCTCTAGGAGATGATTCGTACAAAGTTTTATAAAAAACTTTACAGATTTGATAGGTCAATGTGAATGAACAATGGAGCAGACTTTTCTGTGTATCATCTTCTTCACAGATTTGTTAATTTCTGATAAGTTAGCAATTGATCCTCTAAATTAGTGAAGTGTTTGACTTACTCTTGGTATAGAGGTGCTCTAATCACAAGAGTAAGTTGTTCTTTTGGAGATTAACATTCTCCATCATGTATTTCATGCTAGAACTAAGCATATTGAAATACAGTATCATTTTCTAAGAGAGAAGGTCATTGAGAAAGAGATTGAAGTCATACACACTCCTACAAAAGATCAACTTGCAGATATGATGACTAAAAGTTTGGATGGACCTAAGTTGCAGAGGTTTAAAGATATGGCAGGAATAAAGAAGATGCAGGTAATCACAATTGAAGATTGAGGGGGAGCTGTTGGAGCAGAGCAATCATCAATAGTGATTATATGAAGATCAAAGTGAGAAGATATGTGGAAGAATAAAGATTACTTTCAGAGGAAGAAAATAGAATCAGAAATGTTTCTTTTGTATATTACTCTTGTAAATAGTTCAATGTATTTTGAAAAAGATGACGAGTTAGACTCGTATATATATCTACAGATACGTATTCATAAGAAGAGAGAGTGATATAGATCAGATAGAGAAGAATAGGTGAAGAGGTGATGAACATTGTATGTATCATCAACCATATGTATGAAAAGTAATGAAGAAGAAAATGTTGTAGAATTCTGCGCGTCGATCTTCTTTCTCATTCTCCTTCTGTGCTTAATCTTTTGAAGAATCCTTTTGCACGTATCTAAGTCCATAGCTAATCTATCTATGACTAGAATTTGAGAGATTAATTTAAATCAGGCTGTGAGAATTTTGTTTAAGAACATTCATATGTGAAGATGTTCTGAGAGTCGAAAAATCTGGCGCACATTTCATCTTCAAAGAAATGGTCAGTGCTCAGTCCACAGTGTAAAGTTTTACACAAGTGAGGGCTCAAAATCTAAGTTGGAAGGTAAGCTATCTATGGCTAGAAGATCTTGATCAAACGGGTTCAGAGTTGGGAGAACCAGTGCTAAGAAGTTGCAGGTGTCAAAGTCGCCATTGCAGAGAAGCGCTTTCAGACATAGGTAAAGTGTTTCACACATTTCTCAGTGTGTACTTAATCTTTTTGAGAGATTTAACTTGGCAAAGTTGCGCAACCTTAAGGCGAAGTGTTGTGCAAAGTTTTATCAAAAACTTTACAGGATTGATTAGTCAATGAGTGACTAATCTGCAGCAGACTTTTCTGAAGAAATTGAATTTTTCAGAATAATCAATTTCCTGATAATTTGGTGAAGATTCTCTAAATTAGGTGGAGTCTAAAATTGATCTTGATATAGAGGTGATCTAAATTCAAGGTTAATTTGTTCTTTTGGAGATTAACACTCTCCATCATCCCTCTCTCCCAGACTATCTCCTTTTTTTAACATCCTTTTATTATCTATGAGATTCCTTATCACATTACATTTCCACATTGATGATTTTGTCTCATTCTGATCTTCACTCCTTGATTCTTCACTTAATTCTTGATTTTGATGTACTTTGAACCATTCTTGAGGGGACATATCACAATATTGACCATTTCTTAAATTCACCCTAGTTATTCTTCCTTTGCTTTGAAGATATAGGCAATCATTACCCCAATCTTGCACAATTTGCATTTGTCTCATAAATGGTCTTCCTAGGATGATTTCATATGAAGTGGATTGTGGGAATTCAACTATGGCAAAAGTATGCTCTATTTCTATTCCACATATTTCCACAATCACCTTTTCCCATATTCCTAGGGGTTTTTCTATGTGTCCATCTACAAGTTGTAATCTCATTTTAGTGGGTACTAACTCATTTTTGCCCCATTTCTCCCAAGTTTGTTTAGTCATGATAGCCACTCCTGATCCACTGTCTATATAGCCTTGGCATGATTTTCACCAAATTGTATTCTCAGAGTTAAGTTTCCTTCTTCCCCCTCACAATATCCTCCTATTTTGTCAATAGTTATGTACAACAACTCTTCCAATTCTTGTTGTTGTGGATCTAGGTTCTTTGACTTTGTTTCCCACTTTTTCATATTGTGTTGTAAGTGAGGATTTTGTTTTACTATTTCCTCCATTGTGGTGTGGTATAAAATTGTACAGTGTTTGTCTATATTGATTTGGAAGGTTATTTGTGAATTTTCTTCCTGATCAATATGTTTTCTGGTTTCAGTTGCACTTGCTCCTTCAACTATTGTTTGATAATTGTCTGGTCCCCTCATTTTGAGTTGTGCTTCTTGTTTGATTTGTTTACATCTTTGCATCCTTTCATCTTCTAAATCTGGCATAGGATATGCCATCACATGAGCTGTAGGATTTGGTCCATCTTGAATTCTTCCTTTGTATGCTCTTATCAGAGTCTCCAAACTTTGTGAATTTTTGGTCTCTTCCTAAGTCTGTATATTTTTTGGTTGGTTATTGTTTGACTGTTCCATAGTCTCTTCTTCCAAATTTTTACCCATTCTCATTTTTCTTTCCCATCTCCCTTTTTGTCCGTTTTTCTTTTCTTTTGGAAATGGAATTTTCTTATGTTCCTGTGTATGTGTCTCCTTTGTTGTTTCTTGCTATTTAGCTTGTGCTCTTGTTATAGCATTTACAGTTACCTGGTCATGGTCACTCAATTCTTCTTGCTCCATTATGTTAACTATTGTTAATGGTATGTTACTAGATGTGTTTTGTTGTTTTTGAGGGTTTCTTGGACAATCCTTTATTAAGTGTTCCCTACCACAATCCTTGCAATAGGCTCCTTCTATTCTTAGTGTAGGAGTTGTGGGCAGTCTCTAATGAAATGTTCTCCCCCACATCTATAACAAGTTATCTTTTGACTCCCTTTGAATTGAGGTTTCTGATTGGACATGTAATTATTAGTTATATACATGAATGTGGCTGTGTCCATTTCAATTCTCCCATTTCCCAAATCCAGGGCTTGTAGATCCTTCATTTCAATGATAATCCTCTTTGTAAGATGATCTAAGTCTTGAGCTTTCTTCTTCCATGGGTGTGTATTTCACTGGTACTACATTTGTTGGTAAAGGTGGTTATTGTCCAAGTACAGGTCTTGGTTGCTCAACAAATCCAGATTCTCTTTTTTAAGTTGTGTTGGTTCACATATTCTCTTTCTTTAATGGGTTGTTTATTGTAGAAGCATTCTTCTCTGGTATGATTTTTCCATTTTCTTTCCAATGTACTGTATTTATGTGTTTCTCTATCTTGCAAATGTTGTGGTTTTTGATAAGGACATTGTTGAACCAAGTGATTTTCTCCACAGTTATAGCATTTCTTATTTGTTGCTATCCTCGTGTTTATCAAATTTGTCTTGGTGCTAACTTCTAGGGCTTTAGCAATGGCTTCTGCTAATTCTTCTGCTGGTGGGATTTTATCTTCACTTGTTCTAGGTTGATTAAATGCTAATATATCTTGTCCTCTGTTATCCTCCAAATCTATTGCCTCTTTCACACATGCTCCTAGGTCAGGACATCTCCTATAATACACCAAGGTTCTTAATTGTGCACTTCTCAATCCTTCTATGAATAGAGATACTTGTCTTGCCATGGATGGTACCTCCTCTCTGGGACATCTATCAATGTATTGCTTGAATCTCCTAGCTGCCTCTCTAACATTTTCATCTTTTTGTTGTTTAAAGCTATGTATCAAGGTAGCTGTACTATGTTTTATTCCAGTTTTTGAGAATTCCCCTATGAAGGCTTCAAGGAAAGATTCAAAATATTTGGATACATTTCTTTTCTTAATGGAATGAACAAGGATAATGCAAGTCCAATTAGGGTTAGACCAAATGCTTCAAATTGCACTTTGTAATCCTCTACTTATTCTGCCCTAATTAATTGTCTAAATTCGGGAGCATGAGCATGAGAATCAGAATATCCTTCATATTGATTCTTCATGCATTTAGCTACTTGATAGGGCCTAAGCATTCTTCCATGATTTTGCCACTGATGTCTCCTTCTGAATGGAAAATCATTAATTCCTTTTGCTTCTCTTTCAAAAGGATTTGGGGAAGTATGTATTCTCCTACCTTGTTGTTGTTCAATATTATTGTGAGTTTCATTTTGTCTTGGCAAGTCTCATTGCCCTAGGTTTTGTTCCCAAGGTCTCTTGTCTGCACATTGCCCTAAATCATTAGAGTTTTCTGGATCCTGTGAGAAGATGTATACACATCCCTGTCTATCCTCATATCTGCCATCCTTAAATTGTACCACTGGTGTTATATTTAAGGGAACTTCTAAGTTTCTCATCCTAATGAGAAACTTATGCATCCCATCCTGATACACATAGGTGCCAAACCTATTCGTATACATATACTTGAGAAGTCAAGTATATTTCTATAATCACCATTTTCAGAAGGTTCATTAGTTTCATTTGTTTTCCATATTATTTTCTTGTCCTAAATCTTTTTCTTGTAATTCTCCTATCTCTAGCTCTATCTCCTTCCTTTTTAAATCTTGTTTAGAAGGTGTGATCAATTTATTACCAGATCTCAAAATCATCCAACTAATTCACGTTTCTGTGAAGAGAATCGTGTTTGCCACGATTCTGTGAATAGAATCGTCTTTTCTATGATCTTGAGAAAATTCCTAATTTTCTCACAACTCTGTGTAAATTGTTTTGTTTTTGTTTTTTTTTTTTTTTACGATTCTGTGTATTGGATTATGTTTTTTTTTCCTTTTTCATGATTCTGTGAACAGAATTGCGTTTTTCACGATTCTATGGATAGAGTCGTGTTTTTCACGATTTTGTGGATAGAATCATTTTTTTCACGATTCTGTGAACAGAATCGTGTTTTATCCTGTGAAGAGAATCAGAACCTGACAGAATCGCGACTTCCTGCAACTACAAAGTTCTTGGATTTTTCTTGATCAAGCAAGGAAGGTAATGGTCTTCCAATAAATCTTTGCATGATTTCAAGTCTTCACATGATGATAAGAGCACAAAAACACAAAAAATTTATTTTTTCAACAAAATTTATTCCCTTTATCCTACTGATGAAAATCACGATTCTGTACCCAATTCTCAATTTAATCACTTGATGCTCAATTCTTACTGATACTTTTAAATTTGATTTTCTTTACTCCCTCAACTTTATGAAACCTCTTACAATCACTTACCTCAATACCCAAAAGTGCAAAATAAATCAAATTCTTTTTCTTACAGAAAATCAGGATCCTGTGAAGAGAATCATGTTTTTTCTAAACTTCCAACTTTTGCACTTTTTGACTTTTCTTTCCACCTAGTCCCCTTCAGTGTTCTTCACCAACTCCAGATCACTTGTCACTTGCAATTATACATCATCAAACTCATTTAAAAAGTCTTTTTGAAAAATTTAAACAACAACTTCCACTCTAGATATTTTTTATTTTCTTTCAATTTTTAGAATTTTTTTTCACTTTTTCTCCTCCACTTTCAGCAACAATCCTCCTGTCCAACTTTCTAAGAAAAAAGGAAATTTGTTTGAATTTTTTAATGGATCTTATGAATTTTTTTAGTATTTTGCCCTAAATCAAGGTAAACACTTCACTTAGGGTTTTCTTGTTTAAAGATCCATTGATCTTTTGTTTCACGATTGGTTATACTCTTCTATGCTTGCAATCTAATCAGTTTAGGAGTAAAGATTTCCAAGGAAATATGTGCTAAGAAGTGCACTTATCAATTCATGCAAAGATAAACTCAAACATTTTTTTCTTTTCAAGATGCAAATAAATCTTCTCTCAAGATTATTGATTTGCCTTGGCTAAACAAATGGATCTTATCTATTTGCATATAGCTACTTTACTTGACTTTCCTCAATGCAATCCTGTCATCTTTTCCAAGGTTAACAAATTTGCTTGGTACTTGGTCAAAAAGTACTCTACAAATGCAAAGATAGTCACATTTTACCTTCCCTTCAACAATCTTGATTCAATTTCTCACACACCTACAGTTTACTCTTAAAAATTGATATGAGCAACTATCAATTTGCAAGAATTTCACAACTTCTTTATCTCAAAAGGTTAACTCTTGCTTTCTTTTCCCAAAAGACAAGCAAAGAGACCTACCTTTTCATGTTTCCTTTCTTGATTAAAGAGTAGTACCTTTTCAATGAGTTCAATACCATCAACAATTGAAGATCCAGCAATGTCCAAACTTCAATGAAGCTTTTGCTTTGTTCCCCGGCAACGGTGCCAAAAAATGTTTGTTGTTACCCTTTGGAGTTGTCCTCTCCAATCATTTTAGCATAAAGGATCAACTACACATCTTTAAATTGTCAATCCGGGAAGTATGCAAAGACCACAGCCCCTTCTAGTTAATGGAATCCAAGAATAAAAGGAAAATGACTGTTTTTCTCAGAAATTATGAAGATGAAGAGAAATATCTAGGGTTTTGATTATCTTGAGCTAATCAATAGTATTTTTAATGATCTTGGTGCCTAAAATGTACCATTTCCTCAGCAGAACACAATTATGAAGTCAAACTTAAAAAACAGTACATGTATCACACAGACGAGACAATCGCGATTCTGTGAAAATGTTACTTTTCATGTCCAGCTTGATTTTTCTACACTTTCTTACTCAATACACTGAGAATCACCTCTCTTCATACACATTACTCAGAAAAGCACAACTGAAGCTCACAAATTCCATGGATCACACAATGAATAGACTCAACAAATCCAAAGAAAGTACATGAAAGAGAGAAACATGATTTTCTGCAGGAGAGCTCTTCACATCACTTGGATAGCAAAAATAATACAACCAACCCTCTCAAAATAGAGAAAATTACCTTTTATACATTTTCAAGTGTCCCTTTTCACACTTGAATTTTGGTCCTTTTCCCTTCTAATCTAAAAATATGCTATCAAAGAGCTTCCAAAAATTCTAGAAAAAATATATGATTCTAATTTATATGAGGAAGACTCTTCCTCATTTTTACATCATTTGCATAAATATTTCTACAATTTTTGGACATTTTACAAATATTTCTCTTCAAAAAATGCTTCTTCTAATAGGTACGCTCAAGGAAGGTTTGTATTATGGGTTTACATCAGATACAAACATCAAGATATATAGTGATACAGATTCGACAGGTTATCCTGATGATAGGTGATCAACATATGGATACTTGTGTTATGTGGGAGATAAGTTAATCTCTTGGTGTTATAAGAAGCAACATACAGTTGCTTTATCATCCACAGAGGCAGAGTATAAAGGTATGGTTGAAGCTGCAATGGAAGTCATATGGTTGAAGACTCTCATGAAGAGGTTTGACATCATTCAGAGTACACCGACTATTCATGGAGATAATATGAGTTCATTGAATCTAGCTGCTAACCCTGTTTTTCATGCCAGGACTAAACACATTGAGATTCAGTATCATTTCTTAAGAGAGAAGGTGATTGAAAAGGAGGTTGAAGTCATACATACTTCAACAAAAGATCAGATTACAGATATGCTAACAAAAAGCTTGGATGGAACAAAACTACAAAGATTTAAAGACATGGCAAGTATAAATAAGATAGAGAAAACCTCAATTGATGATTGGGGGGGAGCTCTTGGTGGAAGTCAACCACCAATTGATAATTTGGATAAATACATGAAGTCAAAGGATGAAGAAAAGATCAACAATTGAAGATTGAAGATAGAGCATATTCAGGAAATGAAGACTTGTATACATATGTACATTAATTTATAGTTAGCTCACATTTACCTTTGTTATGGTCATGAGCTTGTACATATATCCCTGTATATACAAGTAGAAAGTTGAGGCAAGTATGAGATATCATGAGATGTGATGAATTAGAAGTTGTAAGAGTCATTGGACACTTTAGAAGTGTAGAAGATATCTCTCATCATTCAGATGTAAAATTTTTTTGGAGAAGAAGAAAAATTGCACCCGATCTTTTGCTGAGTACTCCTTTTGTGTTTAATCTTTTGTGAAATGCTTTTGTACAAGTCTAAGTCTATAGTTGATTGACCTATGTACAAGTTTTCACATCCTAATTGTGATCAGGCTGAGAGAATTGAGAGTAGGAGCATTTACATGTGTAAATGTGAAGAAGTGAAGTTGCAACAGGCACAAAATTTGATGCTAATGTTTTGGTCAGTTCTCCTTCCAAAGTGTAAAGTTTTGAGCAATCAAGAACTCATTTTTTAAATTGGAAGGTAAGCTACTTATGGCTAAAAGCATTTGAATAAACGGGTTGTACTTTGAGAGAACTATGCATTAAAATTTAGAGGCGTCAAAGTCAATTGTAGAAAAGTACAGTTTTAGACATAGGTGAATTGTTTAGAACATTTCTCAAGATCTACTGAATCTTTTGAGATGATTTAACTTGGAGGAGGTGCAAAATCTATAGGCATCACATTGTACTGGTTTCCTCAGAAAATTTACACATTTGGTCAGTCAATGAGTGAGTTATGTGCAATAGACTTTTCTGAGTAGTGACTTTCTTCACAGATAGTTCAAAATTTGATAATCTGGGATTGATCCTTCAAATTGGTAAAGGTTTTGAGTTTTTCTTGATATAGAGGTGCTCTAACATCAAGGATAGTGTGTTCTTTTGGAGATTAACACTCACCATCACATCTTATTTATCACTTGGTACCCAACTAGTTTTCACATCATTAGAGTTTTTTTCTAGCACCACGAGCATGCCACCACACATAACAACCACTATATCAATATTCACGATTGATTCCACAAACAACATGTTTGAACCCATGGAGATTTTGCCTCCACTCACTACACCTCCCCCTCCCTACACAACTCCACAATTCACAATCCCCACTCCATCAACATCATCTCCACCCTTCGTGACATTTTCTATCACAACCAATCTCCCCCTTCCCATTCCCATTCCCCTTGCATCATACCCTCTTCAAAGTACATCCATTGTGCATGCATCCATAGTCAAATCTACTCTTGCAAAAATGGTAAATTGTTCCAATCAAGTACGATAGGAGTACACTTTGTTGGCACAAAGGAACCTTGCATGTTAAGCAAAATTGACTCATACACAAGAGAGAATTTGAGATTTGGTAGGGCTAATGTTGTGTTACGAGACCAATATGGTACCCTACAATTGTCACAAAACCGGCTAGACTCACAAGTATGAGACACGGATAAGTAGGAAGTGAAAGATATGGAGGATCACCTGCACATGCAATTGGAAAGGATGCTACGCTCAACCATAATATGGAATTATGAAGATGGCATTTAGTAGCAATGAAAGAGGGGAACCAAATGCTTCAATAGAAAAATCAAGAGAATCTAGATATGGCCATTAAAAACTCATCAGAAGCTCCCAATAACGGCTCCAAATTTCAATGAGTTCCTCCAAAAAACATGACAATCATCTTGGAAGGCTATGACAATCGGTTAGAAGCTCACAATAAGCTAATGGAAGAGTTCAACAAACCCCAAAATCAACAACAACAAAAACCACATGGACTACCACCACCACCCACAATAGTTCATGAACCTCTTATATCTACCTCAACCACATCTGAACTTGTCCATTTACAATTCAAATATTTGAGCTATAGGCTAGACTAGAAAAGTATGATTGGCCTCCATAACTACTTGAGGCACCTAAAGCAGATGAAATAGTTCAACTTTTGGTTGATCAAGATTTTGAAGAAGAATACGAGCCCCAACCAAAACTAGGTAGTAGGATCACAAAAGAAGGCTAGGATACATTTGAATTACCAAGACCACCATGGTTGAAGAAAGTAGAAGAAAGTGGTAGATCTAAAGAGAAACGAGTGAAAATACAACTTCTTGCAATGGACTATGCAGGGAGAGGTAGAAACTCAAAAGGAAGGGGCAGAGGAGGTAAGCAAGGTAGGAGGAGACCTTATAACTCCTCACCATGTAATATTTGTGGTTTGTCAAATCATACTATAGATGAGTGTTACAGGAACTTCAAGAATCAGAGAGGTAGAGGTTTCCAATGGGGTGGATATACACAATCAAGAGGAAGATTCAACCATCATCAAAGCTACAATAACAACTACAACAACAACTACAATAACAACTACCAAGGAGGATACAAATCAAGGAAAGATTACGACAATTGTATAGAGGAACAAGAGGATTCCCTTCTGATCATGAATATGACTTCAAAGCAAGGTATGAAGGATGACCATTTCTTGTACATTGAGTTAGGATGCTCAAACCATGTGGCAGGCAATGTAGCTCTTATCTCTCACCTTGAGAAACCTAAGGGAAAGCATCCGGTTAAAATAGGTGATGACACCAAGCACTTAGTGATCAAGGTAGGAAATGTTAAAACCTCTGATGGAAATAGAAATCTATTGAGCAGGGTTCTATATGTACCTACAATTACCAAGAACTTGATGAGTGTAGGACAGATTGTGGAAAAGGGTTTGCAGGTTAGGTTCAACAAATATGGAGCATTTGTGGAAGATCCCCAACATGGATTCAAGAGAATTTCCAAAGGAGAAAACACAGGTAGATTATTCACTTTTGAACTTGTAGATACAAGGAATATTGCACTTTATAGTTACAAAGACCAAACACTATCAGAGCTTGAAATTTGACATAAGATATTAGGGCATGTTGGTGAGAGAACTTTAAAGCAAATATGTAGAGATCAATGTGTGCTTGGGATACCTAATGCATCCAAGCAATACATGATCTATGAATGTGGTGCTTGTCAGTTTGGAAAATCTCACAGGTTACCCTTCTCAAGGCTACATGCATGAGGATTACCTAGAGCTTGTCCATATAGATGTATGGAGACCAAGTAAGGATCCCTCAATTTTTTGGATCAAGGTATTATGTATCTTTCATTGATGATTTCAATAGGTGGACTATCTTATATTTTATGAAGCACAAAGATGATAAATTCAGTTGCTTTAAAAAGTATCTTGCACTTGTTGAGAACCAAACAGGAAGACGTCTAAAGAGACTAAGGTTAGATGGAGGAGGTGAGTACTTCTCAAATGAGTTTGATGCATTCTTGTAGGATAGAGGATCAAAAGAGAAATTACAACAAGGTATACCCCTGAGCAAAATGGGGTGGCAAAGAGGAGAAATAGACTAATTGTTGAAACAACTAGGTCAATGTTAAATGAGAAAAAATTACCTAATTACTTATGGGCAGAGAGTTTATCTACTACCACTTATCTTTTTAACAGGTTGCCCTCCAAATCTCTTGATGGGATGACCTCATATGAAGCATGGCATGGTAGAAGACATTCACTTGATTATTGCAGGATCTTTGGATGTGTTGATTCTGTGCATATACCATCTCAAATCAGAGGTAAGCTAGACCCTAAGGCAGAAAAGTGTATATTCATAGGATATGACTTGAATTAGAAAGGATACAAGTTTTACAATCCCTCCAACAAAGGATTTATGGTCAGTAGAGATGTTATCTTTGATGAGAATGATTCTTGGTTTGAAAGTGAATGCAAGAAAGTAAAGTTGCCTTATGACTTGGAAGAGGAATTTCCAAGCCTCACCAAGGAGGTGCCAAACCAAATTGAAGACATCAAATCAGATGACGAGGACATCATCAACCTAGAAGAATTCAAAGCATGGAAGTCCAAAGGCAAAGTCAAGATGAAGAAATTGGAGGATATACCTGAATCATCCAACCAAGCAAACAGAAGATCACAAAGGGAAAGCAAGAAGCCAATCAGATATGGGTATGACACTTCTTTAGTTACTAAGCATTATGTTTATCTTGCAAAAGACTTGTCATTTGAAGAGCCATCATCATATGAATAGAAAGACCAAGACAAAATGGAAGGAAGCTATGGATGAAGAGATTGAAGCACTCAAGGAGAATGATACATGGGAGCTAGTGCCAAAGAAGGAGTCTATGAAGGTAATTGGTTCTAGATGGATCTACAAGATCAAGAGAAATTTTGATGGATCAATAAGCAGGTACAAGGCTAGACTTATGGCTAAGGGTTTTGCACAAACCCAAGGAGTTGATTATGAAGAAACCTTCTCACCTGTGGCCAAAATGCCAACCATTAGGGTATTGGTTAGTGTGGCTACATCAAAGAATTGGAATATGTACCAATTGGATGTAAAGAATGCATTTCTTAATGGCTGGATTTTCAAGGAGGTGTACATGTCTCAACCTCCTAGCTATGAGGACCAAAGCAAGGTAACATATGTGTGTAAATTGAACAAATCTCTTTATGGATTGAAGCAGGCACCTAGGGCATGGAACCGTAGGTTGACTACATACCTTCAAGATCAAGGATTCATCATGAATAGAGCAGATACTTCTCTGTTTATTAAGAGAAGTAATCCAGAGGTGATATATCTATGTGTATATGTTGATGATATCATACTTAGAGGTAATGATGCTAATGGAATCAAACAGATCCAGAATCAAATGATGCAGGAGTTCAAAATCAGTGATCTAGGATCACTAAAGTATTTTCTTGGACTTGAGTTAGTCTATACTAACTATGGAATTTACATTAAACAAAGAAAGTATATACAAGACATGTTAAAGAAGTTTCATTTGCTGGATGCCAAGGTAGCAAGCACTCCAATGGAGGTAAAGCAAAAGTTAAGTGCTCATGAAGGTGATGTGCTTGATATATTGCAGGATACCAAAGCATAGTGGGAAGCTTGAACTATGCTACATTGACAAGGATTGATATTGTTTATGGAGTAAGTGTCTTAAGCCAATTTATGCAAAAACCTAGGACACCTCACTTGGAAGCTACCAAAAGGATTTTGAAGTACCTTAAGGGCACTCAAAATCAATGTTTATATTTTCCTTATACCTCAGATTTAGACATCAAGATATACTGAGATGCAGATTGGGCAGGATGCAAAGATGCTAGGAGGAGTACCTCATGATATCTATCTTTTGTAGGTGACAAGCCTATATCATGGTCTTCCAAGAAGCAACGTACTGTTGCTTTATCTTCAACAGAGGCAGAATATAGAGGATTGGCGAATGCTACTCAAGAGGTCATATGGATCAGATTGCTATATACAGATTTGGGTTTGCATACTAGATCTCCAATGATTTTTGGAGATAATACAAGCTCACTACATCTTGCAGCAAATCCTATTTATCATGCTAGGGCCAAGCATATAGAGGTCCACTATCATTATGTGAGAGAGAAGCTATTGAGCAAGGAAATTCAGTTAGCATATGTATCAACCAATATGCAATGTGCAGATTTATTAACCAAAACACTTGATGGTACAAAACTTTGCAGGTTTAAAGCTATGATTGGATTGCAGGACATTCAAGAGGAGTAAAGAAGAAAAATAAGCCAAGATGTTTGGCTTGAGGGAGAGTTGTTGGTGCAAATTCCAAGCCTACACATTTGGCTAGGCATGAGAAGAGCTTATGAGAAATAATTGAAGCTCCTTGAGAACCATTTCTATGAGCCTCTCTATCTTTTACGATTTGTAAGAGTTAAATTGACTTGAATGAATATTTGTAAAAGCCTCTAAACTCGTGGAGTTAGATGGATTGTTAAGCCATGAATTCTTAGAGAGAATATCTCCTAGATTAGTGGATCACTTTTTAGTGAGAGCCAAAGTTGAATTCAAATTCAAATTTTAATGGAGCAGCTATAAAAGATGAATGTAAAAAACTCGCAATTAGAGATCAATACATTCCCGAGTTTTTGATAGATCACATTGTCAGAGATGTGAAGAGATGGATAGATATGTGCTTGAAGATGGAGTGGTGCTACAAACTCCTTGATCTACACCAGCTAAATGAACTCCAGGAGTATTGGTGGGCCTATTTAGCTTGCCAATAGATGTGATAGACACCCTATGTACCTTGGAAGATCAATCTCAAGAAGATAGATCAAAACAGATGAGCTCGAATTAATTCAGAGGTGAAAAACTTGATATTTTGATTCATACACCTATCCAGTATTTTGGATAATTCTCTGAGCATAGCATCAATTAGATTAATTACTTTTGGGGAACTCTAACTAATTGAGAGAGCTAACTTTCAAGAGTAATCTCATAAGAAATGGTGAATCACACAATGAGAATAAAGTTTAACAAGTTATGACATCATCCTGATTTTCATGGGCTGCAACAGTACTTAGACCAGTGAGTAGAAAAATGATTATACCTCAAGATTCAAATACTCAATGATTATGAAATTTTGTATGCTGATACTAGATAGTATGATGAATCCAAAACGCTTTGAATCATGCAATTTGATGAAGAATATGGGAGAACCAACTATGGCAAGTTGACTGAAAAAAATAAAAAATCTATAGAGAAGTGAATATGAACAGATAGGGTTGACTTCAACTGAACATAACTCAAGATTGAGGACTCCAATAGTAAGGAAATTTTGTGAGAATATAGTAGACACTAAAAGAAAACTTTAGCAAGTTAATTCATTGAAAAGCATGCACCACATTGACAGAAATGATCTCTCCAATCTGACTGAAAAATCTGAGAAGTATAACAGTGAATAGTAGACTCACAAAACCATGAAGATATGAACTTGTATGATCATAAATATGAATGTATATTGATTGTAGAATACACTGAACTTATAGATACATGTGTGTGCCTTGTATCCACACTTGATATAGTATATATCTCAGCTTATAGATGCTTCTAAAAGTGCGATTAAACTGCCATGTATATATAGAGAGTTTTGGAGCCAAGATTTGAATTTGAACCTTGCTCACCTAAAAGTAGTTTCCTAATTTTTTGAGATTGATTGATTCTCCTATCTCCAAGTCAGGAATGTATGGCTTCTCTCTCTATTTTTATCAAGTGGGGTCAACCAATTCTGATTCCTTTAACTTTTACATCAAGTAAATGATCAAACAATTGATGGAGAGTGTTAATCTCCAAAAGAACAAGCGAGTCTTGAATTTAGAACACCTCTATATCAAGAATAACTTCAAACCTTCACCAATTTAGAGGATCAATGACTAATTATCAAGATTTTGAATAATCTGTGAAGATGATGACTCCACAGAAAGTCTGCTGCACATATCTCTCTCATTGACTTATCAATTGTGTAAAGTTTTTTATGAAACTTTGCACAAGGTGTCTTCTATAGTTTGCGCACCTTCTTCAAGTTGAATCACTCCAAAACATTCAGTATATCTTGAGAAATGAACTCAACAAGTTATCTATGTCTAAAACTGCTATTCTGAGAAGTCGATTTAGACACCTATAACTTTAAACACTTGGTTCTCTCAATCTAGAACCCGTTTATGAAAATGCTTTTAGCCACAGATAGTTTACCTTCCAACTTAAAGATTGAGTGCTTGCTTGCTCACAACGTTACACTGTGGAAGGAGAACTGATCAAAACATTAACATCAAATTTTGCGCCTGTTTCAAGAACCAGTGAACACTTCTTCACATATGAATGTTCCTACACATAATTCTCATAGCCTGTTTACAATAAGGCTCTCAAACTTTAACCATAGACTCATTAACTATGGACTTAGACATCTACAAAAGGATTCTTGAAATGATCAAGCACAGAAGGAGAATGTACAGAAACATCGGGCACAATTTTTCTTCCATTTCTGAAGAAATTTACAACTGAGTGATGAGAGAGTCTCAACTCACTTCTAAGATGTCTAATGACCCATACAACTACTGATTAATCTATTCTCATGCCCTCTCTCTTTTGCCCCGACTTTTTCCTTGTATATATAGGCTAATATTTACAATATCATGACTATACAAAAGTATAAGTGAACTATCTCTGGATTAATGTACATATGTGTACACATCTTCATCCTCTGAATATACACTTCCTCCATACTTCATAATCTGAACTTTCCTTCAATCTTTGGCTTCCAAATCTTCATTAAAACTTCAATTGTTGATTGCTCTGCACCAACAGCTCCCCCTCAATCATCAATTGAGGTTTTCTCTATTTTCTTTATACCTGCCATGTCTTTGAATCTTTGTAGCTTTGGTCCATCCAAGCTTTTGGTTAGCATATCAGCTATCTGATCTTTTGTTGAAGTATGTATGACTTCAATCTCTTTATCCATCACCTTCTCTCTTAGAAAGAGATACTGAATTTCAATATGTTTGGTTCTAGCATGAAACACAGGGTTAGCAGCTAAATACAATGAACTCATGTTATCTCCATGAATAATAGGTGTACTCTGTATGGTGTCAAAACTCTTCATGAGAGTCTTAAGCCATATCACTTCCTTTGTAGCTTCCACCATACTTTTATACACAGCCTCTGTGGATGATAAAGCAACTGTATGTTGCTTCTTTGAACACCAAGAAATTAACTTATCTCCCACATAACACAAGTATCCATAAGTTGATCTCCTATCATCAAGATTACCTGTCCAATCTGCATCACTATATATCTTGATATTTGTATCTGATGTAAAACCATAATACAAACCTTCTTTGAGTGTACCCTTAATGTACCTCAACACTCTTTGACCTGCAATCCAATGTTCTTTCCTAGGACAATGCATGAATTGAGACAAAACTCCAACTGCATATGACAAGTCAGGCCTAGTTAATGTAGCATAGATCAGACTACCAACCAAACTCTGATACTGTTTCATGTCCTTGAACTCTTCACCTCCATATCTGCTTAATTTTTCATTCAGCTCCGTTGGAGTAGGTGCTACCCTGCAATCATTCATTGTAAACTTGATTAACAAGTTTCTCAAATACCTTTCTTGAGTCACATACACTCCATGTTGAGTGTATGAAATCTCCATGCCCAAGAAATATGACAAGTCTCCCAAGTCACTGATTTTGAACTCTTTCTCCATTTGCTTCTTTAGGCTTTGAATGCCTTTCTCATCTATACCTATAAGAATTATATCATCAACATATATGCACGTGTAAATGAACCCATCATCACTTGCTTTAACAAGCAAGCTACTATCTGCTTTAGATACTTGAAATCCAAGTTCTTTCAAGAACTTCACAAGTCTATGATTCCATGCCCTTGGGGCCTGCTTCAAACCATACAAAGCTCTCTTGTTACATACATGATCTGGATACCTTCCATCTCTGAATCCTTGGGGTTGCTCCATGAAAACATCATCTGAAATATAACCATTCAAAAAAGCATTCTTCACATCTAATTGACATAATTTCCAACCTTTACATTGCTCTTTGTCTTGTAGACCCACTTGCATCCAATGATCTTCTGGCTATTGGATTTAGGAACCAAATCCCATGTCTAATTCTCCATCAATGCATCATATTCTTCCTGCATAGCTTTCTCCCAATTTTCCTTACCTTTTGCCTCTTCCTATGTAGAAGGGTTTTCATCTACCTATCCCATATAAGCATAATCTTTGGTAGCCAAAAAAGAAGTGTCATAGCTATACCTTGTAGGTTGCCATTTGTGCCTTGTAGACCTTCTGAGTTCTCCACTTCTTGAAGTTTCTGGTTCATCACACTCAGGATCAAATCTTGGCATTTCTTCAACTTCAACTTGCACTTCATTGTTTTCCTCTTCATCAAATATCTGAACTTTTGATTTACCTTTCTTTTGATTCACAACTTCTTCATCACCTGCATAAATATTGATTGTACCTGCATACCAAGTACCTTGCTCATCAAATGTAACATCTTTTGACACTAGGAATTGTTTTGTGGATGGACTCCACAACCTACATCCCATCTGCTTATCATCATAACCAATGAATATATACTTTTCAGCTTTAGGTTCTAACTTGTGTCTTAATTGTGATGGCACAAATGCATATGCCAAACATCCAAATACTTTGCAATGGTCTAATGTAGGTCTCTTACCCCACCATGCCTCATATGGTGTCATACCCTACAAAGCTTTACATGGTAACCTATTGACCAAATAAGTAGCTGTATTTACAGCCTCAACCCACAAGTAATTTGGGCAATTCTTCTCCTTCATCATGGACCTTGCAAACTCAACAAGAGTTCTATTCCTCCTTTCTGCTACACCATTTTGTTGAGGAGAGTAGCTGCAAGTAATTTCCCTTTTTATACCTGCATTCCACAAGTAATCACTGAACTCATTAGAGAAATACTCTCCCCCTCCATTTGACCTTAGTCTCTTCAACTTATGACCTGTAATTCTCTCTGCATACACATGATAATGTTTGAATTTATTGAATACTTCTGACTTATCTTTGATCACATAGATAGTGATCCATCTAGTAGCATCATCAACATAAATCACATAGTACCTTGAACCATTGATACTGAAATCCTTTGATGGTCCCCACACATCTGTGTGTACCAACTCAAGCTTCTCTGAATACATAAAACCATGCTTGGAATAAGATTGCGTATGAGCCTTACCTAATTGACATGCCTCACATCTGTATGTCATATGTTGACCTGCAACATTAGGCAATCCAAGCACCGAACCATTGTTAATCATATCTTTGATACCTCTTTCATTGAAATGTCCAAGCCTCTTGTGCCAAAGATCTAACTCAGAGATCTTATGTCCTCCATAAGTGAACAAGGCATGACCAACATTACCTTGAATCTTCAATGTGAACAATCTTCCTTCTTTCTTCCCTGAAACAATCTTTTTATACCCATTGCTAGGATCTTCCACAAACACTCCTTCATTAGTGAATCTAACTTCATAACCTATCTCAAAAATTTGTCCTACACCTATCAGATTCTTAGGAATTGTAGGAACATACAAGACCTTACTCAAGAAAGTACTTCCATCCTTGGCCTTCACTGATCCAATTGACTTCACATTGTGCTTTGTATTGTCACCTGTTTGAACTACAAGATTAGTTACCTTATTTTCCAAATCAGTCATCAATGCTATGTTACCACTCAGGTGATTGCTACACCCTGAGTCAATGTAGAAGACTCTTTGGTCTTCACTTTGCCTTTCACAAGTTGCATTCATTATCAATGTTGAATCCTCCTTCTGACCTAAAGCATAATTGTAGTAGGTATTGTTGTATTGTTGACTTTGAAATCCTCTACCTGCATTTCTTCCAAAGTAACCTCTATTACCTCTTCCTCTGAAGTTACCTCTTTGATTTCTGCCACCTCTTCCTCTTGAATTAAAGTTCTGATTATATCCACCATTACTCTGAGTATTATGCCAACAATCATTAGCTAAGTGATTTGTCTTACCACAATTCCAGCAAGGTTTGATTCCATCTTTATTATTCCTGCCTCTTCCTCTACCTTTGCCACCTCCTCTTCCTCTTAGGAAGTTGGCTTGACTAGTTGTGCCTTCATCTTCATTTGCTTGTTGCTTCCCTTTGCTATTTTTCTTCTTATCCTTTGAGTACATTGCATGACCTGTAACCTTGTCACCTTCACTTTTGACATCCTACTCAAAGGTTAACATATGTCCTAGCAACTGATTTAAGTCAGGAGTAAAATGATCAAGTGGTAATTCACTAGACAAAATGAATGGCTTCCATTTGTCATCACCTCTCAAACCTATGAGGAATTGCCTTACCAATTTATCCTCCTCAATGTCTTCATCAACTGCTCCTAATGCATCTGCAATGTCCTTCATTCTGGTTACATAATCTGAGATGGATTGAGAGGCCTTCTTCTTGAATGTGGTAAATTCTGCCCACAAGGATGCCTTCCTAGACTTTGTGGTGGTTTGGAAATTCTCCTCCAAAGCATTCTGTATATCACTTGCACTTTCAAGACCTCTAATGTGAGGTAGCAAGTAGTCATTGACTGCCATATAGATAATGCTCCTAGCTTGAGCATCTCTCTTCATCCAATTCTTCAAATCTGATAATTCCTCCCTAGTTGGAACACTAGGATCTCTGAACTGAGGCTTTTCTTCTTCACCTGTGATGTAACTTATCAAGTCTTTGCTCATAAGATGAGCTTCCATCCTCATTGACCATGCTCGATAGTTCTCTCTATCCAACTTCTCTATTTGAAGAGAATCTCCCATTCTTTCTTCACCTGTATATTGAATTCTTCAGTCTTTATGAGTAATAGATGTACCTTTACTTCCAATAATGTTCCTTTTGTCTTCCTTGATGTTGTATGACCTCCTTCTCAAGCTTTGTCTTCAAGCTTTCACCTTTTAAACCTTCAAATGTTGAATTCTTTGCACCTGTAGTAGTCGGGGCCTCCTTCCTTCAATTTTGATGCTTCTTGCTCTCATACCACTGATGGAGAGTGTTAATCTCCAAAAGAACAAGCTACTCTTGAATTTAGAACACCTCTATATCAAGAATAACTTCAAACCTTCACCAATTTAGAGGATCAATGACTAATTATCAAGATTTTGAATAATCTGTGAAGATGATGACTCCACAGAAAGTCTGCTGCACATATCTCTCTCATTGACTTATCAATTGTGTAAATTTTTTGATGAAACTTTGCACAAGGTGTTGCCTATAGTTTGCGCACCTTCTCCAAAATGAATAACTCCAAAAGATTCAGTATATCTTGAGAAATGAACTCAACAAGTTACCTATGTCTAAAACTATTGTTCTGAGAAGTTGATTTAGACACCTATAACTTTAAACACTTGGTTCTCTCAATCTAGAACCCGTTTATGAAAATGCTTTTAGCCACAAATAGCTTACCTTCCAACTTAAAGATTGAGTGCTTGCTTGCTCAAAACTTTACACTGTGGAAGGAGAACTGACCAAAACATTAACATCAAATTTTGTGCCTGTTTCAAGAACCAGTGAACACTTCTTCACATATGAATGTTCCTACACATAATTCTCACAGCCTGTTTATAATTAGGCTCTCAAACTTTAACCATAGACTCATTAACTATGGAATTAGACATCTACAAAAGGATTCTTGAAATGATCAAGCACAAAAGGAGAATGCACAGAAACATCCGGCATAATTTTTCTTCCATTTCTGAAGAAATTTACAACTGAGTGATGAGAGAGTCTCAACTCACTTCTAAGATGTCTAATGACCCATACAACTACTAATTACTCTATTCTCATGCTCTCTCTCTTTTGCCCCGACTTTTTCCTTGTATATATAGGCTAATATTTACAATATCATGACTATACAAAAGTATAAGTGAACTATCTCTGGATTAATGTACATATGTGTACACATCTTCATCCTCTGAATATACACTTCCTCCATACTTCATAGTCTGAACTTTCCTTCAATCTTTTGCTTCCAAATCTTCATTAAAACTTCAATTGTTGATTGCTCTGCACCAACAACAATTACAAGGGTGATTTCACAAGTGAACTCCTAGATTTCCATACATTGTCTTCTCTTAGAAGCTCAAGCCAATACTTAGGCTTGTAATGGATTTGTTCCAATAGCTCCCCCTCAATCCAAGTATGCTTGAGGTCTTCAATCTTCAAGAATAACCTGCAATTCAATCATAGCCTTGAATTTGCAAAGTTTTGTACCATCCAATGCTTTGGTCAAAATATCTGCACATTATTGATGAGTGGACACATATGATATATGAATCTCTTTGCTTAGAACCTTTTCCCTTACATAGTGATAATGAACTTCAATGTGTTTAGTCCTTTCATGAAAAATAGGGTTAGCAGCTAAATGAATAGAACTCATGTTGTCACCAAAAATAGTTGGATATCCAAACTCCAATCCAAGATCTTTGAATAATGTCTTACTCCACATAGCTTCTTGTGTAGCTATGGCAAGACCTCTGTATTCAGCTTCAATAGGAGAGAGCAAAATGGGTTTCTTCTTGGATGACCATGAAATAAGCTTTGAACCTGCAAAGGTAAGATAACATGAAGTGCTCCTTCTATCTTCCTTGGAGCCAGCCCAATCTGCATCAGAAAATAGCTTCAACCCTAAATCAAATACATAAGGATAATAAAGTCCTTCATTTATTGTTCCTTTGAGATATTTGAGTATCCTCTTAGGAGCATCCGTGTGTGGTTTCCTTGGTGTGTGCATGAACTGACTTAGCACACTCACACTATAGCATATATCTACCCTTGTCAATGTGGCATACTTGAGACTACCCACAAGGCTTTGATATGATGTGATGTCCTCTATGAGTTCACCTTCATGTGAGCTCAATTTATGGTTGACCTCCATTGGATTACTTGCAACTTTACAATCCTCCATCTTGAATTTTGCTAACATATCCTTGATATACTTCCTTTGAGTGAGAAATAAACCATGATCTTTGTAGACAACTTCCAAACCTAGGAAGTAGGTAAGTGAACCTAAATCACTTATCTTGAATTCTTCTCTCATCTGATCTTTGATCTTCTTCATACCATCTGCATCATTTCCTGTCAATATAATATCATCTACATATACACATAGGTAGATGACCTCGGAATTACTCTTTTAATAAAGAGTGAAGGATTTGCCTTGCTTGGTTGAAAGCCTTTGTCCTCCAGGAATGAAACAAGTCTGAAATTCCAAGCTCTTGGGGCTTGCTTGAGACCATACAATGCTTTGTTAAGTTTACACACATAATCAGGATAAACTTGACTCTCAAAACCAGGAGTTTGTGCCATATGTACCTCTTCTGTTATCCAACCATTCAAGAATGCATTCTTTACATCTAGTTGAAGTATCTTCCAATTCTTCGAAGAGGCAATACTAAGAAAAACCCTAATAGTAGGCATATTTGCCACAGGAGAGAAAGTCTCCTCATAATCAATTCCCTGAGTTTGTGCAAAGCCTTTTGCTACAAGCCTTGCCTTATACGTGTTAATGGAACCATCAGAATTCTTCTTGAGTTTATAGACCCATCTTGAGCCTATTACCTTCATAGATGAAGCCTTGGGCACCAAATCTCAAGTGTTGTTTTCCTCAAGTGCTTCAATCTCTTCCTTCATTGCATGCTTCCATTCTGATTTTGCTTTGGCCTCTTCAAAGGATGATGGCTCCTCTTGATTTATGTCTTGTGCTATGTAAATAGAATGTTTAGTTACTAATGAGGTGTCAAACCCATACCTTTCTGGTTTTTTTCTTTCCCTTATAGATCTTCTTAAGCCATGTTGTGATGATTCTGCCTCATGTCCAAGTTCCTGCAATTTTGCTTTACCTTTATACTTCCATGCTTTGATTTTTTCCATTTGAGTTTCTTCATCATCTTGTGAAGTATCTTGTTCTTCAATCTTTGGTTGATGTTCTCTGCCAAGCTTTGGAGAATCTTCTTCAAGGTCATATGGCAATTTGACCTTCCTGCATGAATCTTCATACCATGAATTGTTCTCATCAAAAACTACATCTCTGCTTACCAAGAATCCTTTGTTGGTAGGGTTGTATAACATGTAACCCTTTTGATTGTTGTCATATCCAATAAATACACCTTTCTGCCTTTTGATCCATCTTTCCTCTAACCTGTAAAGGAACATGAGCAAAAGCAATACATCCAAAAATGTTACAATGACCTAAGCTAGGTCTTCTTCCATTCCAAGCCTCATATGGAGTCATCCCATCAAGGGATTTTGAAGGCAACCTGACAATCAAGTAAGTGGCTGTAGATACAGCCTCATCCCATAGATAATGCGGCAAATGCTTTTCATTTAACATGGACCTTGCAACTTCAACAATTGTCCTATTCCTCCTTTCTTCCACTCCATTTTGCTCAGGAGTGTATCTTGTAGTTACCTCTCTTTTGATTCCTCTTTCTGGAAGAAAAGAATCAAACTCATGGGAGATGTATTCTCCCCCTCCATCTAACCTTAGCCGTTTTACTGATTTACGTGTTTGATTCTCCACAAGAGCCAAATATCTTTTGAAGCATGAAAAAACTTCATCTTTGTGTTTCATAAAAAATAGGATAGTCCATCTGCTGCCATCATCAATAAAGGAGACATAATACCTTGATCCGAAGCATCCTTGCTAGGTCCCCATACATATGAACCAACTCCAAGATATCTCCATGCATATAACCTTTCTTCATGAATGGTAACCTATGAGACTTTCCAAATTGACATGAACTACACTTATAAATCATGTGTTGTTTTGACAAGTTAGGGAGTCCAAGTACACTTTGGCCCCTGCAAATTTTCTTTAATGATCTTTCACCAATATGTGCCAATCTCTTGTGCCATACCTCTAGTTCTGTGAGTGTTTGATTACCAGAGTTGAAGAGAGCTATGTTCCTTGTGTCTTGCAACTCAAAGGTGAATAATCTGCCTGTTTTTTCTCCCTTTTCTATTCTTCGGAACCCTTGGCTAGGGTCTTCCACATATGCTCCTCCTCTTGTGAACCTAACTTGCAATCCTGTTTCTACTATGTGCCCAACACTTATCAAATTCTTTGTAATGGTAGGGACATAGAGTATCTTACTGAGTAGGTTGATGTTTCCATCAGGTGCTTTGACATTTCCTATTTTCTCCACAAGGTGTCTTGTATCATCTCTTGTTTGTACCTCATGCTTGTTCTTTGGATCTTCTAAATTTGATAGGAGGGCCACATTTACTGCCACATGATTTGAACAACCTGAATCTATGTAGAAAATATGCTCATCAGATTTACCTTGTGGCATGGCCATATTCATGATTAATAATGAATCCTCTTTGTTTGAGTCTTCTGTGTAGTTATTGAAGTCTCTCCTTCCTTTGTAGCCTCCTTGATAGTTTGAATGATTGTAGTTGTTGTAGTTGCCATGATAATTGTTGAACCTTCCTCTTGAGTAGCCATAACTTCATTTATTGTATCCTCTACCTCTTTGATTCCTGGAATTCCTAAAGCAATTCTCAATTGTATGATTAGTTAATCCACAAACAGAACATGGGTTGGATTCTTGGGATCTCCCACTGCCTTGTCTACCTCCTCTTCCTTTACCACTGCCATGTCTTCCTCTACCTGAATAGTTAGCTTGATATGTTCCTACTTCATCATCCACTTTCTTTGAATTTCCTTTGTTTTCTTTGGACTTGCTTTTATCAGTATATAAAGCTGAAGATTGATTACCTTTAGAGCTTTCTCCATTCTTGATAAGTTTTGCCTCTTGAGTGAGTAGTTGCCCAATGAGTGTATTGAAATCAGGTACATGCATGTCCATATACAAATCCATAGCTATGGTGCATGCTTCCCACTTGTCATCTGCTTTCAATCCATTGATGACCTGCCTTACAATTTGCTCTTCATCTATTACCTCTCCAATGCTTCCCAATTGATTAGCTATGTCCTTGACCTTTGTGACAAAATCAGTCACATTTTGTTTGGGAGCCTTCTTGAGGGTTGCAAACTCCAGCCATAGTTGATGCTTCCTAGCTCTGGTACTTGAAGAGAAGAAGGCTTCAAGTGCATCCCACACTTCCTGAGATGTCTTACAACTTCTAATATGAGGCAACAAAAAAATCTGAGATAGAGTTAAGGAGGTAAGACCTTGCAAATGCATCCTTGGAGCACCATGTGCTCAATCTTTCTTGCTTTTCTTGTGTTGGTTGACTTTTGTTCCTTAAACTTGGCATAACTTCATCTCCAGCCACATAACCATATAAACTTCTACCTTGGAGATAAGCTTCCATCCTTAATGACCAAGCTGAGTAATAACCTCTACCCAATTTGGCAATTGATGAAGGAAATCCATCTGCCATCTTTGCTCTGATACCACTATGAAGAGATGCATAGATATGTGCTTGAAGATGAAGTGGTGCTGCAAAATCCTTGATCTAAACCAGCCAAATGAACTCCAGGAATATGTGGTTGGCCCTTTTAGTTTGCCAATGGATGTGTTAGGCACCCTATGTACCTTAATAAAGTTCAACAAATTATGACATCATCCCCATTTTCACGGGCTGCGATAGTACTTAGACCAATGAGCAGAAAAATGCTCATAACTCAAGTTTCAAATACTCAATGATTATGACATTTTGTATGCGGATACTAGATGGTAGGATGAATTCAACAAGCTTTGAATCATGGAATTTGATGAAGTATAAGCGGATAATCAGCTCTGGAAAGTTGACAAAAAAACTCAAAAATCTAGAGAGAAGTGAATATGAGTAGATAGGGTTGACTTCAACTAAACATAACTCAAGATTGAGGACTCCAATAGTAGTGAAATTTTCTGAGCATATAGTAGACACTAAATGAAAACTTTAGCAAGTTAAAGCATTGAAAATTATGCACCACACTGAGAGAAAGGATCTCTACAATCTGACTGAAAAATCTGAGAAGCATAACAGTGAACATTAGACTCACAGAACCATGAAGATATGAACTTGTATGATCATAAATATGAATGTATATTGATTGTAGAATACAATGAACTTATAGATACATGTGTGTGCCTTGTATCCACACTTGATATAGCATATATCTCAGCTTATGGACGCCTCTAAAAGTGCGACTAAACTGCCATGTATATATAGAGAGTTTTGGAGCCAAGATTTGAATTTGAATCTTGCTCACCTAAAAGTAGTTTCCTAATTTTTTGAGATTGATTGATTCTCCAACCTCCAAATCAAGAATTTGTAGCTTCTCTCTCTATAAGTGGACTCAACCACTTTTGATTCCTTTAACTTTTACATCAAGTAAATGATCAAACAATTACAAGGGTGAGTTCACAAGTGAACTCTTAGATTTCCATACATTGTCTTCTCTTAGAAACTCAAGCAAATACTTAGGCTTGTAATGGATTTGTTCCAACAAGAGAGTGAGGCTCACATCATAGCCTGTAATTTTATCTATCATTGGGCATTGATTATCATGCCAATGATCATGTACAACATTGTTTCATAATACAATAGATCATTCATTATATGTGATGATCTCTATGTTATTATCACTCAAAATAGTCACTTTGTATTGCTCATATTGCAGTCAATACTAGACCATTTTTTATGTTCTATAGCTTGTTGGAATCAACTCTAAGTTCTCTACATGGTGAAAAATGTTGAAGACATTCCATTTAGTGGATTGGGAGAGAAACAGATCAAACTGATCACTAGTCAAACTCTACAGAGGTCCTAAGAAATCGGGGGTAATGTTGTACTTGCTAAATTGATTGCTCTGTGTATAGTCGATCATTTTCTCGTGATTCCACTTGGAATCATTAGCTCTTTAAGAAAATTTTATATCTCCAAAAGGAATTGGAAGCAGTGAGCTTAACAAGCAACAAGTGTGTGTACCAAAATAGAAGGTTTTCATTAGATTGTGAACTTGGGAGTAGTCTATTTTGTATCAAACATTGCTTGCATCATTTCCAAAGTACGTAGGCACTTGTTTAGTGTCATTGGAAAGCTAAGAGGGCCCAAAACTCAACTTTGAAGCTAAAAGGGGTTGGTACAAAGCAAAGATTAGCAGTACCAACTCATTTTCTGGAGTGTCCATCCATCTTTCCCAATAATTTTAGCAACATGTGAGAAGTTCTATTCATAATCTATCCCATGGGTTTGGGCAAACCCCTTGGCTAATAATGTTTCCTTGTATCTATTAACACTACCATCTGAGTTCCTTTTTAATTTATAAATCCACCTTGATCCAATTACCTTCATTGATGGTTTGCGAGGAACAAGTTCCCATGTGTCATTGTCCTTAAGAGCTTCCATTCTTCATCCATTATTTCTCTCCATTCCTTCTTGCTTTAAGCTTCTTCATAAGAAGTTGGTTCTTCATTGTTGGAGTCCTTAGCCATATAGATTAAATGTTTTGTAACCAAAGAGGTATCAAATGCATATCTCTCTACTTTCTTCTTCTCTCTCATTCACCTTCTAGTTGGTTGAAGAGAGTTTTTGAGCTAGAGTTAGGTCTTGCACCTTAGCTTTCCCTTTGCTTTTCTGTAGCTTCAATTTCTCCAATTCTATCAAGTCATCTTCAGAGTCACTATGTTCAAGATGCTTTGGTTCCTTTGTTGGAAGAGATGGAAAGCCTTCTTCCAAGTCATTGGGTAGCTTCACTTTTCTATCATCATCAAATCAAGATTTATTTTGATCAAAGACTACATCCCCACTAACTAAGAAACTTTTGTTAGTGGGATTATACAATTTGTATCCTTTTTTATTTTGATCATAACCAATAAAGACACACTTCTCTACTTTGGGATCAAATTTCCTCTTACTTGGGAAGGTATGTGAGCATAAGGTAGACATCCAAAGATTTTGCAATGCTCTAGACTTGGCCTACAACCATTCCACACTTAATACGGATTCATACCATCTAAAGACTTTGATGGAATTCTATTTACAAGATAGGTGGCTATTGGTACAACCTCTACCCAAAGATAATTAGGTAGAATCTTTTCATTTAGCATAGATATAGCTGCTTCAACTATAGTTATGTTCGTTCTTTCAGCTACTCCATTGAATTCACGTGTGTATCTGGTTGTTACCTCTCGTTTAATGCATCTTTCTTGTAGGAAAGCATCAAGTTCAATTGAGAAATATTCTCCACCGCCATGTGATCTAAGTCTCTTGAGACATTTACTTGTTTGGTTCTCTACAAGAGAAAGATACCTTTTGAAGCAATTGAAGACTTCATCTTTATGCTTCATAAGAAAAAGCAGGTTATGTATGCAAGCTTAGAAAAGCACTTTATGGTCTCAAGCAAGCTCCTAGAGCTTGAAACCATAGGCTTGTTACCTATTTGCAGGATCAAGGCTTTGTGGCAAGCAAGGTAGACTCTTGTTTATTTGTTAAGAAGAATAAATCAGAGGTCATCTACTTATGTGTCTATGTAGATGATATCATTATTACAGGTAATGATTCTGATGGTATCAAGAAGGTCAAGGCTCAATTAATGAAGGAATTCAAAATCAGTGATCTAGGGTTACTAACCTACTTCCTTGGCTTAGAACTTGTGTATACAAATTCAAGTATATTCATCACACAAAGGAAGTACAAACATGATATGTTGGTAAAGTTTAAGATGGAGAACACTAAGGTTGCAGGTATTCCTATGGAGATCAACCATAAGCTAAGTTCACATGAAGGTGAACCACTTGAGGATGTTACAAGCTATCAACAACTTGTGGGTAGTCTTAATTATGCTACTTTGACAAGAGTAGATATTGCCTATGCACTAAGTACATTGAGTCAATTCATGCATGTACTAAGGAAGCCTCATATGGAAGCTCCAAAGAGGGTGCTTAAGTATCTAAAGGGTACAATGAATGAGGGATTGTTCTACCCCTTTACTTCTGACATAGATATAAAGATGTGTTACGATGCATATTGGGCTGGATCCAAGGATGATAGGAGGAGCACTTCAGGGTACCTATCTTTTGCAGGTGCAAAACTCATATCTTGGTCATCCAAGAAGCAACCAATTGTGGCTTTATCTTCCGGAGAATTAGAATATAGAGGTTTAGCAAATGCAACTCAGGAAGCTATGTGGCTTAGACAATTGTATGCAGATTTGGAGATACATTCCTACACTCCAATTATCTTTGGAGATAACACTAGTTCACTTCATTTGGCTACCAATCCTGTGTACCATGCCAGGACTAAGCACATTGAAGTGCACTATCATTATGTTAGGGAAAAATTGCTTAGCAAGGATTTCCAGTTATCCTATGTATCAACTCATTTGCAATGTGTAGATATACTCAACAAAGCATTGGATGGAACAAAGATGAACAAGTTCAAATTGATGATTGGGATGCAAGAGATCAAGGAGCAATGAAGACCAAGCATGTTATGCTTGAGGGAGAGATGTTGGTCCAATTAAGCCCAAGCCTACATACTTGATCACTTGACATAAGCTTGATGTATTGGCATTACACTTGGACATCTCCATGTGGACAACCACTTGTAACTTTGCATTACAATTACCTTTGTAAACGTGGAATAAACCCACGAGGAGTTAGGAAGCATATAATCTCGTATCACTTGGTAGTTGAGTGAAGAGAGAATCAATCCTATACTTAAGGATTCACTTTTAGGTAAAGATTTGAATTCAAATTCAAATCTTTGGCTCCAACAAAAACTATAAAAGAGGATATGAAATGTCTCAAGGTTCAAAGACCATTTTCATGTATTTTCATTGAGAAGAGGAGCTCACCTCATAGCTCACTCTTTCCTCACTAATTGAGCAATTATTTATTGCCAATGACATTGTAATTTTACATGGTTTTATACATACATGATCATTACTTCTTACTCTCATATCTCTATCACACTCCATCAGAACAGTGAACTTGTCTGAGCTTGTTCTCACTATGTAGTTGATCGTTTCTCTTGATTTAAAGCATGATAGGTCAAGCATACTGTCTACTTTAATCCTAAAAAGTTTCATAAGTAATGGTTTTCACGATCATTAGATATTAATCAATCTCTGCTCATTGGTAAATATGGAGATGCATGATAAATTTGGTAAACATAATTCTATGCATATAGTTCATCATTTTAGATGATTTCACTCATTATTGGTAGCTTTTTAAGCAAATTGAAGTTCCCCAAAAGGAATTTTATTAATTGCTGCTATGCTCAGAGAATGGTACAAAACTCTGAGCAGGTGTCGCAACTAAAATAGCAAGTTTTGGACCTTGAATCATATGCTTACCTATCTTTTTTGATCCTATAATTAGTGGATCATCTTCCAAGCAACATATGTGATTAGTTATGCTTTTTAGCTATCTAAAGAGGCCCACAACACTCTCTAGCCATCACTTATAGCAAGTGTGAAGCAGGTTTTAGCTACACCAACTCATCTCTTCTGATTATCCACCATCTCCCCAACAAATGTATGTATCCATTTTTAAAGTTTAAATATTCATTGGAAAGTTATCTCGTGTACTTTCTCTATCTAAAAAAGTTTTGTGAGATTCTACATGCTCTATGAATTATTCAGTTTTTAGTGAAGTCCAATTTTTGGCCTAACTAAGTGGATAGATAGCCTCTTTTGAGGCAAAGAATTGCCAAACCAAAACTACTCCAAATTGAGTGATTGATAACTCAGTTGAAAGCTATAAGTGTCTAGTTTGAGTGATCAAGGTTGCAAGTTCATTGGGTTTGTATAATGATACCAGTTTTCATTTTAAGGTTTAGCTATAGGAGAAGGTCTTCTATACTTTTCACTATGCATAAGGGAGGAAATCTCCAACAATTGGTATCAGAGCTCAACAATAGAGCATTGGAGATTGAAGAGGCAAAGAACTAGAACTGAAGTTAAGCAAAGGAGAAGCTACAAATCAAGGGAGAGCTTCATGAAGTCAAGATAGAGTGCCATAACATATTGAGGTAAACTTCAAACTTGGAAGTTTGGAATGGTTGATTTAGGACAACAAGTTGAGAAATTAGATAAAGACAATTTTCAATCTTGGAGGTATAGAATGACAAATTACCTTAAAGGTAAAGGTTTATGGATTTTAGTTACTGGAGATGATCCACAACCCATGGACATTCAAGATCCCAACATCACTGCAGCACAGAGGAGCCAAATTGCAGATTGGAAAGAGAGGAATCGAATGGTGATGTTCCTCATTTCACAAGTTCATTCTAACACTATGATTGGTCATATGCAAAGCCTAGAGAGCACCAGGGAAGTTGGGGAAGCACTGGAGAAGGTGTATGCTACCTCAACAAGGTCTTGGAAGATGCAACTCAAGAACGAGCTCAACGACATGAAGAAAAGTTCAAACCAAAGCATTAGTGAGGATACATTGAAGATCAAGGAGCTTCGAGATCAGATAGCATCAGTTGGATGCAAGATAGAAGAGGAAGACATCATCCAAACAACCCTCAATGGCTTGAGGAGTGAAGAGAATTGGAAGCTCCTCATAAAGAACATTCTTTATAGAGACCCTCTACCAATATTCGACAAGATTATACCAAATCTTGTGGTTGAAGAGGCTGCTCAGCAAGGAGAAGGCAACAAAGGTAAGGATAGCCATAGCCAAATGTTATATGCAGGTCAAGGTAGAGGAAGGAACTCAAGAGGAGGCTCACAAGGAAGAGGAAGAAGCTACAACAACGCAAATTCTAGCCAACACAACTCGGAGGACAACAAGGACAACTCAAATGACAACACACATGGAATATGTCGAGGAAGAAATAGAGGAAGAGGTGAAGGTTCATACAATCATCATAAAGGAGTCAAAATAACTATGCGAGTACATCAAGTGAAGAAGATAAGCAAACCATGCTTGCCATGAAGCATGAGTACAAGAGCCTGAGATGTGATGATAAAAACTGGTTTATAGATTCACGTTGTAGCAATCATATGACGTGCCAAGAAGATTTATTAACAAATCTACAAGCTCCAAGTGGAAAAGGGTGTGTGGAAACCGGTGATGAAACTCAACACACAATTGAGCATGTTGGAGAAATCAAGCTTGGAGACAAGAAGGTATTGATTGATGTTCATCATGTTCCTACTATTGCAAAGAATTTGATTTAAGTAGCACAAATGGTAGAGAAAGGATATCATGTTATCTTCAATGAAAAAGGCTGCTTTATAAAGAATCCAAAAGAAGGATTCAAGGTCATTGCTCAAGGAAGGAAAGAAAGAAGGATGTTAACTTTGGACATTCAACAACCACATGGGAAGGTGATGTATATTCAGTTTGGAAACAAGAGGATTGTTGAAATTGATTTATGGCACAAAAGATTTGGCCATATCAACATACCCAAGCTCAAGGACATGAGCAACCATGAAGCGGTAAGAGGTCCTCCAAGATTCAATGATGCTGGATTGCATGAGTTTTGTGAAGCATGCCAACTAGGAAAGCAAACTCGACAACCATTCAAGAAGAGAAACTATGTGGCAAGGAATGTCCTTGACTTGATACACACGGATGTATGGGGACCATCACAACAACCATCGGTGGCTGGTAATAGATATTTTGTCACTTTTATTGATGATCATTCAAGAAAAGTATGGATGTTTTGCATAAAACAAAAATCAGATATGTTCTCCATGTTCCAGAGATTTAAAGAACATGTAGAAAAGGAAACAGGATGCTACATAAAGACCTTGAGGTCTAATGGAGGAGGAGAATATTTCTCCAAAGAATTTTCAGATTTTCTTTATGAAAATGGCATCAAGCGATAATTTACATGTAGATACATGCCTCAACAAAATGGAATTGCTGAAAGGAAACATAGACATATCACAGAAGTTGCAAGATGCATGCTCAATGAGATGAAGGTTCCACTAAACTATTGGGTTGAAGCAGCTAGTATGGCTATTTATTTGATGAACAAGTGCGCAATGGCTGGAGTGCATAATTAACTCCTGAGGAGGTTTATTCTAGTAAGAAAACTGATCTTACACATCTCAAAGTTTTTGGATGTGTGTGTTATGTTCATATTCCTCAAGAACTAAGGACAACGATGGAGCCAAAGTCAGAAAAATGTATTTTCATTGGATATTCATGAGAGCAAAAAGGATGTAGGTGCTACAATCCGGTGATAAAGGAGTCATGAGTCTCATAAGATGTGGTATTTGATGAGCTAAGACCATGGTTTGGAGACATAGGGAAAGAGAAGATTCTTGAAGAAGATTGCGAAGATGATGGAGGTGTTGTCGAAGAAGAATTTCAGCAAACAAGCACTCAAATGTCAGGTCCAAAAGCTTCTACATCACATGGAGAAAGCTCAACATGGAAGGGGAGACTAAGGAGTCATTCATCATCACCAACATCACTTGCCCAAAATAGTGATTCAAAAATGCAAGTGAAGAAGAGTATGAAGAGGTGATTACACCAAAGGTAAAGCTAAACCGGTTGAAGAAGCAATGAAAGGAGGTCCTCAAGAGCAAGGTATCCAATTCAAAGGCTGAGCTATGATAGTTTTATTGCAAAGCATTTTGCATATATATATGACACAGGTGGTCAAAGACAAAGAACCGGATGCATATGAAGAAGCATGTACACAAAAAGAACGGAAGCAAGCTATGCAAGAAGAGATAAAAGCTCTCAAGGATGATCACACCTGGGAGCTAGTTCCAAAGGCTAAAGGTATGAAGATTGTTCCAAATAAATGGGTGTTTATAATAAAGAGAAATGTTGATGTTTCTCTAGCTAGTCATAAACGTAGACTAGTAGCAAAAGGATTCAAGTAGACTCGTAGCATTGACTATGAAGAGACTTTCCGCCCAGTTGCAAAGATGGGAAAAATGAGAACCTTGATTGCAGTGAGTGCAAAAAGGAGATGGCCATTGTAGCAACTTGACATAAAAAATGTTTTTCTCAATGGTGAACTTCAAGAAGAGGTATACATGAGTCAACTGATTGGATTTGAAGATAAAAAGCATCCAGACTTTGTTTGCAGATTGAAGAAAGCTCTGTATGGCTGAAGCAAGCACCATGTGTTGGGAACCAAAGATTGGTTGAGTACCTTATAAGGTGTGGGTATAGTCTAAGTAGTGCAAATCCCTCTCTCTACATGAAGAAAGAAGAAGGAAAGCAGGTATACATCTGCATATATGTTGATGATTTCATCATAATAGGAAGTAATGTTGCAGGAATACAAGAGAGAAAAAGAAAACTCGGTAAGGACTTTAAAGTTTTAGATCTTGGTGAGCCTTAATAGTTTTTAGGTAGTGAGATAGTCTATGGGAAAGATGGCATCTACTTGATGCAAAGAAAGTACCTGTTGGATGTTCTTTTCAGATTTGGAATGAGTGAATGCAAACCACTCACTCAAACTATGGATACAAATGTGAAGCTGATGGAGAGTGTTAATCTCCAAAAGAACAAATTAACCTTGAATTTAGATCACCTCTATATCAAGATCAATTTTAGACTCCACCTAATTTAGAGAATCTTCACCAAATTATCAGGAAATTGATTATTCTGAAAAATTCAATTTCTTCAGAAAAGTCTGCTGCAGATTAGTCACTCATTGACTAATCAATCCTGTAAAGTTTTTGATAAAACTTTGCACAACACTTCGCCTTAAGGTTGCGCAACTTTGCCAAGTTAAATCTCTCAAAAAGATTAAGTACACACTGAGAAATGTGTGAAACACTTTACCTATGTCTGAAAGCGCTTCTCTGCAATGGCGACTTTGACACCTGCAACTTCTTAGCACTGGTTCTCCCAACTCTGAACCCGTTTGATCAAGATCTTCTAGCCATAGATAGCCTACCTTCCAACTTAGATTTTGAGCCCTCACTTGTGTAAAACTTTACACTGTGGACTGAGCACTGACCATTTCTTTGAAGATGAAATGTGCGCCAGATTTTTTGACTCTCAGAACATCTTCACATATGAATGTTCTTAAACAAAATTCTCACAACCTGATTTAAATTAATCTCTCAAATTCTAGTCATAGATAGATTAGCTATGGACTTAGATACGTGCAAAAGGATTCTTCAAAAGATTAAGCACAGAAGGAGAATGAGAAAGAAGATCGACGCACAGAATTCTACAACATTTTCTTCTTCATTACTTTTCATACATATGGTTGATGATACATACAATGTTCATCACCTCTTCACCTATTCTTCTCTATCTGATCTATATCACTCTCTCTTCTTATGAATACGTATCTGTAGATATATATACGAGTCTAACTCGTCATCTTTTTCAAAATACATTGAACTATTTACAAGAGTAATATACAAAAGAAACATTTCTGATTCTATTTTCTTCCTCTGAAAGTAATCTTTATTCTTCCACATATCTTCTCACTTTGATCTTCATATAATCACTATTGATGATTGCTCTGCTCCAACAGCTCCCCCTCAATCTTCAATTGTGATTACCTGCATCTTCTTTATTCCTGCCATATCTTTAAACCTCTGCAACTTAGGTCCATCCAAACTTTTAGTCATCATATCTGCAAGTTGATCTTTTGTAGGAGTGTGTATGACTTCAATCTCTTTCTCAATGACCTTCTCTCTTAGAAAATGATACTGTATTTCAATATGCTTAGTTCTAGCATGAAATACAGGATTAGCTGCCAAGTATAATGAACTCATATTGTCTCCACAAATAATAGGAGTACTCTGAATCACATCAAAAACTTTCAAAAGTGTCTTTAGCCATATTACCTCTTTTGCAGCTTCCACCATACCTTTATATTCTGCTTCTGTAGATGACAAAGCAACTGTATGTTGCTTCTTGGAACACCATGAAATCAATTTGTCTCCTACATAGCACAAGTATCCATGTGTTGATCTTCTATCATCCACATTACCTGCCCAATCTGCATCACTATATATCTTGATTCTTGTATCTGAAGTAAACCCATAGTACAACCCTTCTTTGAGTGTACCCTTGATGTACCTAAGTACTCTTTGTCCTGCAATCCAATGTTCCTTTCTAGGACAATGCATGAATTGTGAAAGCACACCAACTGCATATGACAAGTCAGGCCTTGTCAATGTAGCATAAATCAAGCTACCAACCAAACTTTGATAGAGTTTCATATCTCTGAACTCTTCTCCTCCAAACCTAGACAATTTATGGTTCACTTCCAAAGGTGTAGGTGCAACCCTGCAATCTTCCATTTTAAATTTGGTTAGCAAATTTTTAAGATACCTTTCTTGGGTCACATATACTCCATATTGAGTATAAGAGATCTCCATTCCCAAGAAGAATGATAGGTTCCCCAAATCACTGATTTTGAACTCTTTCTCCATCTGCTTCTTGATCATTTGTATCCCCTTATCATCTGTTCCTGTAAGTATTATGTCATCAACATAAATACACACATAAATGAATCCATTTTCACTTGCTTTGACTAGCAAGCTACTATCTGCCTTTGATGCTTGAAATCCAAGATCATTCAAGAATTTTACAAGCCTATAATTCCAAGCCCTTGGGGCTTGTTTCAACCCATACAAAGCTCTCTTGAGCTTACATACATAATTTGGACTCACTTGATCTTTGAACCCATCTGGTTGCTCCATGTAGACTTCATCTGAAATGTAACCATTCAAGAAAGCATTTTTAACATCTAATTGAGACAACTTCCAACCTTTACAAGCAGCAATTGCAATAAGTGTCCTGATGGTTGTCATCTTTGCCACAGGACTATAAGTCTCATCATAGTCCACTCCATATGTCTGTGCATACCCTTTCACAACAAGTCTAGCTTTGTACCTAGACACACTTCCATCTGCAAATCTCTTTGTTTTGTAAACCCACTTACATCCAATAATCTTCTGACTATTAGGTTTAGGAACCAAATCCCATGTTTGATTCTCTATCAATGCATCATACTCCTCTTGCATAGCATCTTCCCAATTCTTCTTCCCTTTGGCTTCTTCATATGTAGAAGGATCTTCATCTGCTTTTACCAAATAAGCATAATCTTTAGTAGTCAAGAATGAAGTGTCATAGCTATACCTTGTAGGTTGCCATTTGTGCCTAGATGATCTCCTAACTTCTGCACTTCTTGAGGTCTCTGGTTCATCACATTTTGGATCAAACCTTGGCCTCTCTTCAACTTCAATCTGCACTTCATTACTCTCACTTTCATCAAGTAATTGAATCTTTGCTTTACCTTTCCTTTATTCCACTACTTCTTCATCATCTGCATGTACATTATATTTACCTGCATACCAAGTACCTTGCTCATCAAATGTAACATCCTTGGATACAATAAATTGCTTTGTGGATGGACTCCACAACCTGTATCCCATTTGCTTATCATCATAACCAATGAATACATACTTCTCTGCCTTAGGCTCCAACTTATGCCTCAATTGAGATGGCACATATGCATATGCCAAGCATCCAAATATTCTGCAATGATCTAAGGTAGGTTTCTTACCCCACCAAGCTTCATATGGTGTCATACCCTGCAAAGCTTTACAAGGCAATCTATTAACCAAATATGTAGCTGTATTAACAGCCTCAGCCCACAAATAATTTGGGCAATTCTTCTCTTTCATCATGGACCTTGCAAACTCAACAAGAGTCCTATTTCTTCTTTCTGCTACCCCATTTTGTTGAGGAGAGTACCTGCAAGTAACTTCTCTCTTTATACCTGCATTCCACAAATAATCATTGAACTCATTTGAAAAATACTCTCCCCCTCCATCTGACCTTAGTCTTTTCAATTTTTGACCTGTAATCCTTTCTGCATATGCATGATAGTGTTTAAATGTATTAAACACTTCTGACTTTTCCTTAATCACATAAATTGTGATCCACCTGGTAGCATCATCAACATATATGACATAATATCTTGAACCATTTATACTAAAGTCCTTTGAAGGACCCCACACATCTGTATGCACCAATTCAAGTCTTTCTGAATACATAAATCCATGCTTAGAATAGGATTGCTTATGAGCCTTACCTAATTGACATGCCTCACATCTGTATGTCATGTGTTGACCTGCAATGTTAGGCATTCCAAGCACTGAATCATTGTTAATCATTTCTTTGATACCTCTTTCATTAAAGTGTCCAAGTCTTTTGTGCCAAAGATCCAATTCTGACACCTTCTGCTCTCCATATGTGAACATAGCATGTCCAACATTTCCTTGTACCTTCAATGTGAAAAGCCTTCCTTCTTTCTTTCCTGCAATAACTTGTTTATACCCTTGACTAGGGTCTTCCACATAAACTCCATCATTGGTAAACCTTACCTCATAACCTTTTTCCACAATTTGACCTACACTGATCAAATTCTTTGGAATTGTGGGAACATAAAGTACCTTACTCAGAAGAGTGCTCCCATCCTTAGCCTTGACTGAACCAATTGACTTTACCTTATGCTTTGTATTATCACCTGTCTGAACTGTATGATTAATTGCATTATGGTCTAGGTCAGTCATCAAAGCAATATTTCCACTTAAATGATTACTACATCCTGAATCAATATAGAACACTCTCATGTCCTCATGTGAGGTTTCACATGTATTCATAATGAGAGTCGAATCCTCCTTTTGATCTGATGCATAGTTGTAATAGGTGTTATTATAGGATTGATTTTGGAAGTTTCTTCCACCACCTCTTCCAAAAGAATTCCTACCACCTCTACCTCTGAAATTTCCTCTCTGAAATCTACCACCTCTTGCTCTTTGATTAAAGTTCTGATAATTACCATTGTTTTGATTATTGTGCCAACAATCATGAGATAGATGATTGGTCTTACCACATATCCAACAAGCTCTTGCATTATCTTTGTTGTTTCTGCCTCTTCCTCTACTTCTGCCATTTCCTCTTCCTCTTATGAAGTTTGCTTGGTTTGATGTACCTTCTTCTTCACCTGATTGTTGCTTCCCTTTGTTGGCTTTCTTCTTGTCTTTAGAATACATTGCATGACCTGCACTCTTATCAACATCTCCTTTGACATCATTCTCAAAAGTTAGCATATGACCTAACAATTGATTCAAATCAGGAGTAAAGTGATCTAATGAAAGTTCTGTGGATAAAATGAAAGGCTTCCACTTCTCATCTCCTCTTAGCCCTGTAAGTATTTGTCTTACCAATTTGTCTTCTTCAATATCTTCATCAACTGCACCTAAAGAATCTGCAATGTCCTTCATCTTTGTCACATAATCAGAGATTGATTGTGAGGCCTTCTTCTTGAAGGTAGTAAATTCTGCCCATAGTGAAGCCTTCCTTGATTTGGTTGTATTTTGGAAATGCTCTTCCAAAGCATTCCAAATGTCACAAGCACTCTCAAGTCCTCTAATGTGAGGAAGCAAATAGTCATTGACTGCCATGTAGATGATGCTTCTTGCTTGAGCATCCTTCTTCATCCAATTCTTCAAATCTGCAAGCTCCTCTCTAGTTGGAACACTAGGATCTCTGAATTCTGGCTTTTCTTCATCTCCTGTGATGTATCCTATCAGATCTTTGCTCATAAGGTGAGCTTCCATTCTCATAGACCATGCAGGATAGTTCTCTCTATCCAACTTTTCAATTTGGAGACTATCTCCCATCTTTACTTCACCTGTAGCTTCAAATCTTTAACCTTTACAGATAATAAATGTACCTTTACTTCAAATGTTGCTCCTTCTGATCCTTTTGATGCTCTTTGTATGTCTTCCTTCAATCTTTCTTCAACCTTTACCCTTCTGCACCTTCAAAATGTAAAGATTTGTACTTCTGCAATAGTCGGAGTCTTCTTCTTCTCAATTTTGACACAACCTGCTCTGATACCACTGATGGAGAGTGTTAATCTCCAAAAGAACAAATTAACCTTGAATTTAGATCACCTCTATATCAAGATCAATTTTAGACTCCACCTAATTTAGAGAATCTTCACCAAATTATCAGGAAATTGATTATTCTGAAAAATTCAATTTCTTCAGAAAAGTCTGCTGCAGATTAGTCACTCATTGACTAATCAATCCTGTAAAGTTTTTGATAAAACTTTGCACAACACTTCGCCTTAAGGTTGCGCAACTTTGCCAAGTTAAATCTCTCAAAAAGATTAAGTACACACTGAGAAATGTGTGAAACACTTTACCTATGTCTGAAAGCGCTTCTCTGCAATGGCGACTTTGACACCTGCAACTTCTTAGCACTCGTTCTCCCAACTCTGAACCCGTTTGATCAAGATCTTCTAGCCATAGATAGCTTACCTTCCAACTTAGATTTTGAGCCCTCACTTGTGTAAAACTTTACACTGTGGACTGAGCACTGACCATTTCTTTGAAGATGAAATGTGCGCCAGATTTTTCGACTCTCAGAACATCTTCACATATGAATGTTCTTAAACAAAATTCTCACAGCCTGATTTAAATTAATCTCTCAAATTCTAGTCATAGATAGATTAGCTATGGACTTAGATACGTGCAAAAGGATTCTTCAAAAGATTAAGCACAGAAGGAGAATGAGAAAGAAGATCGACGCGCAGAATTCTACAACATTTTCTTCTTCATTACTTTTCATACATATGGTTGATG